>OV281295.1:1237500-2437500 GCA_923062465.1 Acleris sparsana
ATTTACTGAACGACACGTCACGTGACGGTAGTCACTACAGAAGTTTATGGGATACAATAGGCCATAAAAAACCTTAATGGTAAGTTAAACTGACAGACATTTAGTTGCTTGTGCAATAGTCGCAGGCGCTCATTTTATTTACAAAGAATATTTTTTCCTTATTGCAACGTGTCATAATACGTTATTTGTTATTTCTCAAGCGGGTGCCTACTAAGTAAGTCTAGTTAGCTTATCTGTCCGTTTGTCCTTATTATTGAAGAAAGCAGCGCGTTTGTGGACACAAATAAACAAACATTAAACGTAAACATAACTAGGTTCTACCGTTTCATTATTTTTAGGGTCTGTTTGTACGGTCACGAACGTTAATTTAAAAAAAATGCTTGTAGTCGTCAATGCCATGATGACTCATTAGAGATGCCGAATCATTTGTAACAGGAAACTCAACCTTATTGTTGTAGAATGTCAGATTGGCTTTGGACCTAAGGTACCAAAGTTTAAGTTCTTGAATGTATGCAGGTTTGGGCGGCGTACGGCATTTGTGCTCACATCGGTGTCAGCGGCGGTGATGGGGCTGATCCGGTCCTTCTCCAACAGCTACGGCATGTACCTCGCCTTCGAGTTCCTCGACGCTACCCTTGGGTCTGGGGTCTACAGCACAGGGTTCATCCTCGGTCAGTTCAGTCCCAGTTTACAACCAATTCTTGAGCCATAATCATACAGACCGAATAAATTAATAAATTTAGCGTTTCAGAGGAAGTTTATCATCCTAATTTTTCCATTTTTTCAAACATACATATTTTATATTATCATCCCACTAAGTAATTAACTACTTTCTTGAAAAAACTCTCTACAGAACTTAGTACTTTGGAGGATGATTTATCTCAAAAGGATGAAATTGGGATTGGCTGCAAAAAAAAAAGTAGGTTAATTTAGCTGCCCAATTTCAGGGCCAACTAAGAGCCAGTTAAACCAAACATTCTATAACACACTAGTTAACCATTGGTTACTAATAAGAGTCATAAGCGGTTACCAAAGATATTATTACGGAGATAACGTTCACATTTTTGTGGAACATTCTGTTTCCTTTATATTATCGCTTATTTACTTTCATGTAATCTAATTTCAGCTCTGGAGATGGTGGGTCTGAACAGGCGTGTCCTTGGTGGTAACATGATCTCAAGCGCATATGCCATTGGGCAGGTGATCCTGGCTCTGGTCGCCTGGGCCGTGCCCTACTGGCGCACCCTCACCCGCATCCTCTACGCACCCTCTCTCCTCTTCTTCTTCTATTATTTCATCATCGAGGAGAGCGTCCGGTGGCTGCTCAGTAAGGGCAACAAGAAAGAAGCAGCCAGGATCATTCACAAAGCGGCCGCAATCAACAAGAAAGAGCTATCCCCGGAATCCATAAAACAGCTGACCGAAGACCCAGTCAAGGTTCAAACACCAGTCGCTAATGAAAAGGAACCGAAGGAGAGTTCTTTGTTCATGCAAGTGCTGAGGTCTCGAATCATCCTGTCCCGGCTGGCTATCTGCTCGTTCTGGTGGATTACAGTGACGTTGATCTATTACGGGCTGTCAATTAACTCAGTGTCTCTGGCTGGGAACAGCTACGTCAACTACATTTTAACCTCGCTGGTGGAGATCCCAGGGTATGCGCTCAGCGTGCTCACGCTTGACCGGTTTGGCCGCAAGAGTGCCATCATGACTTCGTTCTTCATATGTGGAATGGCGCTCATCTCTTTACCGTTTGTGCCTAATGGTAAGTGATTGATCAATCTGATGCGAGAGATAATTTAACTATACATGAAATGTAATCTTTTTTTTTGTTTCAATTTCGTTATTAATTTCCGAGACGATTTTAGAGCTACACAGTCTGCAGTTGTTAAAATTTATTCAGTAGATCTGATTTGAGTACTAAGCCCTATTAACTTGTTTAGTGAACGTTGGTGGTCATTATTATTATCATGTACATTCGTTACGTTATTCGTTTTTGGGTATTACGAGTATGCCATCATAACTCTAGACTAACCTGCTGCCAAGCAGCAGTGTCTGGGTTGTTGAATGTTGCTTTAGCGATAAGAGAGTTGGTAAAATAGGTGACAAAAACTTAATTCAAACATTTGTGTCCGTGGGTTTCAGGGCTCACTTACCATCAAGTGGCCTATGAACTCGTTTTCCACTTCGTAATTTAAAAAATCTGTTGCAGATCTAGCATGGATACAAACGTGCCTGACGATGCTCGGCAAGTTGTGCATCAGCATGACCTTCAGCTCCATCTACATCTACACGTCAGAGCTGTTCCCCACCAAGGCGCGGCACAGCCTGCTTGGGTTCTGCTCCATGATTGGCAGGATAGGGTCCATCCTCGCGCCTATGACGCCATTGTTGGTCAGTATGAGCCTTCTCTAACCGCACTGTTACATATTCAGTAGATGCTCCCTAAGCCCAAACTTATTCATGAAACATGATGTGTAAATAATGTTTCATACCGTTTAGCTTGCCTTGTGAAATAAACTTCCTAGACATAAGTAAGATTATGCACGACACCAGCTTAAAATTCTGAGGCTAAAAAATATTTAGTTTAAGCCTTTATTACTCCTATATATATCGTAATCATGACAATGACGAACGTTATATTAAAAAATGTACCAGTTAAAATATCCCACCTCAAATTAGCGTCTGCTTATCATTATAATGTTGCACTAACTGGTACTCTCTGGCCTCTTATTATAAGATTCAATACACGTCTATGGGTCTTAAATCACTATCAGGTAGGTTTTCGAGGCCCTAAAGACTCTTAACCCATTTCCTCTGTCCAGATGCCAATCATGCCATCGCTGCCGTACCTGCTGTTCGGCGCGATGGCGGGCTGCGCCGGTGCTCTCATGATACTCACGCCCGAAACGCTGCGGCTGCGTCTACCAGACACCATCGAACAGGTAACCAAAACAAAAGAGACAATACTACCATGCTATTCCAAATGGCGGTAACTTAGACAAAGCTCCTGAAGCAAATGTAACCTTATTACTAACTGGAGTAATTTGAATCTGCTTTGGCTATTTAATTTGAGATACTGCCTATTGGCTTATGATTTATGTTACTGTAGCAATTTCTCTTTGTATCTAAATATATTTATGGTATGACATGCAACTGTGGTAGTTTCCGTGGTTTAAATAGTAAGGTCGGAGGTAGTTGAGGTATACTTGCAGCAGTTTCAAGATCTACACCAATGACATTGCGGTCAGAGGTAGAGAAACCTAATGATCACGATTTGGGGTTATAATCTTACTAATTTTTATTTTAGGCGGAAGCAATGGCGGTCCCTCCTCGTCACCGGACACCAGCAAACAGAACATGAAAACAGCTCTACTGTTAGAAGCAGCAAGAGTGTAAATTGTCTCACTTTTACTCTAAAAGACAGGTAACCAGTGGCCCCTGGCTTCACTTTCAAAATGAAGTTCCATAAAGTCAGTGGTAATTGTCAGCTAATCTAGATCTTCTCATTCTTTGTTTTGAGAAGTCTTGGTCAACATAGTAGAACGTATTTTCGTTTTCGAGAATTCTGTTCAACAGACCCAACGCTAATGGCGCGCAATTTTATGTAATATTAATCTTGCGCAATCAATTGCACTCATTTCCGCTGGGTCTTAATTTTTTGGTGAATTAGATCACGCTGTACATGTTCTCTCCATCTTATTTGTAACTATTTCTTACCAATGATTTTAAGTTTTGGGCGTCTTAATAATAGAATTATACATTGAGATTTAATGTAGTTATATAGAATCTAAGAAAAATAAATATAAATTTCCATATACATAATATAAGTAATATGGCGCTCAAAATATTCTGAATTTTATATTTTATTTTTTGATAATAATGCGAACTATAATTAATTTATTAAATACATTTTACAGTCCATTAGTTTTAAGTATATCGTATAAGTTTTATTTTTTGACCGTCGTCGAAAAGGTCGAATTTTATCAATTGATTATTTGTTAAGTTTTATTATTTTGAGAATGCGCTGGTCGTTTCTAGTACAGTCAAGTACAGTCGACATCAAATATAACGAAAATTAAGGATACTCAAAAACAACTGACCTCGACTTGATTGTTAAATTCTTTCACCTATTTTTAACAGTATTATATTTGATGCAGACTATACATTACAACACTGCATGTAATATTATGTGTAAATACTCACTTTTGAAGTCACCCTGTATAGTTAAATAAAACGACTATTATAGCACCATAAATAAATAAATAAAATAACCTTGACACCACCGAATATACAAAACATCGCAAGTTATAATAATATTAATATAAAATTCTACCACCATCGCCATCTTGTCGATTATCCCACCGCTAACCAGCAGTGTTCGCATTGTTGTGTTCCAGTGTGGGATAAGACGACCGGTGTAATTACTAGCATAGAGGCATTCCATCATATTCCTCAGGGTTGGCAACGCAAGTCTGAGGATTGCAGTCTTGAGATTGTAGTCTTAATATCGTGTGCCCGTAATATAAATCAACCCTTTAAAAATAAGGGTGTGTTTAAAAACGGTGGCAAGTTTTTTAATTTATTTTGAATTTTACTTCTGTAGTACAAATAATAATAAGTAAGTAAATTATTAAATTAATTACCCGTATATTGTGATCATTCTAGTAGTTAATTATAATTTTATATAAGTTATGAGAAATAATTTTACTGCTGTGTTCCGTGTCTTGTTTTCATTGGTTTAATTTCAAAAAGTTATTAACTGAAATAAACACTATTATTACTTATTGGTTTTTTTTAGGTACCTCGTGCTTGTGTGCAAAGATGTTTTAAGGATTTGGATAAGTCATAAAACAAAACCCTAACACAATAAAAACTACTTACTACCTATGGCATATTCATATCTGAGTTACTGTTAAGCTGCGTCCACATTACGCGCGGCAAACCCTCGAACATTGGCTCGCGCAGCGGCCGGGGAGACGGGAGACGACCCATTTACCCCGTCTCCCGTCTACCAATGTGGCCTAACGTGGACGCAGCTTTAGACAGCACTGTCGGACATTTCTCGTATAATCAATCTCATTTCTAACCCTGATCAATCATGAATCCGTGGTACTGGTAGCTGCGCCGCCTGCGTATGTGTGTACACTCAATTCCAGCTTCTAAAGGATCAGAGTTGGATTACTTTTCTATTTATAATTTGCCCTAGTTTCTCTGATTTCTGACGTCTGACGTCTCCCGCGGGGGACATTCATGCGCAAATTTGTTGGAGTTTAATGCCTCGGTCACACGGGGTAAGTTTAGCAGCACAGCTGTTTGTACTGTGACCGCATAAGGCGTGTTACAAGCGAGCGAAGGTTATGGGGTTGGGAGTTTGGCTGAATTTAAATTGCTATTATATATTACTTGCCATACCTAATATTAATTAGCCATGGTTTTTTTTTCTGAAACTTTGCTATAAAACTAAAGTAACCTAATCTGTCGGGCTGTATACGATGGCATGTAAAAATTAGCTGAAATGTGTACTGTGTCATAAAAATGCCTTTATGGCAAAGGGCAAGGACAATATGAAATGAATGGCAATTTAAATTCGGGAAAATAATTCAATAATGAAATTGTTCGGTTCATAATCCATAACATTAAAGCAAATTTTTAATAAATAAATGAACACACTATACTAATTCGTTTTTTTAAATATGGTTTTTAAACAAATATTGTTTAAAAAGGGATGAGGTTAAAATATTTTGCGTATCGTTATTATATCCTCATGCATACAGTAAAGTGTGTTTGTTTGACGTATCTATTAAACAACATGAAATTTAATACAGGCAATTTTATACCCACGGAGACAGTCTAAGGGCCTGTCCACAGGACTATAGCGAGGCGCCGTGCCGTGATCCACCGCGGCACCGCACCAGGCATCTGTAGGGACACGGCAACGTATATCTCTACGGCGCCACGCCGTGTGTGGACAGGCCCATAGGGTACTTTTCGTTTCAGAAACTTCCAACAGTACTCGATTGAATAGCACTAAACATTTACCACGTGAATAAAGTCGTGGACGGTAGTCGGTATAGTATTAGCTTAAGGCACGCTTAACGTGATTTACGTGATTAAATCGTAGCGTGTACGTAATGAGATACAATTTTATTGTTCGCTGATGACAATACAATAATGATTCTAGACATTTTTCATAATTGCATAGTTCACGACTTAACAACTAAGTTTTTTAGCAGAACCATTCCACCTGTTATGGTTTTACAAATGTTGATTTTAACCCCCGATGCAAATTGAGGGGTGTAATAAGTTTGACAGCTATGTGTGTGTCTGTTTGTGGCACCGTAGTACCTCTTAAACGGGTGAACTGATTTCTATATTATTTTATTTATTTTATTTTATTTTAGAACAGGTTTTCTAGCGGTGGGTTTTAGCTAAGTTTCATGAAAATCTGTTGGACTCGGTTTTGGACTAATCCCCAGGCTGTGTGGATATTTTGTACTTACCTTACCTTCTCGAGGTGGTGGCTAACTCTAGCTCTAATAAGGGTTCTAAAATGTCTTGTGCTACGTTGCTATTTACTTCACGGGTTATAAAACTTAACTAATTTTGACAGGCAATTAGATACTAATTCACGTGTTGAAGTGTTTCTTGCGGTGCATGGTGTTGGCCTGTGCCATGGTGTCAGGCAAGTCTTGTCTTAGGGTCTCCGGTGTGGTCAGCGTGAGGCACGCCGCCACCAGCGCAGCGCTGCCGAAGAGCAGAGTAGGCAGGGATGCCCACCACTGACCCTATAATAAAACATCCCGTTAGTACTGAATAGGAATAGGTAATTGAGGATCTGGTGAAGATCGCGGGAAGCCCATGGATGCGAATAGTTCACCAACTGATGCAGGTTTTGAGGAGGTAGAACAATAACTGAAGATTGCAGATATCCTGTGCTTCGGATACTCAAGCAGTAAGCACCATTCCTTTATGCAACTGCAAATTCAAAGATATTTAAGGGACCATTCACACTCCTTGTTCAAACGTTTGTATGAAAAATTATTAATAAATTTTATCGTCATGAGTGCGGTTGTTAGTCACTTTTGTGTATCACTATACGCTTTTATATCTAGAAGAGATATAAATCCCAAATGCCCAATACATATAATCGCGCCTCTTTCCCGTAGATACGCTACCCCAGGCAGAAACCACTTCCTTCCATTTGCAGATTCCAATTCAGAAAAACTTCCCTCGCTTCGTCCACACTTATAAGTCACCATGCACCTGCGTCGGTTTAGGGTACTCCTGACCCGGCCCTTTCTAAATACGTCCGCAATGTAATCCTGGAATGTTCTCCTTGGCCTTCCCTTTCCAAAATTCCCGTTTATTCTTGCTAACACTGGACAACAGGAAGGTTTTTTTTGCTAAGACGGTTGTTCTGTACCCAGCCCTTACCAGTAGTGGAGTCAGTGGCGCCAGCACAGAGCCAACGCGCGCTACCATCGAGCACGCCCCCACCAGGCACCCGCGCGCACTCGTCGGTACCAACTCCGACGTATACACGTATATTGCGTTGAAACACACCGATATGCACATTTTCCCTATCAGGAAGATCACTATGATCTCCGTTTTGGCCCCTGAAATGATAACAACATAATAAGCCTATGCTGAGTTACGTAAAAAAGTTGTCTTTTATTTTAGACACAACTTTTAAGTTATCCCATTATTTGTAACATAAATTGCTTTAATTAAAACGACATTTTGCATTAACCGCTGTATTTAGAGTAATTTAAGCAACATCAACTCCTTGATGTTTAAAATTGTGAATCGTCATCAACTGACTCTGAGGCCCATAATAATAAACTGACCTCAACTCTAAGGCTCGTCTTGAGGTGGGTCAAAAGTGACAGTGTTCAAAGATTTGGCCTTTACTTTGACGTATCTTGTGATGGGCCTCACAGTCAAGATGAGTTTATTATTATTATTAGGTCCTGAGTGTGGCCTTAAAACCAATAAAAATATGTGACACTGACGCTTCAGCATTGACATATTCACCTGTAGGAACGAAAGCTTCAGCCACACAGGAGGTTCCACATAGGAGAAATCCTCCTAGTAAGGTATATTTTCTGCCTAATTTGTTCAGTAGAAAGGCTGCAACGAACTCTCCGACGAGAGTAGAGAGTGTTGAGAGCGCAAAGTTGGCAATTTTGTTTCCCGGAAGGGTCACGGAGTTGATCAGTAGCCCGTAGTAGACGAAAGCAGCTGTGAACCACCACCACGAGCAGACTAGTAACCTGGGAAGGAAGAAGAGTATAATATCATGGCTTGGCTACCCATTGGAAAATACCATACATTTGTTTTCAAAGGAATTGCTTTGGATATTGGATACTTGCCAAGTCTATTTACTTCGTATTTAATCTAGTAGGTACTTTCATATTTAAATCGTTATTTGTGTATCATGCACTTGTTTGGATGACCTTACTTTAATAATAGAATAAAATTATTCACTGTCAGACTGAAGACAAACATACCTTTTCAACAATATTCCAGAAGAAAACAATAACTTCGGGTGGAATTTTTCCTTTTCTACTTCAACATCCGCATCAAACGTAACTCTAGAATTCTTAATAGCATCAATCATCTTCTTGGACAATGGTAAGCCATTCCACTTGGCTATCTTCTGGACCAGCATTAACGCCTTGTCATTCTTCTCGTTCACCACCAACCAGCGAAGGCTGTCTTCTAAGAGGAAGGTGTACGCAAGGAAGATGACTGCAGGGCAGTACAGAAATAGTTGAAAATGGCGCCAGTAGGGTACCAGCCATACGATCAGGGTTAGAAGCAGTTCACCCAAAGATATCATGATGCCAAGGACCAGAGAACTGATGATGCGCTTATCCTTGCCGACTAGCTCCAGCACTGCAACAAAAATCGAAAAAACATGTCAATGTTGAAATTTGAAATATGCATTTTCATTTATTTTTTTCATTCGTTAAAGGAATGAAAGCGCGAAACAAAAGTATTATCATATAATTATAAAACGCGGGGGGTTATTTTTCAATACATACACATGCCGAGGTGAAGCTACGAGTAGAATATTTTGGGATAGTTATAAAAGTTCTTTATTATTCTAGAGCTCAAAATGATAGCAAAATGGTACTGTTATACATTGAATAGATTTGCTTCTTCTTCTTCTTAAAGTGCCTCTCCAACTTAGTGAAGGTTGGCTATCAGCTGTTGGAATCTGTCCCTATCCTTTGCGAGGCGGAATAGCTCGGACGCGCTCGTAATTCCAGTCCACTCCCGGATGTTGCGAAGCCACGACTTTTTTCTTCGCCCAACTCTTCTTTTACCAGCAACTTTGCCCATCATAATTAGTTGCAAAAGTTGATATCTGTCATGCCTGAGCACGTGCCCGAGATACGAGGTTTTTCGCTTCTTGATGACCGACAAAAGCTTTCGTTTCTGCTGGGCCCGACGCAAAACCTCCTCGTTAGTTACCCTTTGCGTCCAACTTATCCTCAACATACGCCTATAAGCCCACATAGATTTGCTTAAAGAGATTAAAATTAGATCAGTGTCCGGAGTCCTTATTTACAAACTTGGTATTCTTCAAAAGGTTTTTAAACATTTTCGAGACCACCTTACCCCTGTTTTAAACCGATTTAAAAAAATTAAGGATATTCTCAGTTCGCCGGAATATTTTTTCTATTTAAACTGGATAAATAGTTTTAGGGATATTGCAGCACTAATAAGTTATTGAAATTATTTATTATTGTAGTAAGTAAAAGAAAATTGATTACTGCTCGATAGAAAACAGAAAAGGAAAGATTATAGGAAAATTCATGGCAATACTACACAACGTCACTACGTAATATTATACAGCAAAGTCCCCCGCCGCGTCTGTCTGTCTGTATGGTCGCGATAATCCCAAAAACGACTGAACTGGTATTCATGGGCTTTTCACCATCAGGTTTCACCATTCGTTTTTTTTTCTGGAAGGTTTTTATATATAATATATTCTGATTGATGTACTGGTGTCACAGAAACACATAAACAGAAGCGAAACGAGGGAGGGTCGCTAGTATTTATATACAAATATCAAAGAAAAAAAATACGTCTGAAGGCGACCCAGACGAAGTTAGTTTGTGCAAGCTAAATGGAAAGTTAAGGTTGTAACAAGGTGTTGTAACAGGTTCACTAATGTTTTACCAAATCATCATTTACAAACGTACCATTTTACAAACTTTCATTTCACAAAGAGATACTTCCCGCCGTATTATTTTTAAGTTTTTTGTGGTCAATATTGTAACCTAACCTAACTTATTTAATAAGCTCATTTAACCTATGCAATATGTAATGGTTTAAGCACAAACACGTTTTAGCGAAATGAATGTTTGTAAAATGATACGTTTGTCAAACGTACTTTTGGTAATGAACTCCGTTGTAACAAGATGTTAAGAACCTAGCGAAGAATTGAGAATAATGCCACTCCAACGACAACAGCGTAACCATCATAACTTGAGATATAATAAAAACAAGAAGCAGTTCTAACTCAGCACGAAACTCGTGGTATAGATCCCAGTGACCAGAGCAGCCTCAAGCAGCTCCAAGAACAGGTAGAGAGGATATCCCATCCACCCGGGCCCGGCGGTGAGGGTCTTGAACGACCCGACCGAGAGCCCCAGACCGCTGGCTATGATGGACTTGCGCCGACCCCACCTAAAACAAATACGTAGACTCAAAGGTTTTATTTTACTCAACATGAACAATTGTTTTTTTTTTGCATTATATTCAAATTACACTCGATGGGACTATTATTAAGTACGGTACAGCGGAGATGTTGATTCCACATTTTACCTCCATCATCAGATCAGATCTGCTCAGTGTCTAAACACCGTAATATTGCGTTGACACTGGATTCAGATACACGTATGACCAAACTCCAGAAGATTTCTAACGTTAGTTAAGGCCTATATGATGATGAAGTCCAGATTTCCGTCAATTTCAATAGCTGGAACATGGCCTCTAGTTAGCTTTCGTAATCATGTTGTTAACGTTATGGTATAATTATGATGAATAAGGATGGGCTAAAACGAATTGCAATTAATATTACGTTTATTTGCAAAAAGTTAAATTACATTATCTATACATACAAATTTCTAGTGAAGCATATTTTAAAACGAAAATATTTCTATTGAAGAAATTGCTACCATACCTGTCGGAAACGAATCCCATCAAGGGCATGGAGATCATTACTCCAACGTTGTGGATGGTGCCCACCAGCGTTCTCTTCCACTCTTGACATGATAAATTGAACTGAAACAAATTAGAGGCTCTATAAATTATGTAACTAATACACAATGGGTAGAAAAAGGTCAAAATATTTGTTTGTTTTCAATATGTTTAGTTCAGATACTTCAGATATTGCAAGTCAAGCAGGATCCGTTGTTGGAATGAGAGTCTAAGTGCTAATATTAATAAATGACAATCGATTTGAAAGGTTTTATAAAAAACGGTTAAATCTAGGTATCTAGAATTATAAGAACTTGTAAGAGTCTCGACTGAAACTTTTATTGATTTTTTAGATGTACCTACCTCTGCTACTATAGAGTTTCCTGAACCATAAACCCACTCGTGGCACTGCCGGCTCTGGTTGGTGAAGCGCCCGGTGCAGTTGAAGCTACTGCTGCTGCTGTCTCCAGCGTTGTCGGCGAGGATCGGCTGGAGGCAGCGCTGGTCGACCCCTACTGGCCACCATGGAGGCGAGACTGAAGACGGGGTAGGAGACTCGCATTGGGGCACTAGGCACCTAAAAGTTATTTTTTTTGTACTACCAGTCAGATCAACCGGGGCAAATTCGTCTATGGGGTAAATGAGGCTATACTATTTACAGTAAGCTATGTTGTACAATACCTCGTATGTTCATAAGTTTTGAGACAAACTTTTTAACTTTTAAAATAAAGAAAATAATACTGGCACCTATTTTATATTCTTTTCAATTTTGAATTTGGAATGTTAGTGTGCTATTTGTATGTTTTTAAAATTCATTTCTTTTGTTTTTCTTGTGATGGAGGGAACGAAAGAATTGCGTGCGACTGTCATTTCACTACATATGGCGGGGAAAAAACCAATGGAAATTTTCCGTGACATAAAATGTTTTGGGGTAAGCCGCAACTTCGTATATTACACCATTAAACGCTACAAGGAGACTGATTCTTTGAAAGATCGACATAGGAGTGGTCGCCCGCGGTCTGTAAGGACGGCTGCTAACATCAAAATAATCAGAGAGCGACTTCGCCGAAATCCATGTCGCACCCAGAAAAAACTCGCTCTGCAGACTAAAATTTCGCGTATTTCAGTCAACAGAATATTGAAATACGATCTGAAAGTAAAGGCTTACAGCCGTAGAAAAGTTCATTTTCTAAATGATCGCCTTCGTAAATTACGTCGCGAACGTTGTCCGATGCTGCTTAAGAGACACGATGCGAAAAAGATACTCTTCACCGACGAAAAAATCTTTACGGTCGAAGAAAAGTTTAACCGGCAAAATAATAAAGTTTATGCCAAAAGCAGCAAAGATGTTCCTGCTACAGCACGAAATGTCTCGCGTGCCCATCATCCGGCGAGTGTGATGGTATGGTGGGGGGTTTCGTACGAAGGTGTCACTCCGCTCCATTTTTGCCAACAAGGTGTCAAGGTTAAAGCAAAAAATTATCAAAGTGACATTTTAGATACTGTAGTGAAACCCCTATCTAATACTTTATTTCACAACAAAGAATGGATTTTCCAGCAAGACTCAGCACCCGCACATAAGGCTAAAACGACTCAAGCTTGGTTAAGGGAAAATTTGCCGGGCTTCATCGCGGCGGAAGAATGGTCATCCTCCAGCCCTGATCTCAATCCACTGGACTATTCTTTGTGGACTGAATTGGAACTCAGGGCCTGCCAAAAGTCCCACCCAAACTTAGATTCTTTAAAGCGAGCCCTCATCAAAGCAGCGAAGGATATCCCACTGGAGAAGATTCGTGCCGCGATCGATGACTGGCCGGAACGACTAAAGCTTGTATTAAAAATAGGGGTGGACATTTTGAATAGTAATTGCTTGTAGTTGTTAGTTAATGTCTAGTTACCATTATCTGTAAATTTTATAAATACAGCTTTATGCTTTAATTTTTTATGTAATATTTATTTCGTCTCAAAACTTATGAACACACGAGGTACAACCATGTTACAAACGCAATTATTTTTTTTGGCTTTTATCCTCATTCTCACCTGATGTTAAGAGACGACGAGTTCGAAGGTGTGTTCACGCTTACCCACAAAATGCCTATTCACTCTTGCCTTGAAAACAACAAGGTTATATGACTCCGGGAATACAGACGTAGCGAGAGCGTTCCACTCCTTGGCAGTTCGAATAAGAAACGACGCAGCAGCAGCGCATTCTAATACATGTGGATGGAAGCCCTCCCGGCTTCTAAAAGACTGATGTGAGAAAGTGGAAGGTGGGATGGGGTCACGTAGTTCCTGGGCACACTCACCATAATACACCTTGTAAAATACCTAGAGACAAGCGACTTCACGTCGATGTTCCAAACTCTGAAGCTTGGTATTGGCGAGTGAGTCGTCACCGAGGAGTCTCCTAGCTCGTCGGTCCACCGAGTTCAGCGCGTCCAGCTGATATTTGGCAATAGTCTCGTAGTAGTCATGGTATTTGTTTGATTAATAGTTACTTAACTGAGGTAATCTCGTTACCAATTTAAGTTAACCATATACCTCAATATAATTAGGATACCCCAAAAAAAAAAGTCATGGTTTTTACATTCTAATTCGAAAGAATAGATAATTTTAAGAGACCAATTTTGTTAATTTTGTATTTGACCCAATAGTTTTGTTTTAATATCCTTTTTTATTTAGCAGACATTACATGGATGAAACGATTTTTTTAATTTGGATTTGAATTTTGTAGTAAATCAAACTATTTCAAGCGGTTTTGAATTTTGTACTATTTCAAGCGGTTTTCGCCTAACCCGTAAGATACACCTAGGAGGGTTCAAGCCGAAAACGAAAGTCAAACAAAGGTTAAATATTCTTTTGTCGAAATAAACGAAATAGATAAATATTTCAAAATCTTAATAATGCAGAACGGCTTTAAAACCCTATACCTCGAAATGGTTTTTTAATTAGTTATTGTAAAAATATGAACAATCCCAATTCTCGTAAAATTAAACTCGTTACCAATTGTTAAATCTTAACCAAGTTTGTCACATTTCCGATTCGATTTTCAGTTAGCTTATGATCAAAAATGTCGACCCCAGTTAAATTAGTAACCAACGGTAACACTACAGTCATTTTAATGACGACTAATTCGTTTTTTACTGAGGATTTTTATACCTGAGCACACCTAAGTTTAAAAAAGAAACAAGCCTCTAAAATTTCTCTGAGATACTGAAAACGGCGGTATTACAACAAGTTATATTGTTGGCATTTCACTACAAGGTCGTGTTTTTTCTTTTTTAGCTAAATTATGTATCGAGAAGGCAGATATTTCACTTATACTGTTAGTAGGTTATCTTTAGTTGACATTTCTATTCTCGGCATATTTGCCTGCACTTTCCTATAACAGCCCCATCAGAAATGATTGCAATTGCTTGGTAGCTCCATCACAGCTCGGTCAATCATGCATGGGCGATTTATTTTGTGACGTCATCAAGTTGAGAACTCGAAGAAGTCGATTCAAGAGCTGCTTACGGGGTTTTATAAGCTGAGAATTCTTGTGCTTATGCTGCGGATCCTTTGGTATTAACCAAAGCGAAGGGCAAATAATGCCGTCCCTATACAGGAGACCTTCTTTCCTCCTTTTGTAAAGATCCTTTTTGTGGACCACTATTCTGCGCTGCTAAGAAGAATGGCGATATCTCAGACAAAACTACTGTAGAAAATGCAACCTTAATACTAACGGGAGACGGTTGACTCTACTTAGGCTATTGAATTTGAGATACCGCTTATTGGCTTTTGAAGGCAGTATTATATCAGACTGTATCGAAATATGAATTAAAATGCTTACCGCAGACTTTGTCGCTATTTATTACATTACTTCGGTAGTCGTTCTTAAAATTTACCTTCTTATTCATAAATGCACCATAACTAAACTGCGCTTAAAATATGTTTAATCCTAACATTTCATTATGATATTTGAATTTGAGAGAAGTTAGTCTTTAGTGTTTTGGGCTGGGCGTTGCTGTGTCATTCAGTCAACCGGGACGTTGCCTTTAATATACGTATATGATAATAACACTTAGCTTACGAGGTGACTGCCATGAACTATTGACTCGATGATCATTGTGTTTAGTTGTGTCGACCAGCGGTCTCATAGAGGAGAGTCTTCGTGAACACATCAAGAGATCTTATAGATGGCTGGATGCATGCAGAAAGTAAGTACTCCTCGACACGGCACTGTTTGTCTGGAGGTGGTGTGTCCTGTCTCTGCAACTCAAACCACCGGTAGCTTGAGCCATGTCCCGATGCCGGCGGCACCCGTTAGTGAGGTTTTATATAGAGATAGTATTGTTTATTTATAATTTTATAATGGAATATTTATCGTGAAAATCCTATCTGTAGTGCAGTTTTTAAATATAAAGATGAAGATAAGTATTATGAAGTTAACTGTGATAAAACTCAGAAGGCTAAGCTAATAATCCTCCAGCAATAATAACCGAAACGGAACAGACTCAGACTCGAGTGAGATAGCTTATCTTTTACAATAAACACTATTTCAACATTGTCTGAAACAAATAAATATTATAAGGTGTATCATATTTTCTGGGGAATTTGATAATTTCTGGGAACCCATTACTAACTTTAACCTTTGTAAAACCTGGTAATTAATGTTACCTATGCTTAAATCGCGTGACAGTGAAAAATAACCTAAACAAATTCACCTCCGGACGATATCATTCTTCACCCCCTGAATTAAATCCGATTCTCACGATTTTTGAATATAATATTAAAGTTGTCATTACTTATTATGAATAACTAGGTAACAAAAGAGACGAAGAAAACGTAGCGATGGTACAGATCTAGTTTTTCATAAATTCTACGACATTTATCCAAAAGTTGAAAAAAATTGGCTATAGGTGTAAATGGTATACGGGCGTTTATTAAGACTGGACATAGATTAAGACTCTACTAATCATTAACAGAAATAATTATTTTGATTACGCTAACGTATACACCGTTATTAATTTTTGAACATACTATCGACCCGCAATGTACATCGAAGTCCATCTGTCAGGTAATACGTAATGTTTACTTGTGAAAATGTTATTTGCATTTTTCGTTTTACATTACGTGTTAAATTATTTTGTATGGTTATTTTTTTTAATTTAATTTTAACAAAAGCTGCCTAAATGTGCTCAGTAGGCGTTATACTAACCACAGTTAAAAGGAACGCCCGTTACACACTGTATAATATATTGCATTTTCCCAAGAAAAAAACAGGTTACAATCCTTTTAAGCGACTACGTTTACGAATCATAGTTCGTTACACGATGTCGACAGGAAATATTAACTTAACGCACAAGAAAGTAACAATTGAACACGCTGTACAATACATTCGCCTGCAGATAATGGCTTTAACTATTCACTTGCTTTTAGTTTAGCATTAAAGTTGTCTAGTAGCGATGTAGCGGTCCGATCTTAGCGAAGTTACTTCATTCTCACTGAATTGAATACGTAAACGTTCCAGTCTTGGCCGACATTAAAAGAATATTTTTGTCGGATGCTAGATAGTTAATATTTCTATACCATCTGGCAAATTTCAAGGGGAAGCGAGCTAGAATAGATACTTGACTGACTACAATATAGTTGAACCTAGGACCGGTGATAGCCAAAAGTTGATTTTAATGTGGGTTACAAAAAAGTGTCATTTATTTTTGTGTGTGATTTTATCCCAGTGCCTGTTGACTTAGGATATTATGTGGGAGGACTACACATAGATTAGAAATAAAGGTCAGTATGTTATTTGAAATTCACGATACTGCAGGGCATCAAGTGATTGTTTAGAAGTTTTTTATTAGCCACCGTAAGATCAATATGTAATAAAAAATTGGAGTGATCCTAGAGCTGGTGCTTACCTCTCTCAAAGGATTAGGCTAGCTATCCAGAGAGGTAACGCAGCCTGTGTTATAGGAACCATGCCGCGAGCGGACCTGCCAGAGGGGGTGTTTCTTTTTATAGTTGTAATTATTATTTATACCTTAAATATTTTAGTAGCTTATTTTTATTTTTATTTCTAATTCTAATTATAATTTATTTAATGGCTTTCACTTCTGCTACATGTATTTATAATAAGAAGAATAGCTAAACTGAAGTGGCAGTGGGCGGGGCACATTGCTCGCAGGACTGATGGCCGATGGGGTCAGAAGGTTCTGGAGTGGCGTCCGCGGACCGGAAGACGAGCTGTAGGTAGGCCTCCAACAAGATGGAGTGACGACTTCGTCAGGATCGCGGGACCGCGGTGAATGCGAAAAGCACAAGACCGGTCTGAGTGGAAAGCCTTGGGGGAGGCCTATGTCCAGCAGTGGACGTCTTTCGGCTGACATGATGAACATGTAATCGCCAATGTCAAGTTATTTGTAGACACTTTAAGTAGGACTTTAAGGAGATATAACTCCATGGATATCACACGCGAGGACAGTTAGGTAAAAGAGTATTTTCTCTATTGGACTCAACAGAAGCACATGGGGTCTGCTCCACTCGCTTCTGTCAAGTCCTTATTTTAATTTAAGGTACTTCCCGTAAGTAAGTAAGTATTTCCCGAGAATGACAACTAGACAGATCGATCAGTCGATTTTTCACTCCTCTTTTTCAAATTATATAGATAAGTTTAGTGGTGACATTATTGATATTATTGTACATCGATATGAAAGTGTGAAGAATACATACCGCTGGATTCGAATTTTGTAACGTTATAATATTTTTTAACGTTATAGTTAACGTGTGAATAACGATATAATTATAACGTTAACGTAAAATTGCGAAGCGGAGAATTTGAAGGTCTGGTTAAACCATGAGCATGAGTGAATGGAAAAGAAAATATAGTGACAGTAATAATTGACTGTTGATATCACGCTCCTATTTTTTTTAAACTGCAATCACGCAAATAAACCAAACGGCTTGACGCTGCTAAAGGAGAAATAGTGGCAACACTTTAAACACATTTAAATTAGGGTAGAAAAAGCACAGGCATTTTGTGATCCAAACCTTGTGGTTTTTAAAACTCACTTTTAGCACTGGTTGACTTTATACACTGACTGGTAACTGTTGTCAAAATGGTCGCTCACTAATAGTGTCCGATTGCCACTAGAATAGAACCATAATTGGATTTGAATTCACGTTGATATTTTTCTGATACCTAGTTGGCACTAAAATGATTATTCCTATTGATAGATTGGTTCAATTATCTTACTGACTTTGAAAAGTAAGAAGCTCGTACCCAGTTAAGCAGATCAATGCGAACAGCAACCAATAATGCATTTATATGCAAAATCATTTTTTGTGCTCAACAAAATTGAAATAAACAAAACAATAACGATAATTATTCAATAAATACAGTAAAAAAGCGACTCAACGAAAAAGCAAAATAAATATATGACTTTCAGTAGATATATAAGTAGGTACGGTATGATAGTTTACAAGAATGTGACGTTGGCTCTTACTAGATTCTACACGCGATCATTGATCTATAATGGGAACAGGGTTTTTTTTTCGGGTAAAAGGTAACTTATTGTGTTTATAAAGTTATTTTTATTTCATAATTCGCCTATTTAATCATGAAAGTGTAAATAAAATAGTACACACCCTCCCTCACTTTTTAATCGTTTGTATTTTGCAGACAGCTAAGAGCTTTTCTTTCGTAATTCTTTGTCAGGACTCATGTTCTATCCATAAATGACGTTTATTTTTCCCAGTAAGTAGCAACTTTAATCTTTTCACACCACATGCTCGAAATTGCTCAATTATATATCATGCAAACCTCAGTTAAAGCAAGTCATTATAACCATCGGCTAACCAGCGGGTTATAATGAGATTCAGTACAATGTTATAGCCCGGGGGGTAATTATGAGATTGAATTCGTATGAAAAATTGTTGCATGGAAACCTTTGCTGTAGGTTTCCATGAAACTTATTTGAAAATCCAACTGGCCACTACAAGCATTATACGCAAAACAAAGAAAATAAAAGAAAAGCCGCGAGTGTTGCAAAACGATGCAGTATTACTTAACAGGAGGTTGAAGTTGAAAGATTATAGTTTTAATAAAAAATGTCGAGTGACGAAAGCGAAAGTGATTTGAGATTTGACGTTGTTTCTAATAAGTAGCCTTGCTTTTTATTGTCTCGCAAAAGGTGAGAAAAGTAGAGTATTTTCCTTTGGGATAAACCTGTTTTCGTTTTGGGCGAGCTTAAATCCTGCACCCAGAACTCCGTTTCACGTGACATAAAGCAGTGCTTTATCCCCTCGGTGTAAAATCTACTATTATATTTCTGACAATTCTGACCAAATGCCACCACCTATTGAGCCAAATAACCAGTAAGAAAGGTCAGATGCTGCAGATTTTAGTAAAAACCTCACCTGGCGTCCTCCGCAGCAGCAGAAAACACGTAATTAATGTTGCTCATAGAAGTGAACAGCACCGGCAGCATTGCCAGGGCATACTGCCAGCATTGGAACCGGCCGAAGGAAGCCATGGCACCCAGGGAGGCCGGCTTCCGAGGCTGCACGATCACCATCGACGCCATTGGCACAGATTGTTGGGGCATAGCACAAGATTGATGTTGATTTAAAATTTATCACGTAATTATACGACCACTGTTTTCTTTTAGTTTTACTGTTACGATACTGTCGTAAATTTTTAACCTATTTACACCGATGCTAATAGACTTGGGTTAGAATTCATATTCGTGCAAGTTTTGCTTGGTAGAATGAGCGTTTGTCTAAATAGACCACAGACACCACAAGTTCAGGGAATTGCTATTTTAAAAGGTGATATTTTAAATAGTTGGCCACATTCAAATTTGTTTTTTTTTGGATTATAGAAATGGCACTATAAAAATAAGTAGCCCAGAGGTTTGAACCACCAACTGAACCAGTGCGTGCAAAAACGACTAGGGTGCAACACAAACCTCTGCGACAGAAAACGGCCGTGCTAAGTCTAGTGCCCGAACAAATGAACTAAAACCATCCATCCCAATACACGTGATAGCCTGTAATTTTGAAGGTAATTGATACTAAAATCGAAAGAGTTTATTAGTTCTAAAATCAGTGAATGCAAAATTTAAATTTTATAATACATTGATATGACTCTTAATTTTACTATTTTTTAATGTTCAAAATTATTTGAATTGTTTATACATTACTGACAAAACTTTACCACTGATAATATTAAGGCTGTGACGCAGGGTGCCTTATGCAGGTGTATGTCGCGACTGAAGGCGGTCACACGCTATTATTGAACTCACGATCACAACCAATTTTCTATTCAGCTCCATTATGCCCTTGGTCTAACAATGACGTATCTACAAAATGACAGATTCATAGCAATTCAGAATTTTCTGGCGAGTGTAGAAGTCGTTTATTGTTATTTGGGATCTGTTAACATTATAACTACCGACTAAAAAGAGGGTGTTATAAATATTATTGTTTCAGTGTCTGTCTGTGAGCATCGTAGCTCCCAAACAGATGGACCGATTTGGACAATTTATTTTTTAAAAGAAGCTTTGTTTAATCGGGATACTTTGTAGCTAAGTTTTATGAAGTTCAATTGGGCCGTTTAAGAGTTATCAAAGCTTTAACATAATGAGTTGTATTTAATTTAAATGTTTTAGTCCGCACGTCGTAATTAGCTAGTTTCTTAATTTCAAAGAACCGATTTTCAGTTCTGTCTGGAGTTTATTAACCACTCATTGATATTGCAGGTCCCAAAAAATCTGGTGGCGATCTCCGAAATGAATTATTCTAGGTTAGATAGAGGCCCAGGCTGCCTGATGCCAAATATGTCAGTCTGCCTGCGCACAGTGGTTGTAAGCGCAACTAAAATTTTGGTCAGTTTTTACATACTTCGCATTGTGTACAACAAGTTCTTACCTTAAAACAACATTCATTAATTTCCTTTATAGTTTTTTTGTAATAATAAACAATCTTTGAAAGGTCACATTTTTGGTCAGTTTTTGCCCATTTGACATGAGTACAACTTGTACTAACTCTATGTACATATAACATTCAGCCATCATTATCATCATAATCCGTTCCGTGGTTTAGGAGGAATTAGCGGATACACAGACAGACAGAGAGAGAGAGAGAGACGGACGCAGAAAGTTACTTATTTTTTACTACGTAAAAGAAGATAATGGAACTTAAAAAAATCAAATATTGTGTTAAGTTCTTTATTCATTCGCTGTGACAGAGTTAAACAACATTTATTATTATCATTTTATACAATAGGCAATTAACTCGGATCAGATTCTGTTTGAAAATACATCGGCGTCGGTCAGGGCAACATCTTGGAATACCTTAAGTAGGCACTGCAGGCATAGGCTTTATCAATATAACATCTTTGGGACTAATTTTGCTTGCTGACTAAACGTCGCTTTTGACAAAAATTAATATGCTACGCTTCCATTCAGTTTTTTGTAAGGATCGTGTTAAGATCGATTCCAAGATAATAGAAACGGTAAAAAAACTTCTATAGTAGATCTTTAATTTCCATTACGCGCAAAAGTATTCGGCCCGGAGTCCTGCCTTTTGGCCGAAAATCATTTGCCAACCCGCTTTTTTTCTGTAACTGTAAATATTTCAAGATTTGTTTCAAAACCATCGTGTACAACCCTATAGTTCACGTTAGATTCGTTTTTTTAGAAATCCTGAAGTATTGAAATGGTTGGAAAACGATATATTTTTCCAAAAGGCAGCAAACCCGCCCCGCCGTATACCTCTAGTAACAGGAAGGGGGACATGTGAAAAAAAAGGGATCCACTTTTTTTTTCTTTGATAATTGTTTGTATTATTCGCTGGTGACTGACAGGCTGAATAACAGGATATCATTTGATCATTATCACACTATCAAAATATTTATAACGTATTATAAAAACGTCAACGATAATGATAATTGAATTTCCATATCGAATCTATGTTTTGGAAAAATAGCCCTTAAACGTACGATATAAGATATACGGAGATATTTTGCTCATAAAATTAATGAAAAAGCACGTGCTCATAGATAATATACAAAATGTTCCTACATACGTTTGTATATCAAAAAAATATAAGTTTAAGTAAGACTCGCTTTTGGGTTCTACCTATATACGTTCCACTCATAGTTGGCCGGCTTTTACCATTCGTTGTTTTGCTTTACGGTTTGAACTACGAGTATACATATACATTTTTGACGATATAAAAAAAAGCAAAAAAATGTTTCTTATTTTGGCACCTCCTTCAGTTTAAGAGCTACGATGCTACAGACATATAGATACACACGTCAAACTTATAACACCCCTTTTTGAGTCGGGGGTAAAAATGCTTCGCCTTCTACCTTATGACATGAACCAACAAACACACCAACGCTAAATAACTAGTATGTGATCCCACATAATAATCTTCGACGCGTTGAAATTCCACTCGATAAACAATTGGCTATTACACAATAACTCGCTTTATCAGGCGACCGGTACAACCGCCATTCAAGCAGAGGCCGTGGCCGACGACACTGCTGATCAGAAAACATCATGGATGAAGAAAGAGCAGCAGGAGACGAGCCGGGCATCGAGCCTCAGGATAGGGTGGGGAAGCCTGGTCCTCTTGACCCAGGTCCCAGGCTTAGTGGCCCCGACGGGCCAGAGCCACGCCCCGAGATAAATCTGGACTGGGTACTAATAAACGAGCTGGGGCAGTTCGGTCGGTTCCAGCTGACTAATCTCCTGCTGGTTTCCATCCCCATCATCATGTCTGCGTTCATGAGCGAGTATATCTTCTCTGCTGCCGCTGTACCACATAGGTAAGATTCCTCTAATTGAATGTAGGGTACTACCCTTAGTGTATCTGACATGGCCTATATACCAAATAAACCTTGAACTTTTGCAACCAAAGAACCCTTTCGCAATGACAGCGTCATGTCATAGGGAAGATATTACTTAGCAAGTATCTAACCTATGGCTTTCTATGACAGGGTGATACAGTTGATTAACCATTAAGTTATGTACTTGATTGCGCTAAGCAGGAATAAAGTACTTCCAACTTACAGATAGGTGTCTCTGGATGCCTCTTTGATATTACATTGGAGTATTGCAAATGGTTATGAGCCTCAGAGGCCCTGATAAAAATTGTTTTGTTTCCAGCAACTGCTGCATATAGACAATAATATAAATGTAGTATTTTTTTTCTTTTAATGAAAAATTCCTCTAATTATTTTTGGAATCTTTAGGTATACATAAATATCAATCATCATCTCATTCAACGCTGGACATGTAGTCTTCCCAAATATCTTCACCATGACTGGTTCTAGATTATTCCGTAGATGCTCTCCCGTTACCCTTACCATATCTCGTCTAATTATCTACTATCTACAGAGACATGTCTCCCAGCCTCAGATCCTGCCAATCTAAATATTGAGCCTTCCATTCCAATCCAATCCCAAGTTCTACAAGCAACGGTAAAACTGCTGCTCAAGATCTCGACAAGTTTTGTTAAGCGCTAGTGAGTGAGTAAGCTAAGAATGCACGCCCTTAAATGTCGTTTTAACATGGATTTGATCTCGCGGAGAAACTCCAAGCGTAACTTTTCCTTTTAAGTGTCTTTGAACCTTTCTATGAGGTCCACTGTTGAGGACTAAGCCCTTGCTAAGGTACATAATTGGAATTTGGCAAACAACTTACGATAGTCAATAGGGTTCCCGAACTTCGAAGCTCTTTCTAGTGCATAACTAGAGGATTATATTATTAAATATACTCGACATACATAGTAATAAAATATTTACTTCTATCCAATATTTTGTCTTAGTGTAACAAATATTTTTGGTTGTGTTCCATCAAGAAAAATAGCTTAGATAATATTTTGTGACGCGAGTTTTGTTAGCTTATCTTCGTAAGGGCCACGTCAAATTTCGTTAGTTCGAAAAAGAATCTTATGTCAGTCAACTAAAGTCAAAAGTCACTGAGACACATGTCCTATTAGACGTTGGATAATGGCTGAAATTCCGAAACAATATTAAGAACTAATTTCAGTATATAGGAAACAGGTCAGGATATGTGTTATAAATCTCATAAAAATATCCTTCTTATTCCGATAACCTTCAAGTCACGCTTTTATCGTATTTTATTGTCATGCAAATGCAAAACAACGTGTTGAAATTTGTAATAAATAATCTATATTATCGATACCGATTAAGAGATTAATTTTACAATAACAATATCCAATTTGATGCTAAACTGGCTGATGCTAAATTGATTAAGGACAAGGTTGATTATTTTGATTGTATATAGCACGGGCGATATCAATTAAGTTACGAAAGATTTAGGTTGCAATTCTTCAAAGGTTACCAAGTTAACTCCATCATCCAGGGTTAAAACAAACTTAATATCATTAATTAGATTAGACTCATGACCCTAAAAGAAACGGATAGATAGGTGCTAAGATCTTAAAGAAGTATGGAGTATATCCGTTTTACCCACTAATGTATCCGACTTTATTTGTGCTGGGGATGGTGGGGTACAACGAGCTGCGGGTGCGTAGGGAGTTATATCTGGCAACACTGTTATTTAAGCTGACTAAGGGAGTCATTATTAACAGTCAGCTTTTGAGTCACATGAGCCTATGTGTCCCGGACAGACCAGGTACGTGTGGCGGCGCCGGCAGCCGCGGCTGCTGGCCGTGCCGCGCGCGCGCACTCGCCTGTTGGGCGCGGCGCCGCACACTCGCGCACTGCATACTCTCAAATTAATCACGGACAAAATAGTCATTTTTTCGTGTTCTCTGAAAGAATTTACAAAGACGGCACTACTCGTAATATGCTACGAGAGCCTTAGGTAATTTGGATCCTAAAGCTTAAAATAGTTACACTATTGTCTTAGGTTGTAGTACCTGTAAAAAGAGTTGTAAGTGTGGAAATAAATAAATAAATAAATAATAATAAAATAATAATCTTTTTTCGACTTAACTATTTGTAGAAAACCGGGCAAGAGCATGTCGGACCATGCTCAGTGTAGGGTTCCGAAGCCGTTACTACAAACAAATTAGACCTCGTGACAGACTTAACTTTGCCGTTGGAACTGTCGCGGTCAGTTTTCGGCAGGTATAAATATTTAAATAGTTTGTAACTCAAGAACCAATGAAGTCTACTTAGTCGCGATAGTTTTCCTATCAAATTCATTATATTTTATTAATCATCTGGAGGGAGGTGACACTTGACTCTAACAAACATAAATATCCAAAGACATCCCACACTATGGGGTAGACGAGAAAAAAAAAACATCCTCACAACACGTGAAAACTAAAAAAAAAACAAGATTTTATTTTACCACTCTGTTGACAAATTACAGCTTTCTAGTACTAAGAGTCTCTGAGCTAGGCTGCGGACGGACAGATGGACGGACATGACGAAACTATAAGGGTTCCTAGTTTGACTACGGAACCCTAAAAACGGTATAAATCGTATTCTAGACTTTGCCTTACTTGACCTTTAGAAGACGTATACACTTTTTTTTATTTATCATACTAGAATACTAGAAATTTCATTTATAGACCTGAGTCGTAATTACATACGTGGTAAAAAAGAAGGATGTAATGACAACAGCTACTCCACAGAAGTCACATTCCACCATCCGCGATGACGACTTTCAAATAATAACAAAATGTAAACTTCGCGACCGTCCGGCAGCCTAATACGTCAATTAATTTCCTTGATGTTAGTGATCCTTGACATTCCCAGAATGCATCTTGGTAGGCCCGCTGGCGATACAACAATCTTTTCGGTTCATTATTGACCATAAACTATGGTTTGAGTTATATTATAAATGTTGACAAACAGATATGTTCACGCTTTAAACGTCAATCTACTTTTATACTCCCAAAAAGAGTATACTTGACTAGCTTTCCGCCCGCGACTTCGCCTGCGGAGAGTCAGTACTTTCGTTAAAAAGTACAACTTTTGAATAAGGCCAGGTCCAGATGAAGCGTTTTGCGTGCGTTTGCACTCGCGCGTAGACACTCGCGCGTTTCCAAACAAAGACCATTATCTGGACGCGATGTATGAGCTCTAGTTCCTCGGGAACGCGCGAGTGTCTACGCGCGAGTGCAAACACGTGCAAAACGCTTCGTCTGGACCTGGCCTAAGAATTGGTTATATTTTATTTTTATGATTAACTAAATGTCTCCGTACGATATTGTGATTGTGATGTTTAAAAAATAAATGAAGTTACTGAAGGACCTCTTTATATACAACATTTGCGGCATTCCGGTGCAAGAATCACCAGACTGCTGGCGAAACTCACTCTAGAACAGGCGACATAGAACTGACCGTGTGAAAAACAGTTATCCCTTAAATCTATTCCGGCCGCTTTCAACGACTGCCTTTGAGATTAACCTTTCTGTCTCAATTTTGGCGTACATATCAACCAAATATTGACTAAAAAGAGAACGACAGTACAGCAAGTGGTTGGTATCAGTTTTTCTAAACATAATGCGGTAAGAATAAAAGCTCAACGCAGATACCGTTTTTTTAAGGGGCAGTTTCATTTTAGGGTCGAATTGGGGTATATCAATTGAGTAACCGTCCTCACCATGACAGAAAAGCAGAGGATACTGTAAAGAATCGTAAGAACGGTGCAACTCGCTGATCCGTTGCAACTTGTTGTCATGACTCTGTAAAATGATATCTCGTCGTTCGAATTGCTGTCCAACTATAACCAAAGCCACTTCACTTGCTGATGGTGCATTAAAGCGTCCTCTGTGAGTATTGCCTGGGTTTCTATAAGCGTGGCAGTCGCGAGGCGTTCGTACAAGCCGATTATTTACGGCTTTACCAAAAATTCCTATGCATAGAGTAGGTATACAAACAAAACGTAAAACCGACACACGCCATACACCTTTTTTTCTCCGGCTTGCCTATTTATTTACGTGACGCTTCGCCACTGAAGCGTGGATAACCACTTCAAACTTTTCACAATTTGGGGGTACTTTCTCAAGAGTCGTTTTTAAGTCTTTTATGAACGGGTTATTAATGTGCAACATAGATTGCAATTTTTTAACCAAGTTATGTTTTAAGGCTGTAAAATTACCGCATCTCAATTTAGCCTCTCTTTCATCCTCTCCAACAAAGTAAATTTGTAGAAATTGAGGCACTTGTTGAGGCAATGGCAGGAGACTACCAACTAAGTGGTATACCTGTCCGTGTACTTTGAAAGTAGGCATAAAACCATCTTCTACAACTTTCTTTGCTCCAAAAGAAGTCATTTGAAAGCAGCTGTTGTACTTTCTTATTCGGTCTAAAAAATGTGTGTGCTCTGGATGAATGCCAAAAATTAAGCTATGAAGTTGCTCAGGCAGAGGCTTAAAAACTGAAAGCTGCACCTTACCACCACTGCAGCACATACCGGGAGCCTCTTCTTTCCACTTGGCGGCGTTACAGTACATGCATTTATGACTCATAGTACCCAGGGCATCGGTTTTATCGATCTCATAAGCTACGTTGGGATCGTACATCATCCCAGAAGAAGTTTTCTCCGTCCATGGCAGTGACCGCCTTTCTGATCTCGCTCCTAGATTATTTCGTTCATGTGTCGCAACAGCCGCTCGGTGAACCTCCGGGTTACTTTTTTGATAGATAATCGCTGAAATATGTGTCTCGTTATTTGCATTGAAGAGCATTCCTACCAAGTTTCAAGTAAATTTGACCATAATAATATTCTTTCCCACACAAACTTTGGAACCCCCTTTCATCCCTCTAGGGGTTGAATTTTAGTAATCGCTGAAATATGTGTCTCATTATTTGCATTGAAGAGCATTCCTACCAAGTTTCAAGTAAATTTGACCATAACAATATTCTTTCCCACACAAACTTTGGAACCCCCTTTCATCCCTCTAGGGGTTGAATTTTAGTAATCGCTGAAATATGTGTCTCATTATTTGCATTGAAGAGCATTCCTACCAAGTTTCAAGTAAATTTGACCATAATATATTCTTTCCCATACAAACTTTGCAACCCTCTTTCATCCCTCTAAGGGTTGAATTTAAGTAATCGCTGAAACACGTGTTATATTATTTGAATTAAAGAATATTTCTACCAAGTTTCATGTAAATTGGACCATAAAAATATTTTTTTCTATACAAACTTTGCCACCCCTTTTCACCCACTTGGGGGTTGAATTTCAAAAAAGCCCTTCTTATCGGATCTCTACGTCACAAAAAGAAAGTACTGTCCAAGTTTCATATTTCTAGCATTAGCGGTTTTGGCTGGGCGTTGATGAATCAGTCAGGACAAGCCTCTTTATATATATAGATAACACATACCGATAGCATCGGATGAAAGATATATTACTTTAATCCTGATAACCAAGGGGAATTTTCATAGCAAAAATCAAACGTCTAGAGGGATTGACCATTATGTTTTATCGACTATTCCAGTTATCGATTTTATCGAATCTCTTCGCATGTTACCAACCTTTGATATTATTCTGTAAGCGATACGCTACTTGAATCTCTTTATTTAATTAAATTACGCCAACGACACATAAATGACATTAATGTTGCTTGAGTTTTATAAATAATATTAAGTTCCAGGGTTACTAATGCTCCTATCCTCAAAGAAAACGATAAACAAACGGATCAAGAAATATCCTTCTCTTAATTAGGTACGAAGAAGACTCTTCCACGATATATTGCTTTAAGTTCATTTAAGAAACATTGTGTTAAAAATCAAATAGCGAGTAAAACTCATGAATCACAATGTCGTGCTAAGTGACAATTAAACATCGATAGTCGATAAAAAACAATGATCAATCCCTCTTGACGTTTTATTTTGGCTATGAAAACTCTGCTCCTTGCTAATAAAGATGTCTGACGACCTGGTTAGGATCGCGGGGAGCCGCTGGATGCAAGCGGCTCAAGACCGTGACTTGTGGCGCTCTTTGGGGGAGGCCTTTGTCCAGCAGTGGACGCCCCCGGGCTGATGATGATACTTACTCCTTTTAACAGATGTGTGATCCCTGAGTGCGGAGAGTCCACAACCGGGGGACACCCATACCAGCCGGAATGGATCTTCAACGCAGTTCCTCAGGCGTCTGGTGGCTCCGGCCCCGCCAGCTGCGAGCGCTTTGCTCCTCTAGGTGGAACTGGATCTCTAGATTTCTGCCCTGCTAATATCTTCAACCAGGGTGCAACGCAAGAGTGCGAGGGATTTGTCTATGACAGGACTAATTCAGTTGTCTATGATGTAAGTTTCATCAGGCTCCTGCCCCTTTTAAGTTAATATAGCATGCCTCATAGCGTTACGGCATTGTTTTCCTCTTTCTCGCTCTAAACCGCCAGATCCTGCGCTTGCCTCATGTAGCTGTTATCCGAAAACCTTAAGCTCTGATGTTGGCCTTGTCCATCTTTAATTAGCAAATGGAAAATAATAAATAGCATGACCTGATATTTATACTTTCAAAGTGTATTATTTGCTGTGTTTCACATTGCATTAACCCTGTAACTTTTCAGTTCGACCTGGGATGCCAGGAATGGATCCGTGCTCTGGCCGGCACTTTGTCCAGCGTGGGTACCCTGCTCGTCCTGCCAATCACTGGGTACGTGTCAGACAAGTACGGACGACGAGTGGCACTTATTATCAGTGTGTTCAACCTGGCGCTCTTCGGCCTCATCCGTGCATTTTCCGTTAACTACCCCATGTACCTCGCCTTCCAGCTGTTGCAAACCACTTTGGGAGCCGGAACCTTTAGTTCAGCTTATGTTTTTGGTAAGTAAATACAATAAATTTACAAGGAACTACATACGAACGTATGGCCAGCGTCTGAAATAAGTGATGTTTGTTTCTTGGTTTTTAGACGTCAATGTCATCAACAGATACAACAATATAACATTACATTTACAGTGAAAATCTTCACGTTTGATCTCCCGTTATAGCTATAATGTATTACATTGTTTATGATATTAAGGCCATTGAAGCCAAAGTTTATGGTACTGAGAACAAACGAACGACTCCTTCGTTGTTGCATGAGTTCAAAAGTCTTTAATATTCAAAATGACACCAGTTTACTAGTTACTTTCGTAATTATATTACTTACACCTTAAACGTTGGTTGAAACATTTTTGGTACATTTTTAGCGGCTGAGTTGGTCGGTCCTAAATACCGAGTGGTGACGAGCGCTACATGCTCGTCCATGTTTGCGGTGGGTCAAGTTATACTGGGCAGTGTAGCCTGGCTGATCCAGCCCTGGCGCTACCTCATCATGGCGCTGCACATCCCCTGCTTCATCATCGTCGTCTACTACTGGATCCTCTCTGAGAGCGTGCGCTGGCTGCTTTCCAAAGAGATGTTCACGGAAGCGAGAGCAGTGCTGGAGAAAGTGGCGAAAGTCAATAAGAAGGAAATCAGCGAGAAGGCCATGCAGGCTTTGATGACGCCTCTACCGCCTCCGGAGAATCAGGTATACAAATTTATAATATTTTGGATTTTTATTTTTGAGACGAAATTGATGTCAGCCTAGTTAGTAGTCTACAGCAATTAGTGAATTAGTACATGTAGGAGCAGTTTTAAAAGTTGTTATGCAAGGTAATATGTATTGGTCAAAAAAAAATTACAAATCTTTAGGGTTATATAGTAATCAGCTACTATTTACGCTACTGTCCAGTCAGTTGGTACATACATTGCCTAAAACGCCGGTAACAAACGATTTATTGCTTGTATTTCCATTTACAGACCGGCAGCAGTCCAGATGGTCTGCTCCGAACAATCTGGAAATCTCCTGTGCTGCTGCGGCGCGTCTGCACGACGCCCATCTGGTGGATCACCACCACGTTCGTGTACTACGGGCTGTCCATAAATTCCACCGGGCTCTCCGGCAACATGTACCTCAACTACATAGCGGTCTGCGCCATCGAGATCCCTGGCTTCTTCACGGCAGTTCTGGTGCTGAACCGCATCGGCCGCAAAGCCACTCTATCCATTGGATTCTTTCTCAGCGCTACTTGCAATCTCATTTTTGCTTTCATCGACACTGATGGTAAGATGTCAAAATAAAACGTTTTTAATACTAAGCAGAAATATTCATGAAAAGATCGAGAATCTGTCCAGTTGTGTGTCTTTTTAGTTGAGAATCAGTTCAGGGAAACATTCATGCAATAACAACTTTAGCTATTATTATTGTGGGTCGGATCCTTGGCGATATTCGAATCATATTTAACAGATAGGATGCCTAATCATTTTAAAATATCATAGCTGATTTCGATATGATTGTGCTTGCTAATTACTTAATCTTGACTGACGATTTGGTAATAATAAGATATTTCAGTAACATGTCAGGTTAATAAGATATTGGTATAAAATATGCCAAAGTTTCAACAGAAAACATAATAACTACAAATTAACGGGTTGACCTTTGAAAAAAAAAATATGCTCGAAGTTCATCTATTAGTTGGACGTTCATATAAAGACTAGGTAATATTATACATACGGAGATAGAATAATATCTATAATAGTAGTCTTTAGCTTCTATACATTTTGGTTTCAAAATTCATTAAATTGGCGCCGCGACTTACGTCGCTTCTGTCTGGCCTGCGCCTAAGACGCCTATGCGAGTAGGTACTGTCGTCGCATAATAATGTATACTGTGGTAGTACTGTTCATCAACATGTTAACTCAAACGCCACCGACACAAATACTGTATGCAAGACTAAACTATAAAGTTAGGGTTGGTGTTCAACTTTGTGTTAAAAACAAATGCATCAAACAGGGGAAATGAGACAATATGATGACAATATGGATTTTTCGTTATTAATAAGTTATTACTTATTATCATTAGTAGATAATAGAACACATGACCCGAGTACAGCCAAACAAGTTCGTCCTTGACGTTTCCCCGGATGGACAGACCGTGGCGGATACAAAGTGTCTAGGTGGAAGAGAAAATCAATATGTTGACTCTCTGCGGAATATCATATACAATCGACACCTGGTTGCTGTACCAATCTCTCGCCAAGATGTGGAAAACCCTATTGGTGCTGGTATCTCTGGGTGCTTAGGACTCCGTGTCCTTGAAAAGTAATATTCAAAGGTGCCTTTTATGTTAATTCACTGCATCGTCAACTTCGTCCTGACCCAGACTTCGTTCTGGTTTTGTCAGGGATAAACAATAAAGTATTGACGGGTGGTTTAAATATCCCTTTTTTCAGAATTGGAAACACTTGGGCTCGTGCTGTTCCTGGTGGGCAAGTTCGGCATCTCGATAGTGTTCACGTCGCTGTACCTGTTCACGTCGGAGCTGTACCCCACGCAGTTCCGGCACACGCTGCTGGCCTTCTCTTCCATGATTGGACGCATCGGATCTATCACCGCACCGCTGACGCCACCTCTGGTGAGATTCGTGACTGTGAAGGGTTTTTTTTTCACGATAGGGACTAAAACGTGTCTAAGGCTTTTTTTAAGTACAGTCGAGAACTTAAATTTGGGACTAATTATCGTTCGTGATAGTACGAATAATGAACGTCTAACGGGCGTCTCAGCCACTATGTTATTTTTCTGTCACCGTCTTTTTGTCCAGACTTTTTGAACTAGAACTTTGTTGGTAAAGAGTGCCCATTCAGGCGTAGGTATCCTCATCAAATGCTTGGGCCTCTACCTATTCTACAGGGTAAAACCAAATTGTCTTTGTCATGTTAATATTTTTGTCAGCGTTACGATACCTCTTGTTTACTTGACAGTAATAAGTTAAAAACAGTAGAACGACACGTCAAAGGCAATATTTTTTTTGGGGTTTATCCACACACGGTAGAGTAGAGGCCCGACTGCCGCATAAATGCTTTTACACTTTCAAAACTTGGCACGAGGTGACAATTCGCCGTACAGTGCATAGTTTTTGAAGTCTAGCAATATTTGTTTACTTATTAATGTAAACCAATTAATTGTCAGTTGTCACGAGTCAGTAGGTTTTTTTTAAAAAAGGGGGCGGATTCCCTGTTGATCACGGCGGTACATCATTTATTAACTTTTGGGCCAATTGTTCCAGATGGACATCTGGGTAGGCATCCCTTCAGCCATGTTCGGCACCATGGGCGTCCTGGCTGGTCTCCTGGTCCTCACGCAGCCGGAGACGCTGGGCACGAAGATGCCCGACACCCTGGCCGAGGCGGAAGCTATCGGCCGGAAACCCAAGGCCAAGGCCGCTGGCTAATGGCCTACAGCTCTCACTAGATATATTTGTTACTAGTTTTATGTATATAATTACTAAATTAATTTTGTCATATACATATTTTATTTCAAATTCCCGCGATTTCGTCCGCGCAGATTTCTAATCGTTATTCCGGGCTCCCGTAGAGATTGCATATTTCCCGGGATGGAAAGTAACCTATGTGTTAATTCAGGGTATAAACTAACACACATACAAATTTTGGGATTATAATATTAGTAGGATTAGCGGGATGGCATGTCTATCCTCGAGATCTAAGCTATGTTCACTCCGATCAAACCATAGCAAAGAAGCGGAATACAACAACCCACTATCACATTTATATTATACCTGAAGAGATGACCCACGACTTCTTCTTCTTCTAAAAGTGCCTCTCAAAGGCAGTTAAAGGTTGGCTATCAGCTGTTGGAATCACGACGCACGACTCTGTCTACACTTCTTTTAAAATATGTTTTATCGGATATTCATATAATAAAAGATCATCCGTTTAAACTTAATAGAAAGACACGCACAAAATAAACTATGTACCTACGGTCGGCCCAAGAAGTGGTCTACCAGTTTAGACAAAAGTTTCTGTGGGATCTAATTATCGCTAAGGTTGACACTTGTAACTGTCATAATATGTGACTGACTGTGACTGTGGTTGACGAGTGTGTCAGCAGATTTTATAGTATTATTGATGATTTCGTTTCTCAATCTGTCCCACCAAAAGGCACTATAAAAAAACATAAAACCTATCCGAGTTGGTTCTCACCTGAGGTCATATACTATAACAGACTAAAAAATGAATACCATAAATTGTACAAAGAATCAGGTTATCAGCTTTATTATGCAATGTTCTCTTACTACAGGAAATTAGTACTAGTAAAATCTAAAGACTGTTTATACTCATTTACCGCAACTCTACAATCAAATATTATTCATGACCCCTCCCAATTTTGGTCTTTTGTCAAGCGCAATAAGAAATCTAATCAACCAGCAAATTTCGGAAATATGTCTCCTAAAGAGGTAGCGGATTCCTTTGCGGACTTTTTTAAGAGTGTTTTCCTGTTGGCGCCTCCGAAGTTGGACGCGGCCGCCGCGTACGCTTCCGCCAACGACACGGGCTCTCATGAAAATTTATGTCACATTTCAATCGACCATATCAGCGAAGACGATGTACGGAGAGCTATAGGCCGACTTTCCTCAAAGAAAACGCAGGGTCCGGATAATATTCCGCAATTCATCGTTAAGGACTGTCGAGAAGTTTTTGTACGGCCGTTGCAATATATATTTAACTTGTCACTGCGTAATAAAATATATCCAACGCAATGGAAAACTACAAAAGTACTTCCATTACATAAATCCGGTCCTAAATCTGATATACGGAACCATAGACCTATTGCAGTCCTTTCAGTATTTGGGAAGCTTTTTGAATCCGTTATTTATTCTCACTATTATAACCAACTCAATGGTTGGTTCTGTGACGAACAGCACGGGTTTTTACCTAAGCGTTCGACATCGTCAAACCTACTTAATGTAACTACATTGATTGCGAACAACATGGATAAAGGCAGGCAAGTCGATGTGGCGTACCTCGACTTCAGAAAGGCATTCGACAGAGTAAATAATGATATTTTGCTGGGCAAAATGGCCTTAGCGGGTTTTTCTGCTGGTTCATTGCAGTTTCTGGCTAACTACTTCTCCGGTAGGCAGCAGTTCGTCCAATATGGACAAGCCCAGTCTAAATTATACCCAGTAACATCCGGGATAGGACAGGGCAGTAACCTTGGCCCTCTTCTATTTCTTATTCTGGTCAATGACCTTCCATGCTCGATAAAGAACGCCTCTTGCCTTATGTTTGCCGACGATCTGAAATTGGCCCTACCAGTTAGTAACAATCTCGACTGTACAAGACTGCAAGATGATATAGACGCTGTGTGTGACTGGAGTTATAGGGCTGGCCTGAGCCTTAACGAAGATAAGTGCTCTTTGATGTCTTATTCGCGTGCTCGCAGTCACTTACTCGGTAAATATACATTGAACAATAAATCTCTCCAGCGAGTCTCATCCATTAGCGATCTAGGCACTAAATTTGATTCTCATCTCGCTTTTAATGACCATGTACTAAATATCTGCAAGGGTGCAAGGAAATGTTTGGGCTTTGTTATCAGGCAATCTCAATTATTTGATCTTCGGGCAGCCCTTAGTGTTCTATACAATGCTTACGTTAGAAGTAGACTAGAAACTAATGCCATTATATGGAACCCGCACGAGAAACATTACACTCTCACTGTGGAGAGAGTACAAAAGTCTTTTATCCGTTTGCTCTATCGGAAAGTCTATGGGTACTATCCTTACTTGTACCCCACCTCCTTTCTGCTCGGAATGGTAAACTATAATACCCTAGAGTTCAGGAGAAATATGTATCTAGTAAAATATTTTATCCAGTTACTGCGAGGCTCCACGCAAAATCCTTATCTCTTAGCCCTGATTCCTCTGCGAGTAGAGCCTGTCCGTAAAATTCAGCTTCGCTCACAGCGCCGCCCATTGTTTGCTCTCCCTGCATCGCGCACTCGAGCGTTATCCCACTCCCCTTTGCATCGTGCGTTGACTCTCCTTAATAAGATTCTGAGCAGTGATAGCACATTGGATGTCTTTCATAGTACTATACCTGGTTTTCTAGCAGCAGCCGGCCGCTACCTAGAGTCTACAGCAACTCCAAGCACAATACTTAATGCTTAAACTAAGTTTACTGTACTACCACTACTGTAAATATTTGTCCTGTTAACACGTTTAGCTAGACTGTAAGTGTTAATTTTAGGAATTTGAATAAATAAATAAATAAATAAATAAATAAAATATTATTGCAAGGGAAAATCGAACTTGTTGTATCATGATGTGCAAATAAACTTTAATCGTTGGGTGGTAGATCACATTTTTTGCCAACTGTACCATTACTCTGGAAATGAGATTAGAAAGCATCATTTAAACAGCTTATAAATAAACATTACCTACAAAACGTTCGCGATATCGTATCAAAATGTCATAATAATCATCGATCTTATCATAATTCGTTTTGCATATTTCTAACTAACAGCTTACTTTTTTATCAACAACAATAAAACAAAGACGTAATATTTCACAGTTCAGTGTATTAAATATTTCTAATAAGTAATAACAGTATGATGACAAAATTATTTACACTTAAAATTACTTTTGGCATGGCATTGGTTTGTGTGGAGGTCTTAAAACTGGCATCAATGATTTTTAATGCCAGTGATGGATAATTTCACTATGGATGACAGCGCAAAATATACCTATGTACGTTGTAAATGTATCCTCGTACCGTCGTAGAACCCTGTCACAATGACGTAACGAATTATACGCCACACGACTGAAGTTTGAGTGGCGAGACATGACGTTGCAACAGGGTCCTGCAGCGGTACGGGGGTACATTTCCCCGAATAGTACAGTAAAATGAGAGGAGAGGCATAACAAATATACTGAAAGATGCCAGAGGGAGTGTGACAGCGATAGGCAGCCGAGTACCATTAATACTCTTTACTCTAGCCATAGGTACTTATGTGTGACATATCACACATGAGTATGACTTAGCTTCGTATCAAAACGTATGTAGATACCCTACAGTGGCACGCAAGGAACAATAGGGAATATGCATAACTTTTTTCATAGCTGCAATAAAAGCTGACTCATGTAACAAAAAGTTGACATACAATATTCTTTGAATAGCCAACAAAAATTCGCCCCTATTCTCTTTCTAGCAAAACAGAATTTATCATGAAGTTTATATGGACAACGTGTTGTTACCTGACGTCACAGTTTGTATCGAATCTCTCTCTCTAATTGCTGTCTAATCAGCAGTTTAAAATGCTTGTGTCATCCGTATTTCTTTGCCTATTTTAATTTTAATTTCACTGTTGATGATCTCTTTTACATTTAAAAATCCATGCATATTACCTATTTGATCCGCATATGGCGCACGTGTGGACCTGCGCGTGCGCAGCAGTGGAATTCGGACTTAACTTCATAAGGCCCACCGGAACAGCCAGTTTTTTGTCAGTGGGAGTTTGAATCTACCTTCAAGGCAATAAAGTTCAATTACAATTGTTCGAAAATTCCATTTCCAATTTATGAAGAAAGGAAAATGAACTTTATTCGCATTGCAATACAGTTCAAATTGACGAACTTGCACACTGGGGCTTACGAGGTTAAAATTAGTACGGCTAATATACATATAAACAAAATAATTACAAGTGATATCCTTAAACTATGATGACGAGATTCAACTTTTAAACCAATTAAACATAAACAAACACAGCTCACTGACCAAACAATCCGACGAATACAATTGAACTTTATAAAATTGGAACATATATAAATGCTTGATTATAAATAACGCAGCAAATATGAACAACATTATTACAAAACTTACATTTTACATTGTTATAAATACATTTATGGCCAACTCGGTATTCACACAATTAAATCATCAATTCTCCATTAGCTTATCTATTACTTGACAAATCTTTTGCAAAAACTCCTAAAATATGTTTAAAAAGTTATTGACTGTAGCTTACTCATAAAATATATGAAAATTAGAAAAAATTGGCACCAAAAGATAAATTAGTCTTTAAAAAAAATCAGATACGACGCTAATTCTCTTTCTCTTTGGATTAGCCCATCTTGCATCGATAACAGACCCACGCTGATCACGTTATAATTACCAACAATACAATTACGATATCGAAGCAAGTAAAGTTAATGCAATGTAGAATAGTGGCTCTGGTTGGTCAAAAATTTTCATTTTTACTCTCCTGAGAATTTTGGTACACTCAGACCAAGACATTAAGTACAATTTGAAGGAGGTATAATAAACAGATCGTTTGCGGTTATTTAACTACTGTGCGGTGAATCTTTAACAAAACTTTGTGTTGAACATACATACATCCTCCAAAATACATACACACATACAGTCACGCCTCATTCCCGTAGGGGTAGGGAGAGACAACTTACTTCCACTTGCTACGATGCAGGCACACAAATAATAATAGCAAAAAAAATTACAAAGCAATATATCAAGACAAGGAGAGGTTTTTTTTTGCTGTAGTTTCATTTCAGGCACATTTAGTTTAGTTTGACTATACTCTTTTAAACCGCGTAAACGTTTTGGAATTTTAATACTAATTAAAAAAAACATGTTCCTTCTTAACCGCGTTACGGTTTAAAATGATTTGTGTATATATTGCGGAATCAAGCGTGGTATCAAAACAACCGGAAATATTCCGCCGCTCCTGATTTCAATTCATCCATAACGAAATAGTATATTTTTTAATATTTAAGTGCTTGAAATATCTCGCCCTTTAACTATATTTTATATCATCATCTCTCCAACTACTGTGTTTTTTGCCAATTCTATTGAACAATGTAAAAGTAATCTGATTACGCAGTTTCCGCCGCAGGACAAAAACAACGCAACTTTTGTGATTGAGAAGACTGTAGTCATGCTTCAATCACTCACCTAATTGCTAATAAACTTTTTCTTCGCTCTCTTTCATGGAATACGATTCTAGGAGCCATCATTCCGGAGTTCCGGACACAAACAAGCTTCAATGTACACAACCGGCAAACAAGGCTAGTTTCATGTTTGCTTTAACAATATTTCAATACCATATTTCTTTTCAACGATATGGCCGCAATAAGAGCCACCATTCACAATAATGATAACAATATAGTAAAAAAAAAGTTAAATAGAGTTTCAAATAGTATTAAAAAACACAGACGATGATTATAATGGCATAATAATGGTAACAATGACAACCTTATTCAGTTAAAAACTACACTTTTCTATATACTAATACTCACTGATGACAATTTGTAATGAAATCAGATCGTTAAGGTGGTCACTTCCGATAACTTAGAACAGTTTATCGATTTAAATCCACGATCACAGAATAATTCATCCACAGCACAGCTTTACAGTCTTCGTTATAAGCCTGATTGAGCTCAATATCACTAAACCAGTTGGGGTCCTTGAAGCCATAGGAACTGTTAAAACCTGCCAGGTTTCACCTAGTCAAAGAAGACGTAACTGTCTCCGAGTGATTGCTTGGAACTTGTTGATTATGGCAGTTCATATTACGGTCTCAATAAAAAGTCATTAAACCATGAAGACGCGTCCCTATGCTACATTTACTGAGGTAGGTACATATTTCTAACCCTGCGTCACGAACTTAAGTGGTGGTGCGCGTTCTAGACGAAAACTATGAAATGTTTTCAAATTAGAATTCAGTAACTAACCGAACAACAAGAACTTTAACCAAATGCATTTTTAGATATAATGTCACAGGCTGTTCTTTCCAACTGACAGCCAAATATACTGCCTGAATTAATATAATGTTAAGAACTGGAGCCCTACCATGACTGTCTACATGAACTAAAACTTTTATCCGCAATGTTAGGGCCGCTGACGTAATGGTTTGGACGTATTCTAGTGTATACTTCATAGTACCCCAACGTTGGCTTTACTGCGGAGAAGCACTAACGACACAGATAGTTTCTTCTTACACCCTAGCTGTCTCGGCTGGCTGGTCGAGCTTCTCTGCCTGCTGCACGTCATCTGGGAGAGCAGAGCGGCTGGTATCAGGCAGCAGTAGCGCTAAACTAGCTGGTACAAATGCCACTATTCCAAACACTATCATGGGCAGACCGGCCATGTACTTTTGCTGGAAAATAAATAATTTAAAAGTTAGTTACATAGCAATAAATGCTGGATTGGATTTGATCGTTAAAAGAAGTTAGAATTGTACTTTGCTACTATTGTTTGTGGGATAAGTGGCTTTATGGTAGGGAGGAATCAAGGCTTTAGATTAGCTGTGTAGTGAACTATTAATCCAAAAGAAACAATGATAATCAACACTTTTCAATCCAGCGAAGTTCTCACTGACTGCATGAATGGATTAGGTCCTAAAAAGGCTGTGAAGACAGACCAATATGCCATCTGTATACTGGGAGTTAGTAGAGAATTAGGTCGTCCAAATAAATATCGAACGCCTTACAAGTCATCAAGAGACACTGTGAAATATTTCGCTATGTTTTTTGTACTCAATCAGTCAGGGTTACCGATGGCCCTCTGAGTCTCATACGGAAAGGACTGGGACTTACCAGCAAGGGTACTTGAGGCGCCAGTACAGTACCGACGCGACCAATAGTCATCGCGACGTTGGAGAGGGAGTTGCGTGTGGTGGTGGGGAACACCTCCAACCCCACCACATGAATGGAGAACATGCCGTAACTGTTGCACATCTTGCCCAGGAGATACAGCACGATGGACGCCCACCATAGTGCTGGAAGCAATAAAAAAAAGGTTAAAATTTGGACGTTTCATCATGTTTTTCAATAAAAATTATCATTAAAAATAGAAATTGTTTGATGATAACGTTAAAATTTTTCTTTCTCTTCACTTCTTTTGCGAATTTTTGTTATAACAACAACATTTCAAGTAACGTACCCCGAGTAAGTAACGTTAACGTATCGTCATCGTAAAAACGTGTATGAGAAATGGTATTGATTTCAGCGCCCTCTAGTCTGTATTAAGTTAAGTATTTAAATTTGATAGTAAGTTATGACATTGACGCTGTACTTTCGTATCGTCATCGAATCGAATTATGATGTATGAAAACGTGAGTGTGTTTTAGATAGGTTCAGAACCTACTTTTGAATAGTAACGCGGTTCGAAAACATGTTGAAATGTTAGTGCTGGAGCTACAAATAAGTCTTCATTAATTTTTCATCTGTGATTTGTTATTTGTCATTATTCCAAAGAGTTTAAATATAGTGAAGGAAACGAGATTTTAAGCCACAAGTTTGAGGGTTCATTATATCTATAGGTTCAACGTCTGAACAGATCGGTATCAAATTTGGAACCAAACAGTTCAAAACAGGGATGGACAAAAAATATACAGAATAGTTCTCGAGGGAAGGGATAACAATGAACAAGTTCTACGTAAACATTGGCACCTACAAATAAACTTACATTTAGGAACGAACGCAGAAGCGATGAAGAAGACCCCGCACAATGCGTATGCGAAACAGATAGGCGCCTTTCGGCCGAAGCGGTTAAGAGTGAACGCAGTGATGATGCGCGTGGGCACGGCTACCAGCTGCAACGCGGCGTAGTTCATGTACTTGTTGCCGATGAGCTCCGTGGAGTAAATGATGGCGCTGTTGTAGACGAAGGTGACGCTGGCGTAGCAGGCGGCCATTAGCGCCACGCGTAACAGCATTGTGCGCGAGCGCAGCGCTAGCATTAGGTGTTTCGTGTTGAGGCGAGGAGTGTCGTCGTCCTGCAATTGTATAAACGGCATATTTTATTAACGACCTGTTTCCCGCGACTCTGTCTACAAAGAAAAATAACACATAGCCTTTGTTATTCAGGAATAATGTAGCATTCTAATGGTGAAAGAATTTTGGAAATAGGTCCAGTAGTTTTTGACTTTATTTTTTCCTCTAAATCAAGAAAAAGTTTGGTATAGCTCTAGTAAACAGCACAAAATTAAAAAAAGACCTACATTAAAATACTAAATGTTTGGCATTTTGGCATCCTACATAAACCCCCACACCCACTTAAATAAAAATGTCAAGAAACCTCACCTCATCCTTTTTACTATTCTCCACTGTTATAGCCGTCATCATTGCTTTGGATTTGTTGGACAATGTGACATTATTGATCTTAGCAACTTTGTTAAGAACCCTGATGGCTTCGTCTTTCTTATTGTGGGCCAACAACCAGCGCACGCCCTCGTCGACCAGGAAGATGTAGAACACGACGACGAGGAGTGGAGCGTAGATGGCACGGAGAAGGTGGCGCCAGTATGGCACCTTGTAGGCGATGAGGCCGAAGCAGGCGCTGCCAAGGCTGGAGAGGATGTCCCACATACAGGAGTAGACTACACGCCCGTTCTGGCTTACGGTTTCTAATGCTAGAAATAAGTAGTTTGATAAATTAGTATTATTTTAGGAGCTATGTGGTGCCTAAAAATGTGTTATTGTGTTTTAAAACAAATTATTTTTTGTAAGAAAGACGGTTTTTTTTCGGCCATCATCTATTCATGGGGAATCAAACTAACTAGTCCGAATTTTGTAGGTTAAGGTGGACGACGTCTGTAAGAGACGTACATAAGAGCTCCTAAGGCGTATAATCCCATAATATCTTGTCAGTTTTCGAAAATCGTCTACGTTAGCGTTAAGCGACTTATCTAGCCTCACTGCTTGGTAGATTAGCGATTAATTCTTAGACAACATTATATTGCACTGCATCAGGTAACATACGCATTTGAAACATCAGTCCTGTCAAATAACCTTACGAGTCAGTTGAGTGTTTTAGCAACACTATTTTGATCGAATGTATCAATTTGATCGAATTTCAATACACCGAAAGCTCATTTCTGCAATTACCTCGGTTATCTTAAGCATGGGTTACGTAGGTCAGGTTACGTAAGACCTGGTGACAACCAAAAAAATATAACTTGCACGTGATGCCTGTCGATGAAATGATAATTCGGCGAAGTAAAACATTCTATGAATAAGTGTCGGTGATTCAATTTTTTTTATTGTTATTTCAACATGCGTCTCTAGTAAGAAGTAATAGTCAAACGGTAACTTACACAGCACCATGGAAGCGTTACCGTAGCCGAACGCAGCTTCAATAAACTCAAGCGCCAGCAGCATCCAATAGTTCACAGAGAAAGACTTGATGATGCCCACAACACTGACCAGAAGCGGAGTGGCCACAATTATTACCTTGCGCCCGTATCTGAAGATCAAAGTGCAGAACTTTACGAAACACATTAATTTCAAGAGTTTATCTTATGTCTATATACAGCTTTTGACATGATATGTTATAAAGAGATAAAGATAAAGAGGCATTTATTCGCAACAATATAAAACCACATTATCGTATACTCTCTTGTTTACTTGCCAGTAATGACGGTCGCATTCAAAACTGTACGATAGCACGTTAAAGGCAATGCGGTTTTACCAAGTAGAATAGAGGATCAGGTTGGTAAAATAGAGAAGATTTCAGCTACCTGTCAGAGATGAACCCAGAGAGAACGAAGGAGATAATCAGGCCAATGTTGTGGACGGTTCCGATCATCGTCCGCTTCCACGACTCGCAGCCAAGATCGAACTGGAACAGACAAGAAATACGTTGAAGTATAATTCCAATCGAAGGGTAATCCAATTCAATATTCCGTTCATAATTTCTAGTCTTTTGGGTTGATTGTAGACGGCTGAGTTTACTGATTTCTTGGGAACATGTATTTAAATCTCACTGGTGACTAAAGTTGTTAACGGTAACAAACGTACAGTTGCGAAATAAATAGATCGTGTTTTTGACTCTATTTCATCGCTATTAGAATTCAAAAGTGACGAATCTTTTAAACCGCGACTATGTACCTTTATTTTTTCCGTAGTTTTTAACAAAATTTTGAACACTTTATTGTTGTGGTTGTTCTTACAATGGAACATGAAAGTATGCTTTGTTAAACCGCATAATCAATTTGCATTATGTTCCGCATATTAACCGCACATGGTAATTTGTCTGAATGCATGTTGTTTGCTCTAACGTCATGCTATTTTGTACCGTTACGTTAAGAGGTGCTATGCGATCATGATCTAGGTCTATTTACTCAGTTGCTGGGTTCCTTAACAGTACCAAACATAGTACATACGTAAAAAATTACATTTTAGTTTAGCACATGTCATCTTCCTCAGATAATAAGATTTCTTTATGCTCTAGAGGAGGACTACTCGCCAGGAGATCATAAACGCGAAATGGCTAAAGTGTGCTTGAAATATGCTCTGTCCTTACTTATCTGTTATTATGACATTTGATTTTGACAGTAAGGGAAAAATAATACTTTAACTAAGTAAAATATTTTTATTGTGAGTTTATTAATAAGGGGAATAAATAGTCTTTACACGCAGTTTTGAAAGGAATCACTAGATTTCCCAAAAAACATAATATGGAATAACCGCATAAAACACGGTAAAGTGATACAAAGTAAAAAAACAAGTAAAACTTGAAATGCTATACTCCATTTTGTTAAAATATTAATTAAGTGTAAAAAAAAACAACATGACCGCCAATAGAAACATAACATTGATACGTCAAAGTTCGTCAGTTAATTTCGATTAGCTGTTTAAGAGTCACTCTGTTCGGTTTGTTTACACTTGTTTAATTGTCCACACACGTGTAGTATAGGGTATTGAAGAGCTCGTAACGTTGCTTCTTTTCAATCGCTCTGTCCATTCCACAGTAAACCTTGATATCACGGCCTAGTTTGCAAACCATTGTGTTCGTGGGAAAACTACTCAACAAGCTCGAGCCTCGAACTTGGCCGACCCTGACAGTCACTGTTCCGGCGCGCGCGCATCGCTGTCAACAATCCTTCTGGTGATGAGGTCGATCGGATCCTCTAGTCTACTAGATAAAACAATATTGCTTTTATGTTATGGTATTTTAACTTGGCCGCCATTACTGTCAAGTATAGTCTGTGTCAATCGGTATTGCCAAAGATGTAAACAAATTAGTAGGTACTGTTTGACTCGTCACTCATCAACCGTGTTTTTATTTAAAATAACGTATTATTAATAAGTATTTAATCTTAAACTCAATGTGAAAGTAAAGATAAGTTTTTAAATCATCGCTAAGACCTCACTTGATCTTTAAAAGCACGTGGTTATCAAGTTACAATGGTAAATTAATTCGTTTGGTTGTGTTTACATCTTTGCCATTTTCAATCGGCACAGATAAAATAAGAACTATCGAAACTTTGACAGTACGATAACATGCCAAAAGGTAATGCCGTTTTACCCAGTAGAATACGCCCTGCCTGATTTTAAACATAGTTTTTTTTTGTGAAAAAGGAGGCAGACGAGCAAGCGAGCCACCTGATGGTAAGTGATCATCGCGACCCATAAACCCCGCAACACCAGAGGAATCGCAGGTACGCTGCTTGGACCTACTATGTAGATTTATGGTTTGAATATGCAAGAATATTTCTGAGACTTAATTACTACACTCAGGAACAAAAATAACGGGTCAGAGTGCGTTTTTCATACTAAAGAGGCTATTTCGAAGCGTTGGTTCCTTGCCAGGGAATGCTTTTAGTGAAATCTGATGATGAATACCCCGAGCATCGATACAGGACTTCAAGAGTGCCTAGGATACCCAACTGAATGAATCTGTGGTTAACGCCGGAATAGTGCATGTTCAGAAAAACATCTAAAATAGCAATAAAATGTAATTAAATCCAAATGCTGATGCAAACTCTCCGCTGTGGTGTTAACTGATTGTGTGATCAGTTAGGTATCTTAAGAACTTTTGACCTCCTCTATTGAACCTCGCAGTATCCACCATTAAACCTCACTCAAAACAACCCCTGGCGAGGAACCAAGGCTTCGAAATAGTCTCGTTGTATGAAAAACGCAATCTGACCCGGTATTTTTGCTCCTGAGTGTAGATAGCAATTTTCTGCCCTAGGCGCGCTTAAGTGCGTTTTTTCTGTCAGCTTATACAGTGCAAGAGATCGAGTCCAACTACCAAACGCCGAGCGTCAATGGCGCCTTCATTACAATTTATTGGGATCGAAGAGTGTTTATTTGTTGTAAAAATTTATACACAATTTAGAGGCAATATTAACTCAACGGAATAAAGACAATACTTTAGTGTATTAGGAAACACAATAATAGTAATTAGAGCGTCACTGCACATTCGGCGTATGCTCGGCGCAGTCTTAAAATGTCTCCCGAGCTCTGGAACATTCGTGAAGAAAGAAAAAAGTACAGTGCGGTAATAATGCACCATGTCCCATCGCGGGCGGCGAGGAAGTGATTAGCTATCGAATAGTAAAAGAGACGCATATATTCATATTATAACTGGCTACAATAATGGTACGGAACCCTTCGTCTGCATGTCTGACATGCATTACATGACATGTCTGATTTATAAGTAGTTTATACAATTGTCTACTAAATCTTTTCCGGAAGCTTTATTGACTTTCAAAATGCTTGTCTTGAAAAACTGATCATAAATCAACTCTCTTATTCATATACGCGAAATAAATAAAGTGTGCTTCAAATATGCTATATCCTACTCTCTCATTATGACGTTAAAATGAGACAGAAAGGACACAGGTATGTTGTGTGTTTATGAATAGGGAGATTAGTGTCTAACTGATCATAGTTAACAAACAAACCACAGCAATACTTATCTGGTAAACTATCTACAGTAAATGCGCTGTAACGATGCGCGTGCAAGTCACGGCGCCTGCGCGAGCGCACGTGTGCGCGACGGAGCGGAATCTGACAATTTGTCACATAATGGGTTTGTTGTGACCAAACACCTTCTTAAAACGTAGCGTAAATATATTTGGAATGTTTGACTCTGTTTACTTGGCCTAAGAATATTGTAAAGTACGTAGGTTAATTATTGAATGTTTTTAGTTTTTTTTTTCCACCGAGGAGTACAACTTTTCATTTACTCTAATGTATATGTAATTACTACTTAATTAAACTAAATGTTTTAATTTTTCTAATTTCGGTTTTCATACGATATATGTTAATTTTTGTCTGTTTAATTTTTAGATCGAAATAGGTATTTAAATATATCGGAGTTTAAATGATTCACGAATAATAATACCCTGGTCTACTCGTGATCACGACGCAGATATGCGCAGGCGCTTTGTAACTGCGTCGAAATTCCAGCAGCTTAACATAAAACCCAAAGTTGATAGAAATAAAGTCTTCTTTCAAAACATGTCATTCGAAATTATGAAAATTCGGGATTTTGTTCAATCAACGGACAATGGGCAAAAATGTCTCCACCTACCAACAGAGATTGCCAAGATCTATAAACTGGCACGTGTTTTAGTTTATAGATCTTGGCAACATGGTGTATTTTTACTATGGCGACGATCACCATATGTATGGGGTTTTCTTGGAAAATCATAATCGTATCGTATGGAATTTGTTTGAAAATGAACACATATGTGGATGATTTGCCTTGCTTGGCCCTTGTTTTCATTTAATAAATCCCATTGATTATGCTACTAAAATAAGTATTTTGTCTTTTTTTCGGTCCTAATGAACATATAGACATGCATCCCGTTACTGTTGGAGGGTGGGGACGGGGTCCATACAAAATTGCCCATCACGCTTTCGGAATTACGTAGCTACTCGATTGCGGCCGATATACCGTTGAACATATATCTTAAATAGTTCAAGCCAAAAATGAATAGAGTCCCTAAAATTATGTTTAACTTACCTCAGCTGCAATAGTATTATAATTTTCATAAACAACATGATCGCAAGCGACAGCCTTGTCAATCTCGAATCGCTCCGGACTGCAATCGTTGGACGTGTTCCATGGCATGCCGTGCAGCGACGTGTTGTAATGCGGGCCCGTGTAAGGCGCCATTCTATAGCATGTGTTTGAACTGTTCGGTAAGGCGAATTGCGTCCATGATGCGTTGAAGGTCGTGTCTAAATTGTCGCATTCGGGAACTACGCATCTGAAAATGTACGGTGAAAATACGTGAATAAACACAGCAATTAAATTAACATGAAGGTGGGCGTTTTTGAGTGTAGGAGTAAAGTACAGATCAAAGTTTTTTTTATCCCATTGAGAAAGCGAACGAGCACAGAGGCAATCTGATGGTAAGTGGGGTCTATGACCCATACACATTTGCATTCTCAGGACTACGATTATAGGATTATAAGATTTTGTGTGCGGGTTTTCATTTACCTATTGAGAAATCTAATAATTATTCTGCTTATTCACATGCTTTATTAAAAGATTACGTAGATTTGGAAATGATTTTCAACTACCACATAGTATTACATAATTTTATACGTCAATCATATTATACACGCCGACAACCCTAGGTCGCTGTCGTGTGTCATTTGACGTCATTGCACCAAAAATGCTACAAAAAGTACGAGCACTGGTTACAAGAGTATTATATTGCAGTTGCGCCAATTTATTCAATAACGACGTATCTCGTCGACTAGATTAATATCGACCATTTTCTCTGGAGTTCATCAGTCCTTAATGGTGTCCTATGTCCTTTTTTGTATAACCTTACTCCAATCTTTAACCCCTTTTTAATATAACTTAACAGTGTTTAAAGCCATATTAGTTAATATGCGCCAACAGCGCGTCTTAACTATTATTGGTCTTTAAATACCTTTTGTAATTTTGTATGAATAAAGGGCTGGCGAATAGCTTACGTATGTGGTTATGTATACGTACGTGCTTACACACACATGTGCATAGAATTAGTTCCATCAACATGAACTAGATGGCAGGCATGGTAGCACTCACTACAATGTTACTACACGAACAGAAACAAAGGCAGAGTGGCCAGTCTATATACAATAGTAGTCTTTGTGCCTATATACTGCCCTCCTAAATAAAAAGTACACATGCGTAATTTGTTGGTCAAAGTAAATTTAACCCTACAACTTAAGAAATAAGGTCACTAATAAAAGCGCGGTTCTATGGGACTTATGCCCTTTTGTCTAAGGAGGGCAGTATAGATGTCAATCGGTTGTATTGTATTACGAACTATATGGTATTAAAAAAAAAAGGGGTTTGAATGGAAAACGTCACTCAACGGTCAATATTCTTGGAAATTACAAATAAATATCTCTAAAACTTGTAATAAAATAATGATGGCCAAATTTGCCCATATAACCAATACAAATCTCATATATACTGTGAAAGCTAGTTACATAAGCTTCATTTTCTAATACTGGGGCCCCGCATGCGTTGCAATGCTATTACCCATATAATCCGACTCACGCTTGACCGATTTTACTATTTACAACAATTACAGCAAATAGTGGGATCAATAAGCCTACATAAGTTATAATTATATTGACGATTGGGCTGGGTTCCATACATTTTTGCCCATCATTCTTTAACACGATGTCACCGAAAGGAAGCACATAGTTGTACGAAAATTGTACAAATTGACAACTTGCACGTGCAGACTTTAATTAATAGGAACTTGTAGTTTAAACTGCGTTGAAAGTAATTGTTCATTATTATTGCCGCAAAGTACCTTTTGTGTTTGCTTAGCTCGTGCAGATGATACACGTGTCTATCAATTGTGCTAATTGCATGTCCTATATGAAATGAGATGTCAGGTTTAAAGGGAAAAAAGAAAACGGTACGCGCCGCGCGCCATTACAAGCAAACTGAACAAGATGGACTGAGCCGGTTGCAGTCGGGGCCGCCCCGCCGCGCTCGGTCGTGTGCGTATCAAGCGAAGCACATTGACGCAGAAATGTCGACACATAAATCTCATTTATGGACAACCCTATTCTATTCTTTTTTTTTTTTTTCTATGGCAAAAAGATGGAACCTGTTACCCATAGACATTCGCATTCACAAGACTGCAAGCCTAAGACTGCAAATGCGTTGCCAACCCTGAGGACTAAGATGGAATGCCTCTATGCTGGTCATTACACCGGCTGTCTTATCCCCAAACCGGAACACAACAATGCGAACACTGCTGTTTGGCGGTAGGTTAATGGATAAGATGGTGGTAGCGATCCGGACGGACCCTGCACAAGGTCCTACCACCCGCAATTTTTTTTTCAATTTTTGCTGATCTTTTATGTCAGCCCTTTGTTTAGAGCTCACCGCAATGGCCTGTTTGTATCTCTTGTATGGGCAACCCTAGCAACCGCGCTGTACTATACTCTGTTTTTTGTTGCTATAAATTAAAATGCTATACAAATTCTAGAAAAAGAAGATCTTTTGTCTGATTTTATTTCATTTCCTCGCAATTTATTGTGATAAAAAACATTATACGTTACACGAGTGGTAAAGGAAATACAAAGCTCGAGTCATTAAAGCCTCAGCCTTCGGCTACGGACTAAGTGTTGTAATATCGTCGGTTTGGCTCTAAAATAAATAATATCAAAGGGTATATTATGTTACCACAATATAAATTTGACAACATGTCAATTACAGTCTGTAAGTACTTGGAAGGTGCTAAGGGTTTGTACTTTATTTTACTTTCTGACTCGCTCTTAAGAAGAGCGTATAAGAAGGGGTGAGACACAAATACAAATCCGAAGCACCTTCTAAGAGCTATTGCGCTGTAGGTTGCACCGTGTACTTAGTCAAAGCTGGCTTTCTATCTTCGTCTAATATTTAAGAACCGATCGACCATAACATGTTTATTAATTTTCCTAGGGCTTTATTCTGCCCTGCTAAGCCAAATAGCAGTATCCCAAATAAAACTCCTGTAGCAACCACCACCTCATTACTAAGTGGACATGATTTAATTTACTCTGGCAATTGAATGTGGCATACTGTTTATTTGCTTAGCAGGGCAGTATTGTACTTGTGCTTATGGCTTTTGTCAACGTTATGTTATGATTTATGATAGCTCTTATTAATGGCGGCCGAGCTAATATAATACTATAGCAATGCTTGCAGAGACAAAGTAGAATAAGGCTTAGAACGTCGGTATCTAAAAGTGACAGTGTATTTACAAATTGTAACTGAAGTGTTGATGGTACTGTACGTACTCCGGTAAGTAGGAAACGGATTATAAATATTGACGTTAATATACGTTTATTTCCGCGTGAATATCCACAACATGTTCAAATGTTAATCCTGTTTTTATGCCGTTTTGTGTTTCACGTATACAATCTAGAAAGTCTAGAAAATTATGCCTTGTTTTAAAAAGTACCACAAAACAAAGAGTCAAGAGTGTCGTTTCTATGAAATGTGAAATTCAAGTCCATAGTGTTTAACTGTAGGTACACCCATCCAATATTAATACAGCAAAATACCTACAGCAAAAATAACTTATTTGAAAATCGAACTGGCCACTACAAGCCATATACGTAAAACAAAGAAAATAAAACAAAAGCTGAGAATAAAAAAATGTCGTTTTGGGCGAGCTCGAATCTCTCGCTGCACTAAGGACTCCATTTTAATTCCGCTCGGGACTTAAATATGGGGTATGGAATGGATTTGCTCAGGATTCAATATCGCGCCCGTGCTAACCCCTCGGTGTATAATCTACTATAACCATACGAGATGTCATTGTGATTGTCCCTGTCATTGCCTTGCTTGTCATATTAAGTTATAGGCTAATTTTATATTATTATATATTATACTAAAGTGCTTAATATTTTAGTTAATAGTTTATTCATTCTTATGTCCCATTTCATTCTTTAGTAGACAAAGAAAGCCAGCCATGATCGTAATTATTTTTGCATTCACTGTATAACCGTCTCCTCCTGATCTATTCTGCTGATCACCACAGGCCTTTTCATTATAGTTCTGACTTGACGCCCTCATCAGTCACAAATTAATGCCCTTTAAATCGTCACTTCAGAACTTCTTACTTGTTTTTGTCTTTTGTATTTGGAATGACCATTTCAAATGTGTTCTATTCTCACTGTCCAAGCGTAAAATAGACGAAACGAAACGACATAAAGGACGTCACGTTAATATTATTTAATTATACTGTCCATCATCAGCTCGGTTCTCGTAAAATCATTGTTGTTAGAGAAATCATGTCAAAACTGAATACTTTGAGGCACGTGACTAAGTTTCAATGCGAAATAATTAGTTTTCTGGAATTAGCATAATTGCTGTGAAAATTATTTTTTGTTTCATTTTTACCAATTCATATTACAAAAGTATAAACTTTAACTGTGGATGTCTTTGTGAATAGAAAGTACTGAATAAAGACGTACATTATGTCAACAGCAAGTTTATGGAAATGATGCCATGTTCGAGATGGGTTAAGGCTAGTTGGACCTTTTGCCTGCCACCAAGCAGCATTCACGTTATTGTGCATTATATCTTAGCACCTATATAATATATACACCCTAGAACATGGACAAAAATGACATACAAATACAGTTCACAATTCTTTGTTCACGTTATATTCAAGACAATCGTATTGGACGCTTATGATTCCAACTGTGCATCTGTAAAGGCCTCACGATCTTATAGCGACTACATTTATTTAATTTTGATATAATACTAGCGGACGCCCGCGACTTCGTACGCGTAGAATTAGTTTCCCAGTACTCCCCCTTTTTTTCCCGTTGGGGGTCGATTTTCGGAAAATCCTTTCTTAGTGCTCACTTAGGTACATCATGAAAGGAACACCTGTACCAAATTTCAAGTTTCTAGGTACAGTAGTTTCGGCTGTGCGTTGATATGTCAGTCAGTCAGTCAGTTTCTCCTTTTATATATTTAAAAAAATATATAAAATTTAAATAAAATATAGATAGATGATATGACACTATCGACGATACGTTAGCCTTGTTGTTAAGGATCCTGGAATGCCTACGGAGCTTGCGGTACCGGGTTCAAATTCCGGTAAGGGCAGATACATTTCTCTGAGTCTTCGATTGTTAGCGCCATAGATGTCAGATTTAGTTGCGCTATCTGACGTTGGTGGCGCTGTCCTTTTGGTAAAACAAGTTACCGCTAGATGTCGCTATGTCGCTACAGTTCTTTGGACTTACCTGAAAGGCACCTCCGCGGCGGTGAAAACGTAGTTGAAGTTGCACATGGCCAGGAAGGAGTCCCGGAAGGCGAGGAGGAAGAGCAGCAGCAGCTGGTACTTGCCGAAGCTGCCCAGCTCGCACAGGATGCCTTCCAGGTTGAACCCCTCGCCTGCCGAACTGTCTTCAGCCTGCACAACAAAATCATATGTCAAGTTCATTAAAGGTGATGTTTAAATTTAAAAAAAAAGTTGGTTACATGGGGACTTTTTAAAACGTTGGTAATAGAGATTGAAAGTCTTAGCAGTTCACTGACGTTAGGAATAATAAATATTTATGTATTATTTAAAAAAAAATACAACTAATTAACTCCATGGGGTTTTTAACTAGATTAACCATATTGCATTTGACATGGTTTCATATTTTTATAAATTATTATGATAGCACTTATGTTATACAAATAAGTCCTATCATAAAGTAGATAACACACAATATTTCCAAAGACAATATGGTTTTGTCTAGTAGAATAGAGCCTTTGAAAAGTCAACGATTTGACCAATATAAAGCATATATAAACTACGGAACCCTAAAAAGCTCCCAGAGCTCCACAAGAAGAGACCACCATCTACCACCACCGAGAAGGATATAATGATGGGTGCGAGTATTTATTTCTGAGTCTTCATGAATCGTGTGTTTTAAGAATGTTTTTCTCTACATAATTAAGTTTATAGAATAGAATAGAATAGAAAAACGTTAATTCCACAAACACATCAACACGAGGGTACATAATAGAAAAGATACAATTTATAAAACTAGGTATTCTTATGTACTAACAAGCGTCACTATTAAATAAAAAAAATAAAAATACAACGTTTTCTTGTATCTACCCATAGAACAAGTCTAAAGCTTCGTCTGGAACTAGGTGAATTTGTGTGACTGGCCCCTGGTATATATTTACTTAATTATTTTATTTAGGTTTTTAAACCAACCAAGTAAATGTTAGTTTTTTGTTTACCCCTCGAGCATTTGGAAGTGGATTTTAAGTTAACTCCCAGACATGCACATGACAATGTAGTTTGTTAGATAGAATATGGTTAACCGAAATGGTTTTTAATTAGGAAAAGTTAAAATAAACTGTATATTATTTGTTAAACCGCTCGTGTAAGGTACAATGACCTGCTCGTTTCAAATAAATAAAAGGTTATTGATTGTTATGACGTAGAAAATAACAATAGATAATTAATAAAAACAATTACAGAGTTACGTAATCGTTCGGTTACATTGTTTGTAAATGGTACTTATATCTTTCATTTTATGGCAGATATTGTCAAATGGGAGACTGTCATTGAAAACGTTTTTTTTTGTTACTATTTATTACTATAATACATCCCGTTCATACCTTTTTGTAAAACGGTAGACCAGATCTTAATGAAAGGACAATTGATAAACATGTATGGGACGTGGTAACCGCCCCAATGGACATCCTTTCTTTATTTTTATTAAATATTATAAAACAAGGTCACTTCCCGCATCTCTGTCTGTCTGTATCCGCTAACTTCTCCTAAACTACGCAACGGAATTAGATGCGGTTTTCACTTTTATTTAGATAAACTCACGGAAAGTTTACTTTTATAATAAATTCTAGTATTTTAACATCCTGATTAATCTATCTTAAAAAATCGAATCGGTCCATCTATTATAAATGCGACATATACACATGCAGATACACAGGCATTGGAATACGCACTTTAAACTTATAACACCCCTCTTTTTGCGTTGATGGGTGAAAAATAATAGGCACACCACCGGGCCACGACTCTGCGCGGCAGCGACAAGCGTTGAACGGCAATAAACAAAAGCATACGATTGTATGAAGACTACACACAGTCAGCAAAATGTATTCGTGCAACTAGAACCCGTTCTCAGCGAGTTGACGTCTTAAACGCGACAACACTCACGAACTACATTGTCTCATTACGCCAGGGTCCTACTGTTACAGTCGAGAAAATATATTAGTAGTTATCAACCACTTTAGAAGTCAAAAGTCTTTGACCAGTGTGTGTTGCCTGTGATGACTTACGAATCTGAGACGTGGGCGCTAACAATGGGCCTCATAAGGAAGCTCAAAGTCACTCAGAGAGCTATGGTGAGGGCTATGCTCGGGGTTTCTCTGCGTGATAGAATCAGAAATTATGATATCCGCAGTAGAACTAAGGTTATCGACATAGCCCCAAGAATAGCTAAACTGAAGTGGCAGTGGGCGGGGCACATTACTCGCAGGACTGATGGCCGATGGGGTCAGAAGGTTCTGGAGTGGCGTCCGCGGACCGGAAGATGAGCTGTAGGTAGGCCTCTAAGAAGATGGAGTGACGACCTCGTCAGGATCGCGGGACTGCGATGGATGCGAAAAGCACAAGACCGGTCTGAGTGGAAAGCCTTGGGGGAGGCCTATGTCCAGTAGTGGACGTCTTTCGGCTGACATGATGATGATGATGATGATATCAACAACATTACTTTTAACAGTAACCATATGGCATTTGACATGGTTATCCTATTGTTTTCAACTCGGCATAAGAGCTATTATAGAGTTGACTTAACAGACATGACAGCTGTCATAATGGCAGTTTCAAAGGCACCAGAAATAAATTAAGTGACGTCAAATGATTGGCTTTCTACGACAGAGTTCTTTAGGTGTGTACATGGATTTTACTGACCTTTTCCTTATTTTCCGTGGCAGTCATGCTGTCTACTGTTTTGTGCGACATGGGTTCTTTATGTCTTTAGATTTCTGCATCTCTGAAACAAACGGCCGTATTTAGTAAGACAGCTCAGTCGATGCTCTATCGCTGTGGAATAGTTTGAGAAAGATAAAGACACTGAACTTTGAAGATTAGGTGATCTACTAGGTTCGTAAAAACTCGTAAAGACTAAATAATAGACACAAAACTAGATATCGTTTATTTAGATAAGTAGATGTTTGATCCGTAGTTACATGAACCAATGAATAAAAATCGTAGCCTTTTGTTACACCTGAACCAAACGTGTGGTGAATTTTCAATTCGATCAATGAATGGGCCCTTAGGAGACGAAATTTTGACATTTTCATCAACTTAAATAACAATATAGAAAACTTTGGCACACACCATAATGACAATAAAGTATAATGATAATTTACAAAAATAAATAAAAATAAAAATATTAATAATTGTAATCAATTGAAGGACTTCCTTCTCAGTATACAAGTTTTTTTACAGTATACAAGTTTTTTTTTTAATTTTGGGGAAAATAATGAATAATGACATGGTTAGGTTTAGGTTAGCATAATAGAATAAGTTTTGTGTTGCCATGCCCTAACATGTTCTAACATGTTCTATGCTGGGACGTATGCTGAATAAATAAATTATGAATTACAAGTCACATTGATTATACATTTAAAATTAACAATTTTACCTAAGTACGTTAACTCGCCTTACCCGTCCTCAACCACTTAAATTTGTGACCCCCTTGTTATAACCATTTTAAAAAAAAAAATTTTTTTTTAATGATTTTTGCCACTCCGAAAATTGAATTAAATTAAGAATAAATTATCTCAAACCTAAGCTCTGTTTTTTTTAAAATCTAAACTTGTGGGTCAGGACAGGTTAAACTACCATTTACGCTTGTGTTTTGGTTCCAGATAATGTACATACAGACACTGTAAATAAATAAATAAAAAAATAAAAAAGTTATTAGGCCTTACTAGGAATCAAACCGATTGAATTTGTAAGCAGTTTAACTAATTTAACTGTCAAAATATGATCACATGCAATCTCCTTTTTGATCCTAAGTTTATTTTGTTTATAAGACTAATGTTAAAACGGCCGGCAGTAACAGAATATGTGTTCTCCAAATGAATACAGTTAATGCAAATTACTTTGTACGTACATTATAGTCTCGGTGAGGAAAGTGTACTGAAGCCAGCAACAATATGTATTGGTTTAAATAGAAGTTAGCGCCGACTGTCATTAATACCTACACGTAACCGCTTTACATAAGCTGAGCGTGCATCATGCGGACGTCACAGGCCGTCCCTATTATAAGGCAGTCCCCAAGACTTTATTAAATATGAAAATTGTCTAGACCTTATTTGAAGAGGTAGTAAGCCTATTAATGAAGCAGTACCAGAATCTCGCTTTTCTGTGTATCGGAAAACATTGGTGTCATGAGCGCGAGTGTTTGTACCTAAGTCTATGATGTTACAAAGCAAAAAATTAAAACGTAGATTCTACTCCTCAAACTAGACAACTTCCCCCTTACTAATTATTAGTAAGGGGGCTTTTGTTTAGCAACTTTTTAAAATCATAAAGTTTTTAGATTGTTCAAATTTCAAACAAAGTAAATAGTATTTTCAATGTACTTAAAACTCCATCTAATTGACATCGCCTGTCAGTCTAGTCACTCTACAGACATAACCAATTTCATAGTACATTGCGTGTTCGAATTAACTTTATAATGTAATAAAATTCAAACCGCAAGTTTTTTTTCAAAGTCGTCAAACAAACGTTGCGTCGTTTGAGGAGTAGAATCTACGTTTGAATTTTTTGTTTTAGTTACAGGCCCCACACCGTGTATAAGTATGTATTTATTTTTATAATGTAAGTTTATCGTCACCTAGTACTCAGAGTACAAATAGGTCTCGAGCTTGGTTTCGGACTAGGTCAACGTGTGTGTGTTATGTTATATCTTTAGTTTGTCCTTTCTACTACTTCGCCAAAAAACGGAAAGTTTGACAAAAAGAGAACTCTTTGTCAAACTCTTTGACTGTGTCTGGTGGTGTTGGAGATTTGGGATTTCCGTTTAAAATGTAATTAAGATTATAAGTAGTAACTACTTGCTTATTGCTGTTTGTTTCCCAGATAAATAAATAAAATAAAAATTAATCAGTACCTACCTACTGCAAATTTCTTTCGTATGAAAATACCGGTCAAGTGCGAGTCGGAGTCTCACACAATTTTTTGCACTTTTAGTTAGTTATATTTTATCGGTCGGAAGATTATCCCGAGGTAGCTAACCAGTTAGGCAGGGCCACCTTAACTAACCTATCCTATTCTACTAGATAAAAGAAGGTAAACTGACCGAAACAAATACTAAGGCACAAGTCACCCACTAACAGCGGTAGATTACGATGCCTCAGGATCAAAACGCTTCAAAAAGGTTAAAGCTACACTAGATACGAGGCACGCGCTTCACTTGTTTTTTTGTTTATTTTTCTTCTTACTATTTTTCCAATATCCAGTTTTAGACAATACCATGAACTTATTGAAGAAATTACTCCATGGATATAACACGCGAGGAGAATTGTTTGGTTACAGAGTATTTACTCTAGTGTATTAACCAGAAACTCAATAGGTTAGCTCGTCGCGCTTCTATCAAACCCACTTTACAGTGCAACCATTTTCTTAATAGCGATCGGCAATATTCGTTTTTCTATCACACACGTTACGAGAGATAAATATACTGTAGGTTGCGAATGCAAGCGTGTTAGCGATAGCTACCCGAACGCTATTAAGAAGCTGGGAGTAGGTAGGTACTCTACTATAGTTTGGTAAATAAAAGATGATGACAGCTACCCTGTGGGGCTAGACTAGTTGCCACCGAATACAAACGCTAGCGTTTGGTGATCACCTAACGCTTTGCGTTATCAACAATGAAAAAGCTAGCCAAGTTGCCCTTAGATACCGATGTTTATACCGTGATAGTGCTTGTGTTGAATTCAACCTGTCAAAATAGTACCGCGTAACGACGGACAAGACGTCAAAACTATCACTATTCGACTAGCGCGAGTGATAGTGATCACATTACAGCGTGTCAGTTGTAACGAGTGATATATCACGTGACTTACGTAAATTCTATACATTTTTGTAAATGACATGGTGGCAACTTGTCTAGGGCCGCTGGGTTACTATACAGCTGGGCTAAAGATTTTTTTTAAACTCCTCTGAAAATCAGCGCCGTGGTTTCACTGCAGCAAAACGCTGAGGGATCCTGTTCAACTTATTTTCTGTTTTTTTTTTTCTATTGTTATTCTGTGAACGTTGAATAAGTATTTTCAATTTCAATTTCTATTTAAAACCATATTACCTTTAACGTCATTTTTTTATCGTCAACTTTAAGATAGCTCTTTCTTGACAGTAATGGCGGCCAAGTTAAAATCAATACGATAACACGTCAAAATAATATTTTTTCTCAAACATGTTCGGAAAAAACGGTTTTCCGATTGAAAGACAAGGACGGAAAGAGCTTCATTTTACTCCTAGGAGTAAAAAAAACACATGAAAACACTTTCCGTCCATGTCTAAATTTTTCTTAAAAATGCTGTCAATTTGCATACAAAATCAAAAGGACCAAGACAAAAATTCCAAACAGCCAAGGTAACTGCTCGCTTTTTTAGCACAGTGCGTGTGTTTCTTTTTGAATTTGCATTCCAATTTCTATGGTTAGTATTTAAAAACAATTGACAGTCGGTAACATTCGTTCATTCTGAATAATTAAATTACTTGCTTTTTAAAAATGTATTTGTATTATTTCCTCACATGTTTGAGAAAAGCATTATATGCCTCGGCGGAAACGAGGATTTCCTGACTCGTAATTTAGCAGGCCTCGCTATTGCTCGGCCTGCTAACCACCTCGTCAGGAAAACTCTTACTTTCCGCGCCTAGGCAACAATGTACTATTAACCACCTAGAATAGAGACCACTGTGACAGCTCATTGAAATCTATCGCAATTCCGAAGTTTAGTTTCCCAACTGCGCCTCTATTCTAGGCTGTAATATTCAAATAGTATTTGACCTGTTACGGTATTGTTTTAAAGTCAGCCGCTTTACTGTCAAGAAAATAAGAGCTATCAAAACGTTGACCATACGATAACTGATCAGAAACGATATTGTTTTCGCCGAGTTGAATAGAGGCCTTGTTTCATTTCAATTTTTAAACAGTTTTAAACTAACCTAACCTTACCTATAGAACCTATAGGTAAGGTTAGGTAGGTTTTTAATATAAACCTAAAAAGTTAACAGGTTTCAAAAAAATTGAGGCGACCAGGTTTTGTTTTCAGTTTAGTTTTTCCTAGCCTGTATGTGTCCCACTGCTAGCTGGGCAAAGGCCTCTCCCCTTGATCTCCATGATTAGTTATGTCAATCAAATTCTGAAAGTAACAACTGTAGGTACAACACCAAGCTTCTTTAGTGATTTAGTGAAATCTTAGTTTAAGTAACTAAGGTTTTGTTATCAATGAAAATACGGGTATATACAATCAACCAATTTTTTTTCAGTGTATTTTATGAAAATCCGGAAAAATAAATTAAATTAAAATTAAAATAAAGGCGTTATAGGTTGTGGCGGGCATCTTGACGACTTCTTCCGCAACTTGACGGCTTGATAAAAAAAAAAGATAAAAGAAATTTATTCAGTAAGTAGGCCGCTCGGGCACTTTTACACGTCAAGAAGTCAAGATACTACCAGCGCTTCCCAAGAGGAGACTCACTGCTGAGAAGAAACGCCGCAAGAAATTCAGCAGTCAGTCATTTTTTATTCATATTTCATGTTACAATGGTACAACTTAATCTAGCATTATATAAAGCTACAAGTATTAAATTAAATATAATATCAAATAACAGTAGTTCAACTCAGTACTTGAAAGATTTGAGACGCCTTTTTGGCAGGCGGTTGGCGTCCTACCCTTGCCAACCCAGCTCCACCAAGAAGCCCTTGATGTTGCCGATGACTTCTGGTAGCGACTTCGGCTGTAGTTCAAGGTGTCGCGCCCGGTATGTGCCCACCTCAGGACACTCCATGATGACGTGGGCAGCAGAATTAAATACGTATTACCTACATCTTTCTTTGACAATGCACAGTGATTTTATTGATCAATCACCTCTTTTTATATGCTTTGCTGACAAAGTGAAACTGATGTGGATTCCATGACACGAAGGCTATCCCGGAAATGAAGCCGCGGACGAGCTGGCAAAGGAAGGGTCCAAGGGTGCACACGTCGGACCTGAACCATTTGTGGCACCCTCACCGGGCACTATAAAAGCAGCCCTGAAAAACAACGCCCTAGAAAACCACCAAAAAGAGTGGAAAACTACGGTAGGCTTAGGGCATGCAAAGCTCTTCATAGGAAGAGTTGACCAGAGCTGGACCAAGAAACTTTGGAAACTCAGCAGAAGACAACTTCGATACATTATCGGAGTGTTTACCGGGCACTTCGGGGTTAAATATCTCCTAGCAAAGATGGGCCTTTATGACAACACAGATTGTAGAATGTGCGGCGAAGAGGCTGAGACAATGAAACACCTATTGTGTGAATGTGATGCCCTCGCCGGAGTAAGAATGAAAATCTTCGGTTGTGGATACCCAGAACCGAACGATTTCAAGGCACTGCCATTGCACTCCACTATCCGCTTTTTGGAAGGGGTGGAGGCTACATTGGATTAAGTGCTAAAAGAGGGGTAATTACACAAAAGATCCCACAGGGTGGAAGTGTATCCGTAAGGACCCCACCATAAGATAAGATAAGATATGCTTTGCTTGCTTATACTATGTGTTTGAAATCACGAAATGTCCTTAATCATCCTTAATTAACAGAATGAAATATTTAGTAAGAGACAATACCATGAGGCGCATTTTTAGCTTCAAGATTTAGTTTTACAGTAAGTCTCTCCTTACACAAATGGAACTTTTAAACCAGCATATTGTTTCACTAATTTACTTTAATTTTTACAACTGTTTAAACTGTTTAGCAGTATTAAAAGCTATTAATTTAAATTAGAATTAGTCAACTTACAGAGAGGGCGGTGAGTATTTGGCATATAACAAAAAAGTACTATCGAACCAACGGAACCTTGACCCACCATAGAACCTTGTCACAGTGATTGACGTTAGGACTGTCATACGAAGCTATACGACAATCGTACGTCAATCATTGTGACAAGGTTCCATGGTGGGTCAGGGTTCCGTTGGTTCGATAGTACAATGTGCACCAAACATCTGCTGGCTTATTGCCTCAAATCGACTTCAAAGCGGAACAATTGTATGCAGACATTCGATTTTCAAAATGAAAACGATTGCGATTGCCATTGCGTTAGGCAATAGCCCCTCTGCTGGTAAAGATCGCAGGAAACCGATGGAAGCGGGTAGCACGAAACTGACCGCCGGAGTTCCTTGGGGTAGGCCAAGTCCAGCAGTGGACGCATTTCAGCTGATAGTTTAATGTGGATGATTGCGTTTGGGTACTTAACCTGAATGAACAATCAAACAGAGAAATAGCCGTAAATTTTAGTAGGTTGTGCAGTAACGTATTGAAGTATCTCAATAGCTGGGGTTTTAAAATATACGGCTACTTCGAACTTTAACCAGACCCAAGGCAAGCACTAAAGCTTGGCCATTAATTTTTAAATGACTTCATAAAAAGGAGGTTCTTAGTTCGTCGAAATGTTTTTTTTTATGTTTTCCCCTCTTGCTCAAACGGCTGGACCGATTATTTTTTGTATGAAAAGGTATACTTTTCAAATGGCCTAATTGTTACCTGGTTAAGATCTGATGACGGCATCCTGGAAAAATTGAGGGAACTCTTCAAATATCACAGGTAATTGGGGTTCGTGGTAAAAACGGGACCCTAATACTCCGCTGTCCGTCTGTCTGTCACCAGGCTGTATCTCATGAACCGTGATAGCTAGACAGTTGAAATTTTCGCAGATGATTTATTTCCAAGGCCGCTATAAAAAAAAATAAGTACTAAAAACAGAATATATTAAATATTTAAGGGGAGCTCCCGTACAACAAATGTGTTTCTTTTGCCGTTTTTTGCTTCATATTAATAAAGACAACAGGCAAAGACTCGAAATATTCACAGAATATTTAGTTATACACTCAGGAGCAAAAATACCGGGTCAGAGTGCGTTTTTCATACTAAAGAGGCTATTTCGAAGCCTTGGTTCCTCGCCAGGGAATGCTTTTAGTGAAATCTGATGATGAATACCCTGACTATCGATACAGGACTTCCAGAGTCCCTAGGAGACCTAACTGAATGAATCTCCGGTTAACGCCGGAATTATGCATGTTCAGAAAAACATCTAAAATGGCAATAAAATGTAAGGAAATCCAAGTGCTGACCCAAACCCTCCCGCTGTGGTGTTAACTGATTGTGAGATCAGTTAGGTATCTTAAAAACTTTTGACCTCCTCTATTGAACCTCGCAGTATCCACCATTAAAACTCACTCAAAACAACCCCTGGCGAGGAACCAAGGCTTCGAAATAGTCTCGTTTGTATGAAAAACGCACTCTGACCCGGTATTTTTGCTCCTGAGTGTATATTCACTTTAAAGCTCATGTTATAAAGTTAATAGTCGGCAAACCTTCGTGCGCGAGTCCAACACGCACTAGGCAGGTTTTTTTAATTATTATTTTCTGTCTAAAGACTTAGCCATAAGCTTGTCATGCCCTTAGGCTAACTATTAGCTCTTTGATGATTCGAAAACGTGCCTTGGGGGCGATCGGCAGCTCAAGGGAATGTGGAGTTGAGATCACGTACTTATCAATAAGGTTGAATGACTGATCCACCTGTTATTTTTCTATTGCAGGTTTGGGAGATAACGGAGTAGGTAAAGTAAATTCCAACGTGACTAAAAACAGACGATACCATTTATAAGTAAGTACAACACACTAAACAAGTTAAACAAGAAGCAAGCTTTAAAAAATTCAACTGCTGCTAACCAGATTTAAATGGGTATAAATCCTAAATGATCGTTCAAAACGAAAAAAATATGAATGAAACCTACAGTTTTAAAAAAAAAACCTATTTTAGGACCCCGTTTGTCCGTGTTAAGTAGATTACTGTCATATCTTAAAGAAACTCACAAGATTAAGAAAAATCGATAGACATAAGAATCATTAAAACCAGCCCGCACGTTTACTTTCTAGAGCGCCACAAAGGAACAAACAAATATAAATACATACATATATATAAAGGCTGATAAAGACATTCCCCTCCTCTTTCAGATTAACTCTCATTCTCAACTCAACTCGTTACTCTCTAACTCTCTCTCTCTCTCTCTCTTTATAGACGTCAGTTTATTTGTGATAAACTGTTTTAATTTTACTTAACTTTAGCTATATTAAATTTATAAAATAACTTCTAAAAGACTGTTAAAACGTTCGTAAGTTTAATCGATTGTTATAAATTTAAATTAAATAAATTCTCGCCCCTTCCTTATATCTTTTCAAGTTCAGCTTATTATTATCTATAAACATTTTTTTTTGTTATTTTACGGTCGTGATTTATTTAATTTTTTAACAAAAAAAAGTTTTTTTTTTCTAAAATATTCCTTTAGTGACCTCCGGCGCATGTTCCCTGCGCTTGAGTCACCAGTCAAAGATGATTCAGTCCACCGCAAACCAATTTTATAATAATTAATTATACCACACAATTTTACCTCATTTACTAACTCACTCGTGCTATTACTATACCATTCATACTTATTGGGGAATTATAAAAACAACGTCACTAGGGAAAATTATCCTATTGTTGGCACTTTACCGACTATTAAAAAGTAAATGTTGCCTGCGACTCCGTTCACGAACAGGTCGTTTTATCGCTATTCCTTCGGAAACTGTCCAATTTTCACTAGCACGTGCTATTCCAGACTATAATCTATCTCTGTGCCAAATTTGATTCAGATCCGATCAGCCGTTCCGGCGAAATTGTGTAAAAAATATATTCATCCATTCAAACTTTCCCGTTTATAAAAGAAGGATAAGATAAGATAAGGTTAAATAGAGGCAACAATTGACAGCAAGAACTATATTAAATAGGAGTTCTGGAACAATCATGTATATTTCAGAGTGTCTCAAAAGCATACTATTTTATTGTTCATTATTATTTACTGTAAATAAAAAACGCTAAAGGATAAACGGCTTAAACGCCACATGGTATTTGTCTACGTCACAGCTAGTGCTACGTAACGCGGTTACAAACAAAATGTGTCATTACGACCACTAGACCAAAGCGGGCGTAACAAACAATGTAATGTAATAATATTTAAAAAAAACTTAGGAAACAATAAAAAAGGGGTTTGGTTAAAAATGTATTCATTTGTCATGGTGGGTCAAAAGTCATACATTTTCAATGTGAGCGGCCATTCGTAAAAGTGGTAAATTATGATAGAATTATTCAAAATAAACATAATTTGTTACGTAATGTAATACTGTTAAGTGCATCGGAGCCGAGATATTCAAATATAACCAGCGCCTCTGTTCCAGGCGGTAAAATTCAAATTGTAATTGATCTGTTACGGTATAGTTTTTAAGTCGGCCGCCGTTACTGTCTAGAAAATAAGAGCTAATATCAAAACGTTGACAATACGATTACAGATCAGAAACGATATTGTTATTACGGTGTTGAATAGCCCTGGGCGTACTTTTTAGTAGCAAAAACTGAATGCTTAAATCTTTAATATCTCCGCTCGGATATTATTAAACACCATAAATTATAAACATTTATCTAACTGTATTTAGAGGTTCTTCATATAATTATGTAAAAAAAAACCTAAATCACAAAGTATAATAATAGACCTCATCATGTCAGCCGAAAGACGTGCTTTTTGCATCCACCATAACAGACCTGAATAGATGGTAATTTTGAATGACAATAATTAAGTATCAAAGATAGTCTAGACCTTGTTCCGCATGCGACAAGCCGCATAAATTATGTCCATCGTGTTTTCGTTCAAAACTTTGTCCAAGCTAATATTTCCGTTAACGTCATTCGTCAATTGCATTACTATTATAGTATAATAATTATAGTATATTGTTTCCCCGTCTAATATTTCCAACTATAATCTGAACCCTGCACCTGTACATCATTGGTCTACCCTATTACGTACGTCGGTTAACCCAAGTATAGGGAAATCAGTTCAGGGATGGTGGAAAGGTGTTGTCGATGAAACGTAACAGTGATTCAGAACAGAATTGACACATGTCATGTCTAAGGCCATTCCACATCATATTAAGAGCGCAAAGCGCTGCTAAAATCTCGTAGCTGCCAAAATTCATACAAATGTAGCTCCTAGCGATAGCGTTTGTCACCGCTTAAATCTAGTCCGATTTCCAGGATTGTTGAATATGTTGTAGTTATTATAAAGAGTTAGGTCTGTACGTTTCTATTGACTCTAAATTTAAATCTGTCGTAAAACAAAAACTAATTTCCCGAGCATATTATTAACACACACACACACACACACACATTAGGCACAGGCATTAGGTTAAGTTTTTAATTTAATTTACTAACACTTTGTAATAATATTATGGTCTAAAGATGGCTGAAATAAATGATTTTGATTTGATTTGATTATAAAGTAAACGATTATATCATGGATAGGGATGTTTGGCGGTGAGTCGTCCGTCCTGTATGAGTAATCTACGCATAAATTTAATTTACCTACGCTTAAAAAAGGCACCTACTGTACAAAAATACTGTGATATTGTAAACTATCTATAATTATTATGTAATGATGTAAACCTTTGTCTTGAAAAAAATATACCTTGCCGAGTTTCTTACGCCGGTTCTTCTCGGGGCAAAGGTTTTATTTTTCGAACCGGTGGTAATGCTTTTTGACATTCATAGGTGCATTATATTATGCCTAAATTGAAGAATAAAGAACTTTGACTTTGACTTTGACTTTGACTTATTTTAGGTCTTACTAAAAAAAAACTATGTCATATTTTCTTGGAAAAGAAAACTTACACACATAGTTTTTCATGATAATCTACAACTCGGACTAGAGTTATATTTTTTTAGCTTTACGATCCTCTAAACCTTTATGACATTATGAAAGTTCTTGTGATGATTTTTGGTAGTAGTACATATCATAAAAGTCAATATGGTTCCCAAAACAAGTTTAACACAGTTTAGGGGACACGGTTTCTGTAGGAGAATGTATCGAAACTTTGTATGTGGTGGTTGTCTTGCACTGTCATAGGAAAGTATATATATTTTTTTAAATATATACTCCGTGTTTTTTTTGATTTACGATAACTTTAAGGGAACGTTCTTTAGGTCAAACAAAGTTAATTTCCCGAAGACAGACAAATGATAAGTCTAACGGTTTTAAAGATAATTAATTTTTAAATTTAATCAGTTAATCACGTTAAACTAGTGTAAAAGGCTCTTAATTGATAACAACAATTTTCTTTTAATACTTATGAGTAAAGAGTTTCCAATTGTTAGGTTTGTATACGCGTCAATCTTAAGTGACAATCTTGTACCTGTCAAGTGTTATCTTTACTTATGTGTGTATGTCACGCCAACATAGACGTATTGGACACTGATTATTAGTTAACTCTAAAGGCCCTTTTAGAATGACCAAATATAAAAGATTTCATTACTTTGTTCTAAACTGAAAAAAAATTTTTTTTTCAATATTTAAAAATCTAATCTACCAATTACTTTCTATGGATATACCTAGTAATATGCCGAAGTTATCGTAAATCAAAAAAAACACGGTGTAGGTATACATATTTTATATAAATATTTTTTTATTACTACTACTTATGAAAATTCTTAGTTTTGACACATTTTCCTGCACAAACTACGCTTGAATGTTTTTTTATTTTTATTTTTATTTTGTGTTAAATTCATTGTTTTATATCATGCTAGGTCAAGCTTTATAATTGTATAATATCATAAGTAGTGCCTATTTTAAAAAACGACTGACTGTTGAGTTTCTTGCGGCGTTTCTTCTCAGCAGTGGTCTCTTGCGAAGCGCTGGTAGATTTTGACGTGTAAAAGTGCCCGTGCCTACTTACTGAATTCTTATAACTTTCTTATCTTTTTAGCACGTTCATCATTTATTTTTTAACAAAAGGTTGACGTAGTTAATGCTATTCGGTACCTCAAACCGTAAACTTATTCAAACATCGATACTGACAGCACTACCCACTGGCACTTTTTGTGTATTTTGAGTTGTCAAAATGGTTCGCCTGAATAATCTACTTCATCTATTTTGTGTACGCTAACGTGACAGCAAACAAAACGCCAAAGCGAGTGGATTTCTAATGACGTATGTCGATGATTCTACGTATGACGACTCGTATAAGACACGCAACGTCACTAGACTATTAAGAGCAAGGGGAATATTTAGAAAACGTCATGCCACCACCGTCACTGCAAGGTTGTACTCTTTAAAATAACACTTTGCTGTCCTGTAATTAAATTATGCATGGGGACTTCTAGCGCTCCTTCAACGGGACTCTATCTCTAAGCCACCGCTGTTCCTTTGTCTGTCGGTCTGTTTGTATGTCAGTGGTCGTATAGAGGTATAGACAGTTGAAATTTGAGTTTTTTGTAACACATCACAAATAATCCAGAATTTATTATACACTAGCTGTTCCTGTGCCCTCTTCGTTGGGCAATTTTTTTTTTAATGATTGACATTAATTGATTGATGATCCAACGTGATTATGGACAAATAACGGTTAATTGGTTCGTTTGGCTTTGTATTCAGCTTTGCCCATTTCAATGACCACAGAGTTTATACATAAATACTAGGTGTCTGCGCCCGAAGGTGCTCGGGTTTAATTTTTATAGTGGATTTCTAATGACGTATGTCTATGATTCTACGTATGACGACTCGCCGTATAAGACACGCAACATCACTAAGACTATTTAGAGCAAGGGGAATATATAGAAAACGTCATGCCACCACCGTCACTGCTTAATTAAATTATGCATGGTGACTTCTAGCGCTCCTTCAACGGGACTCTATCTCTAAGCCATCGCTGTTTCTTTGTCTGTCGGTCTGTTTGTATGTCAGTGGGCGTATAAAGGTGTAGACAGTTGAAATTTTCACGGAGGGTATTTCTATGAGTGCTAAAACCCTTTTTGTGGGAGTACGTAAACTTTTTTCTAGTCCCTAAATTTCCTGAGAAACGTTAGTAGACTATGAGGGGGTTTTAGTAAGTAATCCATTACATACTTGGGAATAAAGTGAGTATTTTGAAGACACGTTAGCTTAGTGGGTAAACCCTGCTTACGACGCTAGCGGTCCTGGGTTGAAATGCCGGTAAGGGCAGATATTTGTGTGAAGAGCATGAGTACTTGTTGCTGAATCTTGGGTGTTCTATGTATTAAGTATGTAGAAGAGAGAGGACAATAGAGAGATCTCTCTCCAGGCGGATGTTATGCCTGGGAACCGAAATCCATGGGGATGAAATTGGAAATTGTATGTATGCCAACCGACTGTAGAAACTTTTTTAAATTGCTGTATCGAAGAGGCAAACAAGCACATAAGCCGCGCTGAAGGAAAGTGGCATCTGACACCCAAAGACATTGCAATGTCAAGACTGCTATCTTACGACTTTAAATACGTTTCCAAAGCAGAAGAGTAAGATGGAAAGCCAGTCATTTTACCGGTTTTCCAGAAGATAGTAATTTGAATGTTGCTCTTTACTCTAATCTGGATTTTTGCTGTCGGCTCTGTTAAAGTGCACTGCCAAAAACATTCCAGTAGAAGTACATTGACGAGTTGGTTTTCACGTTTGAAGCGAGGGCTATTGTAACGGCGCAATGTACTTCTACTGGCGTGCTTTTGGTCCATACCAATGTAAGTCAGCCATTAAAATAAAGAACGTGACTAACTGCAATGTAAAAGTATATTCAGTTACCCTGTAGGTAACTGAATATAATTCAAAATACTCATTTGATACTATGCAGTTAGTGGCCTTCCATTGAACTGGCGCAGAATCTATTTAAAAGGAATGTACGAGGGCTGTTTGATAAGTACCCGTTTTCTAAATATATTAATATCACTGGCTGAAAATAAGTATACCACCTTTTTAAGCCGTTTTTCAGAGGCAGGAAAATTAAAAAAAATAATCGTTATTTTGTTTTTTTTTGTCATTTGACAGCGATTTAGTGAAAGCGTGAACTTAAAATTGTTATAATGGAGAAAGAACAGTATCGATCTGTAATTAGATTCTTGTTTTTCGATGGAAAAACATGTGATGAAATAAAAGTAAGAATGCAAGCGGTGTACCATGAATGTGCTCCTTCTATGACAACCGTCAGATATTTGTATAACGAGTTTAAGCGGGGGAGAGCAACCGTCTTTGATGAGGATCGCCCAGGCCGGCCAATTGAGGTGACTACAGACGATATGGTTAGGAAAATTGAAAATATCGGTTTAGCCGACCGCCGAATTAAACTTCGAGAAATCGTTGATGCTGTAAACGTTTCAATCGAGAGGGTTCAACACATATTAGAAGTAAAATTGGGTATGAAGAAAGTATCGGCGAGGTGGGTGCCGCGTTTACTCACGGATGAGCAAAAACGGAACCGACTGACTACTTCGGAGCAGAGTTTGGCCATGTTCAAACGTAACCCGAAGGAGTTTTTGCGTCGTTTCGTGACCGTGGACGAAACGTGGGTTCACCACTACACCCCGGAAATGAAAGAGCAGTCGAAGCAGTGGATTTTACCGGGTGAACCTGCTCTGAAGAAAGCAAAAAAACGTCCCATCGGCTGGAAAGGTCATGGCGACTGTTTTTTGGGATTCCCAGGGTATTATACATATTGACTACTTAGAAAGGGGGAAAACGATAACAGGGCAGTACTATGCCAATTTATTGGATGAATTTGACACCATGTTGAAGGAAAAACGACCCCATTTAAAAAAGTAAAAAATACTGTTTCATCACGACAACGCCCGGGTCATTCGTCCAGAGTTGTGATGGCTAAATTAACACAGTTACGCTACGAACTATTGCCTCACCCCCCATATTCTCCGGATTTGGCCCCATGTGATTTATTTTTGTTTCCCAACCTAAAAAAATGGCTCGGTGGTAAGCGATTTGGATCAAATGACGAAGTCATTGCCGCCACAGTCCTATTTTAATGCCATTCCAAAATCATACTTTTTGGATGGCTTATTGAAGCTTGAGTATAGGTGGAACAAATGTATAGACTTAAAAGGTGACTACGTAGAAAAGTAAATGCATTAAATACAAAAAAAAGTTATGTTTTTTCCAAAAACTGGTACTTATCAAACAGCCCTCGTAAATCAAAGTCATAGTTATGTGCTGTTTTGTCTAATGTACAAAAGATCTTACGAAAATATTACATACATCAACACTGACCACAGGCATTGCGATATAAAAAATACAGTCGGTCAATAAGGTTCAAATTCGATACGATACGAAAGTCGATAAGATAATAATATCCCTTTCAATACAACAGATCTACTTTAGGGACATTTTAATATTCGTAATAAAACGTTGCGCCAATATTTAAACACCACATATTTGGCAGACTATACATAACCCGCTACACGTGCTTTTAAGTCCTCTTTTTAGTCACATATTTGACGAAACAAAGGACTTATTAATAGTAAGTCCTGTTTACAGGTCCAGTCACCCTGCGTCGTCGACAATGCCAGTGTCTTACGCATCGTACGTATTCTACCAAGAACGTCAATGTATACGTCAAGTGCTGCAGGATTTACCGGGAGAGACTCCCACCGCGTGACTCACAAACCGAGTTCACACCAAATAAGCCACTTATGTCCTTAATATAGACGGTGAAAAAAAAAAACAGTCATTGTGAAAATCGTGTGAATTCACACGTTTTATTAAAACCCAATCATGATGATTGCTGAAGTAACCGCAAAGGCTATTTTATACACTTGTTATTTATTTGGTAGGTACTGCCTACTAAGCTAGTGGTCGAGTTTGAGTCCCGAGTTCATTGAAAATTAATATGCTTTCATTTATATTTTTATTTTCATATAGTTGTTTGCCTCATCGTGTACATTAATAAGTCGTGGTGTGTGTATCCGCCTTAATAATCAAAGACATAGATTTAACCATAGATTTTCTAGACTTTAGAGCCGTCATTGGCTTTTAGGTCACATTCTTCCCGCTAACTCTGTCAACGGATAGCGCTTTTATTAACCATCACCTGAATTCGTGTGTTACTAAAAAATAGTTAAGCGTACATATTTCACCGCACCAAAGGTCAACGGCGACGAATCGAACCCGCAGTCGTCGATTTTTGGAAGCACAACAACCTACCACCGCGTGCCGTTATGTACTTCTAGTCCGTCAAGACCACGGCTGCAGAATACCAACGCACATTTTGGTGGCCCATGAGGGGACAGAAGTCTACGTCATCACATCATTCAACGAACTCATCATCACCACCACCGCCAGCCAAGGCCGGCCGGCCGGCCAGGTATGCGGTTTTCACATTCACCCCGTGTAGGCAAATATTTGTGTGATTTGCACGAGTATTTGTTGTTTTATATCTCGTTAAGCACGTTTTCATATGTAAGGATGGAGTATTAAACTCTTCATTATAATTTAATTTAAAAAATCAATTAAATTACACCATTTCAGCAACCACAATCATCTTCAGTTGCGGTCTTTAATATTGCAACAAATAATAAACGGCATGATTTTGAGACAACGTTTTTACAATAAGATTTTGCAGGCATCTTTGGCCTGAGACGTCGCCCGCATGGATTTAGGGTACCTAGGTAATCTTTCAAACGTAAAAAAAAACATATCATCGGTCAAGAAGAAACAAATCCAGTATTTCTTACCCGACTGCGCGATGCACAGAAAGGCAAATTGTTCTTCATGCTATTATGTATGTATGTATGTAGGTTTGATCGTTTCTGGCACTCTGGAAACCAAACGCATGGCCAGATTTTGGTGATTCTTATTACGTCAATACGGGTAGGCTCTGTCAAATTTATTTACACAGCTTCTCTGTTTTGTTACTACAGGATAAAATTGGACACATGCTGTATGTGGCATATATGGCACAGTTTTAACCTTTGATTTTGTTCCTAGTGGCCAAAAATCACACTGGTTGTAAACACGCTGCGGCGGTGACACTTTTATATTAGTATTGATAATTATTTGTTGCATCATTATTATACCTAAACTTTATATTATTTACCACACAAATAAAATAAATGAATTCTTAAAGAAACGTACGTTAAACTCCCGAATTTCACCACCAAAACATAGTCGTTTTATGTCATCCCATAACACAACTGCTCCAAACTAGCATCGAAGAGCCGTTTCATCGCGTGTTCCACACGCGAGCGGGGGTCAACTTATTTTATCGCGCTCAATTTTGCTGCGTATGATAAAGCACAACGGAAAATCGACGCGGGAGCAGGCGATCCGGCGCACGCACGGTATCGCGGTCGCAACGTAAATACCCATTGTAAGAGCGTTCTGCTCCTTTTGCCAAAACGGCGGAAGATTGTCGGGGACATTGTCAGTTTTGACACAGTAAGAGCCACTTGCAGGGAAAAATTAATCACTCTTTATTTGCATAGTGAAGGGTTATTCCTTGAAGATTAGATATTTTATAATAAAAATTCCACAAAAGAAGTAAAATAAAAATAACAAAACATAAGCATTATAAAAAAAACCTAACCCACGGGTGCCGCCGGCAGCAGCGCAGGGCTCAAGCTACCGGTGATTAGGGTTCCTGTTTCTGCAGAAAGAGGAACCTCCTCACAATGCGTGCCGTGTCGAGGAGTACTGCTTTCTCTATCTTGCCCTATTATATTTATCGATGTCTTGTACCCGTTGTATAAGCATGGAGCTTAGTTAGGGGGGAACCCTCTGTTTCCCATAATTTTGATTATGATTATGACCAAACACATTATGACTAAAAATAATTATGGCAGACAATATAACGTATTTCAAATAATAACGTTTTTTTAGACACACTGTTACTTTTTCAGGCTTTTTTTAAAATCAAACCTAACCTAACCTAGCCTTGTCTACACATTAGATATTTCTGAAATTCTGAAAAGTTTATAGATTCAGCGATATACAAAGTTATGACTATCAATAACTATGTCAACAATATCATTATGACCATTAAAATTATGGGAAACAAAGGGCAGACAATATAGACCTCAGTTAGGGACTACGTCAATCTGTGAAATATTGTCAAAAAATCATTATTGAATTGTACGTATGTAAATTTCTTTTGAATTAAGTATTCTGGTCGATTCTTACTTTATGAAGTTAAATGTTGATTTCCTACCATAATGTATTTTTATTTTATTGATCCATCTGAATACTATTTTGCTAAGCAATGGCTAATAGTATGAGTTATGTTATGTTGTAGTAAATAAGGTAAATTTGCATGCCTATACTTATGGTTAAACATATGTGAACTTTTCATAAACTGAAACACTTTTTTTTGTACCATGTTTTTAGCAAATAAATGATTATTATTATTATCAAAACGGTAACATTGATAATTGGTTGTTAATGCCTTTAATTACCTCAGCACAGCATAATACACAACCTGATTATTATGATTGGTATTAAAAAGAAATTCGAGTTGATTCGGAATGCAATGCGACACAGTAGTTACTACGTATTGGATTAGATACGCAGCATTGTCGTATTATATTTACAGTCAACAACATAAATAAGTGATCATTTATGTACCTTGTCACTTTAAATCGTTTGACAATTTTGTATGACATTTCAAACACGACGTTAAAGTGACAAGGTACACAAACGATGTCTTATTTATCCTGTTGGCTGTACGAGTACGACTGCTACATGTGTATGTACTTAACTAAACACCTAAATAACTAAATAATTAAATAAGCGTAAAAAAATATGTAAATATTGTATATCGTCTAGGGGACACGGTTTCTGTAGGAGAATGAATCGAAACTTTGTATGTGGTGGTTGTCTTGCACTGTCATAGGTTAGTTTATTTGTTTAAATATATATTTATATTTATTACTACTACTTATCCCTATGAAAATTATGAGTTTTAAAACATTTTCCTGCTCAAGCTAAGCTTGAATATATTTTGTTTTATATAATGCTAGGTTAAGCTTTATAATTGTATAATATCATAAGTAGTATTTAAAAAAATGACTGACTGTTGAGTTTCTTGCGGCGTTTCTTCTCAGCAGTGGTCTCTTGCGAAGCGCTTGTAGATTTTTGACGTGTACCTAAAAGTGCCCGTGCGGCCTACTTACTGAATAAACATCTTTTATCTTTTGTATCATTATGCATTTATATTTTGACGACGCGTTCAGCCTAGTTGGTAGTCACCCTGCCTTCGAAGGTGACGGGCCCGGGTTCGATTCCCGGTATGAGCATATTTGTCTGACGAGCACAAGTATTTGTTCCTGAGTCTTATATGTTTTCTACGTATTTCGGTATGTACTCGTATATGTTTATCGTTGTCTGGTATCCATAGAACAAGGCTAGAGCTTAGTTTGGGCCTAGGTAGGTCATTTTGTGTCAGATTATCCGCTGATTTTTCGTTTAGCAACATGACCATTAAAATTTACCTCGTCCATAGAATGTTATTTAAAATTAGAACAAAGAAATATTCGAATAACTGTTAATTATACCAAAAACGTTTTCTGCAATATCAACATTCGTCTAAAAACCTTAATGCTAAATACGAGTATGTTATCCCAAAAGCGTTTTGGGCAATCGAGATTATGCCAAACAGAAAGAACCCTTCTTAACTGTTTCTTATAAAGGTTATTTTACTATGTCAGGGTTACACGACGACTAAACCACTAAACGACTAAACAGTTACAAATGTTATTACTAATGAAAATAAAACCCAATACAGTATTTTTACAATACGCACTGACATTCATTTTAATACGTAAGAGGAACGCGTGATTTCTATTCGTTGCTTTTTCAAACGCCATAAAGGTGCGCATGGGCAACTTTATAACTTGAACCTTATCACGTATAATTATAGAGGTAATGTTTGTTCGTTTTACTTCCCGTTTGAAAAATTCCCATGGCACACTGACAAACAGAAAGGGGAAAACACTAAGAGGGAATGTAATATTAGCGGTAAATATGTTGCATTTATTTAATGCTTTTAAAACCGAAACATTTTTATTAATAAACTTAGTAATTTTTACCACTCCTACAAAGATAAGCAAAGTGTAAATATAGAACGTATTATGTTTGTCTGTATAACTACCTGTTTGTGTGTATGGTTCTTTGTATTGCCTCGATTTCAACAAACGAAAGGTCGTTAGATTTGTGCTAGCGTCACAAGTGTGCTTTAACAAAAAATACGAAAAACGCTGATTTAAAAGTGTATAATAGGTATTTATTCAAATACGTTGAATTATATATTTTTATATGAAGTCATGCAGTTCAGTTATTAAAGTTTCCTTATGGCTAAAAACAAAATTATTAACAGTTGTGAGGTCCGGCCGCACCATACCGTACGTAGTCCCTCGTAGCAGCTCTACGCTAACGTAGCGTCACGTAGAAATTATACTTCTATCTTTGATTCTACATCTTACTTTAGTTTGCAGTTTTCGCATTCTACCGCATTAGCGTTGACTTTTTTTATACTTGATTGCACTTTTACGACGATGTTTTTGTTTTTTCAGTACGCTCTTAATATATTTTTGCGTTTGAGAGCGAATGAAAGAGAATTATTATTAACCCAAAGGCCGATGGGGTCAGAAGGTTCTGGAGTGGCGTCCGCGGACCGGAAGACGAGCTGTAGGTAGGCCTCCAACAAGATGGAGTGACGACCTCGTCAGGATCGCGGGACCGCGGTGGATGCGAAAAGCACAAAACCTGAGTGGAAAGCCTTGGGGGAGGCCTATGTCCAGCAGTGGACGTCTTTCGGCTGACATGATGATGATGATGATGCGACATATAATAATGTAATTTCCTATATGAAATAAATGGCTAATATATTATTACAACAACCTGGACGAAATCTTACTACAAATCATATTATGCTAAAATCTATGAAACCCTTTAGGCTGCAGAGCGTGCCAAAGAAATAGACGTACACAAACCTTGTTCTCTCTCAATTCTCACTTGTATAATATAGTAAACCACTTTCTAACCTTAAAATTAAATTGTATCGGCAAAAACAGCTATTTAGAATTAAGTGAAACCAATCACAGACAGTTGCCGAAGTATGTCCAAAATGTTTTAGACAAAAATAGGTTCATTTTGAGGTTAGAATATTATTTACTATATTAAACAAGTAGTAAGAATGAACACGGTATATATATACACCCTAAAACATGACACTCCTTCGTAAAAAGTCTCCGAATCAAATTTACGCAGATTCGTCAATGCGCAATAGAATTTTTATAACTTACTGTGAAATTGATAAAGACCATCCATCACGAGAAAAACATCCATATTCCACACAGTATTAACAAACGCAAACTCACATGCATAGAAAAAGGCCTGCCTTTATATAAACAATTAACATTGACTAAGTCTGAGGTAGTCATAGACAATAGTCATGGACATTGTTAAAAAACCCTCAACCAGTCTGAGGTTTCTATTGAAAATGGAATTCTTTTTTTTATGCACTAAAAACTGGTCATACTTACATTACAAACAATATTGTGAAAGACTTCAAAGACCGCGATATAAAGGCCTAAAAAATTAGAGAAGTTTACGGCTTCAGAAATAAAACCATAATAATATTATAATACCATTATGTATTATGAACCTCATAAATTATGATACGATCCCGTTAAAAAGAGATCGAAAGGAACCAATCCCTTGTGTGACCATGCGCACAAATATTATTTATATCTATTTTTTGCACAATACAAATAGACCTAAAAAATACATGTTTAACAGAAAATAACCGTTGTTATTTGAAATCTAAACAGACTTTTATTCGCAGATTTGTGGATTGAAAACATTATAGTACCTAATGTATAAACACATTTACGATATTTGTCCATAAATAATAGACGACAATCAGTGATAAAAAACCAAAGGACATTTTCATACACATAACTAACACAGAGAACTTTGATAATAAAAATTTATTTTATGTGATATTAAAATACTTGAATAATAACCACATTATTTTGTGAAGGCTAATAACATTTAGTGTCGAAATTACCGTCTATATTTACTGTCACCTGTCCTTGTTTGGCGTTTGTGATTTAGAGGAGGAAAGACCAAGAAAACGCGCTATCATCTACGTACTCTTAAAACTGTATATTACATTGTTCTAACTGTATTGTACAGGATCTCTATTTAAAGCTAAAACCATATTGCTTTGACATGTCGTATTTTTTTTAACCGCCATTGCTGTCATGTGAATAAGAACTATTAAAACATTGACAGTACGGTGACACGTCAAATAGTGATGAAGTTTTACCGTGTAGAATCTTAGCGCAGGGCCATCAAGGGCCTCTATTCCACGGGGCAAAACCATATTGCCTTTGACGTGTCATAGTATTGTATTTAACACGGCCATCATTATATTCATGTAAAAATGAACTTGTTTTATGGCATAGAGAAGGCAAACGAGCACACAGGCCACCTGATGGTAAGTGGAAACTGTGACCCATAGATATTCGCATTCACAAGACTGCAAGCCTAAGACGCAAATGCGTTGCCAACCCTGAGGGCTAACATGGAATGCCTCTATGCTGTCTTATCCCCAAACCGGAACACAACCATGCGAACACTGCTGTTTGACGGTAGGTTAATGGATTAGATAGTGGTAGCGATCTGGACGGACCCTGCACAAGGTCCTACCACTATTATATACCTACAGATTATTATCTCAAGACTTCACTCATGACACTGCAAATAAACTGATCTCAAGTTCAATACCCGTCTCAAGATACGTCAAAGTTAACGTTAAGCCACAGAAAACTGTTATTTTTGACGGACTTTGACACGAGCATTACAGTCGAGATAGTAAAACCAGTTTATCTTTGTATATGTCGGTCTTTATAGTGAAACTTACAAGTCATACATCGAGGCAGTAATACTGTATTTAACGTTCAGATGACCGATGATTTTCCTAATGACGGTGTGCTTGTTTGCACAGGAAACGTCGCATGATAAACATAATATTTAACGATAGAAGTGATATTTTATCAAACAAAAACTATTACTACTAAAAACAAATTCCAGGATATTGGTAGTAGAGTACTTCTATACTCAATAGAATAAGAGCGTGTGTGTTGATAATTTTGATGCTTTTGGGTTTGTACTTCTCTCTCACTCGCTCTTAATAAGAGTGTATAAGAGAGAGTGAAAGACAAGTACAGTCAAAGACTTAAGTTTGTGACCCATCTTAGGTCCAATGTCAATCTGACATTCTACAGAAATTAGGTTGAGTTTCCTATCAGTTCTTACTTCTTATATTAACTACTTCAAGCATATTTTTTTTGAAATGGGTCACAAATTAACGTTCATGACTGTACAAATCCGAATAAGGTACCAATTAAAACCCATCGCACTGTACAGATATATGTATTTTTTTCTCGAATTGCAAAGGGGGTAATTTTTGTATGCGTGTTTCTGTGTGACCTCTGTAGGCTAAATAAATGCGTTTACGGATTTTAAAGTGCGAAGTATACAACCAAAGAGTGTCGCAGGTTCTTCTTTATTACAACTTTGCTGTAATCCCCCCTTTTTTTTGGAATTGATAAGGCGAACGTGCTCACGGACCACTTGATGGTAAGTATGATCTATATGACCCATAGACATACGAGTATGCATTCTCAGGACTACAGTCTAAGTCCGCAAATGCGTTGCCTACGTGTGGTTGTCTTATCCCCACACCGGAACAAAACAATGCGATCACTGGTGCTTGGCGGTAGGATAATAGATAAGATGGTGGTAGTGATCCGGACGAAACTTGCTTTGGGTTATATTACCACTTTTTTTTAAAAAGTTTAATGTAATTAAACAGGTCGAAAACTTGGATTTTGAAGGACTACTCAACTTTTTGCAAGGTATTTGTTGGATTATTTTGACTATCAAAGTGATTGACAATATCGAAATTACGACGAAGTTATAAAAAAATGCATAACCATACGGCTACTGTATAAAAAATAGCATAATATAACAAGGTAAATTAATAAATTTTACCGTCAACTAGGTCCCTAGGCTATCAGTTATAATAATATAAATATAATTCCGATTGCGTTAATACCTGGTCAGTGTACTCAAGTATATAATTTTAGAACGCTAATGGGCCATCGTTGCTAATCAAAGTAATCAAACAATATTAACTCGCCCACTTTTAGTTTATCACGTTAATAAAAATAAATAATTCCTCTTTGTTGCTCGATAATGTTAATAACCGTAGTATCAATAATTAAACATACTTCACTTCGTTTTATTTCACACTGGAATAACAACGGTCCAATTCGCACACTTTTTTTTTAATAATGTCGATAATACTAAAGAACCTAACAATCTTTTGAACCGTAATCGGTTATATGTAAGGCTATGTTTTTTGTTTCCTTGGTGTTGCCAGCAATAACTGGATGCAAATTTTTGGTCGTTGTTCGTTCGACCACAATTTCTCTGTCTTGTTCTTTTGTATCTATGTGATGTAATTTTGTATTGTTGCGAATAAATGTCTCTTTATCTATCTGAATACGGCGGATTTACTAATAATTATAAAAAAAAAGTTAAGTAATAAAGGAAACGTTTTTAATCAACATATATTTATTTTTCTTGTATCGTAAAAACGGTAAATCATTTTTTTATTCAACAATATAGTGAAACCCTGAAAAAACACATACATACTATATTAAAAATGGTCTAGTGTGAGACTTATTCAAATCTGAATAATATAATAATACCTACTGTAGGGTACAGAACCCTCGGTGCGCGAATCTGATTTGCACTTCACCGGTTATTATTATTACTAATTACTTATAAAAGACTTCAATCCTATTTGACTTTGTTTTAGACAGAAACGTTTTTTTCCAAAAATGTAATAAAAATAATTTGATCAAAATTGCATTTCCAACAGTTTGACTTAAGCAGTCGATGTTTGTTTATCTAGTCTAAATTGGTTTAAAACAAGCTAATCCTTTAGAATAAGCCAACGCCTATCGACTATTAACCATTGTTCACTGCTTCATAGAGATGATAATTCTTGAAACAGCACATAAGGATGGGCACACACATTACGTTTTTTAATAACGGTCGGCAGCAACTTATAAAAAACCCAATTAAAAAAAAAGATAAAACAATTAAAAGATGCGCATGCAGCGCTGTGCGCGTGAAAGAACGGAAACTTTCCAAACATGCCCAAAACTATCTTATTCTATCGCTTTGTATCGTTTGCTCGGTATCAACAACTCTCTTTCTCCTCCTCTATACGGTGTATGTTTATTTTCTTTCACGTGACTAAATATGCCTTATTGACTATCAAATCGCCGCCTAAATCCATCTACACGATGGCTCATCGTGGGCCAACGTAAGGGACGCATTTACACCTTAGAGCGAGCAACATTTTCCTTCACTCTTACGCATAACTCTGTCCCTATGCTGGCCCACATGGGCCAACGATTCGCGCTGAAAACTGAGCAAGGTCGGCACACTGACGCGTCGCCCTTTTGCCACAATGAATATATTTACTTTAGATTTAGTTTTGGTCATAGTTTCGTTTGTTTAAATATTATTCTGTAGCAATATTTTTTTCTTTCGTGATTTATTCACTTCAAAAACTTATCACTTAAAAACATGGCAAGCATACCCCGAAAACGCTTGAACTTTCACCATTTTCTTAACCGGCCCAAACCGGCGTGTGTGTGGCGGCTCTTATGCCCCCGCATTGTGTGGGAGCGGAAGCACGAGCGGCTGTTTACAAACCACTGTACGTCTCGCCGTGACGGTGCCGCTTTAGGTGAGAAACTGTTTACTTGTCTTTATGACGATAACGCACTCACCTGCGGGCCTAGTATAGTTGCGTTTATCTCGTGACAAATTGTGGATAAAGCATCCGTCACTCTCGTACTTGTATACGTGTCAGAAAGTGACGGATGTTTCATGCACATTTTGTCACGCAGTCATATTATAAACAGTAGTTCGACTTGCCTCAACCGAACACGCCGCTAGCCACAACAAGCATTCAACAGGACGTACCAAGTTGGTTTTAGCCGGTGCGTATTAAGTATCGAGCGATTTTTGCGCACGAGTGGCAATAGGTAACAGGACCTCCTATAGGGCCGGAGACCAGTTACTTTTATATGTATACTATGCCAAGGCGCCTAGTATGCTAATGTATGGAATTAACATAAGCGCTCAACGCGACCGCCGGCAGCTTACGTCGATCCTTATACATTTTCGATAACGAGAACTCTCGTAGTATGTTGTTTAAGATCACAGATTTAAGAGCCATATGAATAAACTCTTCTTGACTGTGAGGCCCGTCACAAGATACATCAAAGTGAACGTCAAACCATAGAACAATGTCATTTTTGACGCATCTCGAGACGAGCATTAGAGTTGAGATCAGTTTATTAATACAAGCGTATGCCTGTCAGGCGGCCTGCAGTTGAACTGTTACTCTGTGGTGCTCTAAAGAGTAAACGCTTCCGATTATTGGCTAACGGCCGAGAAATTAGTTGGCGCGGCCATTGTGCGGTCATTATCTGATCATTATCAGGCGATGGTCGAGTGGTAACGACCGTCGCGTCCGTGACATGCGCACAAGTTCAAATTTATATTCGGTGCTATATTATTTGTTTAGTTTAGAATTGACTTTTTTTTGGAAACGACTATTTACATTTTTAGGCTTGTATTATGGGTACTAGACTGTATACATATGGATAAGTAAACGAACAAAAAAAGAAAAAAAAAAAATTACAATATTTTTTTCATTGTAATTTAAAATAATTGCCATCAAACACATAATCGGGAATAAAAACATGAGAGAATGGTTAGGCGTCTTAAATAAAAAAAAATAATTCCCGAGATTTTCCATATTTATGTTTGGAATTATTTCTGTTATACTAAATCCCCATATAAACATGTAAACAGGATAATATTAAGATACTAACCTTTAATAGATTTAGTTCACTTTGGAACAGAAACACATCTATTATCCAAACGATTTCGGGGCAGCGGCAGCATGCGATAAAGGCATTTAATTTTTAAAACTGTTACCATAATTTAGATATTTTGATCTGCGTCGCTATTGACTTATGCACTCACAACTGCTATCGGCTTCGAACCATCGACACAGGAAGAAGAAGTGGAGAAATTGTTTTCATATTGCATGCAGACTCGCCTTCGAACTGTCAAAATGAAAACATTTGCGATTGCGAGTGCGTTTCTTCTAAAATACTCCACCCTTTTTTGCTAAAAGATAAAAAAGATACAAGAAATTTATTCAGTCGCCGCACGGGCACTTTTACACGTAAAGAATCTACCAGCGCTTCCCAAGAGGAGACCACTGCCGCAAGAAACTCAGCAGTCAGACATATTTTAAACATATTTCATATTACAATGGTACTACTTAGTCTAGCATTATATAAAGCTACAAATATTAAATTAAATGCGTAGTTCAGCAGGAAAACATGCCAAAATCCTACGGGAGAGATAGAAAGAGAAAAAGAAAACAGACATAATAGAATCAACTTATGTGTATATGAGATGGTGCAAGATGACCACATAAAAGTAAAGTTATAAGGTGGCTGTAGCCTATATCTCGGCATACATATTTTGATTAAATAACCTCGATACTATTTTTAAAAGACTTTCTATGAATTCCCCACATGATTTTACAAAAATCGTGGTGGTGGGGTGGTGACTGTAGGGGGTATAAGATGCAGCCTTAGCTTTATAACTTATAAGAGGTAGAGCCACGCTGTATTCAATCGTTAGGTTGAGTGCAGTATGAATGGCCCTCTCGACCGGGAGTACCACCCCTCACAGAATACTGACCTGATATTATTAAAGCAGACCTCTGCTGCGTGACATCTAGTCCAGAGTGCCGGTGGCTCAATGTCCCCGGTCCCTCTTCTATACTAATATTATAAAAAAGCAAAGTTTGTGACGTTGTAAGTGGTAATGTCTGGATCTACTGCCACGTTACTTGTGCGTATCACAGGTTATTTATTTAAAAAAAAAAAACAATTTGTATTTTTTTTTTATTCTCGTTTTCAATTTCACAGCAATTGACCTAGTCCCAAACTAAGCTCTAGGCTTATACAATGGGTATTAGACAACGATACAAATATTTACATAGAAAACATCCAACGCTCAAAAAAAAATACTCGCGCTCATCACAAAAACATTTGCCCATACTGGGAATCGAACCTGAGACTGCAAGCTTCGTAAGCAGAGTCACCAACTAGGCCAACGTATCTTCGTATTGATTGTACAGTGTACAGTCGTGCAATTTCACTGTTTACCAGTTTGACATAATACCTGAAATAGCCGTGTTATATATTTCCCTAGCGTGACACGACTAACTACACGTGGAAAATGTATAAGCCGGCAAATTGGCGTACCACGTCATACTGGTAAACAATGTAATTCCTCGACAGTGTACAATGTACAATACGCGTGAAGATAGACGTGGTCACGCGCACACCGCGGGCCCTAGGGTCAGCTGATAGTCTAATCTGAGCAAATATGCGTGTGCGCAAGCAATACAGTTGTCTACCGATGCATTGTTTGTTTGCCCTTTATACATCACAAACAAGTGTACAGTGGAACGAATCGTCATCGATGTTAGTTTTTAATCCATTACGTTCGGTACCATTTTATTTTAAGGGTTAAATTTCGTACCCGAAGCCCAATGGGACCCTATTAATTTGCTTCAGCTGTCAGTCTGTCAGTCTTAACTTTAAAGAGCTGTATCTTTTGAACCGTAAAGGATAGCAGGTTTTTTTTTAGAAATTGTGTAAGTCCGACGGATTTAATAACTTTTTAAAAGAAATGGAATATTAAATGTGGTTCCCATACAAGTTCTTTTTATATTATTTTTTTGTTGTGTCGTTACAACGGTACAGACGAGTTCATAAATATGTGTACACTTGTTTAAACTGCCATACATTAATTGTCACAGGGATTATGTCTCTTTGAACCGCGTATGTATTAGTGACCTTATTTCTTAAGATGGGTGGTTAAATTTACTTTGACAATCAAATTGCACATTCGTCCTTTTTATTTAAGAGGCAACCTATGGTAATTTTTAGCCTTGACATTTGAACAGTAAAGTTCATTTGGTTTGACATTTGTTCGAAGCTAAACATTACTGGAGATCCTGTCGACCAACCGACCTATTAGAATATCCCATTTTTTTTAAATGATATTTATACCAGATTCAGTAATTGTATTTTTATTTTTTTTAAATATGAAGTTTTAAACCTTGTGTAAACGAATCATGGATAACTGATTATTAATTTAATACATAAAAAAACATCCAATAACCCCTACATATGGAGCTAATACTGTATTTAAAGGCTGAACTGATTTTCATGACATCTAGCCAAGAACTATTACTGAAACTAGTTTTCTATGAAAAACCATCGCATCCAAGGTCTTTAGGAGCTACGATGCCACACACATATACAGACACACAGACAAACAGATGAATGGAAAACATTACTATCAAATCTGATACCTCTTCAACAACCCAATCGATATAGTTCGTATAGAAGCTTTAGGTCCACGTCTCGTTATGACTACGTATCAAATACAACCCAGAGCCTCTATTATTGGCGGTAAAATCCATATCGTTTTTGTTATGTTAACTTAATGTCAACGATTTGATAAAAGACCTGTTATCACGACATGGTTCCAACTCAGCGGTATGCTGGCGTTAAAACCAGCGCTGGTCTTCCGTTAGAACTATCCAGTGTAACCACGGCAGTCATAATTTTAATATCACTGGAACCGTAGACTTTTTAGAATGTCTTAAATAATTTATATTCAAACTCAAATTCAAATTCTAAATCGTTTATTTCGGACAAAGTAAATAACGAGTTAGTAACGGTATCACTTAAATCTAGTTTATAATACTTAATCTAGATTTAAGTATAGTTACTTTATTTTTACGTTATTTTGAAAAAATAGTTTCTTAAGAAAATGCGTTATGATTTCCGATAATTATGATATGAAATAATATTATAAATAAATAAATATTAGGGGAAGGGGATAGCTGTCGCCCGCGATTTAGTCCACGTTAAAAAATATAACAAAGCCTATGTCTATCAGGGATAATGGAGATAGATAGATAGATAAAATCTTTATTCACATATTACGCCATGACAAATTGAAACACGTTTACAAAATGAAAATAAGGTAATATGAACAAAAAAAAACATTAAAACCTAAAACTATAATTAAAACTACAACTTAAATTAAGATGCGTGATTCAGATGTCACGGCATAGTTATGAAAGGGCGCCGACTCAGCATGTGCTGCGCGCATTGCTGCTGCAGCGCTGATATTCTGCGAGGACCCGACGGAGCGAGACGCACACAGTCACTAACTAGCCAACTCCGTTCATATCTAGCCGTATTTAACAATCACTTTTGCACAAACAAACAAACCAATTGACAAGATTTCATATTTTCAAGACTTTAATTTTATTCGTTTTATAGATACTGTTTGGAAGGAGGAAGACACTAATAGTTTTAAATTTTCTCTAGAATGAATAATTATTTTATTATTAATTTATTAAGATGTACTTATTCTAAAAGGGCGTAACTTCATTTGTACGACACAATGGACATATTACGTAAGTCCAATATGTATTAAAAATAATAATAGTGTCAATGTCAAATTTGAAGTATGACAGCTTTTTTTCTCGTGAAAAAGGCAATGGTATTATATCTATTCATGCATAGTATTGGTAAAACTCGATATTTTTTTTAACTTGTAATTTTGTAAATCTAGAAAAATAAATCTAAATAAATATTTTGCCGTGTTCAGGAGGCAAAACTCTTTCGATTCGTATAGTAATTTGCAGGTGTCACCAAAATGAAATGTTGTCAATTCATTTAATGTAGGATTGTAATGGTGAAAGAATTTTTCAAATCGTTCCAGTAGTTTCGAAGCCTTTTCAATGCAAACAAACAAACAAATCTTTTCTTTTCATAATACTAAAGTGTACCTAGACCATCTCACATTAATTTACCTAGTCCCAAACTAAGCTGAAGGCTTGTACTACTTGTATGTACAATAGATAAATAACGATAAACACACAATTAAAACCAAATAATCAAAATCCAGCAACAAAAGACACAAAACATTTGACCGTACCTACTGGGAATCGAACCAGAGGGGCTATTGCCTAACGTACTTACAATCGTAATCGTTTTAATTTTGAAAATCGAAGGCTTGTCTGCATACAGAATGAAAACAATTATCCCGCTTTCAAGGCGATTGGGATTGCGATTGCGTTAGGCCATAGCCCCTCAGGGTCACTACCAACTAAGCTAGTCAAGGCACTAGAAAGTAATCGTTATCGAAAATGGATAAGATTTACGTAAACCGCCGAACGGTCGCGTCAAGCGCTTACGTCAATTCCGTACATAATTTTCGAAAAGCCTCAATAATGTGAGATCACCTCACAACCAGATCCCATAGCAACAGTAGAGGTTTTTTCTCCCACAACCCACATCCTATTTTAGCAACCAAATCAATCAACGATAACATGCTTTACCATCAAATTCATCAACAATCATGTCAAATCGATCAAAGTTAACATGTTAATTTTATCGAATTATCGGCCCATTATACCTTAACTATTTCGTGACAGCAGGCTCTTTGTCTATGTCAGTGGGTATTTTAATTCATAATGAAAACGAAAAATTATTTATTCAGAAAAACTTAACTTATGACAACAATGGTTTTGGGACCTGCGCTAGGATTCCCTGTGTTGCAGGACCCAATTATAATCAGCTCAGGCACAGTTCAATTGCGGATATTGCACATCAATTCCTATATAACTACTAAAACAATCTTAACTTAAATAATCTGTTAAAAAAAGTGTACTAATCTATTTACTCAAACCAACTTTAGTGGCCATGTTGTTATTAACATACGATGAATAAATATATAATAATAAATGTATAAAGATGTAGAATATAAAATGACGTACACCTGTTTGTAATTGATTAAATTCATAAGTTGAATATAAGTATATACACAAGTGTGTACACGTAAGTACACATAGGTATATATATATATTTTTTTTTCAAAAGGGTAATGAATCATTATTTCAGGATACAAAAAGAGAAAAGAACATCAAAAAGCTCAGGGTCCTCTCAACGCATTCCAACTAGTAGATACTCGGTCTCGTGGTCATCAAGCTGGGCTAGCCATTCCGTCAACCTGCGCTTGTAAGATGGCTCGAGAGCATGTTTAAACCTGTCGCAGAGTTTTTGGGCAATAAAGGGAGCAATAAATGGACTAAACCTCTGCGCAAATCCAGTAGCGTGCATAGGAATTTTCGCCGGTGTAATGATAATGACTAGCATAGAGGCATTCCATCTTAGTCCTCAGGGTTGGCAACGCATTTGCAGTCTTAGGCTTGCAATCTTGTGAATGCGAATGTCTATGGGTCACAGTTTCCACTTACCATCAGGTGGCCTTTGTGCTCGTTTGCCTTCTCTGTGCCATAAAAATAAATAAAATAAATCGTCCTTTTCCTAAAAAAAAGCTGATGAACCGTGAGTACCTTAACTTCTCTAAACAGCGTGTTGGTGTAGAATCTAGACTTTTTATTATAGGCAGTCTTCAGAAGGGAACGTTGAGCTCTCTCGACTCTTTTTGTTTTGTCTGTTAGTCAAATAAATACATATCAGGGACAATCTCACCCAAATTTACCTTGTCCCAAACTTAGCTCTAGGCTTGTACTATGAGTACTTAACTAGGCAACGATATAAATGCTTACATGGGGAAATACATAGGTACAAAACGTCCAAGATTCGAAATCGAACTCGACAAATACTCGCGCTCGTCACACAAATATCCACGGAACACTACTTTTTTTATGGCATTGGGAATTCAAACGAGCACACAGGCCACCTAGTAAGTGGAAACTGTGACCCATAGACATTCACATTCACCAGACTGCAAGCCTAATAATGCTAATGCGTTGCCAGCCCTGAGGACTAGGATGGAAGGCCTCTATGCTAGTCATTACACCGGTTGTCTTATCCCCAAACCGGAACACAACAATGGGAACACGGATGTTTGGCGGTAGTTTAAATTACTACTACTTATACTTGTATGTGTCCAACCCCATGCATTGTCCTTACTTCACCGTTAGCTGGAGGAGATCCCTTTTAGGGATAAGTTTGCTTTTGAAAAAAAATTACTGACTGCTGAGTTTCTTGCGGCGTTTCTTCTCAGCAGTGGTCTCCTCTTGGGAAGCGCTGGTAGTATCTTGACGTGTAAAAGTGCCCGAGCGGCCTACTTACTGAATAATTTTCTTTTATCTTTTTATCTTTATCTTTGTACATTCGTTTAATAAAAATATTGTAATATTTATATTTGTATGCAATAAAGAGTTAACTTACATACATAGTTACATATCTGCCCTTACCAGGATTTGAACTCGGGACCGCTAGCTACGTAGGCAGAGTCACTAAGCTAGCTACGTACAAACTAAACTAACGTGTCGTTAACGTCTTTTCTTTCATTATTTCTTAACCAGTGGTGTTTTGTAATATTTGTGTACTTGTATGCGGTATTAGATGAAAAAATAAAATGGCGACCCCTACTTAAAGAGCTGGGGTATTACAATGACAAGGTACTAAAACAGTTCAGTTTAGGTTGAGAAAAACGGACAGAGCTGTATAACTGCTATAGCTTTGTCCCTTTCTCTCAACGTAAACTGAACAGCTTTAGTACATGTCATTGTAATCTGATAACTGTTAACGGGCTTTAGCCACGATGCAAAATCAACTAACGTTTTTCTATTCTATCGTTCAAAATGTATGGAATGACATCCCCGTGCGTTACCATAAACCACGTGGTGAACTGTCATCCCATACATTTTGAACGATAGAATAGAGAATTTGAGGACATTCGTGGTTTAGTCCAGTAACTGGTATCTTAGTTGTAATTTAATCGTATAGATTATAATTTAGTTTACTCTATTCGAATAACTACTAAAATACTAGCTAAAAGACTAAATTACTGATTTAGTCTATACACGCCTTGAAACGACGCGAGAATCATCCAGATAACACTATAGCTTTCCCTAAAAAAAAAACAGTTCGTAATCAGTCTTTCCGTTTGGGAACTACAGACAGACATACAGACACACACAAACTAGCTGTCTAGATACCTATATCAAGATACACACGTTCAACTTATAACTCCCTTCTTTTGTTGTCAGGGGTTAAACAACCGTCCGGTAACGTTCGTAACATTCTCTTATCACAAGACTTTATAAGTTGCATTCGGATTTACTGCCAAACACATTATTTACGAATTAATAATACAATAAACCAGCAATAAACACTTTTCCGTGGAGGTATAATAAAATACAGTTACGGGAATAACGTAGTTTTTTATACGTAACTTGAAATATACGTTACGTAGGTATTCTATCATTCTGCTTAAATATTATTTCTATAACAATCACTATTTACGCGTAATGTACTTTACCTAAATAGATAGTAATCTAGCACGAATTGCAACAATAAAATAGTTATATATTAAATAGTGAATGTGTCAAAATGGAATTATGTGTTGAAACACTACTAAAGACAGAACGGTATCGATTAAAAAAATCTTAATCGAGTGTTTTAATTCATTTAAAAAAGAACGCAATTTCTAAAAAAATACGATTTTCATTTCTATAAGTTCACTTGCTATTTTTTAATATTAACTTATTAGTGTTGATTCGGTCAACAACTAATTCCAACCATAACTAAATAATAATGTTTTCAAAACTTAAGTTTCTAAAAGTACTTACTATTTTAATTCCCACTCCCAACTTAACATTTTCCACCAAAGTTAATTCGAAATACGAACAACACTTTTCACTTTAAAACCAAAAAGTCACAATTCCCTCGCTAGATGGCGGCATCAACGAGCGCGCGCGCACACTGCCATCCGCAAGCACTCTTGCGCCTATGCCAAATGCACCGACATAGCCGCGACAGCGGATAAATCCGGAACTAACAAAACACATTGATCTCTATTCTTACACTTAAGACACTAGCGCCACACGCAAACGTACTAAAAACTTTGCACAAACTGTTACTATGTTCATTCTGACACTGGCCAGCAATAATAACATAAGTCTAAAAAAGGACAGGAAACTCGTTTTGAGTTCCACTTAGCGTATGTCTAAATAAATCTAAAATATTCCTGTTTGACGACTTAATTCACGTATACTTAAAAAACCACAAATACCACACGCGCTGGCTAAGTTTTTTTTGCAAATTCGCGTTTCTTTAATCCTGTAAGAGACATTGCGTAAGGGATTACGTAAATGGTGTTGTATGGTTGTGGCATTCAGTGACCGAACAATGAGTGATTTTTACCTTTTTTTTATTAAGTAATATACACTAACACTGTTAGCATTCGGGCTCTGCGTAACTTGACTTGTTTTTATTCAAGACACGTGCACGTGCTTTTTCAGGGTTCCGTTGCCAAATGAAAAAAACGTCATAATCATGTCTCTCTGTCTAATAGTCACAGCCATTTAACTCACAATTAAAGTGTCATCAAGATTTCATTTAATTTTATTGAATTAAATATAGTGTAATAGTTATGTATTATGTATTATCTGCCATTGCGAAAAATGTGTCTCCAAGCTTTAAACTTCCAACTTCCAACTTGAAAAAATATATATGTAAAGATCTACAGTACTCACCAAAATAGGTACTTCACACGAGAATTGTTTTGAACCTAAGGCAAATAAAAGTGGATTAGAACGAACCAATATAGGTACGTTTCTCGAGATTCATCGACAACTTTTTAAAATGTAGTTCACTTGACACATAGGGTCACCAAACAGCAGTGTCATTGTTGGATCCCGGTTTGGGGATAAGACAGCCGGTGTAATGACTAGCGTAGAGGCATTCCATCTTAGTCTTCAGGGTTGGCAACGCATTTGCAGTCTTGTGCTTGCAGTCTTGTGAACGCGAACGAACACGTACGCCACCTGATGGTAAGTGGAAACTGTGACCTAAGGACATTCGCATTCACAAGACTGCAAGCCTAAGACTGTAAATGCGTTGCCAACCCTGAGGACTAAGATGGAATGCCTCTATGCTAGTCATTACACCGGCTGTGTTATCCCCAAACCGGAACACAACAATGCGAACACTGCTGTTTGGCGGTAGGTTAATGGATAAGATGGTGGTAGCGATCCGGACGGACCCTGCACAAGGTCCTACCACTCACCATCTAGTGGCGTTCGTGTTCGTTCGCGTTCTCCATACTAAACTAAACTTACTTTTTTTTTGTCTAGGGTTACACATTCCCACATTATTTACAGAACGGAACCCTAAATAATCATCAGTAAAATTTTATGTGCTTAGTTTTAATACGCCATAAAAAAGGTTTTACCATGTGTAACAGACTGTTAAACGCTTTGGATATAATGTTTCAGCGTTGATTCAGTATTGAAAACAGAACTGTTTCACGCACGACGGCTGGACGGATTTGAATGAAATATGAAATGAAGATAGCTTATACCCTGGATGTGTTTACATCGGCTATATTTCATTCCGGAAAAACTAAAAGTTCCGTATTATTATCGCTATCAAGAGAGACGTTTTTTACAGTTGGTATTATATGTTTATATCACTATATATACCCAATTTATAGTAGCTCGAAAATCCATTTTAAGGATTTTACTATCCAAAAACTTTAGTTTTAGTAATTGGAATAAATGACAATTTTACGTAATTTTAGTGCTTAAAATTTAACTCTTCTGCTGTTTGTAGGTAAACCTATGTTGCAAAGTAGTGGTATATTATTATCATAAATTATACCTCTCTTTCTCAGTCATTTTTAGCGAGCAATAGTCGGACAAAAACAACTTACCTATAATATGTTCAGGAAAGATAAATAAATGACCTATATTAGTAAACCTGTATTTGTGGTTGCATTGTAAAGTTTAAATTAATGTATAGGTAGCCAAAGCTTTTATCACATTTATATTTCGAACATCTTTTTAAAAATAAGGAATCATATATTTGGTTGTCATTATCGGATGATGTGCATTATATTATGCCTAAATTAAATGTTAGTAATTTGTTTCGAAAATTCAAATAATTCCGAAGAACAGAAAATAAAGTTATGCAAATGTAAGCCATATTGTACATGTTGTAAAAAACTTATGATATGCATGTAGATAAAGTTTTATATACGACTGCACGCATAATCAGTCATTAAAACACTTGTGTGATCTTATTAAGAAACTCACCTTTCGGCTCATTTCATAAACCCACACTCGTGTTTTAATGCCTCTCATTATGCTCTTAATGCATGACGACCAAATGAGGTTAGCACGGTAATTAATGCAATTATAAGATATACCGATAAAATTACATAAGAAAATAAGTAATAAATCGATTTAATATTTGCCATCCTTTCTTATTCAAGCCGAACCGTGCATACAAAGTTTTAAAAACATTCTTAAGAGTAAACAGTGGATGTATCAAGGTAGGTAGAATCTAACGACCATTTAATTGAGGCTGTCCATCCATCCTAGTCCTCAGGGATGGTAACGCATTTGGAATCATAAACTCGTCTGTTCCGTCTTCGCCTTAGTACTTGTTCTTTTTTTGTTACAGAGCCTGTGTTTTTTATTCCTTTTTTATTCTTGTAAAATACACAGGGTGAAATAGGGGTCGTGATCCCAACCATTTTTTTCTGACTCAGTAAACGATTGCGATGTTACCTGCATATATTTCAATTGAAACAGAGATGGTTCGTTATTTATGTATATTAATTAAAAAACGTTAAGTAATTTAAAATGTGTGGTCACCCTACTTATCCAATTACAACCTCTTTGAAAACAGTTTGATAAAATACTTAATAATTTATGAGTAATAATGTCACAACAAGTTAAAGTCAATAAACGTGTCAACAAAGATTTAAAATAAAATTAATGAATTGTGCCTCCGGCGTACCCATTCTCGAATATCGAGCGATCAGATATGGTTATGTTTTACTATCTTTAAATACTTACTGCGATGATTGTTAAGTACATGCACATGATATAAGTTTTCTTAAACAGAAGGGTGACCATGATCTCAAATCATCCCAGTTTTTTTTTATTATTTGCTGTACTGACTAAAATAAGTCGCAGGAATACTAAAGATAAAAATATAAAAGATGTTTATTCAGTAAGTAGGCCGCACGGGCACTTTTACACGTCAAAATCTACCAGCGCTTCGCAAGAGACCACTGCTGAGAAGAAACGCCGCAAGAAACTCCACAGTCGGTCGTTTTTTTAAATACTACTTATGATATTATACAATTATAAAGCTTAACCTAGCATGATATAAAACAATGAATTTAACATAAAATAAAAATAAAAACAAAAAACATTCAAGCGTAGCTTGAGCAGGAAAATGTGTCAAAACTAAGAATTTTCATAGGGTAGTAATAAGTAGTAGTAATTTAAAAATATTAATATATAACCTCAACTGTTTGATACATGAATCAGCTTTATTAAGCTGTGAAAAAGGTCATGAATATTGCCAAGTAGTATAGGAAAGTTTTTTATAAAAAGAAATATGTGTATATATATATTAATATATTACATATTTTACATATACATTTTTTTTTTTATAAAAAACTTTCCTATGACAGTGCAAGACAACTGTCAGTCCTAACCTATCGTGATCCTTAGGGGAAAGTAAGATACATGCGCCTTTCTTGCTCCACGACCCCTATTTCACCCTGTATAGTATACATACACATAGTAGATATACAGTTATAAAATAGGCAATATTCATGACCCTTTTCACAGCTTATTAAAGCTGATTCATGTATCAAACAGTTGAGAAAAAACATTTTTTTGAACAGCTATAAAACCTAGATATAAGTCACCAAAGATTTGTTCCTATCTCTTACTATCAAAACAGAATTTAACATGGAGTTTATTATAGTCGACCTGTTACATGACGTCACAGTGCATATCGAATCATCATCATCATCATCAGCCGCAAAACGTCCACTGCTGGACAAAGGCCTTCCCCAAGGTTGTCCACAACGATCGGTCCTCTGCTGCTGTCATCCAGCGGTTTCCCGCGACCTTTATCAGATCGTCAGTCCACCTTGTGGAAGGTCTGCCAACACTTCGTCTCCCGGTTCGCGGTCGCCACTCTAGAACCTTTTCGCTCCAACGGCCATCAGTTCTACGAGCAATGTGCCCCGCCCACTGCCACTTAAGGTTTGCAATCCGGTGAGCTATATCGGTTACTTTAGTTCTCCTGCGAATCTCCTCATTCCTGATATCATATCGAATATCTCTGTCTAATGTCTGTCTAATTAGCAGTTTGAAATGCTTGTATTATCCGTACTTATTTCTGGGCTGATTTAAATTTTTATTTCACTTATGGTGATCTCTTTTACGCTACAGTTCTCATATCTTGTTGAGAAATGCGATTTAAAAAATCCATGCATATTGACAATTATCTTATTGTTCCCAATGTCTGTCTAACCCACTTCGTCATGGTAACAAATAATGAACCAAATAAAAAAACCGATCAAGCGGGAGTCGGACTCGCGCACTGAGGGTTCCGTACTTAGGATGATATGGTTGGAAAACGCAAAATAAAATACTATAGTTATCAACTTTATTTTCTTTAGTTATAAAAACTTTAAATGATATTTTTTCCATCAAGAACTGTAAAAATTGAGAACTTAATTTCATTCTTCTCATAAAATATTTATTAATTACCTTTAAATCAGGTTTATTTTTTGGTGCACAAACTTCGGAGAAAAGGGAGGGGGCGGTGTAATTTTTGTAAATTTTTAGCTATCGATTCAAAAGTACGCCATGGAAAATTATTAAAAAAATAGTTTGCAAATTTGCAGCTTAACCCCTTTTCATATGACACCCCATTTGCTTTATACATATATTAAAATCACTTTCATTTTTCAACCCCATTTTCCCTTTGCCAACATTTAAAAAAAAAAATTATATTGTATTTACTAAAAACTACTAAAGTACTACACAGAAACTACTAAACAGAAAAAAACGTATAATTAATATCTAATTCCCGTCCATGTCAGGCACGCAATATTTTTTTCAATTTTGGAAAAAGTGGGTGTAGTGATATTTACGGCCGATGGAGTTGACAGGTTAAATAACCCTTTATTTAACGACTAGCTTTCCGCCCGCGACTTCGCCTGCGGAGAGTCAGTACTTTCGTTAAAAAGTACAACTTTTGAATAAGGCCAGGTCGAGATGAAGCGTTTTGCGTCCGTTTGCACTCGCGCGTAGACACTCGCGCGTTTCCAAACAAAGACCATTATCTGGACGCGATGTATGAGCTCTAGTTCCTCGGGAACGCGCGAGTGTCTACGCGCGAGTGCAAACACGTGCAAAACGCTTCGTCTGGACCTGGCCTAAGAATTGGTTATATTTTACTTTTATGATTAACTAAATGTCTCCGTACGATATTGTGATTGTGATGTTTAAAAAATAATTGAAGTTACTGAAGGACCTCTTTATATACAACATTTGCGGTGAAGCCTTCCGGTGCAAGAATCACCAGACTGCTGGCGGAACTCACTCTAGAACAGGCGACATAGAACTGACCGTGTGAAAAACAGTTATCCCTTAAATCTATTCCGGCCACTTTCAACGACTGCCCTTGAGTTTAACCTTTCTGTCTCAATTTTGGCGTACATATCAACCAAATATTGACTAAAAAGAGAACGACAGTACAGCAAGTGGTTGGTATCAGTTTCTCTAAACATAATGCGGTAAGAATAAAAGCTCAACGCAGATACCGTTTTTTTAAGGGGCAGTTGCATTTTAGGGTCGAATTGGGGTATGTCAATTGAGTAACCGTCCTCACCATGACAGAAAAGCAGAGGATACTGTAAAGAATCGTAAGAACGGTGCAACTCGCTGATCCGTTGCAACTTGTTGTCATGTACGAGCTAACGCACACATGTACAATTAATTCTATTTAGCGCATGATCTTGCGCAGCTAGCAATATTATTAGTATGTTGCAATAATGTATTACTTTGCAATAATTTACCTTTGACATTGTGGAAACAATAAAGTTAGTGTACTTACAGCATTCGAGCGTTTTAGTCATCCGAGCTAACCCTCAGCAGCTACCCTTAGCTTAGCTTACTTAATTACTGTTCGGTTCATACCGTACATTTTGGTCCTTCGAACTTTCATCTAAGTGGGATCATACGGGAGTGAAGCAATCTTTCCGTGGTTCCGCGTACTTGACTCAGTGCACTCTTAGTATATCGAAAAATTAGCGCGTTAAGACTATTCGTGAGTGATTGCCGTGCGTCACCATCCTCACAACAGCGTAATAGCGGGTCACAAGAATTGTTCAGCAGCATCTGTGGGTCAGAACACTCGCAAAACAACACCAACACTTCTTAGCGTGAGTCAGGAGACTCGCCTAGCAGCAGCATTCAAGTAAGATCGTTCATATTTTACTTGCTTTAACCAGTTACCATGTCGAACTATGAAGAGCTCTTCAACCGCCAAGGAGAGATCGTCAGCGAGCTTCAGCGCATTGGCGCTAACTTCGACAAGGATTCAGCTCATCGGAAGACCTCGGAGTATCTTAAATTAAGGTTAGACGCTTTAGATAACCTCTGGGGAGAGTTCGAACTTAACAATACAACTCTTATAACATTAGCAGATAAATCGCAACGATACTTTACAGAAACTATTTATCCTCGTACGAAAAAGTACTATCGTGACACACGTGCGAAAATAGCAGCTTACGAGCCCTATACGGTAGAAAAGGCTACAGGCTCAGGCATTGGTCCGGGTGAAATTACTGACACTGCGCCTACTGCAAGGGTTGACGAGCTTCTGTCCCTACAAAGGACTAACTTTCGAGCATTCAAACGACTAGTATCGAGCATCAAGGTGAGTGAAATCAGCGAAAAGTGGGAATTAGAAGACGAGCTACGCAGCATACAATCTAGATGGAACGCTATCGACAAGCTACATCTCGAAATAGACAACATTCTTGAAGGCGAGGATGAAGTGTATCAAGGTTCATTTACATTGCACGAAATGTCATTTAAACAAGCGAAAAAAGCACTTAATCAAAAACTGTCAGCTACTTCTCACATTCAGCAAGCTACCCCTTTACTAGAAATACCTACTTTTACAGGCAAATACACTTATTGGCCTACATTTTTCGACTTATTTTCCGAATCTATACACAACAATAACTTTTTATCTAAAGCGCAGAAAATGCAACACTTAAAAGGAAAAGTAAAGGGGGAAGCAGAGCGCCTTATCCAGCATTTAAATATCTCGGCTGAAAACTACGATATAGCTTGGGAGATACTCACTCATCGCTACAATAATCCGCAAGTATTATTTACTACCCAAATTGAAACGTTCCTAAATCAGCCAAACATCAGCAAACAAACGTCATTCGAAATCAAACGTCTCTACGACACCACTACTGAATGTATTCATGCTATTCACAACTTAGGTGTGAATACTAATACTTGGGATCCGATTTTAGTCCACTTATTAACGAAAAAATTAGATAGTGAAACCTACAACTCTTATAAGGAATCACGTAAGTCTCCTAGAGAATTACCTAAACTGGATGAACTCATGACTTTTCTAGAGAGTAAATTCATCGCTCTCGAACCAACTCATAAAAGAGAGAGAGAAACCACAGCTTTAGCTAAACCAGCTCCATTCTATCAAACTAAGTCAAATTATAAGCCAAACCACTATACCAACAAGCACCCTTCGAGGTATTTAGCAGCTTCTACATCCACGTGTAAGTGTCCTCTATGCAATTTAGATCACGAGCTATACCGGTGCCAAAGGTTCATTAACATGCCAGCGGAAACGAAATTGAGGACAGTTGCGAAACTTCAACTATGTGTAAATTGTTTATTTAAGCATGCAAGTAATAAATGCACATCAATAAAAAGATGCAAAGAATGCAATAACGATCATCATACAAAATTGCATGACGCGTATATCGGGTCACAGAGATCTACGGCAGTGCCTACTAGTGACCAAAAACCGACTTTAGCAACAACAGCGCCAACCTCAACCAAACCGTTTAGCAACAAACAGCACACAGCAAGCCACGTTGCCGCTGAAGATGAAGAAGTTTTACTAGCAACAGTTTTATTACAAATTAAAGCGATCGGTGGCAATTACGTCACATTACGAGCATTACTCGACCAAGGCTCTCAGATTACATTAATATCAGAGAATGCCGCGCAGCTGTTAGGGTTGCCACGCCAGAAATTTAGCGCCTCTGTATCTGGCGTAGGAATCGTGCCTAAACAAAGCAAACAATTAGTTTCTTTACAATGCTCATCTATTTACAACGATTATAACTTCAATACAGATGCATGCATTATTCCTCGAGTAATTGGTGAGCTTCCGAATGCAACTTTTTCAAAGCAAACATGGCCTCACATCCAGCATATGAAACTAGCAGATCCTGAATACAACGTGTCCAAGTCAGTTGATATCTTACTAGACGCCAGCGTTTACTCTGACGTTATAATGAATGGTCTAGTCAAAGGTTCTCATAACGCACCCATAGCTCAGCAAACTAAGTTAGGTTGGATTTTGTCTGGGAACGTCAAGACCTTCAACTGCAGCGTTGTAGTTAACAACTTAGACGAAATAGCTAAGTATTGGGAACTAGAGGAAATACCCAATACACAGCCGGACCTCACTAATGAAGAGCAATACTGCGAAGAGCACTACATAGCTACTACAAAAAGACTCGAGGACGGTAGGTACGAGGTAGCCCTACCAATGAAGCCTTATTACGAAGAAAGGTTAGGGTCTTCTAAAGCCAAAGCAACAGCACAATTTATACAGCTAGAAAATAAAATGGCAAAAAATCAAGCGTATTCTGATAGCTACAAACAATTTATTCAAGAGTATCAACAACTGGGTCATATGAAGCTAGCAAACCAGGGTGACCATACTAACTATCATATGCCACATCACGGTGTCCTAAAGCCCGAATCTACTACTTCTAGCATGCGAGTAGTATTTAACGCCTCATCTAAAACTAACTCGGGGCTTAGTCTTAATGACGTCATGGAATGTGGCACGAATTTGCAGCACGACTTGACAACACTGATTCTAAATTGGAGACAGTATAAATATGTTATCACAGCGGACATAGAGAAAATGTTTCGTCAAATTTTAATCAGAGACAGCGATCAGCATCTTCAGTGTATTATTTGGAGAGAATCTCCGCATGAGCCACTTCAGGAGCACCTACTTACAACTGTAACGTACGGAACCAAAGCTGCTCCTTACTTAGCGATGCGCACTCTACGTCAATTAGCTAAGGATGATGCCTTAAAATTCCCTCTTGCTGCAACAGCATTAGAAAACCATTTTTATATGGACGATTTACTAAGCGGTGAAAATACTATCGAAGCTACAAAAGAATTACAACATCAGCTAATAGAGATATTAAAAGGCGCAGGGATGAATTTGAGAAAATGGTCAGCAAACGACCCCGAGCTGTTAAACGACTTGTCGTCGGATCAGCTCGACAAGCCCTTTGACTTTAAGTGTTCAGAGTCTCGAAAAACATTAGGTCTTAAATGGACACCATCGTTAGACTCATTTATGTTTACAAACAAAATAGAGCACGCCGAGCATTGTAATACGAAACGCCAGTTACTTTCAGAAATATCAAAAATATTTGATCCGTTAGGCTGGCTCTCACCACTAACGATTCGAGCAAAATGTTTGTTTCAAACCACATGGTCTTCCTGTATAGGATGGGATGACCCTATCCCGGAACAAATTCGTAGAGAATGGGTCCAGCTACGAAACGATCTTCAAAACGTTAGCGAATTTTCGATCCCTAGATATTTAGGCAATATACAGAAAGCCTTTCAATTACATGGTTTTAGCGACGCGTCAGAGAAAGCTTACGCCTGCACTGTGTACCTGGTAGCGTACGATCATAAGGGCGTGTACACATCACGACTCGTCGCAGCGAAAACTAAATTAGCGCCATTAAAGAAGAAGGTTTCGTTACCGCGCCTAGAACTGTGCGGTGCCTTGCTTTTAGCTCAGCTTATGAAGATTATAATTGCTTCTTTAACCAATCATATTTTTGAAGTTTACGCCTGGACGGATTCCACTGTAGTTCTGGGTTGGCTTCATGGCGACGTATTTCGATGGAAACAGTTCGTCGCAAACCGAGCTCGAGAGATAACTGAAACTATACCAGCTTCAAATTGGAACCATGTCCGTTCTGAGGAGAATGCCGCTGACTGTGCCACTAGAGGATTATCAGTAGCAAAACTGAAAGATAATACGCTTTGGTGGAATGGCCCAGAATGGTTAACCAGTTTCGAACCCAGCTACATAAAAAACAAAGCTTATGAGCCCCCTTCATTAGAAACGAAAAAGGTTAGTGTAAACTCAGCTTTGCAACAAGTAAGCACATCATTAATAAATGAAATATTAAATAATAACAGCTCAATTACGCGCGCCGTCAAGGTAGTGGCATGGGTGTCGCGTTACAAAGCGGCGTTGCAACATAAACATAACACACATGACGCTATCTTATCAACAACAGAAATAAACAAAGCGTATGAACTTATTGCTAAGCACGTGCAAGCTGAAGAATTTGAAAGCGACTTGGAAAATATTAAAGTCAAGGGTCATGTCCAAACCAACAGCAAGTTAGCTAATCTCTGCCCGTACATAGATGAAAATGGTATTTTAAGAGTGGGAGGCCGCCTTAGCAATTCAACAATAAATAGCTCAGCAAAACATCCAATCATATTGCCTAGTCACAGCCGTTTTACGGAGTTAATTATCAGTCAATCGCACATTACTACCCTACATGGCGGACCCCGACTCACTCTATCTTATTTACGAGAAGGGTATTGGATTTTAAGCGGAATGAGAACAGTTAAAAAACAGCTACGACAATGTATTAAGTGCCGTCGTTTCAGCACTGAGAAACAGCACCAATTGATGGCTGATCTACCACGACCCAGAGTCACGCCCTCCCGGCCGTTCACCCATACTGGCGTGGACTTTACAGGACACGTAGATATTAAAGCGAACAAGGGTCGGGGAGTGAAGACAAACAAGGGCTACGTGGCTGTGTTCGTCTGCCTAGCGACAAAGGCCGTTCACCTAGAGTTAGTATCCGATTTGAGCACCCCAGCATTTTTAGCAGCTTTCCGCCGTTTCTGTGCTCGGAGAGGGACTCCCGGCCGAATGTACAGTGATAACGGTACGAACTTCATCGGAGCTAAACGAGCATTGGACAACGAATACAGTAAAATTTTAGACACGATAAACCAAGACTTCTTCAGTAAAATTAGCGAAATGAACGTAGAATGGTCATTTAATGCTCCAGCGTGGCCAAGTGCAGGAGGCTTATGGGAAGCCGCCGTAAAAAGCTTTAAGCGACATCTGAAACGAGTCTTAGGCGAGCAAAAGCTTACGTATGAAGAGTTCAGTACTCTACTTCAGCAGATCGAAGCATGCCTTAATTCACGGCCTCTGTTCCCGCTAACGGAGAACCCTGAGGACGGCTATCTCACCCCCGGACACTTCTTAATAGGAGACTCTTTGTTATCTCGACCTCAATCTGACCCAGCTAATATTAACTTACCAGCTCGTTGGCAACTTGTACAAGCCATGAACAAGCAATTTTGGAAACTATGGTCATCGGACTATCTTCAGCATCTTCAAATACGATCGAAATGGAGGACACCCTGCAAAAACCTGGAAATATCTCAAATAGTGTTAATTAAGGATGATAATTTACCTCCAGGCAAGTGGGCCCTCGGCCGAGTAGTAGACCTTCACCCTGGAAGTGATGGATGCGTTAGGGTTGTGTCTCTTAAGACAGAAAATAAAATCTGCAAACGGCCTGTAACGAAGGTTATATTACTACCAATCGAAACAGCTGACAATAATGTCAACATCTCAGCGAAGCATACAGACCAGCAAGCACCACCTGTAAACTCGAAAGGAGGACGTAAGAAAAAGCGCAACACTTTCAAAAGTTACCTCACATTAGCTCTTATGTTCTTTTCTATGTTGATATCTCCAACTACGCCGCATGAGGTATCGCATGTCAGCACTTCAGCGCTTAACGACACAAAAGCACTTTACTTCGACAGAATATCGAACTTACAAATTATTCGAGATGAGTGAAAGCTTGTGGTTTATTATAATTTGACTAGCTACTGGCAAGCAATTACTAACATAGAGGCTTACGTAAACCATCTTAAAGATACTACTAAGAATTCTACTACGCAATACCAGCAAATTACCAATCAGCTGACACACGAATTAACGGAAATAGAACATTACAACAGACTTTTACAGAGCTCAAACAAAAAACGACAGAAAAGAGGACTAGTAAATGGTGTCGGGAGCGTAGCAAACTATTTATTTGGAGTTTTGGATGATAACTTTGCCCATCAATATGCCAAGGATATTGAAAAAATCGCATACAATGAAAACCATCTCAAAAAGCTTATTAAAAATCAAACTGTCATAATTGAAGCAGAATTGAATATCATACAACGTAACGAACAGATAATGAATAAACAATTTTCCCTAATCAACGAAAATCTTCGTAGCGTAGCGGCAGACGTAAATAAAGTGCGGTCTGACGTTAACAACGGCTTATACATTACGTCATCAAGCTTAGCAGCTAGCATTATCCTCGAGAACCTGAGACGCATGCAAACTGCACTCGTAGACACTGTGACTGATATTAGTCACGGCCGCATCGATGCACATTTGTTAACTAGCGAGCAACTGGAAGAACAAATTAATTTCATATCAGGACAACTACAGGGCGATCTTAAGGTCCCCTTAGAAATGGGAAACATACGAGACTTGTATAAACTATTGAAGGTTTCAGCAAAGGTCTATAAAGATTATCTTATTATTGAAATTAAAGTACCACTTGTCAGCAATGAAATGCACGAGCTTGATAAAATAATTAGCATCCCTCAGAATATCGGCAAATATTCTTACCTGACTATACCTACTTACCCATACTTAGCTTTTAACTTACATAAAGACGCAGTTATTTTTCTATCAGAACACGATCTTCAAGCGTGCCTACATGCATCAGAAGAAAAGATATTGTGTAACTTAGACCAACCTACTTATGACTTAAATCTTCATCAAAATATTTGCAATTTAACTTTAATCACAACAAGCGAAATCACATCGCCCTGTGTATACGAGCATTCACAATGTGTAAATAGATGGATCAAATTACATCGACAGAACTCTTACCTTTACTCTGTTGCAATCAATGCAATATTCGCACATTGTGCACAGGTGAGCTAGCTATGAGCACTTTAGCAGGTAATGGCCTTATCAATATAGGTCAAGGTTGCATCCTTAAGGCTGATTCATTTACTATCCACTCTCATAACAGTTTCTTGCGAAAGGTAAATGTTCAACCTTCTATCGAAGCCCCAGAGGTATCCATTTTGAACAGCGTCATCAAGACATCTGGAGCCAGCTACAACTTCACTACGGAAAATCACGATCAATCATATCGCCAGGTTATGAACGAGATTAATAACCTGAAACAGCAGTCAACATCAGATCTGAGCGTTCACGACATACATCAATATTCTATCTCGTATGGTATGCTTGCCGTACTGATATTAATCGTAATCATAGCAGCCGGTCTTCGAGCAAAGAGAAGACGTGGTAAGCTACCTATACAGCTAGCGTCTCCCGGGGAGGAGGCCCCGGTGAGAGCGGCGCCGCGCACCCTCGTAGGAGCCGGCCCGCCAGAGTGCCGACAGTGTAGTGAATTGTGTAAATCTGTGAGCATGGTCAATCTAAGTATAAATAAAGGCACAGCGCCTCCTAAACCCCCCCGTTCAGTGTCGATCCCTATACCTTGTGAGTTTTTCAGTGAAACAGTTGAACCCACCGGAGACATTAAGTAATTGATAACTATAGGCAAGACATAAAATATTTAAGTAAATGCAATTTATAAGCAGTAGCATTGTTTCCATGTCATTATAATTAAGTAATAAATAGCTACCTACTTCTTTAGTTAAAACTTAACGCTTTCGTATAATTATGTTTTAATTGTAATTTATGTACCATTTATAATAAGGCTGCCCTTATTTTCGGGTTGGCAAGATGTACGAGCTAACGCACACATGTACAATTAATTCTATTTAGCGCATGATCTTGCGCAGCTAGCAATATTATTAGTATGTTGCAATAATGTATTACTTTGCAATAATTTACCTTTGACATTGTGGAAACAATAAAGTTAGTGTACTTACAGCATTCGAGCGTTTTAGTCATCCGAGCTAACCCTCAGCAGCTACCCTTAGCTTAGCTTACTTAATTACTGTTCGGTTCATACCGTACAGTCATGACTCTGTAAAATGATATCTCGTCGTTCGAATTGCTGTCCAACTATAACCAAAGCCACTTCACTTGCTGATGGTGCATTAAAGCGTCCTCTGTAAGTATTGCCTGGGTTTCTATCAGCGTGGATAACCACTTCCAACTTTTCACAATTTGGGGGGTACTTTCTCAAGAGCCGTTTTTAAGTCTTTTATGAACGGGTTATTATTGTGCAACATAGATTGCAATTGTTTAACCAAGTTATGTTTCAAGCCTGTAAAATTACCGCATCTCAATTTAGCCTCTCTTTCATCCTCTCCAACAAAGTAAATTTGTAGAAATTGAGGCACTTGTTGAGGCAATGGCAGGAGACTACCAACTAAGTGGTATACCTGTCCCTGTACTTTGAAAGTAGGCATAAAACCATCTTCTACAACTTTCTTTGCTCCAAAAGAAGTCATTTGAAAGCAGCTGTTGTACTTTCTTCTTTTTCTTCGGTCTAAAAAATGTGTGTGCTCTGGATGAAGGCCAAAAATTAAGCTATGAAGTGGCTCAGGCAGAGGCTTAAAAGCTGAAAGCTGCACCTTACCACCACTGCAGCACATACCGGGAGCCTCTTCTTTCCACTTGGCGGCGTTACAGTACATGCATTTATGACTCATAAGCCCAGGGCAACGGTTTTATCGGTCTCATAAACTACGTTGGGATCGTACATCATCCGAGAAGAAGTTTTCTCCGTCCATGGCAGTGACCGCCTTTCTGATCTCGCTCCTAGATTATTTCGTTCATGTGTCGCAACAGCCGCTCGGTGAACCTCCGGGTTACTTTTTTGATAGATAGCTGCTGCTTTTCTGTGAACTTCGGGATTCTTCTGTTGGTAAGCTATTGCAGCGTCTTTGAGCTGCCGTTTTCTGATTGTGTTAGTTAATCTAGTTTGACGCTTTTTAGCAGTTTTTCCCGAGGTAATAATACTTTCAGGCTGAGAAATCTGAAGTGCTCTTGCTATACCATCATCGGGTACATAGACATCAAAATGATCGTTAGATAGATCTTGCGGAGAAGTAAAACGCAGTCTATGTACGGGGTTCCCTTCTAAACCAAATTTCTCGTACAACCCTCCGTTATGGTAGATCTCGAACATTGTCCCAAATATTCGTCCGGCTGCAACTAATTCGCACAAACTACCATAAGTGTAAAGTCGTGACATATCGGCAAAATAGTTAGCATAGTTATTCCCATCACTGTCATGAGATAAAATGGAGAAATAAGCCCAGTTGTTTACCACGTGTTCTACAATCTCCTCACGCACCTCTCTGGCCATTACTTGAGTGTCATACAAAACGTAGGATATTGCCCTAAACAGGCAAGCACCGTCACCGATAATCGGAACAACGGTATGAGGCACCATTGCACCGCTTATGTTTAAGACCTCAACCACCATATTAATAGGTAATGGAATAAATGACAGTTGGAATATTGATTGAAAAAGAAAATGGCATATACCTATATAGAATATTAATTTACCTATATTAGAAAATAAAAAAGTACTTAACAGTAGAATTAAATAGAGAGAATATTTGTACCAGACTGATAGAACCACAAAACTATTAGAAAGACAACGAAAACAATTCACACTTTACGAAAGTACTCGCCAAATTTATCTACTTAGCACAACAAAATGTGAAATTTCGATAATAAAACTTACGGATGCGCCTTACCAAGTATCTTTGGTTTGATGCAAATAGCGACAACGTTTGAATTTGAATTTCGAATGTCCGTGAAATGAATCGAATTGGATGATATTATTTTTAATTGAGTTTTTGAAAAAGGAAAAGGTTTTATCTATTCACATATTTTAATAGATATTGCATTCACATATAACTTTTTAACTGGTGAATCGATTTCAAGGGTTCTTTTTATATTGCGAAAAAAATTGGGCGTGATTGAATCCATGGCGCGATGGACGCGGACGGCCACTTTCAATGAGTTTCAAGTAAATTTGACCAAAATAATATTCTTTCCCACACAAACTTTGGAACCCCCTTTCATCCCTTTAGGGGTTGAATTTTAGTAATCACTGAAATATGTGTCTCATTATTTGCATTGAAGAGCATTCCTACCAAGTTTCAAGTAAATTTGACCATAATAATATTCTTTCCCATACAAACTTTGCAACCCTCTTTCATCCCTCTAGGGGTTGAATTTTAGTAATCGCTGAAACACGTGTCATATTATTTGAATTAAAGAATATTCCTACCAAGTTTCATGTAAATTGGACCATAAAAATATTTTTTTCTATACAAACTTTGCCACCCCTTCTCACCCACTTGGGGGTTGAATTTCAAAAAAGCCCTTCTTATCGGATCTCTACGTCACAAAAAGAAAGTACTGTCCAAGTTTCATATTTCTAGCATTAGCGGTTTTGGCTGGGCGTTGATGAATCAGTCAGGACAAGCCTCTTTATATATATAGATTGGTATTATTAGCTACATACCATAACAGAAAGAGTTTTATGGTTTATTGTTAATTGTGGTCTATGTGCGGGTGTCACATTAAACTAACATAAACCGAAGCGAAGCGAAGACGCTAGTTTATGATATAATATTAGTAAGAAGTAACATTACTTACCTAACACTTCTATTTATAAGCTCCTCACTTAGATGAAAATTATGTCCCTTGTGCGCAGAACTGCGGCCACACACACTCCGGCGCAGAAAGTAATAGATCACTAGCGATCGATCAACGGTTCGGGTATTTAATGTCTCCCAGAGCGACTAGCATGTTTCGTCCCTCGTTTTGCCACTTATAGTGACTCTAAAGTATCCCAACAAAATCCGATATTCAAACAAGTCGCGAATAAGTCGTGCTAGCCGCGTTTAACTATAAAAAACATGTATAATTAACAGAATCCGGCTCGGTAACATTTTGTCTAATTTGTCCATTCATATTTTTTTTAACTTGAAGTTGTCCTTTTTAGTATTCCGTGGAGGATGGCAACGAAGGGAACTATTTTTATAACCCACAGTGAAATAGCACGTAAAATTATGGTGATAGCACCGATAGCACCTTGAACAAGGTCCGTCCGGATCACTATAACCATCTTATCTTTTAACCCACCTGACCCACCTTAACCCACTGTTCACTTGATAAAAAAAAAGATAAAAGAAATTTATTCAGTAAGTAGGCCGCTCAGGCACTTTTACACGTCAAGAATCGACCAGTGCTTCCCAAGAGGAGACCACTGCTGAGAAGAAACGCAGCAGTCAGTCATTTTTTAAACATATTTCATATTTCATATTACAATGGTACTACTTAGTCTAGCATTATATAAAGCTCCGAGTATTCAATTAAATATAATATCAAATAACATGTGTAGTTCAGCAGGAAAACATGCCAAAAATCTTACGGGAGAGATTAGAGAGAAAAGAAAAAATATTAAATAGAATCAACTACTTATGTGTGTATGAGATGGTCCAAGATGACCACATAAAAGTTTCGATACGTTTTCCTGCATCAACGGTGTCCCCCGACAAGAAAAAGCAGGATAAAGCTTTTGCATTTGAACAAATTATTATTGACTAAGTTTCGGGTTTAGGCCATGCATTTTTGTCATCAATGTGTCGGCAATATTACAAAAATTATGTTCTCATGTGACTGGCAATAATTCTTCCTCCCCACCATAAATCCATTTTCAAATCACTTCGGTTCCTTTTTCGAATCTCGTTACGCGACCTCTCGTTTTCAACCTTCTCACTGACTTTCATACACTCTTTACCTGTAAATTAGTAAAGTGTATTTGAGGCTGCCAGCGTGAACCCTGGACATAATCGGAGGCTGCGTGTGCTGAAGGTAAGGTTGACGGTGGATCTAGGAAAGCTGGAGACTACAACCAACGGTGCATCGCGGCGGACGCCAAAGATTCTGTACCCAACAGATCCGGAATCACCAGGTCTGACCACCACTCACTTTAATTTCTCCTTATTACTTGTCATATAAAGTCAAAGTCAAAAGTCAACGTCAAAGTTTATTTGTCAGAATTGCGGTTCATGGTTGGTAGCAATATTACAGAACAGTATAGAACAGCACAATTCACCATTAAGCATGCAATTTTTATTAATGTAAGAATTACCTTATCTTCATTCATTACACATGAATACCTCATACACGAATAAATAACTTAAATTTAAAGCAATTCATACATTATTTCAAATTTATTTGAAGTTATATTAGTCAATATCAATTTTAATAGTATTGAAACAATATAAGCTATAATTTTGTCACGAAGTCATAAATTCATTAACAGTGTAAAAATATTTTACTTTCAGCCATGCTTTCAATTTAATTAAAAATAGTTTACAAGGTAAGACCCTCAATTTCAAAGGTATAATATTATAAAATTTTCCTGACATTTTTAAAACAATTTCTATTAATTATGTAGTGCTGATTTTGAAACAGGTAATTTAACTCGAAGCAAGTGTCTCCCACGTAACATTGGATTCTGAACCGGTTTAGCAAACATCTCCGGGTTACTTTTTACAGTTTTTGCATGTTCATATATCGACACCCAATATGAATAACATTGTATTTCATTTTGACATGGATTTCAACACAGCCATTTTAAATTTTTTGCAAACTTAATTATTTATTTTTAGCTTCAGGTTTAAGTTGTTGTGTGCAATTGTAAGTTTGATGATACCAATTTTAATTAGTCTTTCAAATGATTGTGATGTCATTTTGATAAAACCACTGCAAGAATGATTTTTGCAATGTTACAATGTACGGATTTTAGGCACTTTTAATATGAAAAGCATTGTAACTATTGTAACAATGGGGTCATGTAAATAAATAAAAGTTGTTTTCGTGAATATAATTGTATGTTATTTTACAATGACGAATTCAAGTAACAAAAGGTAAATCTTGGACGTATATTATTGTAAGCAAAATTACAAGTTGTATGAATGTTACATTTGGATGAAAATACATCGTAAGTTAATAAAGGAGAAACATGATATTTTAGTTTTTATCTCTTAGTTTAGTCTTCAATGTCAGAATTATTAATATGGGCGGTGTCTGAGTATGGCAAGTTTATATAAAAACTTCTGTATTGTTCCGGAATTGCACCACTGGAGCATAAGCTGCTTAAATCCTTTGTGATTCCAATGTGATTCTTTGTCAGGAATTGAATTAATGTGCTGGCGTACCGAAATCTTAGTGTTTTCATTTAATGCATTGCCTCTATCTATTGCGATGCTTACCACGCCTATCGTTTGGAATGACTTCTTCACTATTTTCGTCCATTTTTTTGAACATCGTGGTTATCCACATATCTGTAATATTGAATGTGTCTAAAAACATTTTTTTACATACTCTTACTTTTTCTCCAAGAGCAGGTAAATAATACTCATAAGTACAGTGACGTCTAGAATGAATGTTGTCCAGTTGTACGGTTTTACGTTGTACTCTAGTTATAAATCTTGATAAATACTCAACTTGTTTGTCATGATTACCCATTGCCTAAAATAGTGTAAATATTTTGTTTCGGTGATCAATAGTAATATTTGTGTGACATTTTCTTTTGCAATACTTTTCTGTATTACATCCAGGTCCCAACATTCTCTCTTTGACTAATTTTCCTTTTTTGTTAGTAATAGTATATTCTAAACCTGAATTTCGAAGTGTTTTCAAATTATTCATTTTCCAATTTTGTGGATCTCGTTGCCTTTTTCTACCCGAAGATGTTTTTTTTGGATATACTCTCTTCTTTGTCATATTCATTTCATGACTGCTGGATGTACTAGGCAGGGACACATTTTGATGCGAGGAGCCGATCGAACATGGATCTGTTGGTACCTCTGGTACACGCCGTTCCGGGCTGCGCGACCTAACTTCAAGAGTGAGTATGTCGGATATTGTCGGCGATTGGTGCAAAGTTTCAGTCGTATCTGGAGCTTCTAAATTACGAGAGCTACTAGGCAGGGACACATTTTTATGCGAGGAGCCGATAGAACTTGGATTTATTGGTATCTCAGGTTCCCGTCTTTGCAGAAAGAACGAAGGATCGTCTTTGGTGAGTATGTCAGACACAGCCAGCTCTTGGTGCAAGGTTTCAGTCATAGCTGGAGCTATATTATTATTAGATATACTTATTTTCAGCCCAATACTATTATCTTCAAGGATTTCAACTGAAGCATCATCAAAATCTATTAAAGGAAACAAGTAGAACGTTCAATAAACAATTAGCGAAGATACATTACTAAGTAGTTCTAGGAAAGGATAGTTTACCTAAACTATGCCCAAATCACTAGGAGTCATTAATAAATTTATTTCTATATTATCCTCATCTGCTGGTGTTTGTATTTGACTAAGAACATCAGTGCAAACAGAATCTAAAAAAAACATTTGAATAGATAAAACCATAAAACGAAATAGTTTTTTACCTAACTTCTAAAAATCTATTGATGAATCAAGATGTTTTGGTAAGTAAGTAAGTGGTCTGCCTATAGTTCAAATAATCTAAGACGATCCTTATTATAGCTCAAATAAACATTTTATATTTATACATACCTAACCTAGCGACGCTGCTCAATATTTTAAATAATTAATCATCTATTTTTAATTTTAAGTAGGTACCTCGCTTGTGAGTAGTGTGATTGAAATTTAGTTTAGTAATATTTTTATAATTATTTAGTTTATTAATTTAGTAATAATTGAATGGTTATTATTACTTATTATTAAACTCCAACTTTCACGAACCTGACTCGACTCTTGGGCTTTGTAGCTAAGGAGGTAGATATTCGTCTAATACTTCGTCAGCTGAAAAGTCACCATCATTACTATCTTCTGAACAGGCGTAATGAATGGGACGATAACCCCGTCTTAGTTTTCTTTTAAAATTAATTAATTCATCATCTAAAAATGTAAAGATGGGTAGATATGAATAAGGTATTACTAGTCACCATAACAATTGTATTAATCATGTAACAATAGTAAAACCAACCGCTGTGTAACTCAAATTGACCTCTGTTGCGTTTGGTATAGATCTCCATTTGATTTGAAGTCTCGTCATCATTGGGAAAATCTGTACTTTCTGTGAATCAGATAATCGTAGACTGATTCAATGCTCACAAATAATCGTTTCGTTTCATTAACTAAGCAAAACAATTGAAAGGTTGAGGTTATAAAATAAGACAATACCTATATTTATAACTTACCTATTACTTCCGCAACAGCTGAGACCGTTTGTTAGGCCTTTACCTCAAAAGCATAAATTCCTTGTAGCGGTTCACCGAATCGCTTTTCACCTCGAACGTATATTTAATTTTCGCGTTGTGTCTCGATCGTCATATTTTTGTCGATATATAAGTTTGTGTCGCATTTCACCTCGATCGTGTGATACATTTTCGCTTTTTATCCTAATCGTCTAATTCAGTATTAGACCATATCTTTAGTCGCAATGTACTTTTTTCATTTTTTTAGCCAGGTTCAAGCTCCGTATTTTCTCACAAATATTGAATTATATAATTATAATAATAATTATTGTATCCTACTTTAATGTCACTGTACTTCAATTTCGCAATGACAGAATATCATCTAATATTTATTAGTCACAAAGATAATATTTCTATAACTTTGATAACATTTAAGACATTAAACTACAGGTTTAAAACGCGTTTTAAAAAAATTTTTACACAATTTTAGTGCGAACATCAATTAACGCGGCACATTAAATAGAGTCCCGAACAAACATCGATCGCGACGAAATGCGTCTAGGGTAAAATACTACAAGAAAAATTAAATGCTACATATTAATTATATTATTGTAAAAAGCCACGCGAAAAAATGATTCAAGTAAAAGATTCTATTGAAATTTTGGTTCATTCGAGGTGAAATGCGATTCTGTGAATTGCTACAAGGAATTTATGATTTTGAGGTAAAGTACTAACAAACGGCTGAGACATCTGTTTTGGCAAGGAGAATCACCATAAGCCTCCCACGAGACTTCATTTTCACAATTCACCCACGAACAGTCACCATCACTCTGGAGCACAACTCTCACTGAGTACAAACCTGACAGTAATGGCGGTTATGTTTACGAATAAAATTGATCCTCACTAACAATAAAATTGGATATGATGATACAATTATATTCAAACGACGCACTAAAAACTTAATCCTAATATCAACACCGCAACTTTATTTACAATGATAACACTTTAAAAGAAAAACATTGTAATTTAAAATTACATTATGGTCAAAGTATAAATACTCCAAAATTTCAAATGAATAACATTGTACACAAAGTTGCAATTATTTCAACGCATAGAAACTCTTGTTACCAAAACTTTTGTGTAGTGTAACTTCATCTACTATTTTACTTTAATCGAAATCTCGGACTTTTTCAATTACAATGAAACTAAGTATTCCATGTAATAGAAATACAGTTCAAAGAGAGAACATACAAATCTTTTCTTGCTGAATTCATATAACATATATTTGAATTAACCTGTTACTAAAGTTACGATGTTATTCATATTGGGTGTCGATATATAAATGTTTGCCAAAGTCAGGATATTTAGTTCCTTAAATAGTGGTCTAGACTCCACATACTGCACGAAGACACCTCTTTTCATTCAAAAATGCTTTGTGAACATCTGTCGAGCTCCCCCAAATTATAATGCCATACCGAAGAAGAGATGCAACGTGACCATGACATGCTAACAGAGCGGCCGACTTTAATGCTAAACTTCTTAACCATTGTAACGCGAAAACAAACCTATTGAGTTTATAGCATATATTGTTAATTTGAGCCTTCCAGCTACATGTTTTATCAAGAATAATGCCCAAGAATTTAACTTCATCACTGGTATTTATAGTTTGTCCTTTAAGCACACAATATTTCTGATTACACCCTCTAACTTTATCGCACCCCTTTCGCCCCCCCAGTCCATTCTTTTCGTTTATCGCACACCCACCCAAGCATCAGTGTTCGCATCGTTGGGTTCCGGTGTGGGGGTAAGACAACCGCACAAAATTACTATCATAGAGAAAATTCTGGCTTAAGATTGTATTGTCTTGAGAATGCGAATGTGTATGGGTCACAGATCCCAATTACCATCAGGTGGCCTGTATGCTCATTTGACTTCTCCATACTATAAACAGACACATTCTATGAGATAGTAGTTCAAGGCATGGGGCTTTATTCTACTCGATAAAACCATATGGCTTTTGACTTTTTATCGTATTATCAACGATATGATATAACTCCTCTTTACTTGACACAAATGGCGGTCGAGTACAATAACATGACGACGCGCTGGCATAGTTGCTAGTGACCTTGCCTACGAAGCTAGCGGTCCTAGGTTCAAATCTAGGTAAGGGCAGATATTTGTGTGACGAGCGCGTTTTTGAGTCATGGATGTTTTCTATGTATTTAAGTTTATATTTATCTATATAACTATTTATATCGTTGTCTAGTACCCATAGTACAAGCCCAGAGCGTAGTTTGTGACTACGTCAATACTGCCCTTCTTAATAAAAATAACGTATGTGCAATTTGATAGTCAAAGCAAATTGAACCTCTTGGCTTAAGAAATAAGGTCACTAATACATTCACGATTATATAAGACATACTTTGACTCCTGATATTATTATTATTTTGACATGGTATCGTATTGTGAAAGATATGATAGCTCCTATTTACTTACTTGTATGGCAGTCGAGTTAAAGTCATAGGTACAAATACATGTCAAAATAAATTCTGTAATACAAAGTAAAAAAGAATGTGTGACTTTACTTCGTTAGCGGTAGCAGAAATTGCAATTAGTCTAGCCCAACTACAAACATGAAAAAACTTCACGCACACCAAACATGCGGGTGCGCAGCTTCAAGCAGGTGACGTCATGCTGACCGTCAAACAAATTTTGGCAATGCGTGTATTCTCTAAATATTATTGTTGTGTCTCATTCTCGTTTTGCCGAATGAAAGAGACGCAACACTAATATTTGGGAAGTGCCAAAAGTGCATGTATTTTAGGCAGTTATCCAACACGAGTTAGTGGAGCAACGACCCGAGGTGATCTTGAAATATCTCGTGGCGGTGTCTGTATGCGATCTGTACGGCGTAATACCTTGTTTACTAACCCTACTTATTATACTCGCAAGCTTTTTTTTTTTTGGTCCCGCGGCGACTTGAATAGCTACTGCGGCGGGAATATGGCGTTTCCACAATGAAGTGATTTCGCCAGTGTCAAGTATATATAAGTATAAATCAATATAGCAATAAAACACAATCCAATCTTCTCTAGGAAGATTGGTGGCAACGTTGTACGGTGATATGTAGGACAGAGGGCAAGATAGTTTAAACCTCTGTACCCCTGCGAGTCCACTTGAAACGAGAAGTAAGATGCCAAGATACACGAAATAAGTCCAAGTCTTCTATCACTGTGCAACACAAAGGCATTAAAAGTACAAATCACTAACAAACAAGAACTTTGAACACCTAACTACACAAAAATAAATACTAAAACAAATTACACATCCGCCATCTTTTGACGTTGCAAATGGCCTGCACTCACAAGCTTATTGGTTTAGGTACTGTCACTACTGTCACAATGTTTGGCGTGCTACAGATTTTCCATAGCCGTATTATGTGTAATGTCAGGTACTGAGATTTAGGCTGCGTTTCCACCAGAGATGTGCGAGGATGTGGAGGGATGTGTTTGTCTTAACCAATAGAAACGCTTCCACCAGAGCTAAGCTAAGCGAGGATAGGTAAATGAAGCGTTTCTATTGGTTAAGACAAACACATCCCTCGCAACGCATCCTCGCACATCTCTGGTGGAAACGCAGCCTTAGGGGTTGATATTTTCTTGACTCGCAATTAATTCATAGTCATATGTTTTACTTGAATGTGTAAAGTGACTTGTGTCATAACATAATAATACAGCAGTTGACTCTATATCAAATCAGGAACTTTTATTGAAACGTCAAAATCGATTACTAGTATGAAGTTTTGTATGAAAAATTGCCTTCCATTTTTTAGTTTTTTATTGCATAAAAATAGACTAAATTACAAAAATAAGCAAAAACTTGGTTTTTTCGTGTATTTATAATGCTCGATTTAGTGATAGAGTTAAATATTTTTAGTAATTATTCAAATACCGTATTATCGTTGCGGAATTCAAAGTGCATGGTTGCGTCCATGTATGAATTATGAATGATGAAGTAGTGCAGCGGTACTACATAAAATGCAAACACAGCTCACTCGCTTTTCTGCCTATTTTCTAAAAGGTAAAACCGTTTTGAATTGGCGTGTTATTGCATTGTCAACGTCACGAGAGCTCAAACGTACTTGACAGTAATTGCGCGAGTTAAAACAATACGATCATATTTCAAAGGCAATACTTTGGTTATACCAATTAGAATCGATTCTACAGATTATTTTGTATTTTTTTCAAAATTTTTGTCTCAATACTTTCGGAGATCAGTAGGGGGAACGGTCAATTTTCGTCTTCTTTCGTGAATGAAATCAAAATTATTTATTTTACAATAATAAGAAAAACATATTTGAGATCCTCATAACGAGCCCTTTCATTTGATATAATTATGACGCATAAAGGTTTTCTAAACTTTCTTTTTAATTTCCTATTTTGTCCCCATAAATCACCCTTATTTCATTTTTTTTTATTAACGTTGTACATATGTGATTGTGTCATCAATTTACATATGTGTACCAAATTTCAACTCAATCGGTCCAGTAGTTTCGGAGCAAATTGGCTGTGACAGACAGCCGAACATACAGACGCACGAGTAATCCTATAAGGGTTTCGTTTTTTCGTTATTGTGTACGGAACCCTAATAAGAAATATAATATGAATACACAGTAAGTAATATTACCCATACCATACCTTGAACCTACAAAATACTAATCAAAATGTATATAAATAAGTAGTAGGTACTCGTATACCGAGTGCCAAAATAGGTGACACTTAAAGCATTGTAACGTTTTGACTTTAAAAGTTGCTGGTTTTTAGAAGAGAAAGAGGTCTGTATGAAATTTCTTAATTACACGGAACTCAAACATCAATACAACATCATCATAGACGTTATCCGAAGCTTATCAATTTCACGGAAACTACAGATGAAGTTCTTTTTCATATCTGAAGACATTAGACACGTGATTATTTTAACTTCATCAGTTAGAGTTGTAATAAAAGCAAAAGACGATCTGGCTGAAAATGAAGGATGTACCTAAAGGTGAAAGAGAAAAGTCAAACTTGGACTTGGACATAATTCTGCGTGAAGAGGTCGGGCAGTTTGGGAGATACCGATGCCACCAATGAGTATGTGTTTAGTGCTGCAAGCATTTCTACTCGGTAAGAAAGAATATTGATCTAGAACTATTGTGTAGGCGAAACGAAAGTAGAACCCTTATAAATTAAGCCAGTAATTTTACTGGTTACTCCTAAAAGAGTAATATTGATTGAGTCAAAGTATGCGGTAGCACGCAGAGAAACCCTGAGCATAGCCCTCTCCATAGCCCTCTGAGTGACTTTGAGCTTTATATCCGCAGTAGAACTAAGGTTACCGACATAGCCCGAAGAATAGCTAAACTGAAGTGGCAGTAGGCGGGGCACATTGCTCGCAGGACTGATGGCCGATGGGGTCAGAAGGTTCTGGAGTGGCGTCCGCGCACCGGAAGACGAGCTGTAGGTAGGCCTCCAACAAGATGGAGTGACGACCTCATCAGGATCGCGGGACCGCGGTGGAGGCGAAAAGCACAAGACCGGTCTGAGTGGAAAGCCTTGGGGGAGGCCTATGTCCAGCAGTGGACGTCTTTCGGCTAACATGATGATGATGAAGCGGTAGCAGTTTGCTGCAGGGTATAAAAAATGAAAACTACCTACCAAAATTGTATGATAAAATGGCAAAAGATATTCAATTGAGGCAGATAGGGTTGAAGAGGATTTTAAAATAGAGGTACATTTGTTAAATTTTGACGTTGATATGATTAAAATAGAGACGGGAGATTAAACACATTAGATTCTATACAGTTCATGCACCCTTGTAAAAAAATAATATGATAATAATGCATTTATATCCGATAACGTTAAATCATAGTTTGTGGGCGACACAAAATATTGTACACACTACGAGTACTGTCTTCACACTAAAATTAATAAAGGTGGATGAATGTTATAGGCAAATGGTGATAGGCAAAATCAAGCAATTTAACTTTTTCACCACTTTCTTGTGACCATGTTGTGGAGTTCCATGGCATATATCTAATAGCTGTGTTTGCTGCACAGACATTTTATCCTGAAAGCACAGCTACCATGGAAACTAATAGCCCATACTCAGCAACAGCATTTTGAATGGTATTGGTATACATACGTACATACAATCACGCCTCCTTCCCGTAGGGGTACCAGTTCCTTCCACTTGCTACGATCCAGAGAAATTTCCCTCGCTTCCTCCACGCTCCTAAGTTTCTTCATACAAGTGCGTTGGTTTGATCATTATTATAACTAATTTTTTGATCTTTTAATGAAAGATGTTGGCTAAAGTTTTCTCTCTTTATTATAATTATGTTTGCTGAAAAAGCCTTCAGCTCCAAGATGCGCGATCCCTGAGTGCCCTGAGCTGGCGGTGCCCGGCGCCGGCGGCTCCTTCGACAACTGCGCGAGGTTCAACGGCTCCGGCACCGCGCCCGCTGGCAACGGCAGCTGCGCCGCTGACCTCTTCCAATTGGAGGCTGTAGTTCCCTGCGAGGAGTATGTCTACGAGAATACTAATACTGTTGTTTATGGGGTTCGTGAGGTCTGTGTTGCTGGGTTTTTCTCACGAGCGTTTCACCCGCTGTCACGACCGTGCTCGCATTATTGATGTAGACTTGAATGTCATTTGTGGCTATTCTGTAGGCCTCAACTGCTGCTTAAAATTCTCAAAAAAAAATCTTAGTTATTCTTCAGAAAATCGACAAAATTGTTGCGACAAACGGTTGTGACGGGCGGTTGAAACGATATGAGAATTACTTGTGGCAACCTAGCGACATCTAACGACAATTGGTAACAACCGACTCGCCAGCGCCACTAGCACCGCAAGTGTCAGACAGCGGAACTAAAGTATTCTACATAGCGCTAACGAAGTTTCTACAGTCGGTTTACGTATTTAACTCAAATTACTAATATTTTGAAATGAGTCTCTTTATTTCTCACCGTGCGTTATATCCTTTAAAAGCCTAAAAGCTCTAATAAATGTTAGTATAATAGGAATAACATGCACCGCTTACGCCTGCTCTGGTAAGTTATCTGTTGTTATTTCCATTAAATTAATATATTAATATATTGCTAAGGCGATATTTTACAAATGCCAAATACATTCCATTCGGCGTTTTGCCGTGGTTTGACCCAATGATGGTTTTAACAAAAGTCTAGCGCTGATTTTATTTTCACTATTATACTCACAATCAGTCAGATTGTTGGTGGTGAATTTGTAACCATTTCATGGCAAGAAACCTTATCATTTGTTTTTTGTTCCCTATCCTTAGTTAGGATAAAATTATATGGGTCCTATATTGTCTGCCATAATTAAGTTTAGTAATAATGTGTTTTAGGTCATAATCATCGCAAGATATAACGTATTTTTTTAAGAAACTGTTACTTCTAACCTAGCCTTGTCTACGCATTAGGTATTTCAGAAATGCTGAAAAGTGCACAGTTTTAGTGATATAAAAAGTTATTACAACATTATCATTATGACCATTAAAGATATGGGAAAGAAAGGGCTCCCAAATTATATCTATAATAATCCGCCCCATCTTATATTTGTCCTTTTTTTTGGCATAGTTATCATACTCGTAATACCTGCTTAGTTATTATTAGGCGTTAAATTTTACGCAATACAATTAAATATACTGATAGGAGTTAAAATATTAATCATTAAATCGTGATTGTAATAAAAGCATCCGGATATACTCCTTTGCTTTATGTTAATGTTGTTGATTCCAAGGGTTCTCTGATCTGGGAGCCGCTGCCATTCGTGCAGTTCGGCTCACTGGCGACGCTGGTGGGGCTATTGGCGCAGCTGGCGCCGGAGACCAGAGGCACCACCCTGCCGGACACCACGCAGCAGGCTGCCGACCTTGGCCGCCCCAGGCACCAGACTTAACCCCTTTGTAACTAACCATCCATTGACAAGCGACAGCTCTTACAGCCATTATTTGGAATGAGATAGAGAAAATTATGAGAGAAATGGAGAGAATCCAGAACGAAGAGAAAGAGCTCCGTTGAAAAACGGAAATGGATATCTTCCAAAGCTGATTATATTTCAATTTCAATTTAAATTTGATTGTAAGGAATTTAGGTACAGTACATAATTGTGTTCAATAATTGCACTATTATTATAAGGTCTCACTAAGCTCGTACCTTTTCAGGCGTTCACAATGTATGCTTACATACTATAATCGAAAAAAAGAGATTACAATTGTTAACAACGAGATTAAATTAAATGTCACAATAAAATTACATTATTAATACTAGTTATAAGTAATAAAGAATTAAAATTATCTTTCAGCCTGTTATTTTTACCACCCATCGTCTGTTATCACAATCTTTTCATAATATACTGAAACTATCAAAGGTGTTGAAATTGATCAGCTTCCTAGTAATGGCTCTCTGATCCATGAGCCGCATGCTGTTCATGTTTTTCAGCTTCAACTAGTGATACTGGCAACCCTGCTAGTGCTGCTGCCGCCGGACATCATGTAGCACGCCGCCGACCTTGGCCACCCCAATCACCAGACTTAGTTGTTAAACAAGTTTCTTCAGTGCAATGGCTCTTAAAATGTCTCTCAGGTTCGGTTAAAGTCAGTTAGACTAGCAAAAAGAGTGTAGAAAAGCAAGTGAACAGTTTGCACTGACTTTCCGGGCAGTTTATATCAAAATTTGAAATCGACCTTGATAAAGACAGTTGAGAAAATTAGGCAATTTTGTTGAGACTTAGATAGCTCAGCAAATTTATAATTTATGTATTAAGTACTGGTGACCCGCCAGCGGCTTCGCCCGCTGCAAAATTTCCGACGTTCCCGGTGGTTTTTTTTTCTTTCATACAAACCTTGCCCTGACAATATCGAATACAACCAAAAAGGAATCAGCCAAATCGGTTCGGCCGTTCTCGACTTTTAGTGAGACTAACGAACAGCAATTCATTTTTATATATATAGATAGAAGATTAAATATTAATAAATACACTCAGGAGCAAAAATACCATGTCAGAGTGCGTTTTTTATACTAAACAGGCTATTTCGAAGCCTTGGTTCCTCGCCAGGGAATGCTTTTAGTGAAATCTGATGCTGAATACCCCGAGCATCGATACAGGACTTCCAGAGTGCCTTGGATACCCAACTGAATGAATATGCGGTTAAAGCCGGAATAGTGCCTGTTCAGAAAAACATCTAAAATGGCAATAAAATGTAAGGAAATCCAAATGATAACCCAAACTGTGCGGCTGTGGTGTTAACTGATTGTGCGATCAGATAGGTATCTTAAGAACTTTTGCCCTCCTCTATTGATACTTGGACTATCTACCATTAAACCTCACTCAAAACAACCCCTGGCGAGGAACCAAGGCTTCGAATTAGTCTCGTTTGTATGAAAAACGCACTCTGACCCGGTATTTTTGCTCCTGAGTGTAAGAGGAAATTTTACAAAAAAAACCATTGTATTTAGTTTTTAATTGCCTGACATCACTATTTAGAGATGTGGATTGCACGTATGGCCTTTGAAATGGACTGAGGCAATAACTAGGTAGCAGAGCAGCATTTCAGGCACACAGAAGAATTATTTATTTCAAGCACACTTTAGAAATAGTGTCTTATAAATAAGAGGTTATATAAAACCTGTCACTCACGACGCGTCTTTTCTTGACTGAATCTCTTTCAACATCTAACGACGTTGTCAGCCTAGTAAGTACTGACGCCTACAAAGTAAGCGGTCCCAGGTAAGATTCCCAGAAAGGACAAGTTAGTTGTGTTTTGAGCACGAATATTTGTTCCTGCGTCGTTTATATATATATATATATATATATTCTACTTTTTGTTGCTTAGTTTGAAGTTAGGTCAATTTGTGTCAGATTGTCATCCTGTTTTTTTTTATTATGTCCCTAAAAGTTTACAACATCTTAGAATACATAATAACGATGCACCATAGAGTGTGCATAACTGCTGCTAGTATTTTCACTGTTTTACAAGTCTCCGTTCGCCATCCGAAAATGAAGATTAAAATAGCCAAATACTTCATTTTTTTAATAAACATAGAATAATTGTACAATAGGATAGATGTCTTACAGTAGAACAGGGCAAGCGTAAAAAGTTTAAAAATTGAATCGTTTAGTGTACACAAAATTAACATTATCGGTGCCGGTAACATACTTCCATTTTTACTCTCTTGTCCTCTTAATCCCTCCCTCTCTCTCATTCCCTTAAATCTCTCGATTTTCTCTTCTTCACACTTCTTCGTCGGTCCAATAAATTACCTGCAAAAACCACCGCTTCTTTAAGGTAGCTTTGTTACTACGAGGTTAGGTCTGCTGCTTGGGGCGGCCAAGTTCGGCGGCCTGCTGCATGGTGTCTGGCAGCGTGATGCCCCTGGTCTCCGGCGCCAGCAGCACCAGCAGCCCCGCCAGCGTCGCCAGCGAACCGAAAAGCACGAATGGCAGTGGCTGCCAAATCATTGAACCCTGGGGACACATCATAAAATTATTTAACTTTGCCGATATTTCAGAAAGTTCGTTTTTCTCTTTAATTTTTCTACAACATTTTAAACACATTTTGTATTGATATTTAGCTGTTTAGGTTATGCAATGTCTTTAATTCAGAGCGTCCTCCCATCATTCAGTCTGTGTTGCAGCTTTCTGGTTTCTATCAATTTCAATTTAGTTGCATTGCGCATTTCACTTAACCTCATAAATTATACATACTGAAATGGTAATTATCTACAGTATTGTTTATAAATTTAATCTTTATTGCAGAAAATAATGACCTTAATATACAAAAGCCAAACGGAATACCATAAAGGCATGGCAAAGGCCTTTTATGAGGTATTAAATCTACTTTTTGACCCTTTGTGATTACGAACACAACCATTAACCGTTAACATATGAACCGTGTTTTAGTAGTCCTATTACCAGCCTTAAGTTATGGAATTCGGTCAATACTGCCATAATGTTTATTTAGTTATTTATAAGTTCTGGAAAAGCTTTTTGTTATGGCATAGAGAAGGCATACGAGCACACAGGCCACCTGATGGTAAGTGGAAACTGTGACCCATAGACATTCGCATTCACAAGACTGCAAGCCTAAGACTGCAAATGTGTTGCCAACCCTGAGGACTAAGATGGAATGCCTCTATGCTAGTCATCACACCCCCAAACCGGAACACAACAATGCGAACACTGCTGTTTGGCTGCACTGAGCTGGCCATACCACCGGTCAAAGACATCCTTAATGTTTATTATTCATACCAGTGTCTGTGGCGTGACTTATCTACTATTTGTATGATAAAAAATATTAGTCTATAAAATGTCCAAACACATTTAAAACACTTATCTCCCTTTATAGCGGTTATCTCTATATCGCTTCGTTTTTTGCTTATCCTCTTTTTAGATAAAATATCTTACTGTTGCTCTAAGTGTTGTATTTTATTTTTATGCCATAGTTATCAGTCAAACTTTTTTATAAATTTTCAAACAACTAAAACTCAGAATATTGATAATACATTAGAAAATATAATAATATTAATATTTCCTAATGTAAAGTTGGTTTCAATTTTTTATCCCGCTAAACAATCGGCGTGAAATAAAGTCAATTACCTAATAGTAACAATCAACTCTACAAGATGACTATACATTACAGTTTGTAACACGTGTGGTACGAGGGTATACATGGGACATTTTTAGCCAGTATAGCTTAAAACTGCAGTGTCAATAACATCATTTTGCACTGACTTAAAACAACAAGTACAAGTGTACAAAACAAGTTACGTACCAAAGCAGGCGTCAGCGGTGCCGTTATAGACCCAATCCTGCCGATCATGGACGAGAAGGCGAAGAGACTCGTCCGGTACCGCGTCGGGTACAGCTCGTTGGTGTAAATGTAGATGGACGTGGCCACAATGGATATGCAGAACTTCCCCAGCAGGTAAATTGCCAGCGAGAGACCGAAGTATCCTTGGAATAACACATCAACGTTTTAAGGGAATTACTTATCACTTTTAGTAGGTGAAGTAACATTTTGGAATTTATTCTTCGTATTTATGCTTCCATTAGTGTGTTTATGAATGAAGAAGACAGTCAAGCAAAGATGATCTGGCGTTAAGAGCCTTATGCAGAATTTTCACTGCTAGCGGAGTGGGCGCCGTACGGACTCGGTTTAACATGAGTTTTAACCGCGAGCAAACCATTGGAAGGCACTGTTATATGCTAAACAGACACCGTATGGGGCCCGCTCCGCCCGCAGTGGAAACCCTCCTTTCGGATCCCTTGCACGTTAGGTTTTCTAAACGAGTATTTGCAGTTGTGATAAATTTGTAATTACGTTTTGCTCGCATGAGACATAATAAAAATGCTTGTGCCCTACAATAGAACATGTAATATTAGCCTGATTATGTTATAATAGGCAATTTTATGTGCTTTTAAACTCCATAACTTACCATCAGGTATAAAAATAAACCCTAACTGGCAAGCGGCACATATAAAGAAGCTCCCAGACAGAAGTGATTTTCGGCCGATCCTGTCCAGTAGCAGTACAGCAGTCCAATACCCAGGAATCTCTATAAATGCCACCGCCATATAATTCAAGTATTTGTTTCCTAACAAGTTGACAGCATTCATCGATAGTCCATAGTACACCATTGTCATTGTGATCCACCACACCGGAGTCACCATGCAGCGAACTAGCACCGGCTTGTGTTGGAACACTAAAGTCACAAGCAATGCCTCATCTTGCTCTTTCCCAATGTCTTTCCTCTTTCTTTCTTCTTCTGAATTCTGTTTTAGACTTTGCAGTGACGTCTCAGATAATTCTCTTCCATTTACTTTGGCTGCTTGTTTCAGGACTGCCTCTGATTCTGTGTAACGTCCTTTGCTCATGTACCACCGAACGGATTCTGGCATTATCCAAAAATAGACGATTGTGAGGAGCTGTGGTATGTAAAGAGCTAGATAGAAGTGTCTCCAGTAAGGCAGGGCCCACGCTACTGCAGCCTGCAGCACTGTCCCGAGAGCGAAACAAGAAGAAGTTGAAGCTCCGGCTCTGACACGAAATTTAGGGCCCATGAGTTCCATAGCTGATAAGAAAAAATACAGTTAAGGCAAATTAGGTGTATTATCTATAAGCATACATCATCTTCGACCGTAATATCATGAATAATGTTCGGCAATGTCAATAGAATAAGATGAATAAATCGAATGTTCGTCTAGTCTATGAGATAGGGTCTGCCTACTAAACCAGCGGCCCCGGGTTTGAATCCCGGTAATGCGACGGTGGTACTAGGTGAATTCGTCTGAGTTTGCCCCTGATATTTATTATTCATTTACTGGATTTAATTCATAAATTACTAAACATAGAATAATATAGGCACTATACAGTTAAAAGCTAAAATTGTACTTATTTAAATGAAAATAAAACTAAACTACTCAAATACGAAAGATGTACCTAAAAAATAATCACCACTATAAAAGAAACACCCCTCTAGCAAGTTCACTCGCGGCATGGTCCCTATGACACTGGCTGCATTACCTCTCTGGATAGCTAGCCCAATCCTTTGGGAGAGGTCAGCACCAGCTTTAGGATTTCCGCTGTCTATGACCCGGGATGACAGGGCCTTAATAAAGCTTTTCATATCGGCTGACCAAGATCCCATGGTCTCCACTGCAAGCGCCACAAATTCGTAATTATTTAATAATAAAATTATTAAATTAATATTTGTGGCGCTTGATAGTTGGGGCCTGATCAGCTGCTGCACCGGCCCGATTACAGGTTGACTGGACGTGGGAAAGGGGAATGTGACGTCACGTCCCACACCAGTGCCCTACCCAGTTTCCACGGCACCAATGTAGCTCCGTCTGGTCGCTTGCCATCGTCTCTATGCAAACCTGCTAGTTCCAGGACAGCTGGTACAGAGGGAGTGGCAAGCTAACGACGGATCAGATCATTAATTGTACCGTGGCGGTACAAACGGCCATCACTTCTAACGTATGGAAGACCATGTCGTCCCAGCTCACTCACTTCTTTCCCGCACGTGCAAATATGAGGTTCGCAGATTCTAGCTCCAAGCCGCAAGCTTATCGCTATGCGCAAACAGCTTGGGTCCAACACTGTGCCTATATTGCGAGAAGGAAGAACGTGGAGCCAGTGACCTGATTCGCCTGCTGAGACAGCGAGGAGACGGGCGCGATCTAAATCGTCCCTACATGAATTGATATGAGGCGAGGTGTATCCCATGCTCTTTGGATATGCCTCTTGGCTGGCATATCCAATCCGGGACACGACTCACTCATTTACTTAGGGATCGTTTTTGTGTAAAGTAACAACTGATTTTGGAATGGCAGAGTAAGTACATGGTAAGAAGAGTAAGCCTCAAATGAAAGTAACGACATTGCACGATTAATTTAAGATAACATTGAAAGATTCAGATTTTTTACCACATTAATGAACAAATTACCAATAGTATAAGCGCAGGCAAACCCAGCAGCGCTGGAAATGGCTTCAAAGAACTCAAAGATGATGAAGGCAGTATAAGACGTTGTGAAGGAGCGGGCTAGGCCCAGCCAGGCTCGGTTGAAGGCGTTGAGAGCGAGGGTGACCCGCCGGCCGCGGGCATCCGCCAAGTATCCTGACAGTGGCAGTGACAGCATCATGCCAAACATGTATGCTGAACCAATTAAAGACCGCTTCCATTCCTGGCAGGCTAAACTGAACTATAACAAAGGATCAGACGTTAAATCAATGTTTATGAACCTAATTATAATGTCAATAATATTTGGAACGTAAAACAAAAGAAACTCTTTAAAGTCTGCAATAAATAATAAAACGTTAGAAAGAGATAAAATCCTCAGCTGGATCAGAATTACTTTTACCATTATTTTACTTAGAATTTGACGAATAAGATTACTTGTATAGATTCTATAGAGAATGCCTCGTAACGTAAGAGATAGGTATTTTACGTGGATAATCTAGATCCCACAAAAAAATGGGTCGCTTCTTACAAGTTTACCAATTTCTTGGTTGATGCATCAACAAAGATGTAAATAAAATCACAAATATTATATTTTTCATCACACTTGCTCGTAAATGGTGTTATTCCATGCCTGTATACAGAAGGACAATGGCCTAAATTGTTCCCGCGGGAATTATGGCGAGTTTGTCATCCCTAGGGAGTAATGACTTTCTTTTTAAAATTTGCAACTCTTTCGTACATCATTTCTGACTAAGGAGGTTTAATTTTAAGCCAAAAATTAAATCGGTTTCTAATTTCATCTTTAAAAATTAGCTATAGACTAACTAACATTACACAAAATCTATACGCTTCATTAAACTTCATTATTTTTATACCTATTTCAAGTTTATATCAACATTTATCATTAATTTTAGTAATTATAGATTTTTATCAAATTGGCTAAATCTGGCTCGAATCCAGGTCGAAACTAAACGCAGTTATTATCTGTGGTAGAGGTCACAAAAAAAATTCGTTTCCATTTACGTTCCCGTTCGTCAAAAGTTATTTCTTTATATTTTGCAGTTAAAGTGTTTTCTCTTTGTTTTTTTTCCTCGCAAATATGATGAAAACCATTGTGTGTATCACAGGCAGTAAGGGGATTACTAACTCGAGTCATTAAAAGCCCTCCGCCTTCGGCGTCGGGCTTCTAACACTCTCGTTAGTAATTCCCTTCATACTACCCTTGATGCACAATGTACTATTGTTGTTTTTGTAACTATGAGCTTTCATTACAATTTTCATCAAAAATACATGCCTATTGCCATTCATAACTGCAATTTATATAAAGTGAGATCATCTTAATATCTGCTAATAGTGTCCACTGCTGGACAATTAAGCCTTCTTCAACGATTTCCAAACCAGTTGGTTTTGAAGTTCCTTAGTTTCCGTTAGTTTTTTGGAGATCACTAACCTCATAAACTACAGTATTGGTGTCCTCGTAAACGTACTCCTCGCAAGGAACCACAGCCTCCCAGTTGAAGAGGTCAGCCGGGCAGCTGCCGTTGCCAGCAGGCGCGGCGCCGGAGCTGTTGAACCTCGCGCAGTTGTCGAAGGAGCCGCCGGCGCCGGGCACTGCCAGCTCCAGCCAGGGAGGAGCGAACTCCGCGGAGGGACACTCGGGGATCGCGCATCTAATATATAATAAACAAGTCGAGTAGCTTTTAGTTAATATGATATACTTTGGCAGTATAAAAAACTTCATATTTTAAATTTTAGTGCAAAATGGCGTAAGCCGCAACTATTACGATTTCAGCATGCATGTTTATTTGTTGAGCCATGTCAATCTTAGGATAAAGTCGTGTTAAATTGTTTTACAGTATTTTATTAGATTTATTTTGTTTATAATAATATTATGGTCCAAAGATGGCTGAAATAAATGATTTTCATTTGTTTTGATTTGATTATCATAAGTTTTGATAATTCCATATACAAATATCTCAGTATCCGGATTAATTTATAAATTTCATAGTACCTATTTAATAGTTTATTGATTTATTTTTCAGTATTCTACGGCATCCGAGAAGTTAACACTATAAAGTAAAACCCATTTTTATTCGGGAATTAGCTAGCACAACACACCTAGAGTTTTCACCTCATTTTAACATATAAACAATGTACGTCCGTAAATAAGATAGAGCTATTAAGAGTAGTAAATAGCCCCATTGATAGTCTACGACTTATGCATCTATTTAGAGGAAGTAAACGAGCTATGTAAAGTGATCTCCGCTGCCCATGGACACCACAACACCAGGAGAGGTATTTCAGCTGCGTTGCCGGCCTTCGAGAAAAGAGTATGCTCGTCTCTTGCAGGTCCCCATGTCATAGTGGTGCGGCTTACCGAGTAGGGATCCTTGCAGCACTAAACACGAACTCATTGGAGCTATATCCACCCAGCAGCGCCACTATCAAAGTTAGTGCTAGTGTCCGTCGTTGGTAGCTCCCAAACTGCCCGATCTCATCACGCAATACCGTATCCAAGTCCAACGTTGACGTTTCTTCTCTCAATTTTTCCCCTTTAGAGCCAGCATCTACCGTATTGTCATCTTTTGCTTCTGCCATGGTATCGTATACTTATTGAGCTTAATCTCAAACGTGTTTTTTGTATCCAGATGTAAGTAGAACTACTTTTTCATCTGTAGTTCGCATGCAATTGATAACCTTTTGTGATAACGCAAGTGTTTATTCGTTTTGATGGTTGGGTTCCGCGGCGTGTGTTATGCTTTGCTACGTTGGTGATTGGTATACATCGCCGTTTATCACATAATAACATAACATTGTTTTTTTTCTCCGCAAAACCACTTTGCAATACAAGTTGAACTATGATGATATCTGAACATTAAAATGAATTGCCGGAACGTCGATACGGCTCTTTTTAGCACACTTATATTGGCTTTATTTGTGATTAATTGTTACTACCGTATGTAATAAAATGCTGGATTTCCATTATAACTTTATTTTACATCTAGGCAAATACAATACAAGCAGCATCCTGAAATGCCTTTGACAAATTTAAGTTAAAAAAAGGAGAAAATAATAATATCAATGAATATAGCATTTTTATATAGTTCCTAACTAGGTTATTGTGTTGTGTCAAAACTCGATTCAGGCGGCAGAACTTCTCCATATTCGTTCTTGATGCCTTAGTGCAGAACAAATTAAATGTAGTTGGCATATACAGCCTAGCTGGAGAGAGTGCAGATTGCAACATTGGAATAATTGCGGAGCATCCAGTGTGCCGTTAACAAGCTTGTATAAAGAGAACTTACCTACTTCTAATAGTCGAATGGTCTTGAATTGTTAATTTTGACCACAATACAATAATTATGATACCACCGAGCTAGCAAGAAATTAATTATAATTTTGTTAGGTTAATAAGAATTGCCATAAAATAATTTGCCAAATAATTTATTTAATATGGAACAACAACCCAACAAAGTCCTTATACTATAAGTCTTACGGATCACATATTATCTGAAGTTGACGCGAGATAATGCAAGATTGTTATGCCACCCCGTAAGGATCATTGTATCAGTCTTAATACTGAATCAGTCAAATGATAACAGGAAAAGAGCCCTTAGTTTCGCGTTTTTTATTGATAGTAAAATATGACTATCAATTATCGCTAGAACCGTAAATATTTCAAAACTCCTTAAATATCTAACGTGTAGACAAGGCTAGGTGAGAATAAGTTTGATTTATAAAAACCGAAAATGGTAACAGTTTCTAAAAAAAAGTCCCACGGTAAATATGACCCTTAATTTGGCACGGTCCAGAATACTGTACACAATACAACTATACCCTTTAGATTTTGATTTTTTGGCTGATTCAAAAGCAAAAAGGGTTTCAATTCCCGACTTTTTTTATTTTTGCCAAATTAAGGGTACAAATTATGACTAAAAATATTTTTTTTCAAACGATTTAGACCCTTACACGAATTGAGAAAAGCCAGCCAACGCCGATAAATTAAATAATAATCGTCACAGAAGAATGTTTAATGCCTTAGATTAATATATCACAAATATTACTATAATATATAACACAGTAGATACAAATAAAATATGTTAGTCAAGAATAATCAGTCTGTACTTCAAATATATAAAGAAAAACAAATTAATTATAGGTCACTTTAAATGCAAATAAATGTAAAGCATTTACTTACTTATAAAAAGTATAAAACCTGATTTTTCAAGTTACTAAGGTATCAAATTCAACACAGATCATTTTAAACACAGATAAAATAGCGTTTTACTTTTTGCAAAAGATAGAGCTGTTGAATCAAACAAGAAAAGATAAATCGTCATTCACAGTCGTCACAATATTCCCATAATTATTTTGTCAAGTGTTTGCTTAAATGTTCGTGAATGTTCTTTAGACATTACAGTTTCGAAAACATGTAAATTTCATATAGCTCGCAAGTAGTTAAGCAATTTTATAAAAGCCAATTTTAATTTGATTGAATGCTCGATTCCGATCAATTTAGATTGTCACTTCTTTTGCTACATTCTCTTGATTAACTTATTCTAAGTAAGAATCCTAACCATTAGAGCTATTTTTGAAAAACAAACCATTTTCTTTATGATTATGACCTAAATAATTACACTTATGAGCAAAGCGTGTGTTAGGGGTTTCGCTTGTTGTTTCCAATCTCAGCTGCTTCCTCCATGGTATCAGGGAACTTGGCTCTAAAGGTCTCTGGCAGAATGAACACTAGGCAGCCTGAGACCAGCGCAAACCCACCGAAAAGAGCGAATGGCAGCTGATCCCAAACTGAAGCGGCCTGAAACGAAACGTTTAACTTGATACGAGTTCAATTTTTTTTTTTATAAATTGTCCTAATTGAAGTGAGAAGTTTAGTATGCTGAAGTATCGATAATTTTGTCAATTTACGATGGGAAGTATCACAATTAAGTAGTAAATATTTGAGAAAATTCTTGTAAAGTGAACTGAATATTTCTAAAAGCATTGCAAAGACTATGCGCTGCTAATCTGCGTTAATATTGAAACACTATTAGTAAATTTGCTTCTTACCATGGCTGGAGTAAGAGGAGCCACAACCGATCCAATTCGACCGACCATGGACGAAAATGCGAACAGGCTGTGTCGGTACTTAGTGGGATACAGTTCCGTTGTGTACACGTATAACGACGTTATCACCATCGCGATGCAAGTCATGCCGATCAGATACACCGCCAAAGACAGTCCTTCGTACCCTGGAAAGTGATTAAAAAATGTTAAAATAGGAAATAAATAAAAATAACAATTTTATTAAACCTAATTATAATGAACACGCCACACGGTCCAACCAATTTTAGGAAAATCTAGCTAATCACGCCAAATACATGCCACAGACAGATTCAAAGTCACACACGTTACCCTCGCACTCTATAAGAAATACTGTGAGTGACAGAGCATTCGACTTTCTTGCGAGTACGGTAATAGGGGTGTGTGTCCTGGGTAAATCAACAGTAATTCTAATGAGTCCGTCAATAAGATTGAAAACGTATTTTTTGTTTTATCAAATCAATCAAAATTGACAAATATAACGTGTATCAAAGTTCGGGAGTGGGGGCTAGTGACGTCACAACGTGGCATAAAGTGCGGCACGTGAAACTTCAACGTACTGTATCTTCGTCATTTATTGATTAATTGACAAAAGAAAAAAATACGTGTTCAATATGTTTTGATAATGTACTATCGAACCAACGGAACCCTGACCCACCATGGAACCTTGTCACAATGATTGACGTACAATTGTCGTATAGCTTCGTATGACAGTCCTAACGTCAATCAATGTGACAAGGTTCTATGGTGGGTCAGGGTTCCGTTGGTTCGATAGTACATGAAGGTCTAATTAGATTTTTTAGGGCACTAGCTTATTGTTACAGGTACTGGAGTTAAAATCGCAATAAAGTATGTGGGTACGCACCTTCAGGCATAAATATGTATGCCACTTGGCATGCAGCGCACAACCAGAAAGCAGTGATGAGTACAGGCTTTCTCCCGATTTTACTGAGCAGAAACACAGCAGCCCAGTAGCCAGGAATCTCCACTGCTGCTACAGCTACATAGTTCAAGTAGCGGTTGCCTGACATATTGACCGCGTTGACCGACAGACCGTAGTACACGAAGGTATACGTTATCCACCACACAGGTGTCACTAAGCAGCGTATCAAAATCTGTTTGTGCCTGAAAACCTGAACTATTAACCAGGGTTCATTAGACACTTCTTTCATCTGTTTCCTTCTCTTCTCTTCCTCTGCTGATTCTCGAAGAGCTGCCAGTGAGCGTTCAGAAAGGTTGGTTTTATTTATGAGCGCGGCTTTTCTGAGGAGAATCTCAGATTTCTCGAAATGGCCTTTGCTCATGTACCAGCGTACAGATTCTGGCAGGATCCAAATGTAGACCAATGTGATGAACATGGGCGCGTACATGGCTCGGTGAAAGTCACGCCAGTGTGGTAAAGCCCAAGCAAGCAATCCAGCGTAGACTTTTCCCACTGCGAAGAATGTGTTGACTGTGGCCCCGCCAACCACTCTGTACTTGGGGCCCATTAACTCCATCACTGAAATAATAGTAATGTATTCCTTTCATTACCACCATAAACATATCAGGCAATAGACGTATACTTTAGGGCATAAATGCCATACTCAATCCTCTCTTAAGTAAATTATGTGTTGCCATCATCAATGATAAATCATCCTTCTTTTGGAGTCCTTAAGCTCTTTTGCTTGCACATTTATTTTAGGCACGTCACAAATTATATTCATACTCGTCCGAGTAATAAAGTAGCAACGTTTGATGTGACTTAAATATTGGTAAGTTCAGTATCATAACTTGAGGTGCTAGAATGATGCTAGAATTCATGTTACATAATATTACCTAAAATATAGGCGCAAGAGAATGCACCAAAGCCAAGGGTAGCTTGGAGGAAGTGCAGCACTGTGAAGAGGGTGTAGGAGTTCGCCCAGGAGCGGACCAGACCGAAGCAGCCGCGGACGAAGGCGAAGATGACCAGCGCGGTTCGTCGCCCCCACCGGTCCGACACGAACCCTGCAACACGCAGGCATATGGGTACCAATCGTGTTATCGAAATGCCTTTTAGCCAACGTATTTTCATTTCATCGATCATCACATTCTTAAATGCCAATCAGCAGCAGGGTTATTTAAAGTCTACCTGTAATAGGCATCGCCACAAGGGTGCCGAAGATGTGCACAGAGCCGACGAGCGAACGCTGCCATTCCTTGCAGGCCAGGTCGAACTTAAACAAAACGGGCACATAAATATACTTCGAATTACCAGCTATATATTTGAGTGTTTGTTTCAGAAACACTTAAAGCTATCAGTTCACTTTACACTGCCGTCCAAAGAAAAACTATGCAATAAATGCATTTGACCAACAGCTGGAAACTTTTGAAAGGAGAGTGGGTTAATTAGCCTATAATCCACGGTGTAACACGAGAAATCCATATAAATTGACATGACATATTAGGTACCTGTTGTTTTTAATTCGGCTGCCGTTACTGTCAAGATATACAACTGTTTTTTACGACAGTAGAGTACTAGGAGAATGTATCGAAACTTTGTATGTGGTGGTTGTCTTGCACTGTCATAGGAAAGTATATATGTATAATGACCAATAAGGGCAAGCGATATGTGACCGGTTAGGTAATTCTAAGTTGTAAGTAGTTCGAAATCTTTGTGTGAAAAAAGTTATCGCCATGCAAAGACAGCGGTGTTTCAAAGTAATTATGCTAACGTCGTCTATGTAGGCGTCCCGATTTTAAAATATTTCTCACAGTTACATGAGGTTTCCCGCTGTGCAAAATCGTTGTGAATTAAAAAGAATATCCGATGATATGGTCCTTATTGTTATTGGTTTCTAGGCCAGTGTTCATACATTTCTACCCATTCTCCTTTACTATGGGTACCTAAATAAGAATACTTTAATTAGTAAATAGATATACATCTTTAGAAACTGATATCTTCTAAACAGCTTACCTAAAAATATTACGATAAAACTAGTTTTCTTTAAAGAAAAACCGTTTCTATATCCATGGGAGCTATGATACCACAGACGGACACACAGATACATAGACACACACAAACTTTTTTTGTGGGGGTTTAAAAGCGAAGTGCTTTAAGAGGGAACATTGTAATAAAGTCGGTAGTGTTCCGCGATTGAGATCTCAATAACCATAACGCCTTAGCCTGTTCTTTGGATATTTCCTTGATCATATTTCCTTGTTACTGGTAAACGTGAAAACCGATTAAAAACAAAATCCTTGAAATTTCAATTTTTCAAACATGACACCTTTTTCGCATATTTTTGGGTTGAATCATTGAAACCCTCTTTAACGATTATTTTTGATTCAATGGTTGAGTTTTTATAACTTCGTAATCGTGTTTTTTTCCACCACCTTCATCTCACGTTCTTTGTGCAGAAAAACATAAAGCCATCCCTTTTTAGTGTAGGCGTGGCATCATATGTGACCTCTTAGGACAGACTACAGCAACATCTTGCTTAATACTTACATCATACACAATAGTGTAAGTATTTTCATAAACGAAGTCTTCGCATTCCAGCAGGATATCTCTGTCGAAGTAGTGAGCAGCACAGGTGCCCGAAGACACATCAGCTGAGTTGTTACCGTACCGCTGACAGTTGTCGAAGGAGTTCCCAGCAGGTGGCACAGCATTAAAAAGCCAAGAGGGCTGGAAGTCAGCTGGCATCTCCGCTGTCTCACATTCGGGGATGAGACATCTGAAAAGATTCAGCAGATAGTTTTTTAGTACCTGTGTGCTTACAAAGCACAGCTGGGTCTGTATTCTAATTTATTTATGCCCATCCTTGATCACAATGGAATGATCTTTAAATCTTTCTGTTCAGCAGAAGGAGTGGAATGATAATTTATATTGAGATCTATAGAATAAGGAAAAGATCGGGGGCCGTAGTAGCCAAGCTGCAAACTCTACTAACGTTCTTCTTTCTGTCACTCAAAATGTATGGGATGACGGTTGACCACGTGGTCGTGGTTTATCGCAAAGCACGAGAGTGGCGTCATCCCATACAGTGTAGTTTTGAGTGCTATAACAGAAAAACGTTAGTACTACTGCTTAGTGCTTAGCGTTTGCACCAAGTAGGTATTTTTTTTCTTTTTCTCCCTCTTTCTCCCAAAAATTTTGGCATGTTTTCCTGCTGAACTACACATCTTATTTGATATTATATTAAATTTAATATTTTTAGCTTTATATAATGCTTAGACTCAGTAGTACCATTATAATATGACATATGTTTAAAAAAATACTGGCTGCTGAGTTTCTTGCGGCGTTTCTTCTCAGGGGTCTCCTCTTGGGAAGCGCTGGTAAGTTCTTGACGTGTAAAAGCGCCCGTGCGGCCTACTTACTGAATAAATGACTTTTATCTTATCTTTTATCATGGCTAGAGCCTCTGTTTTTAGAATAATTTTCGATGCTAAGGCGTTCTCAAATTTATGAAATACCTAAATGAAAATTTATGTCATATTTGTTATCACTAAAATAAAGACACATTATACACACAGATAAAAATTACATTATCCGGACAAGTACGAGAGGGCTCCGTAAATTTTGTGAAATTTCCTTCTTATAGTTTTGGAGATGAGGGGGAAATTATAATTTTCGTCTATTTTAATGAAAAACTTCTAAAGTATCTATGTTCTAAGTATCGAAACATACAATATTGGAGATTCTCACTCAATTTTCAACTTAATCGGTGTTCATTTTAAATTTCATTTATTAGATTTTGACATGATACTAAACTAAACTAGTAATTTCGGAGCAAATTGGCTGTGATAGACGGACGGACAGACCGACACGAGTGATCCTATAACAGTTCCAGTATTTCCTTTTGAGATACGGAACCCTAAAAAGGAAAATTAATAACAGAAGGTACCGGAATCCCCAATTAGTACAGATCTTGCTTTCTCAATTAGCTTATAGTTGATTGAGACAGTAAGATAAAAACGAACTATTCCGACAAAAAACGATTTTAATTTTTTTTTACTACATCTGTAGGTATGCCATATTAAACATAAACTAAGGATTTTTAACGCGTTATTCAAACTGGCAAACCTGGTGTTAATCCTTGCAGTAGTGAAGATAAAATCGCTGGCTGCCGCTCCAGCGAAGATGACGATGACGGCAGCCAGAGCCACCGTTCGAGCTTGAAACTTGCCAAACTGCCCCAATTCCTCCACCAAGATCGTATCCAGATCCACAAGCTTCTCTTTCCTCCCCCCCTCGACACCATTCACACTAGCCTGATCTTTCTCCTCCATTATTTCAACCACAGCTGTCAGTCGTCCACACTTCGTTTTTACTGTTCCTAATACTGGGTAAATCCTTCTTAGTGGGTTTTTTTTATAGATAAAGCTGATCAATTAAACTTTTGATGTTTATCCATGAAATCTAGAACCATAATCTTACCGGCCAAGTTTGAAAAACAATTAAAAAATACAAATACAAATATTTTAATTCTATAAAAATAAACATTTAGTGGTATATATCCAGCGGACCCTAAACTAGAAATTACTAGTTAAATCTACTTACAATCGAAATACTTCAAATCTGGTCTATAGACTTAATGTTTCTCCGATCGTCGCATTATCCACATTAACAGAAACTATATACATTACATAATGTTTTTAAATGGCATTAAGAAGGCAAACGTGAACCCGGGATCTGTGACCCATACACCTTTTCATTCTTAACTAAATACTACTCTACTAAATCCCTAATGCGTTGCCAACCCTGAGGACTAAGATGAAATGCCTCTGTGCTAGTTACACAACCGGCTGTCTTACTCCCACACCGAAACACAACTTAAGGAATAAGAAGGTGGTAGCGGTGCGGACGGACCCTGTACAAGGTCCCATCACTATAGGGGAATGAATACTTTTACTGAACTTGGCTTACCTTTTGCAATGCCACCATTTACCTAATACCCGTTGCGCTTGAGTGGCGCTTGTATCGGATAGCGGAGATATGGATTCAAGCAGGCGGAACGGTAGATATAAAACAGAATTAATTACTTTTCATCACATTTGCTCGTAAATGGTGTTATTCCATGCCTGTATACAGAAGTACAATGGCCTAAATTGTTCCCGCAGGAATTAGGGCGAGTTTGTCATCCCTAGGGAGTAATAACTTTCTTTTTAAAATTTGCAACTCTTTCGTACATCATTTCTGACTAAGGAGGTTTAATTTTCAGCCAAAAATTAAATCGGTTTCTAATTTCATCTTTAAAAATTAGCTATAGACTAACTTACATTACACTCATTCAACTCTTCATTAAACTTCATTATTTTTATACCTATTTCAAGTTTATATCAACATTTATCATTAATTTTAGTAATTATACATTTTTATCAAATTGGCTAAATCTGGCTCGAATCCAGGTCGAAACTAAACGCAGTTATTATCTGTGGTAGAGGTCACAAAAAAAATATCGTTTCCATTTACGTTCCCGTTCGACAAAAGTTATTAGTTAAAGTGTTTTCTCTTTGTTTTTTTTCCTCGCAAATGTGATGAAAACCATTGTGTGTATCACAGGCAGTAAGGGGATTACTAACTCGAATCATTAAAGCCCTTCGCCTTCGGCGTCGGGCTTCTAAACACTCTCGTTAGTAATTCCCTTCATACTACCCTTGATGCACAATGTACTATTAATGGTAACTTAAAGTCCAAAGTCGACGGAGACCAACCGAACTAGGCTCTTGGGGCCCTATCCAAGGTGTATTACGCTAACTAGCGTTTCTATTCGGCTCGTTTTTAAAACAATCGCGTCACTGGTAGATGAGGTGATACGAAGCGTCACGTGATCAGTCAGTGATGCGATAGGTTTAAAAACTCAATAATTTCGCATAGTTTTTCGTTTTTTTATTGTTACGCTAAATACAAAATTAATGATTGCTTGCTACTTGTGAATCTCAGAAAACAATTGCATGACCTTTCCGGCTGAGGGGACTGTCTTTGCCTTTTTTTTGAGCAGGTTCACCAGGTACAATCTCCTGCGTAAAGTTATGGAACCATTTATTTTTTAATTATTTTTTCTTGCCCCGCGGCGACTTGAACAGCTACTACCGCGGGAATATGGTGTTTCCACTATGAAGTGATTTCGCCAGTGTCAAGTATATATAAGTATAAATCAATATAGTTAAAAAACACAATCCAATCTTCTCTAGGAAGATTGGTGGCAACGTTGTACGGTGATATGTAGGACAGAGGCCAAGATAGTTTTAACCTTTGTAACACTGCGAGTCCACTTGAAACGAGAAGTAAGATGCCAGGATACACGAAATAAGTCCAAGTCTTCTATCACTGTGCAACACAAAGGCATTAAAAGTACAAATCACTAACAAAAAAGTACTTTGAACACCTAAATACACAAAAATAAAAACTAAAACAAATTACACATCCGCCATCTTTTGACGTTGCAAATGGCCCCCAATGCATCCATGGACTGTGCACACTTGCAAAACATACACGACACGCAGACAGCACAAACTATTGCAGTCGTCAATCAGATTAGTTTTGGTCATCTATGCGTAAATGCGACAGCCATCTTACCGACGCTTTATTTGGATAGTTTTTCTTCTAATGTTATGTACTCAATCTATAGAAACATTTGAAGTGCCAACGATTTCACTAAGTTCTATATTCGGGGCTAGTTTTTTTTTTTAATATCCCGTCAACTCTATAGGTCAGCCGGGGTAGTTAAACCCACATCTGATGATTTTATCTGATGATGGAAGGCAAACAGCTGTTATATATTCTCTTGTACGGGAACTCAGCGAACTCTGACAGAGTATTCAAATTGCAGAAACGAGCCCTACGTGTATTGGCAGGGGTAAATCCGAGGCACTCGTGTAGAGAACTCTTCAAACAATACAAGATGATGACTCATTATTCACTGTATGTATTTGAAGTAATTGTGTTCACGCGTCGAAACATTCACTTATTTAAGCGAGCGAATGTTACCGGCAAAATCACCCGTCAGACGGGGCGACTACTGCCTGTTTCGCGGCGACTCGCGCTGCTCGACAAGAGCCCGCGCGTGATAGGCCCCTCGATGTACGAGCGCCTACCCGCCACTATTAAAAATGAAACTTCAAACGACACATTTGAACGCCGACTAAAGGAACTATTACTGTCAAACCCGTTGTATTCTGTAAAGGAATACAACGAAAAAACATTATAATTACATTTATACCTTAAGATAAATATTGTATATTATATTATATTTTGACTTTTTCACAACGTAAGTATATCTAGGATACCCTAGCTTTTATAAATTATTTGACATTTTAAACATACCTATTGTACTCCGTTGACATTGCAGCATTGTAATATTATTTGAAATTGTTCCTTAATATTTCTTTATTTTAATTTCGCATTGTATTTTGATTTGACTATTATTTATTTTTTATTGTTATTCTTATACACTTTGACGATCTTTTTGTGAATTCATGGTATTTTAATTTAAAAATGACATGTAAATTTTCAAAATGAAATAAATAAATCTAATCTAATCTATAAGTTATAAGGAGCTTGCAAATTCATCTTAATCCCGGATCATATTTTTCCTTCTAAAAACGAGACGCGATTTACACATCGATATTGCTTTAAGCATGTTATCGTATTTTCAACGTAATGATAATGGCGGTCCAGTCAAAAACAATACTATATTTTAAACACGTCGGAGGCAAAATTGTTTTACTCAGTGGAATAGAGGGTCTGTTCTTTCTTCTTTCTACTTTTACCCAACAGCCGTAAAACGAAGAATAAAACAAAAGAATCCTACGATTTATTTTTATATTTTCTTACCTCATTAAGGATACCTTCCAACAGCCGTGAAGGTATCTTCAGCCAGTGATAAAGAATTAGCCTTTGAATTCGGATAAGCATCAAAAACAGTCCTCTCCGTGCGTACGTGACCCCTATATTCAAAACATATTTATTTATCTACACGTCCGTACCAAATTTTAACTTAGTTGGTTTAGTAGATTATTAGTAAATTTTTAGAAAATTGGCTGTGACAGACGGGCAGACAGAAAAGCCGACACACGATTATCCCTATAAGGGTTCCGTTTTTCATCCAGACCTACGGAATTCTAAACATGTATTCGGGAAGAACCAGGTTTAGAAAATATTTTTTTTAATTCTGCAGCAAGTTATTTAGATATTTTTTTAATTCATACTGATATAGATAAGTACTGATTAGCTACTGATAACCTTTCAATAACTAAAACGACGTCATAAGTCACTGAGTACGTTCAAAGATATTGACCCCTCTTATCAATAAACGCACGATAGCTAAAATATGCTTAAAATATGCTTTGTCCTTATCTTTAATTGTGACAATTGTTTTTTTTTTTTTATGACAGAGAAGGCAAACGAGCACACAGGCCACCTGACGGTAAGCGGAAACTGTGACCCATAGACATTCGCATTCACAAGACTACAAGACTAAGACTGCAAATGCGTTGCCAAGCCTGAGGACTAAGATGGAATGCCTCTATGCTAGTCATTACACCGGCTGTCTTATCCCCAAACCGGAACACAACAGTGCGAACACTGCTGTTTGGCGGTAGTTTAATGGATAAGATGGTGGTAGCGATCCGGACGGACTCTGCACAGAGTCCTACCACCCGCAAAAAGACAGAAAGTGATAAGGCATACTTTTACGTAATGAAAACCGGTCAAGTGCGAGTCAAACTCACACACCGAGGGTTCCGTACCGCCGCACAATAGGTATTATTATATTCCGTTTTGAATTCGATTTTGAATAGAATCAGCACGAGCGCCACTTGTAATTAACCATTTTTTCAAGGGTTTGTAATTTTCAAATCAGCACTTTTAAGTTGGGACGGAAGGACGGGCGGACGGAAGGACGGACGGACGGAAGGACGGACGGACGGAAGGACGGAAGGACGGACGGAAGGACGGACGGACGGAAGGATGGACGGACGGAAGGACGGACGGACGGAAGGACGGACGGACGGAAGGACGGACGGACGGAAGGACGGACGGACGGAAGGACGGACGGACGGAAGGACGGACGGACGGAAGGACGGACGGACGGAAGGACGGACGGACGGAAGGACGGACGGACGGAAGGACAGGGTAGGTATAACCAGGGTTCCGTTGGACGAGTGTGGTATCACACAATGCCTATGTACAGTTACATAAACTTCTGTATCTACCCACATATCATTAGCCGCCATGATGCATTCAGGAGCCGCATGTTATGACCGGCATCGCGGCGCTGTTCAGGGCCACTAACAGTAATTATTTTATGACTTTAGTTGGTTTTTCTCGGATATCAGGAGGCGTCGCTGAAATATCTATATCATCTTGATCGCTCATTTTATGGTTTAAATTCAACAAATCGAACAATTTTATACAATAAAACTAAATTTAACCGGTAATAGCGATAGTGAAAAGATCGAAAAGTTTTTGGCGGCTGTCATAGTTTTTTTAAATTCAGAAACAAACTAGAGTCGGCTCCAACTATCATATCGTTCGATATTTTACATTTGTCAAACTTGTATGCAAATTGATGATTAATTGATGTTCGATATTTGAATAAAATAATATTATATAAATCGATGTTATTATTTAGCAATTCGAATTAGACAAGCATTTGCTAATCAGACAGCGATTAGACATAGAGGTCCGATAGGCCGTGTAACGTCCGTCATGGTCCACATGGAACACGTCGGCCATATAATCTCTATGTTAAAATCTGTTTGAGGGGTAACCCTCGCGGCCGCTCTGCCATGGTAACACCCAAATACTCTGATATATTTGAAGGGTCGACGGAAAGAGCATGTCTAGTCACATTAGTAACTTTTTGAGATATCACGATTTGAAAGTTAGAAACCGTGTCATTTTGTACGTAATTTTCGTGTAGAGGTGTTTTTAAGAGTGAAAAAATACAAGTTATATGAAGATTTATATCTGAAACTGAGTGGTAGGTAATAGTTCATTTTGTCCTCTACATTTGGAGATCAAAAACTAATTTTCAAAAAAAGTGACTAGACATGTTTTTTCCGTGGACCCTTCATTTTATTCCGGTTATTGATTTGTCTCTTTTTCTATTTTTCAGAAATCTATGCTGGAACTATTTTAGATTAAAAGCATAATTCAATTGTTACAGTTAAGTTTGGTTAGATTTGTAAGCGATAACAAAAAATAAGTCATCAAAACATTGCATTGCACTTATGAAAATTCAGGGTGGGTGCCTACCACGTTCCATACGTTATAGGCCGTTGTTCTTTGAAGCAAAGATTATTTTTTATAGCTATTCAAAAAATGATTTTTGTGAAAAAATGTCAAGGGTATCTCATATTGTGTTCTTTATTTTAATACCTATTTAATTCTTGAACATCGAAAGACAGTTAATTTCTTACCATCCGCTAACAATAAAGATTAATAATCCCTCATCTCACAGCAAGCAGTCTTAAAAGTAAATAATTAATTAACATTACATTATATTCATTCATGCAGTCATTATACAAATAGCACAATCGTACTATATACGTTTAAAAAAACAAAAAGCCGCCTTCAGAAATGCATAAAATAACTTCTTATAAAATGGTAGGTAACTCAGTCCAACTGAAGTCGGCGTCCCACAATATTTTAAACCAAACAGTTGGACTGACCTACCATTTTATAAGAAGTTATTTTAGTGATTCTTTTTGTGCTGTTATGTAGTCCCAGTTCTCAATTGATGAGAAACTTGGAGAATTTCAGGCTCGCCGCAAGCAACACCATTAATTTAAACAATGAAATGTGCTTCGTCGTAGTCGCTCAACTACCTTAATCGAGATATCTTATCGCCGCCCTTCAAATAGGTACCGTTAAGGAATTCCGGTGGCCATCTGTGGTCTTCATCATCAGTTCCACTTCACCATATAGTACTTTTCAAAAGCAAATGCATGAGTAACAGTGAAAAATACCGAAATCGCTATAGCTGTGCCTATAATATTTGAGGAGTTCCCTTGATTTCTCCAAGATTCCATCAGATCCTGACATGTTGACAATGGGACCCACTAGAAAGTATACCCATTCAAATAACGAAAACAATTTCCAAATCGGTCCAGTGGTCTTCGAGTCATCGGGGAAAACACATTAAAAAAAAAGATTCCGACGGATTGACAACCTCCTCCTTTTTTTATTTCATAGATAGGTGATAGAACCAGTGATTAACCACCAATGATGGACACTTACAGAAATACAGAATGATGTTACAGAAGATAAACGTTATTCATTTATTTTGAGACAATCAAATTTACAACATGGTATTTGAATTAAGAGTCCACTATTGGTGCATTCAGCTAAACATTTCCAACATTGGTGCCGTCACCCTATTGAGCAAATTGAACAAATCTAAGCGTAAAATAACTAAATTGGCTTTCGAAAAGTTAACACTTTTTTCCGTAAAGTTCATAAGACAAATTAATACTCTTCGATGTCAAGAAAATTCTATAGCTTATCGGGTGAGTAATCGAAAGCAAGCTTACAAAAAACCCTACTGGAGTTTTGACATTGTCGTCAACATAATGTAATTTTTAAACGTCATTATAATTTTTATCACCCTCAACCAACACGAAACCATTTAGGCTTACAGGAGGTCACAATGGAAAGGCATACCCACTACCCACATACATACATACATACACGTGAAAAACATTACCCTCCTTTTAGGACAGATAATAATGAAGATGAAACTGTATATCTTCATTCGGCGGTTATGCTAAAGACACAATTCTAGACCAGAGTTTGCTTGAGAATTTGGGTTGTATTATTCCTTCATTATACCTCTAGGTTACTAAACGAGTGTAATATTTTAAATTCTCTTAGGCATTGCGTTTTTTGGCCGAATATTATAATAAGATCTCCTAGCCAAATATAATAGCAATAGCCACAGGATAACTAATGATCTAATCTTTGTGCAGGCAGATTATTTATGTAATGGACCAGCAATCTACCCCTACGTCTTCCTGATGGTAGATGATAACGAGGTCACGGCTGACGGAGCATTATTGTCTTGCCTGAGAGAGATCTTAGCTATGCAAAATGAAGAGAAAATCGACATGCTCCATTTAAATGAGTTAAGTTTAATTCATCAAATATATAAGTTAAAAAAAAATCTTTAAAAGAACTTAGGAAGATTAAGAACTATCGTAACTTTTTAGTTTTCCATGACTCGTTTGATATCTAATTTGAAAACTTAGTTCAAATTATTCAACAGTTGACTAAATTATTAATAACAGTATCTAATAACTTAATAAATCATGTCACATCAAGCGAGCATAAAATTGTTAAGACTATTTTGCTTACACCTAACATACCTATACTCTTAAACTAAATCGAAACAATCAAAATACCAAACACTCTCTACAACTTTCTAAAAACAGACACAGAAACAAGAAAAAAGGTCCGTATCCTGTCAATTAAAAACTACGGAAGTCTTTGATTCTTGTTCTTCTGTCCGATGTTGGAGGCCTCTTCCATGGTGTCCGGTAACCTCTCGCCGAGGGTCTCCGGCGTGATGAAGACCAGGCAGCCGGACAGCACCGCAAATCCAGCAAACAGAACGAAAGGCAGCTCCTCAAACGTAGAAGCTCCCTGCGATTAAATGTTACTATCAGATGTTGAATAATAAATTCAACATAATAAAAAAGTTTCTGTCATAAATGTACTTTTTCTGCAGAGTCATCATTGGCTTATCAAGACCAAACTAAGTAATCCAAAATCCAGGGATCTACGTTAAATACAGCGGAGATCCAGTTGCCACCTTGCGACTCCATCATGATATCAGTTACCAGATACCATACCATAATATTTCATTATAGTCGGGTATACTTATAAATTTAAAACTAGAACTGGTTCCAAATTGTCTTGCACGATGATGATGATGAAACACGAAATGTTAAATACAAAGCTTGCAAAAACAAAGAGGCTAGAATATTTTGTTTAAAAATAGAACCTCCTTTTTGAAGTCGGTTGAAAATCACGATATTGCATCTTTTTTCAGTTTATACGTAAACTTTAAAGAAATTAGTAAGACCTTATTTGAATTAACAATCAAGGCTATTTCAACCCGTTCTTTTTTTTTTTACTCTCTGTATATACACGACGGCACATTTTCAGACATGTACTTAAAATGCATCTTTTCTAGGCCCCAGTTACAAATAAGTCCCGTCCCTTTGTAGCTAGTTGGTAACGATGGAGATGAACTTCATGCACTGAGTAAGAGAGAAAAAACACAAGTAGAGATCTGCTTGGTGCCGATGTTTACTGCAGTATCGCAATCTATTAGAGAGCTGTAATGAAACAAATCTTACCATCGCTGGGGTCAGCGGAGCCAATATAGAGCCGATTCTTCCAATCATGGAGGAATATGCAAACAGGCGGTGGCGGTACTTGGTGGGATACAACTCGGTCGTGTACACGTATATCGCCGTCATTACCATCGCGATGCAGAACTTCCCGATGAGGTAGACTGTCAGGCTCAGCCCATAGTACTCTAGGAAACAACGGATTTTAGTCTATACTTTGATCTCGAGGGCTAGCGAAACTTAAACCATTAATACATTTTATGATTATTAAAAAAAAATTGAAAAACTACCACAGGATAAATAGATATATCGGAAACGGAACGCCATAAAGTTCAGTTTTTTGGTTTATATATCACTCGTTCTTTCATACCTACATGCCTGTAATCCCAGAGTGGGTAGGCAGAGCTGCAGAATTATCTACAAGTTTAAAAACTTGTTGATAATTTTGAAACCACATTTTGCACAAGTGGGCTGAGATCTACGTAGGTTATTGTGGTTATATCTATTCGGAAGTTACAATGAGATGCGAATCATTCAAACTGATTAAAGTCCCTATTCAACCAATGCAATATGCAGACTTACGATCAGGCAAGAAGATGTATGCGATTTGGCAGGCAGCGCACAGCCAGAAGGCGATGATGAGCACAGGTTTTCTGCCGATGATTCCCAGCAGCAGTAAAGCGGTCCAAAACCCAGGAATCTCCACCGCTGACACCGCCACATAATTCAAGTAACTATTCCCCGACATGTTGACCGCGTTGATCGACAACCCGTAGTAGATGAAAGTGTTAGTCACCCACCAGACTGGTGATACCAAGACACGAATCAGGATCGGTTTGTGCCTAAACACCTGCACTATCAACCAGGGTTCACTCCCGCTCTCCGATTCTTCCTCTTCTTTCTTTCTTTTCTCTTCTTCAGCAGATTCCCTAAGTGCAGCCAGTGATTTATCGGATAGTTCTTTTCTGTTAACTCGAGATACTTTTTGGAGCAAACTTTCAGATTCTGCGTAGCGTCCCTTGCTCATGTACCAGCGCACTGACTCAGGGAGGATCCAGAAGTAGATGACAGTTATAAACATGGGGCCGTAGGTGGCGCGTGTATACAAACGCCATTCTACTGTAGCCCAGGCCAGGAGACCAGCGCAGACCTGGCCAATCGAGAAAAACATGTTCATAGAGGCGCCTGCCGCCACACGGTACTTTGGACCCATCAGCTCCATCACTAAAAAAAATATATATTATGTTAAACTTCGATCCTCAACTTCTGATGCTGTCAGATACTGCCAATCCAAAATGCAGGGCTCAAGGCTTTGTTCATTTGAATGAATGAATGAATGATGAATATGGTTGACTGAATAAGTTTATTTGTCAAAAGTGGGTAAGTAAAACATGGAACCATAACAAATAACATATCTTGAGTAACAAGGGCTTTCCACAATTTGTCAATAGACTGGCGTATAAATTTTAATCAATTGCATGATCTAGAATGATTTAACATAAACTGCGCAAGAAACGCACAGGTAAATTTACTAATTTAGGAACTCATTAACGCTATAAAATGATTTCCCAAGCATCTCAGACTAGAAACTGTGAGGATATTGTATTGACTGAATGTTATTAAACATACAACGACTGTCCACTTAATATCATTTTTAAATCCCTTAGACCAATGCGAAACCTTAATGAACCCGAAACTTAGTCAATAATAATTGGTTAAATGCAAAAATACTTTATCTTGTCTAGGGGACACCGTTGATGTAGGAAAACATATCGAAACTTTTATTTGGTCGACTTGCACCGTCTTATATACACAAGTACGTGTTTTTCTCTCTCTCTCTCTATCTCTCTACCAAGATTTTGGCATATTTTCCTGTTGAACTACGCGTGTTATTTGATATCATATTTAATTTAATATTTATAGGTTTATATAATGCTTAGACTAAGTAGTACCATTTTAATATGAAATTATGTTTAAAAAATTACTGACTGCTGAGCCTCATTGCGGCGTTTCTTCTCAGCAGGGCTCTTCTCTTGGGAAGCACTGGTAAATTCGTGACGTGTAAAAATGGCCGAGCGGCCTACTTACTGAATAAATGACTTTTATCTTTTACTGATGCTGTAGAACTAAATATCCGTTCCTCTACAAAGGCAGTCGGATTAACAAAACTTGGTTGAGCCTTAATATCCTATAGAGTGTCCTATTGAGTAGAGAGATAATATAGTACCTAGAGTCAAAAAGTGGAAAAGGCAATCGACGATACATGATTTAATTCGAAAGCGGTTTTTAACCCCTGACGCAACAAGAGATGCTAGAGGTTTGTCCACTGTGTGAGTGTGTCTATCTGTTGCGCAGTAGCTCTTAAATGGGTGAACCTATTTGCGTTTATATTAATTTGAAAGATAGTTAACCGCTGTTATAAAAAACTTATGGTGTATCAACCAATCACTATTTACATGCGTGTTTTTAATCTAATCTTTAGTTATTCTATGGTATTGCAACATCAAAAGCCAGACATAACATTCGGACATAGTGTCAAACAGATAAAACATGGTATTTATAACTAGGATTACAGATAAACATGCATAAACTGTTAATCCTATCAGCCTTGTACGAAATTGCAAATCATTCGTCTATAATTTACAACACCTAAATGAGTCTATATGTAGGTTGAGAAAGTTTGGGATCTTTTAGGTGAAAAGTACAATACAATAGTACATTGTTGCCTAGGCGCGGAAAGTAAGGGTTTTCCTGACGAGGTGGTTAGCAGGTCGAGCAATAGCGAGGCCTGCTAAAATACGAGTCAGGAAATCCTCGTTTCCGCCGAGGCATACATAATGCTTTTCTCAAACATGTGAGGAAATAATACAAATACATTTTTAAAAAGCAAGTAATTTAATTATGCAGAATGAACGAATGTCACCGACTGCCAATTGTTTTTAAATACTAACCATAGAAATTGGAATGCAAATTCAAAAAGAAACACACGCACTGTGCTAAAAAAGCGAGCAGTTACCTTGTTTGGAATTTTTGTCTTGGTCCTTTTGATTTTGTATGCAAAATGACAGCATTTTTAAGAAAAATATAGAAATGGACGGAAAGTATTTTCATATGGTTTTTTTACTCCTAGGAGTAAAATGAGGCTCTTTCCGTCCTTGTCTTTCAATCGGAAAACCGTTTTTTCCGAGCATGTTTGAGAAAAAGGATTTTTCTGAATTAGGTCCCGACACTGCCCAGAATACGGTGCTTGTGCGTGCGTGCGTGCGTCTATGTTCAACACATCAACCGATCGATGTGAAACTTCTTACAGCCCGAAAACGGACACATACATTTCATCATTCAAAAGCAGATAAATTGACGTCCTGACAACATAGTGATAAATCTCATAGTTACCCAGAATGTAAGCACAGGAGAAGGCGCCTGATCCCAGGGTGGCTTCGATGAACTGCAGCACAGTGAAGCCAATATAGGTATTGATCCAGGAGCGCCCCAGCCCTATGCATGCGCGGGCGACGGCGTTCAGCACTAATGCTGTTCGACGGCCCCAGCGGTCCGACACGTAACCTTGAAATCATAATAATCCGTATTTTACTATAGTATAAGTAATATATGTGTACAATACAATACCAGACGATATTAGTAAGTCATTTAGCGTTAAATTCCAGAAGTTGTCTGCTATCTTTCTCAGTAGTTAAAATAAGACTGCTATCAACTTCACCAATTTTTTTTGCTGTCTATTTTGAGCTTAACACTGTACTGTTGTTTCTTAACTCTGGTGTTTAATAAAGAGTATTTTGCCACAGTATTTGTGTAATTTTTAATTGTTTTTATTTATTCACCAGTGCGTTGTGGCTGTAAAAATGTTTTTTGTTTAATAAATGGAATACAACTATACTATCCCCCAAATTATGTGGCCAATAAACGTTAGTTACCGTTTGGCACACAGCCTACGGCTACCTGCACTATTGTGGCACGGCCCGCTCCATAAGGCCGACTTTATGAACCGACTCGCCACTTAATTTTTGGGATAGTATAAGATACTTTACCTGTGATGGGCAGTGCAGCGAGGGTGCCGAAAGTGTGCGCAGAGCCAATAAAGGAACGCTCCCAATCCTTGCAGGCCAAATCAAACTGAAACAGAGTAACAACCGTCAACTCACCCAACTATTTAATTTTCCTCATTACATTATAGGTACTTAAGATGCTATTATTGCTTTGTATATATTATTTTGGACTAAAATAATTTGCTATAAGCTTTAGCTATCATATTTTAGGAATAATGTATTGAGAAACATTTAACTACTGTTGCAGGCTAGGATCATAAGTATGGGGTTTTACGGTGTGTAACTGAACTACCCTATATCATAAGGTAATAGAGACGAGAATTCAACTCTATAGAATTGATTAATAATAATGATGATATTTTAGACTTAGGAGATAATTAGTACTTTAATTTTTAGGAGCACACGTGCCATTATTTTAGAAATTTAAGTTTGTTTTCATTGTCCACTAGCTTCTGCCCGCGATTTCGTACGAGAACTCTGATTTATTTCGGAATTAAAGGTAGCCTGGATTAACATCCAGTGTATAAGCAAACTCTATTCCAAATTGTGTCCAACCAAACTTTCGCATGTATAATAAATAATAATCATTATTAGTAGGACCTTCTTCCTTCCATTAAATATTGATTCCATAAAAAAAAATTAGATTACTTATGTTTATGTATATGTACAGGGTGTCCAATAAGAAACTTTAAACTTCAATAATTTATTTTAAAAAAAGTACATGACTTATAACCCTATCAATAGCAAAAACCTTTAAACTATTATTGCGGATTTATGTTTTAAAAACGATATTGTCTAAATGTTGACCACCTTGCTCAACGCACTGTTCTAAGCGGAAGCGTAGATTTTCAAAAACGCGTTTGCACAAATCTGATGAAATATTTTTGATTTCAGTCCCGATATTTTCTTTAAGTTGATCCAAATTTGTAGGCTGACCATTATAAACTTTAGATTTCAAGTATCCCCATAAAAAATAATCACACGGCGACAAATCCGGCGACCTCGCAGGCCAATGGATGTCCCCAAAACGAGATATTAATTTCGCAGGGAAATTGTTCCTCAAAACATTCATTGTCACCCTGGCGGTATGAGGAGCAGCTCCATCTTGCTGAAACCAGGTGTTTCTGTTTGCAAACAGACAGCTTCTCAATTCTGGCATAAAAAAATCTTCTATCACTTTACAATAATTTTCACTTGAAACAGTAATCGATCGTCCAGTTGAGTCCTCAAAAAAATACGGCCCTATAATTCCCGCACCTGATATAGCACACCATACGGTGACTTTTTTACTGTGAAGCGACTTCGAATGCTTGTTTTGTGGATTGTTCGGGGCCCAGTAACGATAATTCTGTTTATTGACGTAACCGTCTAAATTAAAATGGGCTTCATCACTAAAAAATATATTGGAAAGGCGATAATTGGTTTGAAATCTCGTAACATCTGCTTAGCAAAAGCCATTCTTGAAGAGTAGTCGTCGGGTTTCAAATTTTGCACAATTTGAATTTTGTAGGGATGGAATTTTAATACCTTCTTCATTATAATGTGCACTGATGACTTTTTGATTCCCAAAACCGATGCGTGTTTTCTAACAGAGCGACGTGGATTTTCATACACGGCTTCTCGAATAATTTGAATGTTTTCGGCGGTGGAAACTGAAGGTCCACGGCCAGGCAAGTTTTTGTTTAATGTGGATCCAGTTTCTTCAAACCTCTTAATCCACAACCGTATAAGCTGAATAGACGGTGCTGCACTAATTTTTCGTAAATTATAATGCGAACAAAATTTTCTTCTGGCTTCCGTAAGAGATTTTCCACATTGTAAGAAAGCCTTGATGGCAAATGCTCGATGTTCACCAGACCAACGATTCATGGTTAACAAAAAATCCGCATTAATTATGAACAAAATGGCGGCATTTTAAATCTCGTAGGCCGTGACATTCCCGAAAAATTCGAAATTCAAATTTAAATTTTCTTGCTGGACACCCAGTATACAGAACATTTGGGACCTTTACCAACCCCTCCCCCCCCCCCCCCGGGTTTAGCTTCACCTCCACCCTTCAGTACCAACTTTTATTGTGTGCTTGCTTTATCGTAAGTTGACAATCAATAAAAGTAAAAAGCGATAGAACAAAACAATAAATTCCCATTGTTTAAAGAATACAATAAAATAATCAAGATATAATAACATATATTCGTACATTAATTTGAGCTTGATTAAGTCGACAAAATTGCATGCAATAATTTATATGGAAATACAATGTAATTTTATCTTATTTAATCACTCAACAATGCATATGCTCCTTTTACTACCTCTTAATGATAGCTCGATGGTACAATCTGCATTAAAAGTAGGTAGTTGAACTCACATCATAGACAACAGTATCCGTATTTGCATATACATATTCCTCGCACTCGACGATCTGGTCTCTATTGAAGAGACTGGCAGGACATGTGCCAGGATTAGTGGAACCAGAGACATTGGTGAAGCGCTGGCAGTTGTCAAAGGAGCTGGAGTCACCAGGAACAGCGTTGAGAATCCAGGATGGAGCATAGTCGGCTGGCTGGCTGGCTGATTCACATTCTGGGATGAGACATCTAAAACGGGCACATCACACATCAACACAACATTAACTAATCAATAGTTTTGAAATCTGTTCCTTTCGCCTTTTCAAAACATAAATTATTGTGAACTTGTACGGTGACTTATCTTGCTACAGCTGGTTTAAAATGGCAGGACAGAGTTTAATGTCGAATCTAGTTTAAACTTTAATTAGCAACTCACTCATCTGATGATGTTAGTACAGCTAAAGTCACAAATATATATATATATATACCTACATTGCCAAGACTTCAAAAATATCTATACGCCATTATGCCAATTGCAATAAGGTGCATGTATACATATATCTGACGCGATGGATGTATGGATATTGGTGCCTTCGTCTGTACTAGTTTTTCTGGTTTATAATTTTAAGTTATTTTTTAAATTTAGAACTTACGATCTCCAACTATATCATAATTAGAAGTACAACCTTTAATAGCTAATGTTTTCAATAGTAATCTGTGGTTGACGGTGTTTTTGGTACGAAACATAACTGGTTGCACTGAATACTATGTAATCATAAGCTTAGATTGTGTTACGGATTGTTAACCTAAATAAATTGTCTTTTTTATTTATTTCGGTCACCGAATCAACTTACTACAGTAGTTACCTGAGCCTTTATGGACTGGTCTGGTTATTTTGTTTAAATTGAGGTAGGCATATTGTCTTTGACCGACAGTGTCCGTTGTCTGTAATTTTTTCACTTTATATCTTTTTTTATGGCATAGAGAGGGCAAACATGCACACAGAACAATATACAGAATGACAATTAACCAGACAAACTGACATATGTAACAGTTTGTAGACATGATATCTTGACCGCGGGGCGCATCATCGCGCTCATTTGTCTATTTTCTAGATTCTCTTTTATTTCTTAGGTTAAAATAGGTTAAGTCGATCAAGAATTATTTATCGAATAACGATTAAGTATTGTTTTTAGGGTTCCGTAGCCAAATGGCAAAAAACGGAACCCTTATAGATTCGTCATGTCTGTCCGTCCGTCTGTCCGTCCGTATGTCACAGCCACTTTATTCCGTAACTATAAGAGCTATACTATGGAAACTTTGTAAGTAGATGTATTCGGTGAACCGCATTAAGATTTTCATACAAAAACAGAAAAAAAATAATTGGGGTTCCCCATACTTAGAACTGAAACTAAATTTTTTTTTTTCATCAAACTCATACGTGTGGGGTATCTATGGATAGGTCTTCAAAAAATATATTGAGGTTTCTAATAAAAAAAAATTCTAATAGTTTGCGTGAGAGACGCTTCCAAAGTGGAAAAATGTGTGTCCCCCCCATGCCCCCCCCCCGTAACTTCTAAAATAAGGGAATGATAAATGTAAAAATAATATATGATGTACATTACCATACAAACTTTCACCGAAAATTAGTTTGAACGAGATCTAATAATTAGTTTTTTTTAATACGTTATAAATCGTAAACTGCATTTTACCTTTCATTCAATCAACTCCAATATAATAAAGAATAAAGAAAAACATTTATTTTGATGTATAGTGGTACGGAACCCTACGTGCGCGATTCCGACTCGCACTTGGCCAGTTTTTTTAAATTAAAGTTCTTCAACTGTAGAACTTTAATGTCTAGGTACTGTCTTACTGTCAAATATGGTATTATCAATAACAATAACAAACCTGGTAGGGATTCTGGCAGTCGTAAACACATATTCACTAGAAGCCATTCCACCGAAGATGACCACCAGCGCTGCCAGCGCCAGAGTTCTAGCCTGGAACCAGCCAAACTGCCCCAACTCATTCACCAGAATCGTATCCAAATCAACGCCTTCCACCTCTCCTTCCCCTCTGACATCGCCAGGATCTTTGGTCATTATAATTCCTATTGCCCAATTTATTTTCACTTCTCACACCAGTGACTGGCCATGGAATGGATCTTAATCGCTTTACCCATTATATTTGAAAGCAGTAAATTTACCGTAATAAAACTTATCAGGACTGTGTCTGGCCCGTTTAGGTAAATTTATACTGCAACAGTTGATTCTGTCGGTCATTGTCAGTAGAATTATCAATTGGTGAAGATAGTCACGTATAGCTATATGATTAAAGGTATTATGGTGTAGACAGCACCACAATGATTCAGAACAAAGACACAACAAAACAATCAGTATAACACATTCGTTTCTGTCAAAGTAATATTTTTTGGGAAAATCTTTTGTTACGGACTGTAGTTTTTTTTGCAGTCATTATCTGCTTATCAAGACCAAACAAAAGGGTCTACACTATGTATAGCGGAGATCTTGTCACCACCTTCCAACTCCATCATTAGACGAGCTCAATGTTACCATAATATTGTATTTTCATCGAATTTACGAAGGTATACCAAATTTCAGCTTAATCGGTCTCCGGGAAGTGGTTCGAATCTTCCTTGCAAGATTTGAAGTACATTACCAGCTGTTAAAGACCTCTGTTACGGCTTCGCGACGTCTTAGCGTGACGGCGGCAGCGGCAACGACGACCGGCAAGCGGCATTAAGGCTAAGGACAAATCTAACAGCAAAATGTGTGCGTAATTTCGCACCATCCTTCCTAGCAAGCAGAAATGTTCCAGAAGCGCCATATACGGAGATGAAAACGTCGTTAGCGTGCCTTTCCACACTAATGCGTAACTATCAGCACATAATTGATGCTAGATAACTGCGTGGTTCGCTTTGTTGGTTGAGCAGGACGAGTGGTTAGCTGCGGCGGCAATAAGGCGATTTCTATGTAGGGTAAAGTCTCCAGTGGTAAGCCAGAGATCTGTAGTCGGCCTCTGCCTATACTTTGTATGAGTGGGAAGAGTAAGAAAGATATATTACCCACTTTTCGCACTTAAATAAGGTCGACTACTGGTCTCCGGCTGACCACTGGTGACTTTACCCTATATGCCGCCCAACGCTCTCATTCGCCACAGTCACTGCAAAGGCATGGTTATTCACACATAACACCGCGTGACATTGCTTCAGGACTTGATTGGTACGCAAAGATACAGTACGTAGCCACTTCAGTTTAGCTATTCTTAGGGCTATGTCGGTAACCTTAGTTTTACTGCGGATATCATCATTTCTGATTCTATCACGCAGAGAAACCCCGAGCATAGCCCTCTCCATAGCCCTCTGAATGACTGAGCTTCCTTATGAGGCCCATTGTTAGCGCCCACGTCTCAGATCCGTAAGTCATCACCGGCAACACACACTGGTCAAAGACTTTTGACTTCAAACACTGCGGTAATTTGGACGTAAAGGTGCTGCGAAGCTAGAGTGCGTACAAGCTTAGAGCTATTTTTTATTTTTTTATTTGTGTGAGTTTGTCCCTTGATATTGATTTATTTAATTATCCCACGACACCACATACACCGTCACTTATTAAATAATTGTATTAGAAAACATGCCTGATACATAAAAAAGGCAATTATTGACAGCGCTGTGTAACAAAGCGTAATGTACGAGAATACAATGGCTGCAGATACTTATCCTATGATTCGGGATGTAAACCGAAGGGAAGGGTTCCAACTTTTCCATGAAGCCAGGGGCCTAGACTATGCAACGCGATCGTTACCGCTATCTAAAATGTATAGGAATGACGTAAGCTGCCTGACCGTCGCGTCGCGTCGAACACTTACCTATGTCAATTCCATGCATTCTGTCAGTTTTCGAAAATCGTTACCTATACGTTAGCTTTATGCTACTTGTCTAAGGCCGGTAAGCGTCTATTCGACAGGATAAAACCATATTGCGTTAGACCTGGGGCCTGTTTTATAAATTTACAAATTACAATTTACAGGTTATAAGTTTCCTTTTGACCCAACTTCGACCAATGACCACCAGCCATTTGAGCAGTGTTGCCAGTTTAGACCTGTAGAATTACTTGTTGCTTTATAAAACGTGCCCCTGTCATCGTATTTTTTTGTACTCGGCCGCCATTACTGTCAAGCAAATACGAGCTATCAAAACGTTGGCAATACCAGTCAAAAACAATGGGTTTACCTCGTGGAGGAAACGTAGATTTTAGGCGTTATGAATCATCAGCTTACATTAAATCAATTTAGTATTTTTTTGTAAAACGCAAAAGTTGGCGTTACCTATGCATCTTATCTACATCCCGGTGTCAAGCGGGGTTCTTTCGAATCGCTACGACCATCTTGCCTACTTTAACTCATGCAAAGAGGCTTGTTACCTAGCCCTTAAGGTTGACAAGGCATCTGCGGTTATTAAAGTATAGAAAATTCAGTAGGTAAATATGAGTAGATGTTCCCGGTCAATATTCTGTTAGAAGATTTATGAAAATGACCGAGAAACGGTTTAATTCTCAAAATCATGGTGATGTGAATAATAAAATAGTTGGGTGGAGGATTAAAATACAGCTATTTGATCTTAATTATACCATAATACCACATTGGTGACTCCACGGGCGTTTCAACCGCTGTCAGTACGCTGTCCTAAGTAAATAGGAAATAGGCGAAATATACTTAAAATTCGATCAATTGTGGCAAGAATTACGATAGCAGTATAGCTCTGTGTGAATGTTAGTTAGTTGCTTGGTGTAGCTCATTCTTTCAATATTTATGACAGGGGACTGACGGCTTGTCTTACTGCTGGGCTAAGGCCCCAATATCTTTCTATCCCAGATAAAACTCCTGAAGCAATATAATAGTGATTTATGTGACTGGAGCATAATGAGGGGCACGAGTGTTTTAATGCCTAATTTTGTGTACAGCCGCATACAAAACTTTATCTACATGCATATCATAAGTTTTCTATAACATTACAACAATATGACCTACATTTTCAAGTTGTTGATAACTTTATTTTCTGTTCTTCAGAACTATTCAAAAGTTCGAAACAAATGACTGTGTGGCGCAGCGGCGCCGGCGGGCTGGCGTGCCCGACACAGCGCGGGCGGCTCACACGTTACACTATAAGTTAGGTAGGTAGGTACTTCTAATGTTTATGCACTTCTAGTATTTGACGTTAATAGTACATTGTGCATCAAGGGTAGTATGAAGGGAATTACTAACGAGAGTGTTAGAAGCCCGACGCCGAAGGCGGAGGGCTTTTAATGACTCGAGTTAGTAATCCCCTTACTGCCTGTGATACACACAATGGTTTTCATCACATTTGCGAGGAAAAAAACAAAGAGAAAACACTTTAACTCTGCAAAATATAAAGAAATAACTTTTGACGAACGGGAACGTAAATGGAAACGATATTTTTTTTGTGACCTCTACCACAGATAATAACTGCGTTTAGTTTCGACCTGGATTCGAGCCAGATTTAGCCAATTTGATAAAAATTTATAATTACTAAAATTAATGATAAATGTTGATATAAACTTGAAATAGGTATAAAAATAATTAAGTTTAATGAAGCGTATAGGTTTTGTGTAATGTAAGTTAGTCTATAGCTAATTTTTAAAGATGAAATTAGAAACCGATTTAATTTTTGGCTGAAAATTAAACCTCCTTAGTCAGAAATTATGTACGAAAGAGTTGCAAATTTTAAAAAGAAAGTCATTACTCCCTAGGGATGACAAACTGGCCATAATTACCGCGGGAACAATTTAGGCCATTGTCCTTCTGTATACAGGCATGGAATAACACCATTTACGAGCAAGTGTGATGAAAAAAATGTTTAGTTTGTTTGATGATTGTAATATCCGAGATTTAAAAAAATGTATTGAACAAGAATTTGTCACTAAATGAAATTACAAATCGATTAATTCATAATCAATCACAACCAAATACGATTCCTTTTCTTAAAAAAGATGTTCGTAATTGGAATGTGACTAAAGTTTTGGCTACCTATACTGTAAATGTAAACATTACGATGCAACCTGTGGTTTATTAATATAGGTAATTTGCTTATCGTTTCTGAACATATTATAGGGAAGTTATGCCATGGATGTAGATAAACCTTATTCTAACAGAACAGAATTAAAACTGTGTCGGATATGGAAATTGAGATACTGTTTATTGGGCATAGGAGGGCAGATTTGGTGCCTCGTCCACCCAGTTGTTAAAAGAAACGTTCATGTCGTCCCAAAGTCTTCGCTTAGACCTGCCCCAATTACGCCGCTCATTTTACACCCACTTAGTGGCTACGATATAAAAATCGACGAACAGATCGTATAATTTATTTACAATTAGGAATCTATTTTAATGTCAATCTCATATATTTCGTTTCTGGTTCTTGAGCTGTTCCGCTTCCTCTATGGTGTCCGGGAGCTTAGTGCCGAGGGTTTCAGGGGTGGTGAAGACCAGGGCTCCTGACAGCAGCGCGAAGGAGCCGAACATCACCGACGGGAGTGATGCCCACACCTCCTGAGCCTGGAGACAGAGGAAGTATCAGGTAATCTGTGAGAATTAGGCGTCCAAGTAAAGTTCTTCTATTGGCTAAGGTGTGCCGAAGGGTAACCCAACGGGACCGTATCAATATGCCTACGCTGTCTGTTCATCCGTCCGTCAATCCGTCCGTCCGTCCATCCATCCGTCCTAACTTCAAGGAGCTGTATCTTTTGATAAGTAATAGATAGCGGGTTGATATTTTCAGAATATGTGTTATTACAAGGGATGTTTTAACTAACAATAAGTTAGAACAGACGGACGGACAGACGGGCACGGAACCCTAAAAATATCCAATCATAATATCATATATAGACTTGCAACTCCTCACCAATGCCGGCGTCAGCGGCGCCGTGATGGATCCCACCCGACCAATCATCGACGAGAACGCGAACAGGGTGTGCCGGTACTTGGTGGGGTACAGTTCGGCCGTGTACACGTACACAGACGTCATCACGATCGCGATGCAGTACTTGCCAATCAGGTAGACAGCCATGGCGTACCCGTCGTTACCTGAAATATGATTAAGGTGTAACTGTTAAATATATAGAATCCTCTGATCACTCACACAAGTAAAGGTTCTAATTATACACTCTTTGTTGCAGGGATTAAAAATCATTCGGGCACATATGTTTAAAGGTAACTTTAAATATTAATAGTTGTATTTTGCAAGAACTGTTGAGCCATTATTATAGATAGGTATTTGTTTTTTGGAAAATATGGATAAGGCTTTTGCTATCTCTAATAATCTTTTGAGTTTTACTTAGTTTGGGTACAGACATTAACATAAAATATCTTTAGAAATTCATAATTATTATTATGGTTATCATTGGGTCTGCAAACGCACCTTCAGGCATAAAGGCGAATATAAACTGACATGCAGCGCACAACCAATAGCTGCAGATCAGCACAGGCTTGCGCCCAATGCGGTCCAACAACAAGATGGCCGTCCAATATCCAGGAATTTCCACAGCCGCTACGACCACATAGTTCAGATAGCTGTTCCCCACCAGATTAACAGCGTTAATGTTCATCCCGTAGTAAACCAGGGTGTTGGTGATCCACCAGATTGGTGACACGCAGCATCTTGAAAGAATTGTGCGGGACCTGAATACCAAAATCGGCAGCCACGGCTCCTTAGGTTTAACCATGTTCTTTTCAGCTTCGGCGGTCGCACGCAGTGCTTCTAAAGATTTCTCAGAAAGTTTTTTTTTGTTGTACTTTGCTACTTTCTTGAGGATTTCTTCTGACTCCTCGTAACGGCCTTTGCTCATCAGCCAGCGGACAGATTCCGACAGGATCCAGAAGTAACAGACGACGAGCAACTGGGGTGCGTACAAGATCTGGGTCAGAGTTCGCCAGGGCTGAACGCCCCATGCTATGAACCCAAGGATCACCTGCCCCAGGGCGAACAGAGTTGATATGGTGGCTCCAGCTATCACTCTGTATTTGGGTCCAACCAGTTCTGTCACTGAAATGGTAATGTTTTTAGATGAGAACTACGAATGTTTTCAAGAGCTAACAAGAACTTGAATATTTCATTAATTTGCAATCAAAGATTTGAGTAAAATCATAATATTAAGTTGTCTTACTAATTCTCTATGTAAATAGTCCACTCTCAGGTTTATATCCAAATGTGTTTTAACCCATGTCGTTTACATCAATATAATCGCTATTGGGATGATTACTTTCTTTCACACACCACAAAGCAAGCAATGGATAACGCGTTTTAAAATGAAAACTAAATGGAAAGATGCTTTAAGAAGCATATACCTAAAATGCTACCGAAGAATAAAAAGAAGAAGAAACGGTGGCAAAAGTAAATATAAAAAAAACTTGCTAAAGTTACCTAAAATGTAGCAAGAAGAGTACGCTCCAGCGCCTACCGAAGCTTCCAAGACCTCGAGGGCCAAGAACCACTCATAGGAATTAACAAAGGATCGCACCAGGCCGATCCAGCCGGTGTTGAAGGCGTTGATGGTGAGGGCGACCCGGCGGCCCCATCGGTCGGAGATGTAGCCGGTGATGGGCAGGACGAGCAGCGAGCCGATGGTGCGGATGGAGCCGATTTGGGACCGGCGCCATTCGTCGCAAGCCATGCCGAACTGCAGTCAACGGGAATAAGAAAACATTAAGTTTTACTACACGATGCTGTAAGACTAGATCGTATCATAGGTCCTATTTGGTTCTTTTGGTAAATATTTTAATGTGCCAGAATAAAAGGAGCTCTTAAGCAAACGATAAACTTACTTATATATCTTACTTTAGTTTATTTTTATTTTTGTTGTTGTATATTTATACTGTAACATTACACTGAGTAATAAAACTCAGGCTGAATCTACTCGTATAAAGAAAAAAAAAAAACATAGAAGTAATACAGTGACGGATGTTTTATCTACATTTGACACGCGATATAGACGCAGTCATACTAGGCCCACATGACATCATTCCTGTCATTATTATTTTTCCACTATGTATAATGTTGTTTTTCTGTATAGTCTGTATTTATCATTGTATAGTTTCCAAAGCTTAAGTCTAGGAACTCCTGTTATATTCATGTCTATGAAGAATTCTCTTAAATCAAACATTCAGCAGTAATTTGAACAGACGTTGAAATAAAACTGCTCATTGACATTCCAGTAGGTTATATACTAATTATCAAGAAAGTGGAACGTAAATGTTCATGCACCGAGTAATACTTGTCAGCAAGATTTTAAATAATCATTAAGTAGCTCATTATTTATGCCAACAGCATTTTCAGATGGATTACCTATTCGATAACCCGATAAGATAATGTTAACAGAACTAAATGATAAATAATTGTTATATTATCTATCGTAAATGATAACTAAATTAAAGTAATAATAACACGGTCATTTCCTTTTCCGCGGGATTATTAAGTTTGGTAGAAAAGCTTAAAGTACAAAACAAATGGTATGCTACGGAAGAGGCCTCTATTGAACTGATAAATATAGGTGCTAGTTACATGTCCAACCGTTAAAATACAAACTTAAAAACAAACGTGTACTCACTCATGTCTAAAGTTTAATGGTGGAAGCACCTTGGGCAGGGTCCTTAAGGATCTCTATCACCATCTACCTGAGTCCACATTTGTATCATTTTGCCGTATCGTATCTCCGTCGCGTAACTCCGACGCGTATCATGATCGTTAGTGTGGACGCAGTAAGATCGTGATCACGCGACTACGCGACACGCTGTATCTGCTGTGTTTATTAAATACCCCATACACTTGCGATCGGATTCGCGTATCAAGATCGGTTAGTATGGACCTGTTTTGATACTCTATCATGATACGCAGTTATGATTTGATACGTGATACAATGCTATCCACCTCGAGTTGGTTTTTCCCCGATGAAAAGGGATACGCTGCTACGCTACGGTTAGCATGCACGCATTTTTTTAACGCAACTATGCTATTGCTACGTTGTGCACGAAATAAGCGTCCATACAGCTTACGCGAGCTCGATACGTATCACGTGATCGTGATCGCCAAAATGATACAAATGTGGAACCAGCTTTACCTGCCGCCAAACAGCAATGTACGCAATGTCATGTTCCGATGCGGGAGTAAGAAGTAAGAAGAGAAGATATTTGGCAGCATTCTACCTAAGTCCTCATGGTTGGCATCCAATTTGAATTCTTGAGATTAACATAGTGAAATTACAATGTTAAGATTGAAATTGTCTATGGTCTACGGGTGGCTCGTGTGCTCGTTTGCCTTTTCCATACCAATAAAAACTAAATTCAATCAAACGCACTCACGTCATAAACAACGCTGTTGGTATTCTCATAGACATATTCTTCGCAATCCTCGGTTCTGCTGTTGTCGAAGAGCCACGATGGGCAGGTATTACTTCCAGGGTTGGTCTCAGAACTGTTCGAGAAACGAGCGCAGTTGTCGAAAGCGCCATTATTCATGGGGATTGCGTTTGCTTTCCATGTTGGGGAGAACTCTGGAATAGCGCCGTCGCATTCTGGGATGAGACATCTGAGAGCAAGCAAGCATAGTTTTGCATATTAATTGAATATAGAAATAGATTATGTATTACAATTAGCTAAATTGATAGATTTACAGTAACGGTGGGAAATTCAATTCTAATAAAATGACATACCAAATTATTATTTTTTACCCGAAGAATGTCGAACGGGACTAAGCCTACGCTGTCAGTCCTTTCGTCTATGGACCTTAGGATACTAAGGTCCTAGAGCTGTATCTTTTGGATCGTAAGAGACACCGGATTGATTTGTTTTTTCAAAATATGTGTTCCTACGGCTGAGTTTCTAGCAAATAAAAAAAAAGTGAAGAGTCGTCAAGATAGGTTTTTTATTTTGTTTTTATCGTAAAAACTGTTAAACATACTTACAAGCGTTAAATTTGGCGTGTTTATCATACAAATACTACTAAAAAAAACAATAAGTACTAAAAACCGGTCAAGTGTGAATTGCGCTCGCCCGATATATTTATTCGTAATTGGCTGCAGTACGGAACTCTCGGTGCATGAGTCCAACTCAATTAAATAAAAAAAAAAACACTTATTGTTTGAGCAAGCTGATTTTTAACCGATTTCCGTATTCAGAATGAGCAGAGCTGAGAGGCTAGACAAGTTGCTTAACTCTAACGTAAACGATTTTCGAAAACTGAAAAAGTGTATAGTATTAACGTAGGCGCTCGACGCGACCGTCTGACAGCTTATGTCAATCCTGGGGGGTTATTATGACATGGCTATGCAGTTCATTTTACGGTGAGCGTAAAGGACGGAGCGATAGCCGTTGCATGACTCTGTCCTTTTCTCACAGCGTAAAATGATTTGCACAGATACGGCATAATAACCCCACTGTAGATCATTAATAACGATAACAAGCTCGCTACGTATAGGGTCTCTGCTCTGATGATGAATTTGTAAGTTGCCAAGAGAATGTGGACTTGTCATTTATTTTTTACAAGCTAATAATGACTATAAATGTTATTTAAAGTAACACTAGGTACACCCGACTGTCACTTTAATAAGAAAAACGTCATTTACCTTGTGGGTATCCTAGCTGTAGTGAAGATGTACTCCCCAGAAGCAAAAGCAGAGAAGATAACCGGTAGAGCAGCCAGCAGCAGCGTAACGATCTGGTAGAGACCGAACTGGCCTACTTCATCTATGAGGATCGTGTCCAGGTCAACACTCTTGGCTGGCGAATCAGGGGAACCTGGTGAATCTGGCAGTTTCGATGGAGCTGGTGGGTCTTGTGACCCTGGGTATTCTTGGGAACCTGGTGGTCCCTTTGGACCCGGGGGTCCTTGTGAACCAGGTGGCTGTAATTCTGAAAGTCCCAATGGACCTGGTGGTTCCAGCTGACCAAGAACCCCTGCTTCCCCACTCTCCGCTTTCTCCATCTTTAGCTTGCGTGCGTGCGCAGCGTTCCCCGCAACAAATTAAATAATGTCTATTTTTCCGATTAAATTATCATATCACTTGGGGCGATAAAATTTAGCGAAGATATTTACAATGCTGGAATTTTAACGTAGGTATTTAATATATTTAAGGCTCGCCATAGTTATCGGCTTACTTGCGTTGAATAAGGACTATTTTTTGCCCTAGAAAAGTCAATAAAATGATAGAAGAATAGAGAATAGAATAGAAGTTTTCTACGATTTTGTGCCGAAGCGTTACCAAACTCTGAGCAATTTTAGTACCAGAACCACAATTGTACACTATTCAGTTAATATTACTTAGATGAGTGAACTTGAACAGCTACTACCGCGGGAATATAGCGTTTCCACAATGAAGTGATTTCGCCTGTGTCAAGTAGGTATATATAAGTATAAATCAATATAGCAATAAAACACAATCCAATCTTCTCTAGGAAGGTTGGTGGCAACGTTGTACGGTGATATGTAGGACAGAGGCTAAGATAGTTTTAACCTCTGTACCACTGCGAGTCCACTTGAAACGAGAAGTAAGTTGCCAGATACACGAAGTAAGTCCAAGTCTATCACTGTGCAACACAAAGGCATTACACAAAAATAAAAAATAAAACAAATTACACATCCGCCATCTTTTGACGTTGCAAATGGCCTCCGGTTGATGATGATCATGTTTGTCTCGCATCACGACGAACTAAACATCAAGTCATAGCATAGAACACTGTCATATGTGACATGTGTTGTGTTCATCATTTTATTAGGACGGCCGTTAGTGCGACTGCGTCGGCAATATTTTTGCAAAGTTGGTATTTCTGCAGGGCCTTTATTCAACGAGGTAGTAAAAATATTGATTTTTACATTGAAACCGTAATGTGTACAACTCGATCGACTTGACAATACAATAACATGTCAAAAGCGGTATGGTCTTTATTCTACGTCGTAAAAACCACAGTGTCTTTGGCATGTTATCGTATTGTCAGTTTTGATAGCTCTTATTTACCTGACAGTAGTAGCGAAAAGTAGTAAATACCTAGTTATTTTCATAATCGTGTTATAATAGAGAGCTTTTTAGTCGAGTACCGTGTTTAGGCCACGAAGCTTGCTGAGTGGCCTAAGTAAGGTACGAGATTAAAAAGCTTGATTATGACACTATTGTGAACAATACTTTTTGTACGAGTTCATTAAAATTAATAATTTAAGTCATTAATACAATCACCACCACATCGACATTTGTATCAAACCACGGCGTCCGTAATTGTTGCAGTACTGTGCTGTTCTGTTGGCTAAAAACTAGCCAATCACAAACCGTAGTTGTTTTATTTTTTTTATGCCCTGGATACAGAAGCAGGTTTAAATAGATTTTTGACAGATGACGCGACGCTGCTACGTTCCGAAACGCCATAGATTGGCAATTTTGTATCGGATCGAGTCTCCTTAAACAAGGACACATATTATTGAAATACGAAGTTCTATTTTCAATTTTTTTTCAGTTGTCTTGAGCGTATCGAAATGGTTATTTCGGAAGTGTCAACGATGAAAAGAGTGACGTCGACGAGTACAAAAAAACAATTTCATAACATCAACTATAATATTATGATTTTACGAAGATGAATTTAGGCAGCGTTACCTCTTAAGTAAAACTTACTGCGGTTGTTATTTTTGATAACCTCACATACGTACCTCATTAGACTCCAAATGTAACCTCTAACGATAAATGTATCAAAATAAAATAGTTTTGTTTGTTACTTCAATAACATTCACGATTACAAAGAGACGTGAATTCGAATAATGTTTTATTACAAGTATACACAACACAGTCAAGTTAAAAACACACTATACTTTACTTATATTCGGTTTATCTAGCAAATACAATTTTACATAATTATTACTATTTACCAGGTTTTTGAAAATGCATCTGAGGTGTCAGAAAGACTTATCTGTGGCCTGTCTGATAACCTTAATCACAAATTAATAATCATCATCATCTTCCTCGTCCCTTGGCTTGATGATGCCAAGCTTCGTCGCCAGTGCTGCCACGTTGGCGCGGACCTCTTCCTGCACCAGGTTGAAGGACATAGCCAGGAGCGCAATGCCGAAGAGTAGGTATAGCGAGCACAGGGCTATGGAGTGAACTGCTGCTGCCGTTGACCCACCTTGACCCTTATAACATTTAATCAGAAACATAACATACGTAGATACCAATAGTTAAACTAACATGAGACGTGACTTATTAATATTATAATGGGCGGATGGCGTGTGCCTTTAGTATGTATAATTAATTCAATTTGCTAATAATTTAGACGTTTAAATACATTGATTTAATACAATCGCTTAAATACAGAGAGACAATTTTCATTAATATCTCTTTTAGTCATTGATCAGAACATGATTTGGAATTTTTGCGATGTAGAAATTCAGTGCAGTGCTAAAACTGATCAGAGAAAGGTTAATAACAATATTAAGAGGTAGGTAATACTCTACGGAAGAGAGCTTAGCTCTCAAGAATACTCGTAGTGATCTAACACAATTGGTATCAAATCCCAAAAATCGAAACAAGAGAAGAATCATATAGGTCATATAACGTAGGTGTCAAAATGTGACAGTTTTATCTGGATAGAGATAATGTAACTGATATACAATAACCTCTATGAGCTGGCTAAAGACGACGTAATGTTAAAGCTAAAGGTATTAATAGTGATTGAACTAATAATTTTAGCGGTGAAAGGACCTTGTGCAGGGTCCGTCCGGATTAGTATCACCATCTTAACCTGCCGCCAAACAAAAGTATTAGCATCGTGTTTCGGTGCTCCAGTGAAAAGACTAGCATATAGGCATTCCGTCTTGGTTCTCAGCAACGCTTAGCAGTCTTGAGATTGCAAATTTCTATCGGCTTCAGAGTCCATTTATTGTTAGTTAACTCGTTTCCCTTCACCATGCAATAAAGATAAAAAAATAGTATTGTTCGCACGCTAAGCCTGTTAGCAGCGGTAAGCAAGCTCGGAAGTAATGTTTGAGATGACGTAAAATGATGGTAACCTTGTCCTTTTTAGGGTTTCATACCCTAAGATTACCAAACGGGACCTTAATCAGTAAAAGTTCGTTGTCTATCTGTTCTAAACTAAGAGCTGGATAGTTTGAACAATAAAAAAAAATGAAAATTCGCACGCAACCTTTTCAGGTTTTGACTCCCTAAAATAATACAACCTCTTGTCGGTCTAAGTAGTCAAAGCTTCTTCAGCTCGCATACCTGCGCTGGCACAAAGTCGCCAAAGCCGATGGTGGTGAGTGTGATGAAGCAGAAGTACGCTGCGTCCAGGTACGCCCAGCCCTCCCAGCTTTTGAACAGAAAGGTGCCCGCCACGATGTAGGATGCCACCAGGAAGACGCACAGCCAGATCGGTACAGGCTTTATCTGTAACACCACGCCAAGTATAGGCAAGGAAATTGTTTTCTTACCAATTTGACATATTACGCGAAATAGACACGTTTAAAATGATAACCCGGCAAATTGACGTATCACACTGGCAAACAATCAAATTCGTCTGATATTTTTCTGGGTTAAGGACACGAGAGGAACAGATAAACAAGCACAACTAAGAATCAAAACTTAATAAGTTCAGTTGAGTTAAACTACTCAGATTGTTCAAAAAGGCTTTAGTGTAAACAAAACACTCGAGTCTCTACAGAAGACCCCAGTCTCTAGAAGACTTAGTGCTCAGCTAGTTTGATAGTAAAGCTTTGATTTAATGACTAGAATCTAAAACAGTAAGTCGAGTCTTACAAGTGAAGACTCAAGGGACACAATACATGTGGAATTTACTTGACTAATTAGTAGTAGTTTATACTTGCAAGTAGCAAACAGAAAAAATAGGTTTCTTGCTCTTACGCACAAGCTAAGCTAGAGTAAGACTAAAAGGTAACGTTTGCAATTTTGATTGCTCGTATTACACTTTGGACTGTGATGAATTATGATTCTTTCAACAACGACGGTTGGACGGACGAACGAGTGAATGTCCAAGCGGCGAGTTAAAGTACCACCAGAGCGAACAAACACATTTTAGCGCAGTCAGTTCAATTTGGCAGCATGGCTTATCGAACGTATAAGGCTGCCTACTTAATTGAGAATGCACGCGCTAATTTGTGGTTTTGTTCGCTCGGACGGGACTATTTGACCTCGCCGCTGCAATTTGGCAACATATAGGTAATTTAAAATCCAAAGGCGGTTTTGAGAATCAGGTGTCGTATAATGGAGAGCTTCATGAAGGCATAGAGGCTGCTCAGGCTTTTGCGAACTTTTTCTCAAGCGTCTTCCTCACCCGCGTACCTCTACTTGACCATACAGGGATTATGAAGGATGACAGGTCAGTTAATGCGAACCATGTTCATATCGACACGATTTCCCCTCAGGATGTAGAAACTGGCATAGCTCGTCTTAAGCCCCAAAGCTCGTTGGGTCCTGATGGTATCCCGGCGTATATCTTGAAGGGCTGTAAGGATTGGCTAGTACTGCCATTGTCCCATATTTTCAACCTAGCTCTAAGTACTGGGGAGTATCCTGATCAGTGGAAGGTCACACGGGTGCGCCCTATTCCCAAGTCTAGTGATAGAGCAAGTGTTGAAAATTATCGTCCCATAGCCATTCTCTCTTCAATTGCCAAGTTGTTTGAATCAATCGTCTACAAACTTCTAGCCTATCAAATAAAACCAAATCTTTGTGACTCACAACATGGTTTTAGGCCGAAGCGTTCAGTCGAAACCAATCTTTTAACCCTGGTTGACTCCATTTCTAAGCATTTGGACCAAGGAATACAGGTTGACGTGTTGTACTTTGACTTTAAAAAAGCCTTTGATCGCGTGGATAATGACATACTCTTAAGCAAGTTATGTAACATAGGTTTCTCGCCCAAACTACTCCGGTTCTTTGCCAGTTATCTACGCGACAGGCAGCAGTACGTTCAACACGGATGCTTTGTTTCCAATTCCTACCAGACTCGTTCAGGAGTCAGCCAGGGTTCGATTCTAGGCCCATTTCTATTCGGAATTATGATAGACGACTTGGCTTCTATCCCTAGATATGCCGGGTGCCTGCTCTACGCTGACGACCTGAAGCTCATATATGGCGTGCAACAATTCTCCGATTGTGAATCTCTTCAAGAGGACATTAACCGGGTCTATCAATGGAGCATTGACAACAAACTTCTTTTCAATACCTCAAAATGTTCTGTGATGTCTTTTAGCCGTGCTCATGGTCTCTTATCTGCAAAATACCTACTAGGAACGGAACCCATTACACGCGTCGATACTATGAGAGATTTAGGAGTCATTTTCGATACACACCTTAACTTTCATGTTCATATGAAAACTCTGGCTTCCGACTGCTACCGGCGGTTGGGGTTTGTCTTACGCAATTCCCGTGAGTTTTACAATGTCAATGCCATTAAACTTGTTTATACTGCTCTAGTCAGGAGCAAACTTGAGGCGGCGTCTATAGTATGGAACCCTCATGAGGTCACTTACGTCTTGCTTCTGGAGAAAATCCAAAAGGCATTTTTGCGTTTCTTATACAAGAAAACATACGGGTACTATCCTTATCTTTACCCAACGAAGTTTCTGCTCGGCACCTTGGGATTTAATTCTCTGGTGGCGAGGCGTAATTATGGGCTCTTGACCGGTGTGTGTCGAATATTGCGTGGAGATTCGGACTGCCCGGAACTGGTGGCGCAACTGGTACGCCTACTCGTACCCTCACTGTCTCAATCCAAGTTTAATCTTCGGCCACGCCACCGCGATCTGCTCGCAGTTCCGAAGGCGCGCACTGTGTCGTACAGGAATTCACCACTTGTTCGCGCTTTACAATATCTGAATGCGCTTCTCGACTCAGCACCTGACTGCGATGTCTTTGCAGGTAGCTGGAGGATTATATGTGGTGAATGTACAAGGTTCTGTGAGGCGATGGATGACCGACCGTCTTCAGTTTAATTTAATTGTTTGTAAATTTTAATATTGTTATCTGCTGTGCTATGTGTTCTTACTTATTGTTAGTGTTTGTATTTTTGTTGCAATGTATGAATTTCACAGTGCCTTGGTGTTTAACTGTAATGCTGTGTAATTTGTTTTCCAAATAAATAAATAAATAAATAAATAAAATTTCGCTCGTCCGTCCGACCGACCGCCGTTTTTTGACACCCCTGTTCTGTTTCAGACGGATTTTCGAACTAGTAAATGTACTCGAGCATTGGCCTCAGAATTCAGTAATCTCTTAGTGACCATTACCACCTTAGTTTCCATGTCATTTATAAACATTGATTCTGCTTTATTCTTAACAAAAAGTTCGGGCACAAAATTTAAACAGTACAGCTAGATTGTTTGAGTAACATCCAACTTAGAGGCCGTTAAATCCTTTTGGAAAACGAATTCTACGTCTTACTTCTTGCTTAATAGGCTCCGGATCGACTGCATAAATTTCAGAATGTCGGGACCCCCAAGCAGCTGGAAAAATAAATTAGTCTTATATAAGCTCTGTTCTTTTGTTTTGAGAAAGTAAGAGATCTTTTACAAGTTATGTGTTTATACATATAAGAAGAAACAGAGCCTTTATATTTTATTTATTGTATATTATGTATTGATAGCGAAGATACGCTATATATGTATATATGTATTGATAGAGTACAGATTGTAAGTTACCCGCAGATCTCCCTCGTCGAGGAACCACAGCACCATCGTCGCTCCAGTAGTCGCGCTCGGGCGACGGCGTCTGCTCATTAAAAAATAGTAATTAAGTATTTTCTGAACAGTCCTTTAACAAATGTCGCTGTGAGATTACGCAGGACCCATTATAACCATTTCTTAAACCATTTGAATAATGTACTACTAAAGAACTTAGATTTACTAAAAAAAAAAAAATTATATGCTTATTGTCGTCATTTTCATTAGACATGCCAAGTTATGTATATGTAACTTATAGGAAACTCAACTATATTGCTGTACAATGTCAGATTATCCTTGGACCTAAGGTTTTATAAAATTAACGTAACCAATATTACATACTACGGCCTAGGGACGACCATATTGGAGGGTTATGTGGGATTCACAACCTCCTACCCTTCAGAGCGAAGGGGAAGGGGGAAGCCTACCCACTAAAACCTCACCGGTGTTAGCCTCCATAGGCTGTTAACGGGGGCACCGTGGGCTGATGACTATTCACCACTAGAACCTAACATATCCAATATACATACACTTACATGTAGGTAGTACATCGTGTACACATTTAGTCAATCTAGTCAATATAGACAAAAAAAGCAAAGACAAAAATGCAGTTCTGTTAATTTAGCCTGAACTTTCAGTAGACACATCGTTTGTAAATTTGATCCTAACTTACAATAGCATGAGGCGGCACTCTGACGCTATCATCGACAGTGTGAAGCCGCCGCAGCCGCCGCGCCCGCCCCCCCACTTCCACGTCCCTCCTCCCGTCCTCGTCTTCCCAGCGTCGCTCGTAGTCGTACACCGCGCTGCGCGCGCGCCGATTAGCACGCCGCTCGTAACCGTAGTCGTCACGATCACGTTCATAGTAGTCACGATCGGTCCTGAAATACATGGTGCTTTTTTGTGTACCACTATTTTGGAATATGTCGTATTGCCGTAACAAGATTGAATGGGCGGCACAGTTATTTTATGTCACGAAACCGGGTTTTCCATACTTGAAGTCGTAAAAGTATAGACACCCACACTACGGCGTCGCTTAGCGTCGACAGCTATGGTCTCAGAAATAACGTGCACATGAATCTACACACACAAATATGGCAAACCCGCTTTAGTGAGATACTGTGGTGAGATAGAACAATTAGCCCATTACTAATAAACGTTGAGTAACGGTGGCAGTCGCGAGGCGTTCGTACAAGCCGATTATTTACGGCTTTACCAAAAATTCCTATGCATAGAGTAGGTATACAAACAAAACGTAAAACCGAAAATAACCCGGTATACTATAGCTTTACCTTGCATTACCATCTTCATAATACGATGCATAACCAAAACGCAATTTATTTACAAAGCCGAAATCTATCGCAGTAATACTCGCTCGCACATATTCACTTACCTACAAGAAAGAAACAATAACAATATATTCGTACACACGCGCAGTTACATTTCACTGCGCGCGAACTTACACCCACAAAATTATTACAAGTCCTGCGGTCGACCTTTGCCGCACTTGAAGTAACACATTCAAACATTTTTCTAGCGCTTCGAACTCACACACAGACACGGCCGCACGTGAGAAAACAATAAAAATCAGAGTGAGAGACCGCTCTAGTCCACAATCGGGCGCCGGCTTATTTCAAACCATTTTCAACTTTAAGTGTATAGCACGCGTCACTTTCTTTTCTCGAGGACGCCGTCGCCGCCACCTACGACCTTCAAACTTTAATAATATTTTGCATCCTTTTTTCATTACGCAATATTACGCGACGCCATTACTTTAGTTCGCGTCGTCGCGCAAAGATACAGTGTAGGTAATTCTTGTGAAAGTTGTTTTGAATTACCTATTTATTTAGTGTTTTATGATTCAAGTAACTAGTGAAATTTAGCTCGCTAAGTGTTCGTTTCGTTCGTGTGTTCATGTGCTGTAATGATTTGTTTGTAGTTACCTACTGTTTGGATTATTTGTTTTTGTTCACGACGACGGAGGTTGGTGTTTCTATTCTATTTTTAATACGTTAGGTACCTATAGGTTTTACCCAAATCTAATTTAGGTTATATTCGTGGTTTTTCAATATTTTTGTCTGTCTGTAGGTACTCAAAGTAGGTACTAAATATGGCCGCATTGGTTCAAATTGAGTGTTGTCTTACAGATTACCTACTTAATGAGCTAACATGTTTTTCAAGGTTATCCTTTGAAAATAAAAAACATGTCATTAAGTTAGGACGCGCTCGCCCAGACCTAAAAATTGATTATAAGCGTAGAGATGGATTCTTCAAACACTTCCATAGTGAATTATATGATAAATACAATTGGCTGACTGGCAGCTGCAAATTAAACAAATTGTTTTGCTATTCGTGTTTGCTGTTTGGAATCGAACCGGTTTTGCAGATATCAACAATATATATAATTCAGCTAAGAAACATGTTCAAAGCGAGAAACATATACGGAGTTGTATATTATTACATGAGTTCGGTAACAGTAGAATAGAAACTTTTTTTGGTAATAACTTTGAGGCCCACAATCTATGATAACGTATTAGCTCATTTTGTTAAAAAACCCCGCAGAATTATTCTTGAATATAAATAAGTATCGAACTGTACCTAGCGTATTTCAAGTGTATATAATTATATTGAGTTTTCAATCGGTTTCTATATTTATTTGCATGAACTTAGTTTAGGTTTACTTGGATTGTTTAGCGCTTTATGCGTATGCGTGTCATGGTTTTCTTAATAGGTACAGGAAGGCGGGTACGGACGGCGCATGCCGCGGGCTGTGGGTTTTCTTTATTCGGTTGATTTTGTTGCACGAATTTGTAAATATATGTTTAATTAAGTCTTTTTTTTGGTTTCTGTGTGCAGACCTGCGGTGCATGTATTTAATTTGGTTTATTTTTGTTTTGTTTTTAACAAAGGACAACTTTTTATTTTGCATGATAGGTATTAGCAAGCTAATTTTTACTGTGTTTTGATTTCTAACGTAAATTAACTATATTGTCTGTGTGTTTAATGTGTGCGTACGCAACTAACGGCTTTTTTCAAAGCCACTTTTGTCATACTTGACATACACTGTTCATGTAATACCAGTGATGTCATGTATGGCGAAGGTGGTGAACACTAACTGCAAGGATCGCACGTAGAAACAGTTACCGCACTTACTTCAGCACTGCTTTTTGGGAACTAAAAGATGACATCTATGGTATGTTTTTTTTTAATTAATGGAAGGGGCAAACACGTACACAACACACGCCATACATACACCTTTTTTTGCTCCGGCTTGTCTATTTATTTACGTGACGCTTCGCCACTGAACGGTGGTATAGCTATACAATGTTTTGTCCTTATCTGTAATTGTGACATTTGAATTTGGTTAAAGTAGAGTATTCCCAGTAACTTTTGTAACTCGTTGGGCATAGAAAAACGGAGATTTCCGATCGTTCTTAAGAAAATGGTAGCACTGTAATTATCCTTGCTATGTATGAGCCGTTTAACGTTTGTAAAAGTAAAAGAGGCACAATCATAGCAAGGATAAAGTGCTATTTCTGTCACATAAACCTGAAACTAAAAAGAAAGGGGTGTGCTGAGAAAATAAAACTCATTGGGATTCGGATAAACCTGAATCATAAAAATAAAGACCCTACTTTATACAAATTCATATTCTTGAACACTAACCTGCGGTCCCACGTTTTCCTGCTCCTTGGGCTATCAAACTCATAGTCGTCATCTTCAGGATCATAATCACGTTCTTTATATGCTCCAAAATCTTCTACCCGGTCACGCCTTTTCTCTCGTTCTTCTAGAGCCTTCCTTTCCTTGTAATTCTCAAAATCAACGTCATAAAGATCATGCATTTCTAATCGCTCACGTCCCTTTGAAGGTAATGGACCTCCTGGGCCTCCTGTTGCCTCATCTTCGTACCCGTAATCATAAAAGTCACGTCGGGGGCCGTAGTCAGGCTTGGACTTTGAAGGCCTTGGCAAAGACTTGCTACGTAGTTCCGATTTTGACGTGTAACTTGCGTGATGATCGTTGAGATCCTTCAATGCAGCTTCTAAGTCTTTCAATGGCAGTGATATCTTTGGAAATTCCTCTGTAAATACATAGCAAGGATTTAATATATCACATGATTTATATTGGTTGTGTGTAAGGAGTAATTCGAAAAGTATCACCCTGCCTGATGTAAAACAAACCGAATCACAAAATAAAACTACATTTCTCACTTCCTGACCAGTATGTAATTACGAACCTGACGGATGCTTCATCCAACCCGATAAAGGCGACCATAATACGGCCAGCACTAACATAAAACTCACCATCATCATCAACCCCTACATCTGACTTTATATTTGGAGGGGGAATTTTCATGGCTAAACGGGAATAGGGAAGTGACACGTGGGGAAGTAAGCTGAGAGTGCTTGTATGTTTGTAATCCCTATTTTTTCTAATCCTTTCTGATGACATACTCCACGTACTTGTTTTATTTATTTATTTTACTTGATGTTCTCAGTGGACTCTATTCTCTGTGCACTAACTCTGGCAATACTTATCACACTGAAGTTACACCAATGCCATTTATTTACTTCGAGCCAGCCTTCGTCAACCAATATTTAAAAAAACAACCAAGTTTTTAAGGAATAGTTGGAGCTTACCCTCGTCCTCATGATGGTCTCGGTCCCGTCCATACCGGTCATAACGGACCGGTGACTCTTCTCGGTCATATCCTCTTGGTTCTGGAACAGTTATCACGTAGGTATAGAACTTCATCACAAAATTTATTGCTTATTAACTTGCGAGAAATGCATTTGTTGGTTTATCCCTTGTTCGTTTGGTGTCTTAATGTAGACAAAAGGTAAAAAGGGACATAGGCTGTACGGCTAGCACATGACAGCTAATGCAGAAAGGAATTACCGCCCAACCAATGACTAAGGTAACTTGTGCCGCCCTGGTTCTTAACCGGAAAAATTACTCAATCTAGGCAGTTACAATAGTTTTATTAAAATGTCATTAATGTCGAACAGACTTGTTAACTAACCATAAGTGCGTGTGAGTGGGGGCTGGGACGCGGTGCGGAGGCCGGCGGGGTGTGAGGGACCGGGGCGTGCGCGGCGCCCCCGGGCGCTACTGTACCCGCTGTCTCTGTACCTAGAAGGTACATACCAACCACATGCAAATAAGACACGAAACAATTCAATAAAATATTAAATAGAAAAATATTTCGATAAATTGGTAACCCGTTCTTTCAAAGCTGATATTTGTTAAACGGCCTAACCGATTTTATGAAAGTTAGCTAAACACCACCACTAAAAAACTTGTTTTTCAATTTAAAAAAACCGCATCCCAATCGGTTAACCCGTTCAAGAGCTACGGTTTATATAACTCCCCCCTCTTTTCGTGTCGGGGGTTTAATGTGTCACTAACCTGCACTCGGTGTCGGAGTGCGCACGCTCGGGCCGCTTGCGCCGCGTGGAGCCGTGCCGCGTGCTCCCGCGCATGGAGCGCCTGCGTCACACAAATTACATTATTAATGCACTAATGTACTAGGAATCTATTCTTTTCGGGAGTCTTATTGTTTCTGATATGTTACGTTATAATATTCTTTTGAACTTGACCATCGCCATTACTGTCAAATTAAATAAGAGGTGTCGTAACGTTGAAAATACGATGACATGCAAAAGGCAATATGGTTTTACAAAATAGAATACAGCCCCTAAAAGATAAAAAATGGTTATTCAGTAAGAAGGCCGCACGGGCAGTGTTACACGTCAAAAATCTACCATCGCGTCTCAAGAGGAGATTACTGCTGAGAGGAAACGCCGCACGAAACTGAAATCTGGTAAATGAAAAACGGCATCGTGTTTACTCGGACGAGTTCGTATTTATCTTGCCTTATCTGTCAGCGTTATTTATTACGCACCAATCATCATCATCATGTCATCCGAAAGACGTCCACTGCTGGACATAGGCCTCCCCCAAGGCTCTCCACTCAGACCGGTCTTGTGCTTTTCGCATCCACCGTGCTCCCGCGATCCTGACGAGGTTGTCACTCCATCTTGTTGGAGATCCGCGGACGCCACTCCAGAACCTTCTGACCCCATCGACCATCAGTACTGCGAGCAATGTGCCCCGCCCACTGCCACTTCAGTTTAGCTATTCTTAGGGCTATGTCGGTAACCTTAGTTCTACTGCAGATATCGTCATTTCTGATTCTATCGCGCAGAGAAACCCCGAGCATAGCCCTCTCCATAGCCCTCTGAGTGACTTTGAGCTTCCTTATGAGGCCCATTGTTAGCGCCCACATCTCAGATCCGTAAGTCATCACTGGCAACACACACAGGTCAAAGACTTTTACTTCAATCACTGCGGTAATTTGGACAAAAAGGTTCTGCTAAGCTTCCGGAAGGCTGCCCAGCCGAGTCGGATTCGACTAGTGACCTCTTTCTCAAAGTTGGACCCACCTAACCTGACCTGAACCGTTTGTCCCAGGTAAATATAGTCGTCAACAGCTTCGAGCGCAGAGCCTCCGACTACCAAGGAAGTTGGCGCGACATGGATAATGGACGCATTACGCATCAAGTAGCAAATTAATTGAGAAAGCCACACTTATACGAACTTTTTCAATCATATGCGATGTCTTTACAAGACGTTTGTTGCTGCAGCGCTGCTTTGGAGTGATAATACTACCACACAAGCATCGTTACGTGCGTAAATTTTGTTCAAAATCATGTAAAAAATCACAAACGGTGCTGGTGCAAACGCTACTAAAGTTTCTATTTTCTATCTTTTCAAAATGTATGGAATTGACAAAAGTGGTCAGGTGATCTGTCATCAGCTTACGTCATTCTGTCGATTTTCGAAAATGCCTAACTTAACGTTTTGCACCATGACTACAAATTGACCTACGTACGTAGATAGACAATACCCAACACTCTGGAACAAATCGCGCTTATTACACAAAATATGAGCCCGAAACCTACTTACTACTTACTCTTAGCTATGCTTACGGTTTCGTCAAATACGTGTGAGTCTACACTAAAAATCAATGATCAAGTATGTAGTGATTGACGTATACCTAATGGAGGGGTGGTGGCGTCGGCGGCGCTTGGGGGGGCGCGTGCACACGTAGCAGCACACCCTCCAATACAAGAACCTGGAAACAATAGAAGTAGGAATCACTTTAATATTTAAAATAAGAGTATCTCATTGCTTAAATCCTACTTAAATTAATTAAAACTGTATTTACATTTTAAGCATTGAAAAAGTTAATTTATTTGTCACAGATAAACATTACAGGGATAACAGGCGTCTTCTTTTGGGCTTCACCGCAGTCGGGTAAAAAGTGTTGATTCAGAAAATAACACCAAAGTTCTAAATGTAGGTACAGTTTAAAGCACTAATATCTATGCAGCTATCACGTCAAATATATAATATGTATGTATACAATAGAATAGACCTTCCAGAAACATCGGCGTGGCGATATTTTTGACGCCTTGGTAATGTATATATATATATATATATATATATATATATATATATATATATATATATATATATATATATATATATATATATATATATATATATATATATATATATATATATATATATATATATATATATATATATATATATATATTCTTGACTTTGACTGTACCTGTTGCTCCTATAACCATATACCAATTCTACAGCCATCATTGAGTTCAGGTAATTAAAGATAACTGATCGCCTTTACTAATTTATTGGCAACAGTTCCTCAGACGCTGCAACGTTGTTACAAATTGAAGGCACTTTCCTCATTCACAGTCGGCTACAAAGACATGTAGGTACCCGCTTTTTCATCTTGTTCCATTAAATTAGAGCGCCAAAATGGTAATTAAAAAAAAAAGTTAGCTGAATTATACTTTGTCTCTTTTTGCCAAATTCAAATGTCACAATGAGAAATAAGGACAAAACATACTTGGCTTATAAATAAGAGGGTAACACAATAAGCATTTAAGGGTTTGGTGACGTGTAATATGTACCTAAACGATGAAGCCATGACGTCACCGATGTTGGAGAGACACAGCAGCATAAGCGGGATGCCGAGGATGGCGTAGAAGATGGTCACCACCTTACCGGTTTGTGTCTTCGGGGCGATGTGTCCGTAGCCTGAGGAAGAGCAATTCTGAGTTAGTAGGGTTTGACTTAACACCCTCGAGGTCGTCACGAATATTTGTTTGTTAATACATACGCATACAATCACGCCTCTTTCCCGTAAGGGTAGTCAGACACCACTTCCCTCCACTTGCTACGATCCAGACAAAATTCCCTCGCTTCCTCCACACTCATAAGACCGCGGGAAACGCCACGCGCCGTTTCAATCTTCGCAATACACTCAGGGGCAAAAATACCGGGTCAGAGTGCGTTTTGCATACAAACGAGACTATTTCGAAGCCTTGGCTCCTCGCCAGGGGTTGTTTTGAGTGAGGTTTAATGGTGGATACTCCGAGGTTCAATAGAGGAGGTCAAAAGTTCTTAAGATACCTAACTGATCGCACAATCAGTTTACACCACAGCGGGAGAGTTTGGGTCAACATTTGGATTTCCTTACATTTTATTGCCCTTTTAGATGTTTTTCTGAACAGGCACTATTCCGGCGTTAACCGCAGATTCATTCAGTTGGGTATCCTAGGCACTCTGGAAGTCCTGTATCAATTCTCGCGGTATTCATCATCAGAATTCACTAAAAAAGCATTCCCTGGCGAGCAACCAAGGCTTCGAAATAGCCTCTTTAGTATGAAAAACGCACTCTGACCCGTTTGTTTTGCTCCTGAGTGTAGTTGCATTTACACGTACGGCTCGGAACCGAGATTGGAACGGCGCGTAGCGTGTCCGCGGTCCGAACTTTACGTGTGCAGACCGACATAGTCTCTTCGTACACGTGCGTCGTTTTAGGGCAGGTCTCCTGACCTGGCCCTTTACTTTCCCGATCCCCGTACGTTTATGAGTAGATGTTACAATCTATGATAAGTGAATATTTATTCTTTAGTAATGAATCCTGTTGATTACACACACATTCTTTGGGCAACTTATGTATAGTTTAGTCTCTATTTGTTACTTTTTAGTACTTGTGTGTATGTGATTTTTAGTACTTACGCAAATAAATGTTTTATCCATTTTTTTTCGTTTTTTTTTATTAATCCTATAAAAAGACTCGTATGTTAAATTAATCGTCAAATTCGCTTCAGTCATTTGGAAGGAGTAATTTTTTTTTAAACTTTATGAAATTAAGGGTATTGGTTAATATCATAATTAAAAGTACTAAATTAAAATCCGCCAAAGTCCGAATCGGTCTCGCACACGACAGGTACCACCGCCGTACAATATCGAGCAAAAACGCCAAAAAACGTTTCTTTTCTGGGAACCCGCTTTCATTAATTTAAACTCAATTACAAGTTTATTTTTGTAAGTTATTGTTCAAGGCGCCATAGATAGACGGACGGATAGCGGAGATTTAATAATACGGTCCCGATCGATGAGGAATCCTATAAAAAAACTATACCTACTCACATTTCCCTGTTTTGTACATATGTACACACTTTTTTTTAAGTTGTGGTTTAAGGTTTAGTCTTTTTCGTAGTTTAAGGTAACTAAATCCTTTTAAATAAACCCGACATAAAGTGTAAACAAATATTGAAATCTACTTTTTTTTTTATTGAATAGAGAAGGCAAACGAGCACACAGGCCACCTGATGGTAAGTGGAAACTGTGACCCATAGTCATTCGCATTCACAAGACTGCAAGCCTAAGACTGCAAATGCGTTGCCAACCCTGAGAACTACGATGGAATGCCTCTATGCTAGTCATTACACCGGCTGCCTTATCCCCAAACCGGAACACAACAATGCGAACACTGCTGTTTGGCGGTAGGTTAATGGATATGATGGTGGTAGCGATCCGGACGGACCCTGCACAAGGTCCTACCACGCGCAAACTAAATAAAAACTAAGTACTATACTCAATATTCTTATCAACTACGTAATCATAGGCGATGGAATAATTTCACAAGTTCAATCAAGCTATAAATTAAGCATTCATTCATTTGAGCAACCGAAGAATTTCATAAATAACTTCATTATAAAAGAACTATGAAAAAAAAAACACGGTCAAACAAGTTACGTAACACGATAGAGCTATCGTTAGAGCATGCGATAACAGTGTGACGTCAACTAGTAGTAATACGGTACCGACTCACCATGCAATGACTAATTTAACCGCTCTAGTAAGAGCATCGGTGGTTCAGTGGTAGAATGCTCGCCTGCCACGCGGGCGGCCCGGGTTCGATTCCCGGCCGATGCATCTCTTTTTGTATTTTATATTCATTTGTTTTTTTGTTTACGAATCATTCATTATGATAATGATGCTCATCAGGCATAGTGCACAAATAAATACGTGTATTTTGATTTAATTTTTATAATGCGTAAGAATATCGAACAACTAATAAAAAATCTAAGTATGTTCGAGCCAGACCTTTAATAACCGTTATTTTTGTGTAACGTTATCTTTCATAACCTTATTTTTCAGTAATACCGTTATTCTATAACGTTATTTGTCGCCTTACCTGTAGCGGTATCCATTATAACGTTATCAAACAAAACAAAATACGTATAACGATACTCCGGTAAGCGCTATAATAACGTTATAGACCATCTCTTTCTTACACTCAATTTCGCCCGCTCCCGCGCTTCGTGCGGCTGGGCTGCTGCTTATGGCGCATGACATTGTTTTGCCTTGCAACAAGAAAATGGTTATATCTGGCAACGTCGCGCAATGCATGAATCCAGCGCCGGACCGCCGATGCACGGGCCAGTCGGCCAGTCACGCAAAATGCCTACCTGAGGAGCGGCAACAGCGCGTAGTTCATAAGTTTCATAACGTTATTATAACGTTATTTAAGTATAACGTTATTACGATTTCGTTACGGTGTAGCATAACGTTATGAATAAATATCGATATATTTAAACGGAATTTTGAGCACTAACGAAATATAGCGTTATGATAACGATATTATTCATAACGTTATAAAGGCCTGGTTCGAGCTTATAAATGGCAAATCATTTCCTTTGACATTTTGAATAAGTTCCGGGTACGCTTAGTATGTTTAGTGATAGCAATGTTGCCAGCATTTTGGGAATAATGCCCACTGGTTGTGATTTGTTATATTAGTGTTTGTTTTTATATTTTGTTGATAAATATATTGCTTATAATTTGTTTGATATAAAGTTAAAATCTTAAAACGGTAAAAAGTAGTTACACCATACTGCTATAAGCGTTTCTAATCTCAAAAATACCAATTTCAGTGTTATTAAATCGCTAATAGATAACCACCTCCGAAAGTGTTCCCACCATAAATACCTAGCAAGCCGAAATGGCAATTAAATACCGATGATAAACTATATTTTATTTAAAACCATGCCCCGTATTGAGCAACAGACAGTTAACTTTAGAAGTAACCTTGATACACTTTATATCCTGCTGATCAAGTTTTTTGTGAACTGTCAATAAGTAAGAATGTAAAGTAATTAACACGCTTCAATTAACTTGACTTGTGAACAACAAGTCAACGAAAAAGTATTTTAATTATCATCATTATCAACCGAAAGATTTCCTTGATGACCACCACCATCTCTACTAAGGTTGTCTGTAAGAGTTCTCTTTTTAGCGATAAACCCGCTTCTGTTAAGTTGTTGTTGCCTACACTAAAGTGGCTTTGAAACGTTCTTCATTTTTCTAATTTCCATAATTAATAAACGAATCTTATTAATAAGATTGTCGCGTAAAATGATACTTTAATATGGCCAAGAAATGAAGTACCTATGTTTATCGTTATCTAGTACCTACCTACCCATAGCACAAGCTTAGAGATTAGTTCGGGATAAGTTCAATTTCTGCGAGATTGTCCCCAGATATTTACGTGCATAAACAGTTTGATGAATGTAGAGGAAGCGAAATCTTTGGACCGGTGCACCCCTTTGGTCCAAAGGCGCAGTGGTAAAGGTGCTTTGGTACCAGGGACCGGAACCGCTTACCCTTTAAAGGGTTTCCGTTAGGGTATATAATTGACAGGTTCTTACAAACCCTAACGATGCGATAAGCATATCTTCGACTTACCCTAATGAAAAGCTATCCCACACGATACAATTAATTCGACTAAGCGCTTACCAATTCCTTAAAACCCTCTTTAGACTTTCCCTATGAAGTGTTTATTGAACGGCTTCAAGCTATTTTAATCTCTACGCGCAGTCCATACAAAATATGTTCGCATAGGCTTCTTCTTCTTCTTCAAATTCCTCTCCACTACTGGAGGTTGGCAGTCAGGTCTGCATACAACTTCCTATCTCTCGCCAAACGGAACAGCTGTTCAACCGTGGCGACGCCTGTCCAGGTCTTTATGTTCCCGAGCCATGACATCTTGGGTCTGCCAACGCTTCTCTTCCCCTCAACCTTGCCCATAACGATAGTCTGAAGCAGTTGGTATCTCTTGTTCCGGAGAATATGACCCAGGTATGAAGTGTTTATTGAACGGCTTCAAGCTATTTTAATCTCTACTCGCAGTCCTAACAAAATATTTTCGCATAGGCTTGAAACCAACTAATCACATGAATATGCGTAACAGAGTCAACGGAGAGGGAGAATGGGTAGGGTAACACTAACGTAATGTAAGTGCTTAAATCAGAAACCCTTACGAAAAACTAGTTCGAAGCAGTTTCCATATCATCAGGGTAAGCCTATTGATAGGGAGAGCATATGATGTAGTACCCGATTGATAGACTTAACCAAATAAAGGGGTTTTTCGGTCCATGTTTGGTACTCGTACATCTTTCGCTTCCTCTGCACCTTTAGCATAAAGACATCAAGGTATGTTTGTGCTTATTTACATGTTTATTTATGACTTAAAATTAACTTTGGCATGTCTTAATATGGATATCTTGTTAATACAGCTCCAAGAATTACCTCGCATCTCGCACCTTAGGGGACACCGTTGATGCAGGAAAACATATCGAAAGTTTTATGTGGTCATCTTGCACCATCTTATGTACACATAAGTAGTTGATTCTATGTTTTAAAGATATTTAATTTTTAAATTTAATCAGTTAATCGCGTTAAACTAGTGTAAAAGGCTCTTAATTGATAACAACAATTTTCTTTTAATACTTATGACTCTTATGAGTAAAGAGTTTCCAATTGTTAGGTTTGTATACGCCAATCAATCTAAATGTCTGTCAATCTAAAGTGACAATCTTGTACCTGTCAAGTGTTATCTTTACTTGTGTGTGTATGTCACGCCAACATAGACGTATTTGACACTGATTATTAGTTAACTATAAAGGCTCTTTTAGAATGACCAAAGATAAAAGATATCATTATTTTGTTCTAAACTGAAAAAAAATTTTTTTTTGCAATATTTAAAAATCTAATCTACCAATTAGTTTCTATGGATATACCTAGCAATATGCCGAAGTTATCGTAAATCAAAAAAAACACGGTGTATAATGCTAGACTAAGTAGTACCATTGTAATATGAAATATGTTTAAAAATGACTGAATGCTGAGTTTCTTGCGGCGTTTCTTCTCAGGAGTGGTCTCCTCTTGGGAAGCGCTGGTAGATTCTTGACGTGTAAAAGTGCCCGTGCGGCCTACTTACTGAATAAGGTTATTTTATCTTTTACCTTTTTTACCCATGTAAAACGGTCCAGCGAATTCCCGCGACCTTGCAATGACAAACAATATTATACGGGAAATCCAAACTTGTCATTTGTTTGTATTATAATAATTTTATCTATAATCTAACGATTAACATATTAAATTGGCTCAGATTGAATCGATGACTGGCGTGGCCATCCGGCGGACGCCGCCGAGGCCGACTCCTTGGGTCCCCCGAAATTATCGACATTATAACATAATGACAGGTAATACCTGTCTGATATTAATATCATTACAAGCAAAAAGTGGTCTTTGTTTATTCTTCGTTTGGTATTAAATAGGAATGAATTTGCTTAGGGTTTGGGGTGTGAAATGGTAGATATAGCCATACAACTCACGGCTTATGTATGTTAATGATGCTGACATTGATATCGGTGAATATAAGACTAAAGACGTATTTACTTTCTGCTATAAACGACCAGTTGGTCCGATATAAGGACGCTAGAGCAAGTGGCCTTAATCAGATGATTGTACACTCAGGAGCAAAAAAAAACGGGTCAGAGTGCATTTTTCCATACTAAAGAGGCTATTTCGAAGCCTTGGTTCCTCGCGGTTCGTGGTTGGTTTTTAGTGAAATCTGATGATGAATACCTCGAGCATCGATACAGGGCTACCAAAGTGCCTAGGATACCCTACTGAAGGAATCTGCGTTTAACGCCGGAATTGTGCATGTTCAGAAAAATATCTAAAATGGCAATCAAATGTAAGGAAATCCAAGTGCTGACCCAAACTCTCCCGCTGTGGTGTTAACTGATTGTGTGATCAGTTAGGTATCTTAAGAACTTTTAACCTCCTCTATTGAACCTCGGAGTATCCACTATTAAACCTCACTCAAAACAACCCCTGGCAAGGAACCAAGGCTTCGAAATAGTCTCGTTTGTATGAAAAACGCACTCTGACCCGGTATTTTTGCTCCTGAGTTATAAATATAAATATTCTCAAGTTTATAAAACTTTTATAAGTACTTTTTCAAGTTCTTAAAAATACAGTTTTCTGTTATTTCTTTTGTTTATTAGGGTTATTAAAACACCGGTTTAGTCACTGTAAACTGTATTTTTGATGGTTAGCGATACCAGAACTCCTTAAAAGGGTCGTACAAAGGTTCAAAAATCCATAGCTAGAGACATACTATTTACAATGCTGCATTAGATATTTCCCATTTGGTATCCCACAAGCTTCTTGGCTTACATATAAAATAATTTAAAAAAAATGGAACCTTGTACTAGTCTCATATGCATGATGTGTAACATTGTGACATCTCGCCTCGGTAATAAGCAAGATGAACCATATATTTCAATTAATTGGTCACCGGTTTATTTCAAATTCAATCGATGCATCATGCAACCCGTGGAGCGAAACGCAAAGGAATTAAACTCCGTATGTTGGTACCATCGGCGAAAAAGTGGTCTACCACCCGGTTGAAGTTCACTTGCACGTCATTATACAACAAGTTCGATTGAGACCATTTGCAACGTTAAAAGATGGCGGATGTGTAATTTGTTTTAGTTTTTATTTTTGTGTATTTAGTTGTTCATAGTTATTTTTTGTTAGTGAATTGTATTTTTAATGCCTTTGTGTTGCACAGTGATAGACGACTTGGACTTATTTCGTGTATCTGGCATCTTACTTCTTGTTTCAAGTGGACTCGCAGTGGTACAGAGGTTAAAACTATCTTGGCCTCTGTCCTACATATCACCGTACAACGTTGCCACTAATCTTCGTAGAGAAGATTGGATTGTGTTTTATTGCTATATTGATTTATACTTATATATACTTGACACTGGCGAAATCACTCCATTGTGGAAACGCCATATTCCCGTGGTAGTAGCTGAAAAGTCGCCAAAACAAAACAATAACATTATGACAGTGACAAGTGTCAAACTTAGCGATAATTTGATCTCACAGAAACTCTTGTCAAAACTGGTAGACCATTTTCTTGGCCGACCGCATCATCTGACGGCAAACTCTACCACGGCGCGTGCTCATTGGTCAAATCAAATAACGCGCGCTTCCTCGGCTTGCACACTTCCGTACTTTTCACGAAGTCACTCCCTCATACGGCAGGAAAGCGAGAGGAAAGATGATACACACCAAAGTCGGACTCGAGCACCGAGGGTTCCGTACCTCCACACAGCGGGTATACATTCCGATTTGGATTAAATTTCGAATGGAATCAATGCAACTCACACTTGACGATTAATTAATATTTTTTTGTTTTTGATCTGGATTTGTACTATAATCATACCAAATTTGACAGTTGTATGTTTTACTGTTTTTACGAAACAACGAAAATAAAAAATAAGTTGAAAGGCAAAACGCTTCAAACGACAAAATGTCTGACATTGAGTGATATACATATTCGTCGTCATACATAAATTCAATTTCTTAGAAAAATGTTAATACATCAACCGTAATATTCATATGTTCTGAAAAAAAAATACTTTCGAATATCTATTACGGTTCAAAAGATACAGCTCTTCGAAGTTATGACAAACAGACTGACAGCGTAGGCATATTAAGAGGGTCCCGTCAGGCGTACACGAGATAAGCTACGACAATACGCTTCAGAATCCGTTAATGACACTTATTTTGCTCTAACAAACCATAACAATACCGTTTCAATTGGTCTAATACAATTACGTATATCCTTTACAAACACTCCATTATGTGAAACGTAAGTATCACAAACAATAGTCGCGTCACACCACTAGCAATCTCGCGACCTTCCGAAAACAATCGCTTGTAAACCCCACGGTGGCCTTCGACCATTAATTGGAGCAGAGATAAGGCACAATTGGCTTGCAACATGTCGTCTGGGCTTTCCCACCCTCGACCAGCTTTGGCAACCGAGTCATTGATAAAGTGGTATTTTTACAAACTTTAAATTAACGTATTCACGGAGAAGCGGTTATTAACATTGACTGGTATTTATATTTTGGATCTGTGTTTATTTGTTATATGTAATGTTGAGTTCTTCACAAAAAAGTCATGTTTCCGAAATAACTTGCGTCGTCAGTATAAATTTGATTATGTTATTCCCAGAGCCTACAATAAACTTGTTTATAAAAGTGCTTTTATAGCCGCAATGCGAGTATTCAATAAACTACCTGTTTATTTAAAAGAACTAGAGAATAACAATTTTAAAACTTCGATAAAAAAATGGCTTATTGGAAAAGCGTTCTATGACGTAAAGGAATTCTTTGCCCAATGAGGGATATTGCCATTTACTCTACTGAAGATATGATAACATGCTAATCATTTAAGATATATTTTATTTGATATTGTTCTATTGTACGTCCGAGATGGATAAGCTGTTGAGACTCATATTTTGTTATCACCCTTGTACACAGTTATACAATAAAGACTATTTCTATTTCTATTTCTATTAATTTAAATATTTTTAACCGGTTCTCGTCAATGAAATGGGCTGTGGAATACATGTGTAAACGTGATGACAATGCTATATTACGGTACCATCGAGCTGATCTGATGATGAAGTAAGAAGGTGGCGTCCGGATCATATAGTTGACACCAAAAGCTTGTCCCAAAAACATGTCGGACCATGCTCAGGGTAGGGTTCCGAAGCCGTTGCTACAATTAAATTAGACCTGGTGACAAACTTAATTTTGCCGTTGGAAAACTGTTATCCCCATACAAACATCGACATAGGTCGCGGTTTGCTTACCAACACCGCAAATAAGTTTTCGGCAGGTATAAACATTTAAATCGTTTGTAACTCAAGAACCAATGAAGTCAACTTAGTCGTGATAGTTTTCCTATTAAATTCATTATATGTGCTTAAATTTAAGATATTTTGTTGATTTTCCGTTTAGGCAGTAAGCGGGGGGAGACACTTGACACTAACAAAAATTAGTGCTTTAAAAGTGAATATTTCATAAACGAATTCCGTAATCGAAAAAAAATATTTTACTGACGCATTTTGAAAGACCTATCCATCGACACACCACAGTATGGGGTATACGAGAAAAAAAAAACAACATTTTATTTTACCTCTTTGTTGGTGTGACTACGAGTAATATGCATATTCATGCCAAATTACAGCTTTCTAGTACTATGAGTAGTGCGGACGGACGGACAGACGGACCGTAAAGAAAACCGATATATAGGCAGATCGAAATAATAGTGATTCGTAAGGTTCAAATTTCCTCTATGAATTGCGGTTTTAATATAACATCAATCTTTACCGTATTTCCCATAGTACCTACCTATCATTGTCCTTGACAGTAATTATAAGACATGTATCATAACATAAGACACGCTACTTGGTCAAGGACATTGATAAATATGGAGGTTTTTAGGGTCCCGTAGAAGAGCTGTATAGTGCATTGTATTATGCAGGGTGAGTGCGGAGTCGTGTAGAAACAAAGCAAGCTAAAACTAACTACACCATTAGGAATTAAACGTAACAAATTTAAAAGTTTTAACAACATTATTTTGTTTTTTATTCAAATGAACATTCAATGAATTCTTTTTATTCGGGATCATGGCTACCCTATTCGTACATACTCAATTTCTTACTCGTCTGATCGTTCGGTTTTCAAAAAGGTTTTAACAACGTTAGGTGACCATAATTTTAGTAATAATTAGGGAAACATGATAATATTACTAGAATGCTAATCTGTACAAATAGAATATCAATCATTTACTAAGTTGGGGAAATTAAGCCCTTGCGACCTACTTACTGAATAAATATCTTTTATCTATTTGTTTTTTTAACTATAGGATCCTTTATAACTTCACACCTGTCTTCAAGGCGAGCCCGAGGAGGGTTGTCGAAACGCAGGCGGTGGCCGTAAAACTGTGCCAAAACTGCAGCAGCATGGTTAAAGACGTGCTGCTCCGACCTCAATTAACTGGGATAAGAACAATGAGATGATGTTGACCTTTTTATGTTGACGATGTACGAGAGTCGACACGGGACTTAAGACGCTTGTAAAGCGCCGCTAAATACGCGTAGCTGTCAAAAAAAAAGCTCCGAGCGAAAGCATTTGTCACCCCTAAATCAAGTCCGATTTCCACGATTTTTTTAATACATTTTAGTCAGTATTATGAATAATTCCAAGAAATATTTTCTTGGAAAGGAAAGGTACTGACGTAGTTTTTCATGATATCTATCACAGTTACGTTCAAAGGAAGTTCAAAGGAATTTTTGAACTTAACAATCTTCTTAAATAGGATAAGAATTATTTGTCACGTTATTTTTTACGAGGTGTACCTATGTGACTAAAGAAGTTCTATGACAATGAAAAAAATACAAAAAGTTTCGTACATAAAACTGTACATAAAATTATATATACTCGAGACATAATTATGGGCATGATATATATTACTGGCAAGAGGGCTTTCCTTGATATAGAGCAACAACGGGCAACTCTTTAATGTACCAACATGTTTATTTTAATTAAAACAAGGAAAAATTGTACACACTTGTTTTCTACCAAAAAATAATTTGCAAGCAATGTACAATGTGTAAAGTTAATTAGTAAAGTCACGTAAAAAGTATGTAAGATGCTAGCATAGAGGCATTCCATCTTAGTCCTCAGGGTTGGCAACGCATTTGCAGTCTTAGGCTTGCAGTCTTGTGAATGCGAATGTCTATGGGTCACAGTTTCCACTTACCATCAGTGTGGTAGTTTGCCTTCTTTATGCCATAAAAAAAACGTTACTAAACTTAGACTTTTTTTAAAGTGACCATAGCAGCCCCATTTGACTTCTGACCAAAATCGAGGATCGAACAAACTCATTTGTGTCCTGTCCGCGTTGGTTATCAATGGAGAAAGAGTGACGGAACCATTCAATTCTTCGGTCAAGCGTACCATTCAATACTTTTCGGAATGTAAAATAATTTTGTTTTAGCATTCATGAAGTAATTATCTTTAGCATTATCTTTTGGATTGTTTTAGTTTTGTTTTGACTTCTAAAGTGTTAAAACAGTGATAAAGCGTAACGGGCATCTCTGACAAATTCAAGGAGTATTAATAACTCTTTACGTTTTGCCCCTGTACCAATGTATGCCTTGTACCAAGTAATAACGATACTGATTACGATACTTACACATAGCTCCAATACGTTGATGGTAATTAAAATCTACGAAGTTAAATTGCAGCGTTACGTTAGTTAACTTCTACTTAATTATATACATAACATATTATCGTTAGTTTATTGAAGCATCATCGTTATAAAGGGAGGCGTAGATTAGCAAAAAAAATATGCAAAAGTTGACTGTTGTCTTTCTCTAACTTTTAAGTCTACACAGCATTTAGTAATAATCACTAATATGTAAGGTATAAGGTTTAGTGGATCTTTAAAAACACTTTTTGGCATATTTGTTGCACGCACGGAACCTTGAGTTAAGGCAGCATTCGGACTTTGCCGTTTTTGAACGATGTCACTGGAGTGAATCATCAAAAAAATCACAAAGGTCGCTCCGGTGACCTCTGCTTTAAAAGGTCCAAGTCTAACCGGTGCTGGTTTAAATCCTTTTACGAGTAATGTTTTTTTTGCAGCTTCTCTATTTAAAACAGAAAGGGCTTTATTTAAAGTCGGTTTAAAGGAAGCGCCCAAATATTAAAACGGGTTTGGGTAAAAGTGTTGTTATTTGAAAAAAGTCACACATTTTCAAGGTGAGCGGCCATACATAAAAGTGGTAAATTATGACATAATTAATCAAAATAAACATATTTTGATATGCAGCGTGTGTATTCCATCCGATCCTAAATTTTAACATACGATAGATTTAAGCAGTATTAAGAGGTACAGTAATAAATTTTAACAAATACTTTCAATAATTAAGCGTAATGATTTTTTTTAAGTTTTCCCGGCCAGCAATGTAATACAAATGTTGAGTTGACAATTTTGAAGACCGACTTTGAAATCCTGCGTCAGTCGTTTTATACGCCGATGCAACACGTGCATCCAAATGCAATCGTCGAAAAAAGATATATTAGGAGAGTTAACCGTCGTGATTAATGTGAATATTTTTAATTTTATTACACTTTTATTAAAGTGCTTATGTAGACGACTTGGTTATTTGAATACCTACATTGCGTGCCGAATTAATTTTGATGAAAAAAAAATTTTTTTTTTGCTAACTTAATGTACCAATTTACGTTAATTAGGGTATTATCTAACTGCCCTTAAAATATAGGATCGGATGGAATACACACGCTGTATAATGTAATACTCTAAAGTGCATCGGAGCCGAGATATTTAAATATTCATACCCGGGCGTACTTTTAGTACCAACAACTGAATAATTAAATCCTTAATTTCTCCGCTACGATACTATTTAACGCCATACATTATATTTATCTCTGTGTATTTAGAGGTCCTCTAAATAACTATGCAAAAAAAACATCCGTGGCCGCTGAAAAAAAAATACATTTTTTTGATACAAACCTACCCAATGCCCTTTGGTGTAGTCAATAATATGTTTTTTTTTCTTAAACTTGGCTTCTGTTGTCATGTTGAACGATCTTTATTATAAAAATAAATCGGTATTGCCCGACTCACACTCGGCCGGGTTTTTGGGACGCTGTAGCCTAGTTGGTAGTGCAGCCTGGTCTAGCAGCTAGCGGTCCTGGGTTCGATTCTCGGTATGGGCAAAACACTTGTGTGATGAACGCGAGTATTTGTTTCCGAGTCGTTTTCTATACATTTAATTAAATATTTATCTACCTTAGTATTTTCTCGTGGTCTAGTACGTAGGTACTGGGTAGCCGCAGTAGGTACGAGTCAAGAATCTGTTTTTTTATTATTTACACCATAATCTCACCAAACTCCACGTTTGTATACGAGTATATTGACGTCTTGGCACTAGAAAAACAGAAATAAACTGGAATTACGGACGATTTTAACTTTGCCGTTAGAAAACTGTTGTTTTCGTGCATCGAAATAGGTCGCGGTCAGTTTACCAACTGCAAATACTCCTAAGTTTAAGCTTAGCTTTTTTCGTAATATTACCTTTTTTTAACCTTAATTTTAAATGCTTGAACACGTTGAATACGTGTTAATATAAAATTGTGCCTTTCTAGTAAAATAAATAAATAAATATCTACAGGTATCAACAGATGGCAATAACCCTTATTTATTGTATAAATGCTTTGAACGCACAAACAAACAAGAATAGCCAACCAACTTTCTGCGACAAGGTTGTACGATGGCTCAACAATAAAAGTCCGCGGCTGTATGTCTTAAGACGCACGCGCAGGTTTGTTGTGAAATTGCGCGCTGAAACGACTCCGGCGCCGGCTCGAAGCTTAGTTGCATCACGAAGGGCGCGCCGCGCAGTCGCACTGAATTTTATTAACAATATTTTTATTTCGAACGTCGTAGGGCGATTTTTTTATATTTTGTGAAGTGATTCGTAATGTTATTGGGTTCGTATATTTTTTTTTATGGTTGACTTTTTGTTTAAAATACTTTAATTTAATCTATTTTTTAATTATTAATCTACTTTAACTCAAAATATTAACATTGGTCGTTTAAGTATAAGATATAACAACTAATGAAAACACTTTAAATAAAAACATTCCTACTTATTAGGAACAAAGATTTAACCACAATAAAAAAAGCTTAAAGGAAATTTTGCCTTTACAGTATTGAAGTTCATGTTGCAAATTTTATGATAATGAGTGTTAATTCTAAGTGTTATTATTTTTATTGGGTTTGTTTGCCTTATTCAATATAATGAATAAGGCAAACAAACCCACATATACATATACACATAATAAACACACAGGCCCCCTTTTAGAAACTGGGCTCAAGTCCATAGACATTACAATATCAAAGCTTCATTTCCAAGATTGCAAATTAATTGCCAGCTTTGAGGACCAAGACGGAATTCCTCTACGCTATTTATTTCATCTGTTGTCTACACCAGAACATAATAATGCGAACACTGCTACTACTCTACTAGGCAGCAGGTTAAACAGAAATACCTGTCAGATATACTTCAACGCTGTGGTATCGTTTATGATTGATCTCTTTAGGAAGGAGATAATAAAGCGCAACGGTTTTAGTTAGCAGCTTTGGACACACATTATAACAAATAATTCGTTAGTAAATGTGTAACTATTTCAAAAAAATAAGTTTCCCATGTACACATAAAAATGGCGCAAATCTAACACTCTACACAGATAACAATCTACATAGATAATGCAATTATTGTCCATAGCAACCACTCTCTTTAATAACTCTATCTAGAAGTTTGCCCCGAATAGAGGCCTCGAAATTACCCCCCTTACACTGTATTTTCTTGACCGATGCTACTCATGGTGAAACATAAAAATTGTATTAGGCGGGCATTTTCACTAAAACGTGTACCCCAATTAAGGACAAAAATTAGGGAACTTTAACCTTGTCAGTTTTGTGACGAAAATTAGCCATACAATTTTCAATGGTAATTTTCGTCACAAAACTGACAAAATTAAAGTTTCTTAATTTCAGTCGTTAATTGGGTTACACGTTTTAGTGGAAACGCCCAGCCTCAACTAGTCTTCTACCAAATTTCAGAAAGATCAGATAAACAATAGTCAAGTTATCGTCGAACAAACAAACAAACGTGATCGTTTCTAAATGTCTTAGACCTCGCTTGATTGACTCTTTAGCACATAGGTAGGTCTCATTTATAAATTCGTGCCCGTCAAACAGTTCGTCGAAGAGATGGACAGCAATTTAAAAAAAAAACTACTGGTTTGTAAGTTTGATTGTTTTCTCTATGCCATAAAATTCTAAATCTAAATTTGAATTTTAGGAATGCATTTAAATCCTTTATAGCTCGATAAAAGCGATAAAAGATACTATTTGCCTTGTAAATCTAGTAATATTTCCTCGTGGTACACGGCTGATAAAATCAAGTCGCATTACAGCTACTATAATAATATAGAAGGCCATTCCATACACTTGACCCAAATGGGCCACTAAACTAGATTTTTCCAAATTCCTTTAAAAAAAGACTTCTTCATAAGACTGTATTCAATTTGCAGATTTTATACACGATGCGATGAAAAAACAAAAAAAATAATTCAAGCAAATTTCAATAATTAATTACAAATCAAACTTTTGAATATGTGGAAGCCATTCCCTGGAAAATATTTTTAGATTGGGATAATTATATTAGTAATATTTTTTAAATACATGATTGTTGTTGTTTTTGCTATAAGTATTTGTTTAATTACACTTACACTTTGTGTTTGTGTTTAACACCTCAGTATTATGCTGAGCCAGTGTCCGATTCACTGCCGCGAAGACACACTCACTGCTTGTTTATTGTTGTTTCTGTTTTCACTTTTTTTTCTGTGTGTTTTAAAACCATCTGCAGTTCTGCACAAAGGCCACCTTAATCAGTTTTGATAAACAATTCTATTGTTGTTACAAGAATTTAATTAAAATCGAATTAAAGATTTCACGGCTTACCAAATATTTTAAGCCCATATATTTTTACGAAATGTGATAAAAAAAATTAGTTGGTCTATTTATTAACTAAAAATATAGGAAGATACTTTGCTCTGTGGTTACCTACTTTTTTAATATTCCCGGGATAAAAAGTAAACTATTTTTTTCATCTACTACATACAAAACATAATTCAAAATAAAAATCGAATGGTGTTTTTTTACGTATTTAAGTATGTATACATATATCTCAGATAAGTAAGTTTATAAATGCCTAGAGCTTAGTTTGGGACAAACGGCCGCACTCAGGGTCAGTTAATGCCGATTAAGTCGTTAGTGACGATTTTGAGTTTATATTATCTGCCATAATTAAGGCAAGTCATAATGTATTTCTGGGAATTATTTTAAAAAGTATAATTTTAGAGAGACCGTCGTTTTTTTCAGTTTATTAACTAAACAAACCTAACCTAACCAAGGCTTCTCTTACCTAATGTTAGACATTTTAAGGAGTTTAAAGATATAAAAAATATTTATTTATTTATTAATTATCTACGCTAATACATTATGAACACCAAAAAACAAGGGAAACAACGGGCTCCCGACGATTTTTCATTACTTTTATAAAGGAACGAGTTAATTGTTTTTAAAATGTCTCCGAGTATTGTGGTAAGTCAATTTGTGTGAGTTGCTCCCTGATATTTATTTATTATTAGCTTGCTTATAACTTCAGAAGTTATTTAAAGAATATCCCTCAAAATCCTATTAATATTATAAATGCTACTCCTTCACGCTGCAACGGCACCACAGACTATACCCTCACATAGGTTACTTTAAAACTCGAGAAATTTAAAAAATCCCGATGGAATTACGCTACCCAAATTCTACGCGGACGAAGTCGCAGGCAGAAGCTAGTTATCTATACAAACGAGTACACACGATACATTTTTCGGTGCAGACACACAACATGTCACTCCACAAAAGGTTTCGTTGCCTCAGAAGATCCTTGACAATCTTGCGCAAGTCCCGCCCACTCCGATACCACGACAACTTACAACTTGCCAACACTATCGTAAACATTACTGGTGCAGTGTAACTTTATCGCATGTTACGTTATGTGATGCAGCAGTGTAAAACAAATGTTCCAAAGCAGTCGAATTAATAAAGTCGGTAAAGGGTAAAGTTGCATGGAGATAATCGGCAAGACTATTTGGGATATTATGTCTTAACATCGTGACGATGTTCTATTAATATTAAGTTTTGATAATCTTTATTCGATCAAATAACGTGGGGGTTACTAGGTCAAAGATAAACCATAACAAACCAAGGTTTTCTTTAATATACACACATCAAAAGTGTCTATAAGGTTCAAAAATATATCTACATTACGTAACGCATTACTTATGCAAAGTATCAAGATATTATAGGGATATTTTTGATCCTTGGAAAAAATAATTTTTACCCTTTTTTGCAAGGAAATTTGGAATACGAGTACGTAATATAAACCCTATAACATTGCTCTTTGGTGACTAAGAACTGATGTGATGAACGGAGTCAGAAGGAGGCAGCAGGATCTCTGATATACCTACTTACTAAAGAGGATTCTCTCGAGATTTTTACGATTTTTTAATATGTTGCAGAAATCATGAAAAACTATGTCTGTACGTTTTGCTTTTCAAGAAAATACACTCAGGAGCAAATAAACGGGTCAGAGTGCGTTTTTCATACTAAAGAGGCTATTTCGAAGCCTTGGTTCCTCGCCAGGGAATGCTTTTAGTGAAATGTGATGATGAATACCTCGAGCATCGATACAGGACTTCCAGAGTGCTTTGGATACCCAACTGAATGAATCTGCGGTTAACGCCGGAATTTAGCATGTTCAGAAAAACATCTAAAATGGCTTTAAAATGTAAGGAAATCCAAGTGCTGACCCAAACTCTCCCGCTGTGGTGTTAACTGATTGTGCGATCAGTTAGGTATCTTAAGAACTTTTGACCTCCTCTATTGAACCTCGGAGTATCCACTATTAAATCTCACTCAAAATAACCCCTGGCGAGGAACCAAGGCTTCGAAATAGTCTCGTTTGTATGAAAAACGCACTCTGACGGTATTTTTGCTCCTGAGTGTATTTCATAGAATTAAACAAAAGAAAAAATAATTGTACAGTTCTTTATAATACCTACAACATAATCAAAAATCGTGGAAATCGGACTTGATTTAGGGGTGTGAAAGGTTTTCACATTTTGCTTTCCTTGTCGCACAGTTGAATTTTTGACAAAAACATCTTGATGTATCATTGATGTTAGTATTCCATAACAACTGCAATTATTTGGGTGTTTTTAAAAGCAATATTTATAATGTTCTTTGCTTTGTTTTCTGTCTAGCTTTTTCTGTGCACCACTTTTCTGACCTGCTAAGCCAATAAGCAGTATCCCAACTTAAACAGCCAAAGCAGTTTTAATTCTATTCGGTTAGTCATAAGGTTGATATTGCTACGGGAGTTTTATCTGACATACTGCCTATTAGCTTAGGAGGGCAGTTTTGTTGTTAGATGGTACCATTAGGCATTAAGTCTGCCATTTGTGCTTTTCTTGGGCACTGAAGATTACATAAAAAAAAGTATTTTAACTACTTAATCCAGGAACTGATCTTTCTCTGAACATTATTAATTTTTTTTATTAGTCTTGTTTTTCTATATACCATATATAAAGTAATTATCATTAAAACTAAAATACATTCTTTTGTTGCGGCAAGCATTTTCAAAATTAATCGCATATCGTGACCCTGCCAGCTAGCGGTCCCACGTTCGATTCCTGGTTAAGGAAAATATTTGTTTGATGACCGCGAGTATTTGCTCGTGTGTCTTCAGTGTTTTCTATGCTAATACAAATGTATTTATTCATTGGGATCCATAATACAATAGGTACCAGTCGCGAGGCGTTCGTACAAGCCCATTATTTACGGCTTTACCAAAAATTCCTATGCATAGAGTAGGTATACAAACAAAACGTAAAACCGAAAATAACCCGGTATACTATAGCTTTACCTTGCATTACCATCTTCATAATACGATGCATAACCAAAACGCAATTTATTTACTAAGCCGAAATCTATCGCAGTACTCGCTCGCAATAGGTACATAGTAGGTACAACCCTCCCCCTCCCCATACATAATACTATTTACATGAAAACCAAGACATTATTCGTTTTCAAAATACCGCTCAAAAAACACCGTTATTTCTGGAAGTTGATCAAGATTTCTAAATTAACAGTAACTTAAGCATGTACATACCTAATATATTATATAAATTCTTTGTTTAAATGCTCAACTAGTCTACGTTACGATCGTCGTGTATCATAATATTCACAATAGTCCACGGAAACATGTTAGTAAATACTCCATGTTATGATTCGGCTCTTGGTTAGTAATTCCAGTCTAGCTGACCTATTACCTAACTTAGAGAATAGTCTGACGTCATGTCAGCCCTTTCTTACATCACAGATGTATTCATACACTTTATTCTACCGTGAACTGGTAAGCCACCAGCCTCGCCTAAGGGCTACCTCGCCTGGGTCGATTGAGAGGTATATATTTGAGGATTTAAATCAGTTACAATCAGTCTGCGGGTAGTAGGAACTTGTGCAGGGTCCGTCCGGATCGCTACCACCATCTTATCCGTTAACGTACCGCCAAACAGCAGTGTTCGCATTGTTGTGTAGAGCTAGCATAGAGGCATTCCATCTTAGTCCTCAGGGTTGGCGACGCATTTGCAGTCTTAGGCTTGCAGTTTTGTGAATGCGAATGTCTATGGGTCACAGTTTCCACTTACCATCCGGTGGCATGTGTGCTCGTCTGCCTTGTCTTTGCCATAAAAAAAAAAAAGTTTTTATCTTTATTTTCTCTAAACATTAGGTAAAACTGTGCACTCTATTATTAGTGCGACTATACTATAATCACAGATCTTTAAAATCCATTGTTAAAAGATTTCGCATCACATTTTACAACTACCAGGCATCTATTCTAGACGGTGAAATCCATATCGTCTTTGAACTGTTATCGTATTGATAGCTCTTATTTACTTAACAGTAATGGCAGCCGAGTATAAATAATACCCTACATGTTTTGTTTGAGTATTATTATTTTCCATTAAATATTTATTGTTAAAAACTTAAAATATTTATCCTGAATAATATAAAAAAAAACAAGAGTGTATATTTAAATATAGAATCGAAATTTTGAAAACGGAACTCATAGAACGAGACTTGGCTTTGCATCTCACCGAGGCAACATAAGATGCATTACGTTAACGTAAACATTTCTCTTAAATTGTCCAAAATGGAACTTCGACGTAATGTTGACGCAACCGTCCGACAGCTTACGTCGATCCTATTCATTTTGGATGACGATAACGTTCTTGTAATGCATTTTTTTTGCGATATTGTCGAGTGAGTAATATTACATGAAATATTGTTTTATTTTCTTAACGATACGTACAGTTTACCAATTTAATACTCAAGGTATTATACACCGTGTTTTTTTTGATTTACGATAACTTCGGCATATTACTAGATATATCCATAGAAACTAATTGGTAGATTAGATTTTTAAATATTGCAAAAAAAAAAAAAAACACTTTAGAACAAAATAATGAAATCGTTTATCTTTGGTCATTCTAAAAGGGCCTTTAGAGTTAACTAATAATCAGTGTCAAATACGACTATGTTGGCGTGACATACACACACAAGTAAAGATTCCGTGACATTGTCACTTTAGATTGACGCGTATACAAACCTAACAATTGGAAACTCTTTACTCATAAGTATTAAAAGAAAATTGTTGTTATGAATTAAGAGCCTTTTACACTAGTTTAACGTGATTGACTGATTAAATTTAAAAATTAAATATCTTTAAAACCGTTAGACTTATCATTTGTCTGTCTTCGGGAAATTAATTTTGTTTGACCTAAAGAACGTTCCCTTAAAGTTATCGTAAATCAAAAAAAACACGGTGTAGACGTTGTAAACCATATTGTATGATGTTTATTAACTCTTGGTTGACAACGTCACTTTAACATAGTCCTCAGTAGCCTAGCCTAGGATAATATTCAGAGCAGGAAGATGGCCAATTGAAAAATGTGCGGCTTTTAGGTCATCATGTCAGCCGAAAGACGTCCACTGCTGGACATAGGCCTAGGTTGTGCTAGGTTGTGCTTTTCGCATCCACCGCGGTCCCGCGATCCTGACGAGGTCGTCACTCCATCTTGTTGGAGGCCTACCTACAGCTCGTCTTCCGGTCCGCGGACGCCACTCCAGAACCTTCTGACCCCATCGGCCATCAGTCCTGCGAGCAATGTGCCCCGCCCACTGCCACTTCAGTTTAGCTATTATTTATACTCTTACTCACTTGACATTGGCGAAAAAAGAAGAAGCATAGGAATCAAAATGATTGTACGCTACGCGTTGTTCTTATCCTCAATCACCTTGACGTGTTTAGTTGAACTGTGTGATCAAACAGTTGATTATGAGTTAGACGCCATTAATTGCTTGGCGATGATAATGGCAAGATGTCATGAGAGCTTACTCAGCGATGATTCACAGCTCGTCATTAAAGGTGTCATAATGAAGTAACTACTAAGGTAGGTAAGAAATATCTGACAGTTCTATACGACAGTGACTTAGCGTCTGTTCACACAGACCGGCTCGGAGAGGAGAGCAGATTTTTGAGTCATTGTAAGTCAATAATAAACCTTATTACCATGACTCAAAACTCTGTTTCCAACGTGATAAAAGTCTACTCTCCTCTCCGAGCCGGTCTGTGTGAACGGACCCTTACCGGTTGTAAGTGGAAACGACCCTAGCCACTGTTGGGCAGACTATCATAATACTTGTGGAGGTTTAGTTACAGCCTGCAACTTGCAGGTGTATTTGCTTATAGCCTATGTGTAATAAAACTTCAAACTTCTTCAGTTTCAATCAAAAATATAATTTTTGGGACAAGCTTTTATTTCCGACTGTACTTTTCTTTGCAGTCATTATCTAAATCAATACCAAACTGAGTGACACGGTGGATCTTCGTTAAGTATACCGCAGATACTGTCGCCACTTCCTGACTCTATTATCATCAGCGATCAGCCCATTCAATTAACGGGAACTGGTTCAAAATTGGTTTGCAAATTTTGACGCACAAATTCAAAGAATAATAAGGTTAAACACTTGAAAATCGGAAAGCTGTTTTCTTTTACTACCTTAATTCAATAAGTGATTTAGAGAAACTCAATCCTTTAGACTTTAGAGTTTAAATTAAAAAGCGAATTAAAATGGTTCCGTACTTCCGGAGCTGATAAGTCAGAAACAGACGAACTGATTTTTAAAGAATCTAGCTAAGAAACACCAGAAGAATAGCTAAACTGAAGTGGCAGTGGGCGGGGCACATTGCTCGCAGGACTGATGGCCGATGGGTTCAGAAGGTTCTGGAGTGGCGTCCGCGGACTGGAAGACGAGCTGTAGGTAGGCCTCCAACAAGATGGAGTGACGACCTCGTCAGGATCGCGGGACCGCGGTGGATGCGAAAAGCACAAGACCGGTCTGAGTGGAAAGCCTTGGGGGAGCCCTATGTCCAGCAGTGGACGTCTTTCGGCTGATATGATAATGATGATGAAGAACCACTCTTAAGCTATTATATTTATATTGCATTTGAATCTGTCCATCCGTTTGGTAGGTACGGTTTCACAGACAGACATACAATACTCCTAGCTTCTTAATAGCGTTCGGCTTACTATCGCTGTCAGACTTGCACTGGCAGCTAACAGTACCTATATTTGTCACTCGTGTTCCATAGACAAACGAATATGGCCGATAGCCATTAAGAAACTGATAGAACTGTACAGTCAAGGACTCTAACTGTTGAGCCAGTATGGAGCCCTATCGCATAACGGTAATCATTATTTTAGCGTAATTTCTTTCATGTGGCTTGACGCTGTCATTATGACAGGGTTCCATAGTGGCTCAACCATTAAAGTCCTTGGCTGTATACACGTAAAACCTTAACCTAAACCTTACGGTTTCAAAAGGCGGGCAAACATCCTACTAATATTATAAATGCCAAAGTTTGTGTGTGTGTTAGTTTGCTTACTCCTTCACGCTTCTACTGCTTCACGAATGTGAATTAAATTTGTAATGAGGATTGCTTATACCCTGGATTAACAGTTAACACATAGACTACATTTCATCCCGGAAAATTTAAAAGTTCCCGAAGTAATAACGACAATCTAACTCAACGACGAAATCGCGGGCAGAAGCTAGTTTTAAAGGAATTTACAAAAAAATGTTGTTGGTTTTCCAGGCAGGGCGTGGGTAGTGCTGGCTCTAGTCGGAGCATGCGCGGCGGAGCGCTGGCGCTGGGCGGACGAGGACGCAGGCGCAGCTTCTGTGCGCATCGACACCAAAGTGCGCTTCCTCGATGACGAATCGCGACGGTTAGTACCTATCACTACTGAGGCCCAAGAAGAAGCATTACGCTTACTAGCGTTTCTATTCGTTTCGTTTTTAAACTAATCGTGGTAGTCAACAACAATAGCAAGCAGCAGCTGGACGGGATCGCCTTGAGTCACCGACACTCATTTGATAGAATGTATCATCATCATCATCATCATTTCAGCCATAGGTCGTCCACTGCTGAACATAGGCCTCTCCCAAAGATTTCCACCTCACCCGGTTGGAAGCGGCCTGCATCCAGCGGGTCCCCGCGGACTTGACCAAATCGTCCGTCCATCTCGCGGGGGGTCGCCCTACGCTGCGCTTGCCGGTACGTGGTCTCCACTCGAGAACTCTACTGCCCCAGCTGCCATCAGTCCTTCGAGCAATGTGGCCTGCCCATTGCCACTTCAGCCTGCTAACCCGATTGGCTATGTCGGTTACTTTAGTTCGTCTACGTATCTCCTCGATCCTCGATAGAATGTATAATTTAATCCAATTTCATTTTATCGAGAGCTAACTTCTGCTGAAACCATATTGTCTTCAGGTTATCTTAAGCATGAGTTACGTAGTGGATTAGCTAAGACCTGTGACTACCACAAATTGTAACTCCTGCACGTGTAAATGCCTGTCAATGAAATGAAAATTCGGCGAAGAAAAATATTCTATCACTCACGAATATTTTGCATCCACTCTAGGTAAATTTTAAAATGATTGCCTCAGTGATTATTTTTCTCATCAAATTTTATTATGAAAAAGATATAAAAACATCAGACATTTTAAAAATTCAAACTCAGCATCAGCAGTGAGACAAGGGCGCCATCTTTGAAGCCAAATAATTTGGCTAGTGGTCTGAATTTAAATCGTGTCCCACGAATGCACAGGCTTATGGCACGGATTATTAATATAATAATGCGTGATCTTAACCACCCCATTACTAAGCTTAAAGAGCTGTCAACTCGATCAGCAATAGCTTCTCCGAGGTGTTTCACAAATGCTATCAACAGCATTAGAATATTTTCTTTGTTTTTCATTTTCAGCAGGTTTTAGTATCGAATGCATATATGCCTCAGTGCATTCAGGTTTCTCCACCTCATTACTAATAAATAATTGAGCATGTTTCCGTTAAATAATACTTTATCGGAAACATAAACCTTATTTTTAGAGAAGGCTCCTTGACCCTAAACAGCAACTTATTAGTCAGCTGATTAGCGTCATGCAATCGTTGTATCTCATTGTAGTTTAATCTGATTCAGCTCTGTCATTATGACAGTTGAATGGGCATTGAATGACGCACGTAGTGAAGGTACTGTCCTGAATAATAACATAATATAATAGAAGATAATAATTGTACATACGCGGATAGTACGCTATGGATAGTGTGATGGTATCTATGGTATACTATTTATATACCAATAGTCACTTAATATTTCTAATAATCGAAAGGGGCCATTTTGAAGTTATAACGTTCTAACCAAGTTTTACACCAAGATATTTAGGGTTTATCATACTACATCATTCCCAAAATACCAGAATTTTCAAATTCCAGATGTATTTACCAGATTTCAAAAACATCACATTTGAAACTGGGAACAAATTAAACCATACCATTGTTTTGGAATTTCCGTTCAGTAAAAATCTAGTAATTTCAAATTCTATTATTCCGAAAATGAGCGTTCCGATCAACTGACAAAACACGGATCGCTACCACCATCTTAGCCTTTATCCTACCAACAAACAGCAGTGCTCACATTGTTATGTTCCTGTGTGGAGATAAGACAACTGGTGAAATTACTAACATAGAAGCATTCTATCTTGGTCCTCAAGGTTGCCAACGCATTTACGGTCTCAAGATTGTAGTCTTAAGACCGCCAGGCGTACCATCAGGTGAGCTAGAAAAAAAGTCAGTTACAACACGCTATATCTAGTTCTTAGTGACTGTACTCGGTCCTCCGATATGCTATTGTTGTAGGATATCATTACCACACTATTAAACTGACGCCGGAGTGGCACAAACTTGCGTCATTGAGGAACGTCTTATTTCGTATCCAGGAAGCATTCCGTTTGTTCTCCACTCTACTTCGTGGCAAACAATCATTCATTCAGTCAATCAATATGATGGACACGCTGTTTGTTTGACAAGGCGTAACAGCTTGTGTAAAAATTAACATTAGTTATTGATTGGTATTGTATCTGAATGTATTTGTTTTGTTGCATTTGACGACGACACCATTTACTTAGTTGGTCGATCTCCTTTAAGGGAAAATATGTTTGTGATAAACACAAGGTGTTTGTTTAAGGGCTTGCTAGACGGTCGTTAAAAAGCCCCAACGGCGCGACCTTGGTCGGAGACTTGTTGCCAAGGCCGTCGGCAAATTCGATTATTTGCTGGAAACAAGTGTCAACCTACATGATCACTCTCGAACAAGGTCACGCTGACGGTAAGGCTTGTTGGTGACCGCCCTTTATGAGTTTTGGATGATTTCTATGAATCCAATTATTTATTTCTTTAATGCATTCACTGCCACCGACGCGTTTACTGTCATACAAGTTCAGGCCACGCCGCCTGGCAGGCAATGTGTTAAGAGGCATGCTTCATGTAAAACCATTCAAAAATGTGTACGTCCCTACCCAAGGCACCTCATATTGATACGAATAACAAGTGAAACATCTTAATTTTAATCTTTAATCTGTATATTGAACATTGTTCGAGTATGTATGTGGCTTTATTGGAATAACTAGTTGTAGGTTTTTGTTGATATTTTTAATACCTATGCATGTTAGAGCCATTCTAACCGCTAGCATTCTAGCGAACTCTGCACATTGTTGCGATAGAGCTGATGGACGCGGTTCAGCGGTGGGCGAGAGGTGTAGGAATTCCCTGCGCTGGCGCAACGGCGCCAAATTATGAAACTGACTCAGAAGGAAGACGCAACGGTGTAGCAAGTTACAAGTTGGCTATTGAAGCAACTTGGCAATGACTTAAAGCAGCTATTTTTAAGATTGTGCGATTGTGGAAATATGTAGTAACAACTAATGTCCACAATTACATACATTTCTTCCCTAGTTCGGTGATACGGCGTACCGATTCGGTAATATGTTCAAATTAAGTTTCTTAGTTCGGTAAATCCTACAAATCCAGGGTAAGCCTGCCAAAAACCTTTAAAAATATTTTAGCCATGGAATTAATATCCAGGTACATTAAAATAACGACAAACTTATCCAAGTTACCACTCTAATGTTGATAATAATTGTATACTAAAACCCAGACCTTATTAAAAATAAAAGTACGTCCTGGTCTGAGCGTCTAACTTTTTAAAACAATGTAATATTTTTCTTATTTATATGATGTTAATATTATTTCTCGTATTTTTTAGGTATAATTACATCGATGATTATCAACAGTAAGTAAAATATATCGTGATAATTAAATTATCTGTGTGTTTACATTTTTTTCTCTGCCTTCTTTGAAGTGAATAAATGTAGGTACCTATTTAGAAAACACTTTTTCCTGAGTGCCGATTAATTTGCATAAAAACGTTGAACATCATTTTATTTAACCATTTAATAAGCATTAAAAAAAAATTGTATCTGTCATAAGTTTAAATGAAATAACACTCATTTATCATAACAATAATTTTCGTGTTTTTATGCATTTTAGGTCTTTTTCTTCGTACTAGGTAAGGTCAGGTTAGAGCTGTGACCAAATTGGTAGAATTCAAAGACATTACTCTGCCTTCTTTTTGACTTCTTTTTGTGTTTAAAAAAAATATGCAGTTAATTGCATTATTTATTTACCCCTGGGAGGCACGAGGATGCCTAAATTTATACAAAATTAAAATGAGTAGGTACATTAATTCTTACGCAAATCCTTACACACCTCTTTTTGTGACGTAAACGAATAACAGTTGCCAAAACTGCCCAAATATCGAGCAAAAAACGCGCATGGACTCCCGCAACAAGACGCCGGCGCCGCTGTAATACCAAAGCAGGCAGCACGCTGCAATATAGTAGTCGTAGCATTATATACCTACTCTATTCGTAAGCGCTTTAAATTTAAAATGCTTATACAATGGCTGTGCAGTTACGCCTTCTTTGGTATGACCGCAGGGCGCCGGCGTAGATTATTTACCAACGTCGTGATTGATTTGCGTCTGTAACTTATATTAGTTGCGTTATGTGTCCGAAATTGGGGCCATAATGAAACTAGTAATTGTAGCTATTGCGTAATGTTGATAAGTTATAAAATTGTATCTAATAGGTGTTATAATTAGACTGAATGATGTCAAATTATGTCGCAACGTGGTAGAAGAACAGTTTTGTTTGTCCTATATCCTGAATTAGGACTCAAACTAGTGTTTGACAAAAAAAAATGGTTTACTAGAGATTAAACATAGGTTCATAGTTCTACGCATTCTAAAGTCACGGGCACAGGCAGTTACAATTATAAGTGACCTTATAATTTTTCGGTCGAAGATACGAATAAGTAAAACATTTTGTTTTTTTTCGTTGAAGTTAAGGTTGTTGGTAAGTAGGTATACAGTGTGTGGCCCAAAACCGGGGCGAAAAAATTAAATGGGGATTCTTTAGAACATTTCAATTAACTATCACAAGAATCTAATAGTACAAAGTCTATAATTTTGGAGAAAACAGCCTACAAAGTTAAAAGTCGTAGGTAATGTATTTTCCCGTCGCGATATCGTCGCTTGGTCACTTGGTACGCGGTATGTCTGAGTACAGGGTGCCATTGACAACACGCGGTAGATTTAGCGGTGTTTGCATTACATTGAATTTGCGATTAAGTTTGTTAGAAACAAAACTGAAAGTTAAGTTTTGATTTTGATTAGGTAAGACCATTATAATGTAATTACCGGCGATCTAAAGAGCCCCTGTTTTTAATATTATCCCCGGTTTTGGGCCACACACTGTATAGGTACGTGTCTAAACTTGCTTAGGCAAGACTTAGGTTTATGTAGTGTTGTAATAACAAAGGCTCTTTGTTTGATTATTGTTTTCCGAAATGTATGAGTTTTCCCGTTAACTACTTTCATCCTGTAAGATTTGATAGTTCTCAAGGCAATAATGATCAAAAGTCTTGAAGTTTTATTAAATTAAATTGCGAAAAGATCAATACAATTAATTGTGGGACAAATTAGGTTTTTTTAATCCATTATATTGATGCAATCGTGCATTGTGAATTTGATGGCCAGCCGTCGCCGTCGTAGGGTGAAAACATTGTATTTAATTATTTCATAGTACCTACCTTATTGCTTTTTATAGAGTTTTATAAATGTAAAAACTAATTAATTACGATATCTTCAGGTATCGTCAGAACAAGGTCCAAGCCGACGAGATAAAGGAGCCTACAGACACCGAAGGGTTCTACAACCGGCCCACGACCGGCGCCGGGTCCGGCCGCTACCCGGTCCGGTCGGAGCCACACCGGCAGCGCCTGGTGGCCGGCTCGGAAGACCAGAAGTATGTAGATTAGTATTTAACCCTTAGGAAGCTTGGGATGCGTTGTTCCGTATCCGTATTATCCCCGTCGAGCGCCTTGTTACGTATCCAAAAGACATAGAATCTTGATTAATCAATCTTGTTATTAAATTGGACTTAACTACCTTGAAGATAGGATTCTAATAATTAACTCCCAATTAGACGAACTTATGTGGATAATTTCATCAAGTTCATTTAATCAAGTTCTTAACGAGGTTTCATGAAAATCGGTTGGGCCGATTAAAAGATATCAGCTGTGAAAGAGGGGGATCGGGGGTTTTTATTTACTTAGTAGTTTTATTAGTTCTTTGTGGCGATGGTTTTTGTTACTCGTCACCAAATCAGGAGTAAAAATACCGGGTCAGAGTGCGTTTTTCATACAAACGAGACTATTTCGAAGCCTTCGTTCCTCGCCTGGGGTAGTTTTGAGTGAGGTTTAATGGTGGATACTGCGAGTTTCAATAGAGGAGGTCAAAAGTTGTTAACTGATCGCACAATCAGATAACACCACAGCGGGAGAGTTTGGGTCGGCACTTGGATTTCCTTACATTTTATTGCCATTTTAGATGTTTTTCTGAACATGCTCAATTCCGGCGTTAACCGCAGATTCATTCAGTTGGGTATCTAAACACTCTGGAAGTCGTGTATCGATGCTCGAGGTATTCATCATCAGATTTCACTAAAAGCATTCCCTGGCGAGGAACCAAGGCTTCGAAATAGCCTCTTTAGTATGAAAAACGCACTCTGACCCGTTATTTTTGCTCCTGAGTGTATATACTATTTCTTGTAATAAGATTAACCTATACCTATTAACATTTCCTTGGAGAATAATAAAGGACTCAAAATACCCTAACCTCATATTTTCGGATTGGGCTGTCGTCTCTTTCCCGCCTGTAGACTGTCGCCTTTACTCGTAGCAGAGGTTATTTGCCAAATGGTGTGACCATATTTTTATTATCAACGCTACCAAAAGCCTAATACTCACTAGCGAGCTGCTGATGAACTGTTTGCACGTAAAATCTTGATGTGTACGCGGCTCGCGAGCCTGTTCCACTAGAAGGTCGTTACAGTAACTGCTACGGTAACAGTAGTTCGCTAGTGAGTACCCGGCTTAACGGACACAAAACAAACCAGGTTTTCTGCTTCAGTTTCAGAAGGTTCCAGACGAATCCAGAATCTGACGGTACCCTTGACTCCATCCAGTACTGCAAGTGTGTCTCCACGCCGGAATGCACCCCTCGCACCGACCTACCGGTAGTTCGTTACTCCTAACCATCTTTGACTACTGAATGAAATTAAACCATAAATGATCCTCATTCGTTCTCCTTACAGCAAGCTTGCGCCTCTGGAATGTACCTCTGCTGCTACAAGAGACCAACTAAAAATGGAAAAAAAATTGGTAAGCTTAGACTAGAAAGTAGATACTTGGTTGGTACTTCACGGGTTCCTATTTATTATTACCTACGACGGTAGGGAGACGGTGAAATGGACAGCCCCGGACGAATATTCTTGGATTTTTATTAAATTCATAGGTAGTTTAATATGTTATTGTGGAGGGAAGTTCTATGAAAACTGATACTCTAATGTTATGACCGACTCCGCGAGAGATCAAGTCTGCTTATTAAAGCTTTTACGTTCTCGTTACGTACATTTTTCAAGTCGGGGTTTTTTTTTGTTTTATTTTTTTTTATTACAAAATAAATGAGTGTTTTTGCAAAATTTTCAGAAGTTTTCAACGAACTTGATGGTGAGCGCCCCATGTTACTGCCGAGCCATGACGAGAGAGGAGGTGCATTCGCCGAAGCTCATATTGCGGATGCGCCATCAGTAGTTGGCATCGGGTCGATCGAAAATAACGGCCAGTTTGGACTACGTCCCAGACCAATGGGAGTGCCACAAAGACCCACCCTAATAGGGCCGGATGGAGCAACTGGAATTATTGGCCCAAACCTACGCAACCCTACAGTTTTAATAGGCCCCAGTGGCCCCAATGGAGTGATTGGTCCTAACCATCGCGACAACAGGATCCTCATAGGCCCGGGCGGCCCCACCGGTGAGATTGGACCCGACCGCCGCAATCCAGGAGTACTTGTAGGCCCTGTTGGTCCGACAGGGCACATTGGACCGATGGCTTCTAACCCGGGAGTATTAGTAGGACCGAACGGCCCCACAGGTGAAATAGGTCCAGAAGAATCGGCCCAGAGAGGAATTTTAGTCGGGCCCGGGGGTCCTACTGGGGTGCTTGGGCCGCAGCAGTACGGGCAGCGTCAAGTGCTAGTAGGTCCCGGCGGCCCAACGGGGATGATAGGGCCGCGAGGCCGGGGTCGGCAGCAGGTGCTGGTCGGGCCGGGCGGACCCACCGGGTTGATCGGCCCGTTCGATTACCGAGATAACCGAGCATCGCAGCCGGGCTTGCTAGTGGGTCCTGGAGGACCCAGTGGCATCATCGGGCCGGGACGGCGGCTTCTAGTCGGCCCGGGCGGCCCGACTGGCCATATCGGCCCGCGCGGCTACGGTCAGTTCAGTTACTGAGTTTGTGATGTGCAATGACTAATAAGACTAATTTATTGTGGTCGTAGCGCGCGCGGCGAGTGCCGTGTAAATATTACTGTAGCGCTACCGTCGCGATTGCTCGCGCCGTGCTAACCGCAATAAACCATGCTTCGGAGGAGCTCGGGCCCTGTGTGTCGCTTGCATGTTGGGTTAGCTAGCGGGACTGATTCTAATGATACCTTCTTGCAGGATATCGAATGCGCCCCCGCTTTAAACCGCGAGTGTGTTGCAACGGGCCGTGTAACCCGTGTAACAGTCAAGAGTGCGCGTGTGCTAATTAAACAAATCACATCAAAACTTGCTTTTTATTCACCGTAATGTTTTTGTGTAGGCTCGTCGTAAATCTGTCGAGTGAGTTCTGAAATGCCGGCGAGTTTCTGTTTGTGGGGAATAATAAAGATTTGATAGATGGCGCGGAGTTGGCGCGCGGCCAGCGGCGCGGGCGCACCTCGGCCCGCCGTAGAACGAACCAATATTATTATTCAGAAAAACGCCTGGCGTTTGATGCTAATTTGACAGTTAATGTCCATTAATTATAAGAGGCGACTGGCGTCATTCAAATTTTGTAAATTTTCTTCAATGACTGGGTACTTCTCCGACGCTCTCAGAAACTCGTACCTACATTTTTGTGTACTAGCCAACCAGGGCGTGAATGAAGATTTGGCAATTATTTTACATGAGCCTGAAATTATTACATCATTATTTTTTTGTGTAATGGTAATACCTAATTTAAAAATCGACTCCGTTTTTTATTTTTGTTGGTTGGGTTTTGGGTCTTTTGATTTACACAAAAAACCCATAGATATTTCTCGATAAGAATTTAGTATTTACACGACCTGCTTAATTGGAAATATATTTATATTGTTATAGAATTCTACTTTAACATCCATGATTTTTTCCAACTCCATCGTTTCTACATTTTCCTTCTAACCTTAATAATTGATATTATTTCCAATTCGATCACTCGGTAAATACGTAAGTTTACACTAGGTATTTATAAACATTATTTATATAATTTCTCTATAAACTATCATTAAATGTAGATATTACAAATTAAAATCGAACAAATTAAAATTAACGGCAAATTAATGAATTAAATCAAAAATAAACTGAATTAAAACTAAACTAAGTTTTGCTCTATAGGTACTATCAGCCCATCGGATCCCTGACCTACCATAGAACTGTGTCACAGTAAAGATAAAAAAAAATGAAACACAACAGTCAGTCGTTTTTTTAAATACTACTTATGATATTATACAATTATAAAGCTTAACCTAGCATTATATAAAACAATGATAAAAAAAAATATTCAAGCGTAGCTTGAGCAGGAAAATGTGTCAAAACTAAGAATTTTCATAGGGAGTTAGTGACGTTATGATTCAAGTCGTAAGTAAGTAGTGCGAAACAAATTCTATTTATTCTATAATGTCACTGTGACAAGGTTCTCTGGTGGATCAGGGTTCCAGGGCTGATAGTACATTACTGTAGTTTTAACATTATGTTTTTATATAACCTAAAGTGACTTATAAATTCCGGCCTAATATCCGGTCAAGTGCGAGTCGGACTCGCGCACCGAGGGTTCTGTACCACCGCAGAGTAGGTATTATTATATTCCGATTGGAATTCGATTTCGAATTTAATCAGCGCTAGCTCAACTCACCCTTGACCATTTTCTGGTAGGTATTTGATGTTTTTCTTTAAGTTTAGTACTATAATCATACCAACGCATGTATGTTTTACAGTTTGTACAATACCGAAAATTCGTTGAATAAAACGATTGTTGTACGGGGCCCCCTTTATCCCCTATTATATGAGTCTACATTACCCTTAAGGTAAATCTGCCGTAATGGCCCAAAATCCGAATAGGAGACGACCACCCAGCTGTTTATTAGATAAAAAAGGAGAAATTTTAAATAGATCATAATGAACAACTAACCGATGGTGGTGATGACGATGATGGAGTAGAACAGCGCTCCGGTGAAGGTCCACTGGATGTCTTCAGTGCTCTCGGAGCCGTCCCAGCCGCGCACCTTCATCTCAAGTAGGATCGCGTTCTCGAAGTCCTGCATAGGAATCGTCATCATCTACCTTGAAGGATGGAGGACTCAGAACAATATCAGAGTCCGTATTAAGTTGGGCGTGCACCTATTATGGTGAAAGCCAACCGAGTGTAATTTTTTGATTTGTGAGTCGCATATTTCCGATCGCAGCATCTGTGCTGGGTTTCATTTCATACAAAAGTCCTGTTTAGTTCACACAGCGTCGCAAAATGAGTGGTTTTTGTATGAAGCAGAAATTATACGGTCTAATATATACGACTTTGGATTGAATTCTAGGGCTATTACGCCAATACCTAATATTGCAGCAAATTAAACTAAACATCCTTACTAATGTTAGCAATACATGATATATTTAGCAGGAGGAGATTTGCAATAATTATCCTAGATCAGGATCCTGATTTTTTTGACACCAATCGCTCAGATAGAACAGACCATAGCTACTGCTTATCTTGTCTTACAGATGGGCCCATTCGGGTAACCTTAGACCAATTGGTCAATTACCCTCTTACACACTCAGCTATTCGAATGTGCAGGTTTCCTCAAGACTAATGTTAGAAAAACTCATTCATCGGTACCTTACGATCACGAGTCGACCCCCTAAGCCACTTGGCCACCGACGCTCTTCCAGAGATACTGCTAACGGCATAATTGATTAGATTTGACCATTTTCTGACGTAAAGTGAACGGATGTAAAATCTACTTCGCTTCAGATTAATCTAACAAATTACTATATAAACATACCCTGAGCATGCCAGTGACGTCAGCAGTCCAGTTGGACTCGTTGAAGAGAGACGCGTGTACAGTCATGGTCCAGATGCTGTCCGTCGTGTTTCGTCGAAGCCGGGAGATGTTCATCTTCACCTGCCATCATAACAGCATATTCTTATAGTGAATAAATGTGTTTGTTATTTGAGGCATTTTCAGTGTTCGTGAGTATATACGCTATGTCTCAGTAAGGTTTCAAATAAAGCGTACTTAGTTAAGGACTAAAGGACTAACGGTAACTTTAGTCATTTGTATACTGTCCTCATTCTCCGATAGCGGTATTTCAAGTTCAGTAAACGAAGCAGATTCAATATTCACCCGTTTGTAAGTAATAATATAGTCGCACTTGCTACTAGAGTTTTTCTGAGACATCACCATTTGTCTTATGGTATGTAGTTTGGTTATTTTCTTTACTCACATGAACATGAATGTACAGGGGAGGTAGGGGATCATTGGGCAGTCGGGAGGTTCAGGTACTACTTTATAAGTTACTAGAGGAAGCCTTCGACTTCGTACGTCGATAGTTTCCCGCTACTCCTCCTAATTCTTCTCTATCGAAAATCCTTTCTTCTCCTATGCCTACGTCATACAAAGAACACACCCTCTAAGTTTCAGGTCTCTACGATCAGCTGTTTAGGTTGTGCGTTGATCCGTCAGTCAGTCAGTCAATCAGTAATTCAGGACAAAGCATTTATATGGTGTCCGAATATCCCGACTGCCCAATGGTCCCCCCTACCCACATACATTTTCTTGAAAACTACCCAATATCAAAACGTAGCGGCCATTTTATAAGTATATGTAAAGTAACTAAATACCGAGTATTTCATCACGCAGATATCTCTGCGAAGTGATAATAGCTAAAACAACCTTTCAGCAGCCCGCTCTATTAGACTCGAGCCAGACGCCGATGGAGATATCACCGGATTATTTCGTTTGGGCTCAGTATTTACTATTTAAATATAAATTACATGAAAACCAGGCTTAATTTATTTATACTTTACAAACACCTACAGTCTATCAAAAGGATTTCAGGGCCTCTGTTCAAAACGGTAAAATACCTAAAATTTATTTTTCTCAAACATGCTATGTAATGTCGGCGTTATGTTAGTTATTTTAGGCTTCAAAGTGCCACGTTTCTGACGGAACAACTCGAGAGAACTGTAAAGGAATTTCATACGAAATTGAAGGCCTAGGCCGGGAAGTGTTTTTTTTTTTAATTTTAATTTGGCCATGGTGGCTGTGTTTATGAAAAGGCTAAATAGCTGTTTTTTTTTTTATTTACTAAGCCGTGCATCCAACAAAGCGTTTGCATGTTTATTTGAAGTACCAGGAGCGCAGAGGTAATTAGGAGGTTAGCACGATGCGGCGAGCCCCGCGCGCGCCACCAGCGGGCCGGCGGGCGGGCGTACTGAGCACTGTAGGTTACTTTTAATGTTTATGCACTCCTAATACCTATTTGACATTGTAATTTTTGTTTTAATTATTTTAATGAATTGTGTTTGAGAAAAGCACTATACATACTTCGGCGGGAAATATGGGGTTGCCCATAGTTGCCTATATCCGGCCTTGCTTCGCTCGGCCGTCTATATAACTTCGGCCGGCAACCCCTTTTGTCCCAGCCTCTGTAGTAATGTACTATTGATTTATCATCATCGTACTGTCAACGTTACGATAGCTCTTATTTACTTGACAGTAACAGTGGTCGACTTAAACACAATACAATAACACGTCCAAAGCAATATTGTATTACCGACTTGGGCCGTTTTGGAACTAAGTCAAAGTGACGTTATCAATGAAATCACATGGGATTTTACGGTTTTACTACCTGAACCTCAATTTACTGGTCGTAGTTTCATAGTGGCCCAGATTACCTCTTGGTTAACTGTACAGGGGAGCTATTATGACTAGGGTTAGGATGTTGGTGGCATTTTGTGGTTCTAGAATCCATGGAGTCGATATTTCCTAATTATTATAATACATAACACATTGATTTTGACCTTCGGTATTATCATATTCAAAAATGAACTAAATACATATTTAGTTCGGTTATTTCATACCTATTAATATTTGCTTGTTTGTAACGCTTTCACATCAGAGATATCCTCAATACCAAAATTAATTTAAATTGGTGCGGCCAAATAACAAATAAATGAATTTTGAAATATTAAAATACTGAAGGTCAAAATCAAAGTGTTATGTATTATAATAATTAGGAAATAGCGACTCCATGGATTCTGGAACCACGATTTGCCACCAAAAGTCCTAACTCTAATTATGACATGACTGCAGTTCAGTCAAATGAACTGCATAGCTATGTCATAATAAGTAATAACCCCCCTGGCCGTATTGTGAACTTCTAAATCCTGGTAAGTATTGAGCAATGAAAGTGACAGAGTTATTACAGTATAGGCAGCCCTTGGGTTGCCTGGAAGGGTAGCTTTTAAGATTTAATGGATAATTCAGCTAAATTATGCGAATAAAAATGGTTTTTACTGATTCGTCATAGGTAGGTTCAAACATGGTCAACATTTTTATTGGGCAATATACTTCTTCTATTTGAAACCTGTTCAACAAAAGGTTCATACTGATGGACTCATATATACCTCTTTCTCATGCGCGGCCTCCAGCTGTTCGAAGGTCACGGCTCCAAGAATGCAGTAGGCCACCACCAGACTGATCATCACGAAGTGGGAGAACACTACGGAGCACAGGCGCCATGTGTAATAGAGGACCTGAAACATACCAGCTGTCAACGTACAATCAACAAGTCCTATTGGTTAGCCATCATACATCCCTGACTTTTTTATGGAGGAAGCTAACGAAGGGATATTAGGCCTATATAGAAATTAACATTCTTACGACTGCAATAATACATAGCCAACCTTGAAGACTTAGCTGGATACCTCTATGCTAGTAATTTCACCGTTGTTCTCGTCATGATGACAGAGTAAAGTCACAAGAACGAAATCACTTGAAAAAATATTGTTTTGTTGAAAGCTTTCTACGATACGTTTTTATCATTAGTAGCTAAACAATGAAACTTATTGACTGTTCCATGAAGGGCATTATTTTATTATAATGGGTCTTACATTTAGCGTGTAGCGTGTTCATGAGGAAACTTTCCAGCCAATTCTCTGAAGCCGTGGATCCTCTCGAGGAATAAATGTGTCAAAATTGTCTCTTTCGCATAGGTGGGAGTGAAAAATTACACTTAAAAACTGCACTATGGAACCTGGTTGCAAGAGCTATGTGTAATGTATTGTTACTTGGCCAATAAATGAATTAAATGAATGAATGAATTAACTATTTTGTGGATCAGAAACTTAATCCATGATCGTACAAACTAAGAAGGCGGTTACGAGGTTTCCTGCCTAACTAATAGGCTTTGCACATAATATATTTATGACCTAGATTTCTATGGCCTGTACTCAACAACTTCGATAATTACAAAAGGTTGCCAAGAAAGAATGGATTCCATTTCATACGTTCATACAAACATGTCAAGTTTATTAAAGCTGGTAGAAAATGGAATAGTACTTCTGAAATTTATAATGTAATTTCGTTTCATTGTTATGTTTTGGTCTGCTTACCCTAGCCTTATTGGTTTCACAGCGGTTTTGTATATGTACAAAGCGTTCGGGAAAATGTAGGCTTGAAAATGGTGCAGTCTTATTGAATACATACTTCTTGATTTACCAGTACCGCCGCGCGTTCGTCATCTACCAGTACCGCGATTGGTTTAATATTGAAACGAAAGGAAACGCTAGTTAACGTAGTCCATCTTGGTAGGGCCCTCTGGGACTCTATGCTCAGTGGTAAATACCATTATCGTCCTTGAGCTGTTATGGTTCTGTCAACGTTTTGATATCTCTTATTTACTTGACAGTAAATATAATACCATAACAGATGCCTTCGTCAAGATGCAAACGCTATTAAAGTTTTTCTTTTCTTTTACCGTAAACTGGGGGTACTTTGATTTACGGGGTAACATTGCCCACCCCAAAAACTATCTTTAATATTTAATTATTCTATTAAATGTTTCATCAGGACTAAGCTACTCATACAGTTATATAATTACTTCAACAATTTAAGAAGATAACAACTAAAACAGTTATCGTTTTAAGGTCGGGCAATGTTACCCCGTAAATCAAAGTACCCCCAGTTTACCGGTACTCAAAATGTATGGGATGGCGTTCTCGTGCGCTACGATAAATCACATGGTCAACTATCATCCCATACATGTTTAGTCAAACCACTCATTGTAACTCACCTTTGCACATTTACTAGGTGGCAGTGCTGGATAATCTCCTCGGTCTGCTCTCGCCACCACTTCCCGTCGAGACATCTTTTCGACACTCACAAATCACACTTTTTTATCATTCACAATAATATACATTTATTAAACGCATCGTTCCTAATACCACGACCAGTCTCTACATTATAGACATCTTTATCGTGGTGGATAAACATAGATAAAGCATCTGTCACTCTCGCACTAAGATGGTCAGAAAGTGACAGATGATTCGAATTTATCCACATGGATACACATGATCAAATGAGCTGCAGGCTTATTATGGTCGCGTTTATTTCTGCGGATAAAACATACGTTGCGTACAAATATGTAAGTGTGAGAGTGACGGATGCTTAATCCACGGCGATAAACGCGACTATAATAAACACGCAGGTTATAACTACACGATAAATCGTTCCAACTCACGCGCAGCTTCCACGAATACCCGCACGTTACTGAAAGCGCTTCAACTAATAAAACACGATCTACATATTTCTTTCAATCCTGAACAGACATGTTATGATATGTTAATGCTAATATTTACTTTGATAAATTATTAGTTGTAAATAAATTATAGTGTGTGTACATTTAGAGCAAGAAAACTTGAGCAATTGGTGGTTTTACATTTGGCAAGGAAAGGGGACAGTTTAGTAGTATAATTTTATTTAATAAATGTTTTTATTTCTCAATACTTATTTTACAAACAAATATGTAATAAATAAATATAGTACAACTATTACCCCCTTCTTTCCAAGCAGATATCTCCTAAATGGCTTGACCGATTTGATTGAAACCTAATTAAAAACTACCGCTAGAAAGTAAACTACCTACTTTCAAATAAAAAAATCATCCATATTGGTTAACCCGTTAAGGAGCTATTTAGTATGTCACAGACAGATAAACACGTCAACTTATAACAACCCCATTTTTGCGTCGGAGGTTAAAAAATATCAGACTTCGTGTCTTAACTCTCTGTCGCAACACAGGTAGGTTGAAACACTGAATTAAATGCAGAAGGTGATTCCTGTCACAAGTCATCCAAGTGGTCAAAAAAAGACAGGGCTTTAATTTTAGCCTTTAAAGTAAACTCTGAATCTCCTAGAGCGAGTAGACCGCGACGCGTGCGCAAGAGCACAAAACTGACCGCGCCTGCGTATAACGATCAAACGACAACGTATTTAGGTCGCCACCAAAACATGGGAATTTTCAAACACTGCGCAAGATTGGATTCTCAAAATAGTATTGAATCGGCTATCGAAGGTGAATGAGATTGGAAATAGCAAATTAAATTGCATAAATAGTATTCTATTTTTAAATGGCGATAATATTGCGGTTCGGGTTGCTGTTGAATAATATGCTAGAGCTATATGTTGATATTGTTGATATATATATTTTGACAACGCTGTAATCAATGTTATCATAGTCATTGGTAGTAGTTACCCTGCCTACAGAACTGGCGGTTCGATTCCCAAAATGGGCAATTATTTTTATGATGAGCACGAGCATTTCACTATGTGGTTTGGGTTAATACGAGCTCGATCTCTTATTATTTATAATACTACCTCTTGATTATTTATGATGATAGGAAAATCAAAATGTAAATATGTAGACAATATTACAAATCAGAGCACGGGATCTAGAAGCTGTTAGTTGTCGAACAAATAAAATATAGCGGACCTTAAATGCCTGACTATTTTTTAGAATTTCATAATTTTTCACCCAACTCCAGCAACAACTAAAATTCCATGTTCCGTTTCCTCAATTCTGATGCTGTACGTCTACCAAGTCAATTGGGCTTATGACGACTTGTTGCCATTTTTTTTTTTATTAAGTCGAATTCTGCTTCTCACGCATGTTATACTTCTACGGCGGCGCGGCACACGACACGCAAGAAATGACATCAGTGACGCAAGCGAAGAACACTAGGGAATATGCACAGATTTTTTTAAATAGCATTTTTCAACAAAATATGAAAAGTGGAATTAAAATGTAAAGACATACGGATGATACAAGCATTTGAAACTGCTAAGTAGATAGCGATTTGACAGAGAGATCCGATATACACATATCCCACTTACCATCAGGTGGGCTGAGTGCTCGCGTGCCTTTGCCATATTTTGCCATAAAAAAGAAGAAAAAAAAGAACACGGTGACGTCATGAAAGGGGTTGTCCATATAAACTCCATTTTAAATTCTGTTTTGCTAGAAAGAGATTGGAACAAATCTTAGTTGCCCTTCATGGCTATTTTAATATATATTCAAATTTATGTATTTTCCAACTATTTGTTACATGAATCATCTTTTATTGAAGCTGTGAATAAAAGTCATGAATATTCCCTATTGATTCACATGGCTTACGTGTGCAGCGTGTGTGCTGCGTGTGCGTACGTTGCGTTGCCTGCACCGCAGAGGAATTCCGGCCTCAGGTTTCCTACGCACAACATGTGTGCGTAGTTTTTTTGACATTACGTGACTTATTAATTTGACATACCGTTTAATTTTCACGTACAAAAACTTTGATATATCGCTTGACGGGTTAACGCTACTGAACGTTAGATGCCATGAATATATAGAGAACTTAGATCGGTTACCCTAACTGACTAATTCCGCGTAGAAAACTTTCCATTCGCATTTGTGCCCATTATATTTTTTCTCCAACCATATTGCTACCCATTTTTTTCGTACCAACTGCATATTTTCCGTATGGATTAAAAGATAAAAGATAAAAGATGTTTATTCAGTAAATAGGCCGCACGGGCACTTTTACACGTCAAAAATCTACCAGCGCTTCGGAAGAGACCACTGCTGAGAAGAAACGCCGCAAGAAACTCAACAGAAAGTCGTTTTTTTTTTTAAATACTATTTTCTCCACTTCTATTTTGATCTGACTTAATTAAAATGGGAAAGAATGATGGGCAATTTGGCCCATATAACCAATACAAATCTCATGTATACCACGTGAAAGCTAGTTACATAAGCTTCATTTTATAATACGGGGACAAACTACAAAAACCCCGGAGAAGAGAGTTATCAGCCTTCAAATGTTCACACACACACAACGTTTATTACTACACTAGCTGTGCCCCGCATGCGTCGCAATGCTATTAGCCGTATATCCGACTCACGCTTGACTGATTTTACTATTTACAACAATTACAGCAAATAGTGGGATAAATAATAAATAAATAGCTTACATAAATTATAATCATATTGACGATTGGGCTGGGTTCCATACATTTCTGCCCATCATTCTTTCGCGAGCAGGGTAAATCTTAAATGGAAAATATGCAGAAAAATGGGGATAAATGCGAATGGAAAGTTTGCTACGTAGATTTAATCAGTTTGAGGAACCGATCAACCAATATTATATGTATAATCCATCAACAGCTTTGTCTAGTTATATTGATGACGTTTTCAACGCGTGCTAAAATAAAACACATTTATGTAAATAAATTGTATTTACACAGCTGTTGTGTCTTAAATTAATGATTATAAAACTAATGGATAACATAATACATAAATAACTTTGTACGTATATTAAGGATAACATCAAAATATAAACCAAAACAAGTTACATTTCAACCGCTTAATTCAATAAAAACCTATTGGAATGGTAAATAACTGTCTCATAATGGAGATCCAGTACCGCGCCTTTACTTTAATACGAGCAAATCTTCTTTGAGTCAACAAAAAGACAGTTCATCATTCTTCAATCTTTTACCCGTACTTCTTAATCTGACTTGATATCGAGTTATAGTTCACCTACCTACCATATCTTGGCAACCTCATCTCTTGCATCTGCAAGTTTTTAATGAGAATGTCATCAGCGGTTTCGAAATCGCTCGTTCAATACTGATCTTAATATAATCCATGAGCTCGCAAGCATGCGGCGTTAGTTTTTTTTAATGAACGAGGCAAATGAGTCAACTGGTCAACTAGTGATAGAAATCTTCTTTGTCCATGGACTCCGAGGTCCGAAAATACTAATAAGCTGGGTGACTTATCCAAAAGTGACGAAGTGGTAAAAGATGGCATCCTTCGAGGTAGTTTCGACGTTTGACAGGTCAAGTAAGATTCACCAACAGAGATATTTTAAAAGAACAACGCTTCTGGTTGTCTAATCATGTTTCATCCCTTTCACTCTTGATTTCTTACTAAATTAAGAGAGAAAGAGCCAAAGCGATTTCAAACTTCGATGATGGAGTAATAAACCTCTGCAGTTGACATTGCCAGTTCTCATCGGTCAGCAATTAGCCTTCATCTCCAGAGTCTCTGTCTTGGGTGTTTTGTGCTGGGATGCCAGCTGTTCTGCCTCCTGGATGGTGTCAGGCAGCCGCGTGTTCAGCGTCTCCGGTGTGGTCAGCATCAGGGCTGCAGCGACGAGAGCCGCGCTGCCGAAGAGTACGGATGGCAGCCAATCCACGTAGACCGCCTACAAATATACAGTAGCAATGTATAGTTACAGACAATCTGACTACGTTTCTGAGTCCGGTCACGGGTCTTTAATTGATGAACTAAAGATTAAATCCTTTGTATTTTCTATCACGTCACTTGACGCTGTCATCATGACAAAGTTCTATGGTAGATCAACCATTTAAAAACCTTCATGGTACCAGGACTTCAGAGAAATTATTAATGTTATTTTATTTGACATAAAAAATCTAATTTTCAACAGTTACATTTTAATAAATGTGAATGGCGTGCAAGCGCTAGTGCGTGCCGGCTAAGATTTACTATGAATAATTTGTGATCTAAAAGTCTAGACTGCCTAGATGAGCCGAAATGCGATATCTCAAATTCAATAGCCGAAGCAAATTCAATCTTTCGGGAGTTTTTTCGGAAGTAATTAACGCTTTTTGCCTTAGCAGGATAAGAGACAGTAACAAAGGAAATCCTCACAAATCTACACGAGTAAATCAAGGTAAAACATAGCTAACGTGAGTATTGTTTTTTTTTCTCTCCTGAACTTACTAGCAACGGCATCTGCGGTGCGACGATGGACCCCAGTCGCCCCACCATGGAGCAGAAGCCGAGCAGACTGTGCCGCGCGTGCGTGGGGAACAGCTCTGATGTGTACATGTACACTCCGCTGAACGCCTGCGTGATCGCAATCTTGCCCACCAGGTACAGCAACGTCGCTAGCCATGACATTTCTGAAAAAACATTCATCGGTAAAATTAGAAAAAAAAAACCTTCGTGAAAGAAATGGACTTCAGGTTACACGGGCTCATTTACTTGTTTTAATCTACTCTACATTTACTTTTCGTTACTTTCCTACTACGACAGAGCCCAGGAATATGTGCCGATGAATAGGTTCTGGCGCAGCATGACGCAAACATCATCACAACGATGTTATTCTGCCAGCAGCACAAAAGTGGAGAATGCAAAATATTCAGATTTACTAGAACACATCATATATAAAAAGATTGTTGCATCGTAATGAGGAAATACAATGTTATAATTATTATTATGCACTGGTCTTAATTACATAGATAACCTTAAATACTTAATATGTATACACGTATAAATCAGATAAAATAATACATTGAACTCTTTATTAGATGGACAACAGAGCTTAATGAGGATTTTAATGAAATAATGACACTAATAAAAAATAAAAATCAGACATTGACACCGAGAGCCATCCGGTTCTTGATTGAATTGAAAAAAAAAATTTTTTGCGCAATTTGTGTTTGAAACCAAATATAATAAGGCTGTTTCGAAATGTTGTAGTAGAATACTTACTCGATGGAACAAAAGCAATAGCCACACAGGAGATCCCGCACACGATGTAAGCGACGAGTAACGTGCGCTTGCGGCCAATTCTATCCAACACGAGAGCGTTAGTTACCACTGCGATCACCTCCACACTGACCACCAGCATGTAGTTTGTATACTTGTCTCCTGCCAACGACACCGAGTTGATAGCCAGCCCGTAGAAGACAAAGGTACAAGTGATCCACCACCAAGAGCAAATAGCCAATCGTGTCATTATAATCGGAGACCGTAGCACCTGCATCCACAACCCTGACTCCTCCAATTCTTTCTTCTCCTCTGGTGCGTCTTTGCTCTCCTGAAGCTGCTTCATCGTCTCGTCAGTCAGAGTCACGTTATTCATTTTCGCTGCCTTCATTATGATTTCTACAGCATCCTCTTTCCGCCCCTTAGATAGCAGCCATCTGATGCTCTCTGGTAAGAAGTATATATAAAGAAGGAAGAGCAGCGATGGTGGGTACACGACGAGGATGAATGTTCGCCAGTATTGGAAGGTCTTTGCAAGTAGCGCGAAGCTCAGTCCGCCTATCACCAGCATGATGCCGAGGAATGCTGTGGTTAGTACTCGTTTTTCTTGCCCGAGGAGTTCAATTGCTGAAAAGGAACCAAAGTAAACATTAAGTTCATAAATATAGCATTTGATGTGAAATTAAGCTTTACTGCTTTCCAATATTTGCTAGGAAGAACTACAAAATTTACAAAGTTTTACTGTTTGATATACGCATTTGTACTGAAAAATCTACTATTTTTCTAACAATTACTTAGCGAAATCTCGCACAAGAGACCCTACAGAAAAACGTAGAAAGAACACTTACTCATGATGAAGGCAGCAGGAAAAGCGCTGGCACCAGCCACGGTCTCAAGGAACTCAACCACCACGTACATCTCGTAGGAGACGGAGAAAGCCTTCAGGGAGCCCACGGCGCCCACCAGGACACAGCTGAGGACCAGCGCGGTCTTGCGGCCCCAACTGTGGATGAACAGATGGCCCATATTAATCAGCTGATCTTGCGTGAGATGGACACCTTCAAGTAGATGCATGGCCTACACCCGAAACTTAGTCAATAATAATTTGTTCAAATGCAAAAGCTTTATCCTGCTTTTTCTTGTCTGGGGGACACCGTTGATGCAGGAAAACATATCGAAACTTTTATGTGGTCATCTTGCACCATCTCATATACACATAATATATAAGTAGTTGATTCTATTTTATTATATTTTATTCTTTTCTATCTTTCTCTCCCGTAAGATTTTTGGCATGTTTTCCTGCTGAACTACTGTTATTTGATATAATATTTAATTTAATACTTGTAGCTTTATAATTAATGCTAGACTAAGTTGTACCATTGTAATATGAAATATGAAAAAATGACTGTTTCTTCTCAGCAGTGGGGGTCCATATTGGCTTCGCTAAAGTTTATCACCCGAAATTGATTTTCCTAACGATTTGTACTCCTAATGATCACTGCTCCTAAAAAATGTTTTCCTAAAAATTTCGTTCCTACAATTTATTTTACTATTAACGTAGCTCATAAAACTCATATCTCTTAAAATTTTAAGTGCTAATGTCACTGATGTAACTTTTTGTAAACTCCTATTTTTTTTTTAAATAACATTCTTAATCATATTTTTTTTGGGACTTTACGCAGGATTATTTTAAAGTTAAAGATGATCTGCTCTTTTATAAAAAAAAATAACCTCGAAGACGAAAGCGGGAGCGAAGCTCCCGCTTTCGTCTTCTAACCTATCCGCGATCCGAGTCGGTTTTGCCACTAAGTCCCTATTCCCTACTGCCTACGTAATGACGGACCCTTAGGATCTCAGTCACTATTAACTTTAGAGAAAAGTTTTTCAAGTAAAATGTGCTTATTTTAACGTATTCTATGTGGTAGAATTATAAAAAAATAGTGTCAATAAGACATCGCATTTATGAAAATTTAAAGTCTTGAACAATAGTGTAAAAGATGGTTATGTTGAGAAAATATAGGAAAACAAATAGTAGTATGATCGATGTTTATTGCAACGGACATTATGAAGTTGAATGATTAGGAATTCAGAGCGTTAGGAACAAAGTAGTTATGAGTAGTGATTATTAGGATGTAAATTATTAGGAACAACATTTTCGGATTTCCGATAATCGACATTAAAAATTTAGTTCAACTTTGGCGCACCCCAGCAGTGGTCTCCTCTTGGGAAGCGCTGGTAGTATCTTGACGTGTAAAAGTGCCCGAGCGGCCTACTTACTGAATACATTTCTTTTATCTTTTATCTTTTATCTCTTTATCTTTAGACGGCAAATAATAGAATATAGTCATTTAAGACGCGTGTTAAAATGGGTAAAACAAACATTTCAACTTTAATTACCGTATTCCCATGTTTTGCTATATTAATAAGTGTATAGTTGTTCAAATTGTACATCATTTCTGTTGACAGAGGTCTACATAGGCCATTTCGAGCATTAGTGGCATAGACTCATATAGTAGCGTTTATAAAAATTAACACTATATTTCAAAAAATATTACTTTAAGATCGAGATGCAATCGACTAACGTTATCGCTATCGAATATTGAAATTTCTCGCGCGCGTCGAGCGAAAAATTTTAGAAAATCTTTTACGTTAGCGATTTGCGGCTTGTTTGGGGCCCCAGAGACATGCAACAGAAAAGGCTACATACTTTTCCTCACAATTAATATTGTCCCGCAAAAAGTTACAGCACCTGAATTGAATCAATTCTATTCAATCTAAAAGTCCTTAATTGATACGAAGCTTCTTTTCCAATAATTTTGACCTATTAGCTCGTAGTAAGTAAGTAACAAGTGTAGGAACTGACGGTAAAAACCATCGCCTTGACCGGTTATTGTATTCTTTTTTAATTTGACCGTCATTATTGTCAAGTAAATAAAATCTATCGAAAAGTTGACAATACAAATTACAGGGGGTTTATTATGACTTAGCTATGCAGTTCATTTTACGGCGAGCGTAAAGGACAGAGCTATAGCAGTTATATAGCTCTGTCCTTTTCTCTCAGCGTATACTAAACTATATAAATACGTCATAATAACTCCCCAGGTCAAAGACTATGGTTTTTACCGCCTAGAATCTCGGCGCTCTCATAATAATGTCCACAATAGAATTAAGAAATAGATGCAAGATGGGCTAACACAGTGTGGAATAGAGGTACAGCGCTAGGTTTATTTTATAACGTGGAGAAGGCCAACGAGCACACAGGTCACCTGATCGTAAGTATACTCTAAGGCTCATAGTTTAGTTTAGTTTATTTATTTGTCAATGTAATATTACAATATTAGTTGCATTGCATGTCAAAAAATACGAAATTACATTGAGATCGTCAAAACATAAATATTAATAATCAAAGATTAGAATACAATAATAATGCATAAATTAAAACAATGAAAGTTAAACATCTAATAATGGTCATTCGTCCGATGTCAAAATATGTACAATGAGTAATAAATGTCAACAAAATAATAAATTTACATTTCCATTTTCATATATTCATCCACGGAGTATAACGGATTATTCAATAAAAGGTTTCTCAGCTGATGTTTAAATGCTTCGTCGGATTGTAAATTTTTAAGTTTGGCAGGTAGACGCTCGTAGTACGTGGGACCGATGACACGCGGGTTCTTAGCCGCAAGTGCCATGCGACGGGGAACTGTTCTCAAACGCCCGGTGTGGCGGAGCTCCTTGCCAGGAATATTCACGCGTGCAAAGGAGGAAATATTGTTACATTATTATTTGGTAAATGTAAACTGAGTAGTGCGTCAATATGCGGTACGTTACGAAAAGGCCCCTGCAAGAGTGCCTAGGTTTCACCCCAGCTAACGTGCGTAAGGCACGCTTAGACTTCAAATTGACGATTACAATCTCAAGACTAAGTACAAATGCGTTGCCAACCCTGACTTAGATGCAAGTGATTTCACCAATTACTTAGCGGTTGCGGTTTTACTAATCCTTCCAAGTCCTTGATTGATTGGTTGAATACTACTAATAGGGAATATGGTTGGACTTTTTAAATCGCATTTCTGAACAAAAGTGAAATTAAAATTAAAATTAGCTAAGAAATACTTACAACTGATATAAGCAATTTAAACGTCCAATTAGACAGCGATTGGACAGAGGGACTCGATACGCCGTATCGTCGTATCCTAGGAAAATGGGCGCAACCATCATTAAGGCCGTTTTTCTCTTCTTTCAAAATCGTAATCTACTATTTTTTCTACACCGAATGGCTTTTAAAAAACTTTAGAAATCATAAAATTAACAAAGATATTACATTTTTTAAATTGAGCCGCAATTGCATGGCGCCATTTGATCCGGCGAAATACGCCGCGACTGTCATACCGGCCGTCTTCCGCGCGGGGGCAACAAGCGGGACGGGGTCGCTAACGCCTGACCGTCGGTATCACGCGGAGCGCTGACGCAGAAGATAGTGTTTTGTTTCGTGATTGCGATGCCGTAGAACAGCATGAAAAGATCACAGAAATTGATTCAAATTGCTAGGGATTCCTATGAAAACAAAAATAAACAAAAACGGATGTCAATACGTAAGTAAATTTTATAATAATGTAATTTAATTTTGAGAATACTCAACTTTATTCATTTATAAACATGTGAAGTTCTAGCTTATACTTGCTATTACTTGTATTAATAATATTACCACTAATAATATTATTATAATTTCATATTTTTATGAAATAGTAAGAATCAGTTAGTCAGATAACAGTATTAGGCGGTAAACGAGGAATAGAGCCACTAGATATCATAACGCCCTTCTTCGGCGAGTGTGACGAAAGTTGAAATGCGTTTTAGGCAGGATCGCTATGGTTTTTGCGGCTGTATTCGATGGACTTATTTTTTAAAAGTTGTTTTTGACACTATAATCATACAATTTTGTCAATATTAACATTTATAATGCTTTATTACGTTATTATAAAATTGATTTTATGATAATGAATACAAAAAAATAGCATTTTTCTGTTTTATCTGTTTTTTATCAAAAGGCCTTAACCAACGTTAAGGCCATATTGTAAACTTAATGTGTTGTAGATTTTATTATTAATTAATATAATTTTAGCATCTCCAGTGCCACCAGGGTCGGAAAATGAAGTATCATATTTAATGGGCTGTATTGGTGATCAGTTAAATGAGGTGGTGAGTACCTATCTACTTGTCAAGCTAAGTCAAATTTTGAGTTTCAATTTATCCTAAGTTATCTGCTTTGTATAAATAAATCGAGTGTTCAAATTTAAGAAGTTATACTTTTAAATAACGAACATTGTTGTAGCAGAAAAAATAAGAAATTGTGTTTTTAATTTATTTTAGAATGTTGTATGTTCTTATAAATATCAGGATTGTCTACGAAACTTGGCACCCATTTAGATCTCAATTCTTGTGTCGGTTCTTAATATTGAACTTGGCTTCCATTTTCACATTTATGTTTTGATGGGATATTATTATTTTTTGTCCAATAACTTATGTTTTAGTTTGTCATGAAACTTTGTATAAGTATCTATATCTGCTTAAATAGCAATCTAACAAGTCGTTATAAAATGAGAGCGAAACTACGTTTGTATGGAGAACCGAGCTTCCTGCGAACTCTTAAACCATATACATTTTATTCGAATAAAAGAAGTTGTGCATGATAATTCTTTCATATTTAGCTACTAAAAATAATTAAAAAGCATATTATATTGCTTAGCAACCACTTATTAAAGTAATCGAATAATCGAATCACAACCCATGAAATAATAATTATTATTGAGTAGTTCCAGTGAATCTGTGATCTTCATTTATCATCATTAGAGATGGGCCGAATACGGACTTTGCCGAATACGATTATTCGGCCGAACATTCGGTTCAGCTCTTACCTAACCGAATATTCGGCAAATCGCTCCAAAAAACTTACGTAATTAAAACAACTCTGGTTTTTCTTACTTAAGCTACGGTTGTTGCATTGATTGTTTGCAAAATAATTGTATTTATATTTTGACGCATATTTATCTCTTTTTGGTAGTTGCTAAGAAATCTTAGAATTTTAAAATAGGATGTCAATCCAACAAACTACGAAACAACCTACGCTCGTTATTTACTTTGTTTATTCGGTAAATATTCGGCAATGTAACCGAACTATTCGGCCGAATACGAACATTGAAAAAAAAAAAATGCCGAATACCGAATATTTACCGAATATTCGGCCCATCTCTAATCATCATCAACAATTCTACTTCACTAAATGGTGGTTTTTAAGAGCAAATGCACGTTTAACTATATGCTAATAATGCTTTAAAAAATACCGAAATCGCTATAGATGTACCTAAAGTATTTGAAGAGTTCCCTCAATTTCTCCTGGACTCCATCATCAGATTCTGATCTGATGACAATGGGACTACTCCGGAAGTTTGTTCTTTCAAACAAAAAAGAATTCTCCAAATTGGTTAATAAATGTCGGAGTTCTGAGGTAACTAGCATAAATAATAATAATAATTAATAATAATAATAAAACTTATAAAATCACTGTTTTCAGTTTTTTTATGTGTATATACACAATTATCTATTCGGATGCCAAATGTCACCTTTCTAGGTCACCTGGAAGTGGGTTAGATTTTTGATGATCTGTCCGTCAGTCAGTCAGTCAGTGGTAAAAATGCCGATTTTTAGACGTTAATATCTCAATAACCGTTTAACCTTTGTTTATGAAATTTAGGGTTCTATTCTAGTAGATCTAAAGGACTAATTTTAGGGCACGCCACGATTATAAATAACAAAATGTTATAAATATAATGTACATAAAAGTAAATTTTGTAGCTTCAAAATTGTAAGTACAGTCCGCGTCATAAGTAGCTGATCACTTTTGAACCTTGTCGCATTACCACCTTTGACAATCTTGTTTGACTTTGCTTGTTTACAATACATGACTGCAAAGCGACAACGTTCAAAAGTAATCAGCTATTTTTGACGCACAATTTTCCTTTTTTTTATTGCTCTAATTATAACATAATATGTTCTTACTATATTTATTCATAAGATCTTTATTTTTAGTAACCTTTAACAATAAAGATTCGATTTTTGTATAAAATAATAACATGTTTTTTTGGTATTAGTTTTGTTGATTTTAATAGAAAAAAAAATGTTTGAATATTACTACTTAATTAAACATTTCGTTAGAAAAAGTGAAGTTTGATTTAATTATACCTTATAGAGTGGCATCCTACCTATAATAGTAAAGAATACCAAATTAAAAAGGCCTCTGATGCGGTTGCGACCCTGAATTTCACAACGAATAAGGCCTCTTCCTTACTTACGTCTCTATTCCTCGATGAAAAATAAAAAAATATTAAAATTGGTGTCGAAAAAGGACGTAAGGGACAAAACTACTTGATAAACTTAGAAAATTATTAAAAACAATAACTCATACGTATCCGTAAGTGATTAATTACCTAAGTTTAAAGTTTCAGATCTCTAAGTTATAACCTGATTTATTTAGACACAAAAATGCGTCTCCTGAAAAGTTGACTTTCTGTAATTACGCCCATTTTCCTAGGATACGACGGTATGACGTCAAGTAACACGTCGGCCATATAAACTCCCAGGAATCTATATTATTATTTATTTATTTAATAAGTACAATTATAAAAACTAATAATTAAACATTGCCCCACAAAACTGGAGAAACAGTTTGACCGTGGGAACGGCAGTCTAAGGTAACACAATATAATATTATATTTAGGTTAACATAAAATGAGATTAAAACAAAACAGTATTATGCTGAACATAAAGATCAAGTAAATTAAATTACGCTTTTTGAGTGTTTTGTCTCCAAAGTAATTATTAATCCTAGGAACGAATAGTTTACCTGTCGCCATAGCTTTGGTGTTGTAGCTATGATCAGAGGGTTTTAATGCAGAATAGTCTGAGTTATGTTCCAGACAGCCATGGTTATTTACAGCAAGTAGATACTTATGTTTCATGCTTACCGGTAATATTCTACAGATTTTAAAGAGTTGTTGATAGTTTTCTTTACATTTGAGATTAATTTTATGATTAACAAGTAATTTTAAAAATCTAATTTGAATGGCCTCTAATTTATCAATCTTGGTATTTGTTGTTAGTCCAAAGCTGTCTAGAGCATAACCCCGTATGGAATCTACCAATGACATATACAAACATCTTAATGTGCTAATAGGAACTCTGAATCTTAAATGATAAAATTTACCTAATAATACTCCAAGTTTTTCATAAATAAAATTAACATGATATGACCAGGAAAAATGATCGTCTACTTTCATTCCGAGATAAGTGATACATTTGACTTGTTCTATAGGTTCACAGACGCAGTTATACATATTTTGATGGAGGCAAGGATAGGTATGAGCATATAAGTGCGGATGAATATTATTTAATGGTAGATAAGGGGAGTGAATTAATAAAAACTTTGTTTTGTCAGCGTTTAGAACTATCCCATTGTCATGAGACCACTTAACTTGTTGGCGTATATCTTGGCTATTTTTATAGCTATTCAAAAATGATATTTATCAACTGTTAATTACATGAGTCAAATTTAATTGAAGCCATGGAAAAATGAATGTTGTCCATAGCTTGTAATACAAGGCATTACCGGTCCGAGATGTAGCCGAGGATCGGGAGAGAGACCAGCATGCCCAGGTTGTGGACAGTGCCCACCAGCGTGCGCTTCCACTCCTGGCATGCCAGGTTAAACTGTGGACAAGGGAAATAGAAATGAAAATTACTTCTAGCTGTGAAGATGACAATTATTTATTTTATAGTAACCTATTTTCTGCTGAACCCGTGTTGATTTCAGGTTACCTCAAGTATGATTCGCGAAGGTTAGGTTAGGTTAGGCTTGTAGATAGGGCACCCAGTGGTGGCATATCAGAGTTTATGGGTAAACACCGGAGATGTTTTAGACGGTATGCTTCCACCTCAGCTCTCGCAGGAGACTGACATTTGGATACCGGCCCGATTGGGACGATGCATTTCCTCTCCGTCAGGGTAGACTTGTACATAACCTGAACTCACGGGTTATGTACATAATACACAGGTTAATCATAAAATAGCTTTGTATGAAACAATTCTACGAAGTGATACGTTCTGTGAAATGAGTGTCTACAAAACATAACCCAGATATTGAAATATGCCTAATATTAATTTAAGTAATGCTAATGACATGTACATATTTTATTAATAAACGATTGAATCTAATTATTATAAATGCTGAGGAAACAGATTCGTGTGGCCAAAACTGGGTCATCCGCTCAGGAAAATAATTTTTCATTGAAACTTTTTTGCACAATACACAAAGTTTATACGAATGGCCGAGTTAACGCTTTAACGCATTCTCTATAAGTCAACCAAAACCACATGATATCGTTATATTATATTTTTTGTCAACCAACTAAACATTTAGCAAAACCATTTTAAAGGGGATAATATTGTTTGACCTTAAGGTTGATTGCTAAAGAACGTTTGTAGCACTAAGTTCGTCTTTTGTACACTTTTAAATTTTGTGCCAGTTATATAGTAATAAATAAATGTTTGATGCCTGCATCTAATATTTACACTCAAAAAAATGTGAGCCAACTAAGACAGATTTTCTCTGTTGACATAATTATAATGAATACAATAGCTATGATGTTAGTTGTATCAACTAAAAGCTTGTAGTAATGTCAGCAAGTTCTTTAGTAATTCAACTTATATCTTAGTTGATGTATCAAACGTCTTGTTAGGCTCCTATGGAATCAAGACGCCTATGCGTAATAATCACAATCTTGTTAGGAATAACCTTTTATTTTTTTCAGTGTAGTAAACCGAATAAATACAGCGTCGATTATTCTTTCACCATTGCTACTTACCACCTTTTGAAATTATCACTTAGTGTCGACGACCGGTGGCCAAGTTGGTAGTACCCTGCCTATGAAGCTAGCGTTCCTGGATTCAAATCTCGGTAAGGGCGAATATCGGTTTGAAGGGCTGATAAGCGCGAGCATTTTTGTTCCCGAGTCATTGTATTTTCTATGTATTGAGGTAAGTATTTATGTGTTTCTCTGTATAAGTAAGTTTATCGTTCTCTAGTACCCATAGTACCAGCCTAAACCTTAATTTGAGACAAAGTCAATTAAAGATAAAAAATATATTAAAATAAATTTATTCAGTAAGTATAACGCTCGGGCACTTTTACACGTCAAGAATCTACCTGCGCTTCCCAAGAGGAGACCACTGCTGAAAAGAAACGCCGCAAGAAACTCAGCAATCAGTTTTTTTAATGAATTTGTGTGACTGTCCATTAGCGTTTATTTATTTATAATGCTAACAATGGCCTCTAAACTCTAAACTAGAATCAGTTCCACTAGACCACACAAATTGGGTCCAGATACTACCGTGAATAAACCATTCAGCCATCCATTGTGATGTTTTGCATCATCGGCATTAGCTGGTGGATGGGTTTGGAGGTGAAGGTCGGGCGAGCGGGGGGCAGAGGGCAGGGGGGGCAGGGTCGCGCCCATTCACGCACGGGGAAGCGCTGGCGCAGCCGTGCGGAACGAAATCTACATTCAATCGCGATGCGCTCCGAATTTCAGTATTTATTAGAGATAAAACCCTCCTATATACTTAATAGTGACCTCTTATCTCTGAAACGGCCCAAACGATTTACATGAAGCCTAGTTAAAAATCACCGCTAAAAACCTGCTTTCAAATATAAGATCGCATCCAAATCGATTCACCTGTTTAAGAGCTACGGTGCCACAGACAGACACACACACACACCTCTCTTTTTGCGTTGTGAGCTTAATAAAAACAAGATACATTTGACGACGCGATAGACTACACTCAGGAGCAAAAATACCGGGTCAGAGTGCGTTTTTCATACAAACGAGACTATTTTGAGGCCTTGGTTCCTCGCCTGGGGTTGTTTTGAGTGAGGTTTAATGGCGGATATTCCAAGGTTCAATAAAGGAGGTCATGTTAAGATACCTAATTGATCGCACAATCAGTTAACAAAACAGCGGGAGAGTTTGGGTCAGCACTTGGATTTCCTTACATTTTATTGCCATTTGAGATGTCTTTCTGAACACGCACAATTCCGGCGCTAACCGCAGATTCATCCAGTTGGGTATCCTAGGCACTCTGGAAGTCCAGTATCGATGCTCGGGATATTCATCATCAGATTTCACTAAAAGCATTCCCTGGCGAGGAACCAAGGCTTCGAAATAGCCTCTTTAGTATGAAAAACGCACTCTGACCCGGTAGTTTCGCTCCTGAGTGTAGTTGGTAGTGACCCTGCCTTCATAGCTAGTGGTCCCGGGTTGGATACCCTATGGACAAAAACTTGTGTGATGAGCGCGAGTATTTGTTTCTGAGTCTTAGATGTTTTCTATGCATTTAAGTATTTATTTCTCTATATAAGTGATTATCTATATCGATGTCTAGTACCCATACTACAAGCCTAGAGCTTAGTTTGGGACTAGGTCAATTTGTGTGAGATCGTCACTGATATTTATTTATTTATTTATTTATTATTACAAACTAATGGCACTGTGAAATTAAAGATACTTACAAATACCGAAAATTGCAATAAAATACAATAAAAATAGAATTGAAAATTTTCATATTAAGGAATTGACGACACACGCACATCCATACTCTCGCAGTACCTCAAACATGCATCTCGCAGTGCAGCCCATCCACTAGCAAATACATCCTGCTCAGGGGCATATGCGAGAAGCCCGTTTAGAAGGTGCAAGGCACGGACCAATGGAGAATTCCTGCGAAACACCGTACGACACGACGGAATCGCCAGCAAATGGCGAACACGAGGTCGAAAATCGATTCTAGTTCGTGAAGGAACCGATAGACGCAGAAGTTGCGCTGCCAATTCAGCACACCCAGGTTCCCCCCGCAAGATTTCGGTGGTTAGAGTGAGAAGCCTGAAGTTACGCCTGACCTCCAGAGAGTTGAAGCCCAAAGCCCCTTGGAGAAACTTCGTAGGGTATAGAAACGGGTAATAACCAAACATTTTCTTCATCATATGTCTTTGTTTCATCATTCAGGTGGATGCATTCAGTATACTCGTATTTGCCCACAGACTAGGGTTCATTACAATGGCGGCACAGACTATAGGGAATATCCATTTTTTTTTAAAGCTTCAATAAAACCTAGTTCATGACACCATTTTTTTTTGAATAGCTGTAAAAATACCCAAGATTAAATCAACAAATATTTGTTCGTATCTCTTTCTAGCACAGAATTTTACGTGGAGTTTTTATGGCCGAACTGCACGATGACGTCACCGGTGCACCTCGGATCTCTCTGTCTAAGTAGCGGTTCAAAATGCTTGTATCATCCGTATTTCATGACCGATTTCAATTTTAATATCACTTTTATGGTATTTTCATGTTTTGTTGAGAAATGCGATTTAAAAATCCATCCATTTTCCTTATTATAATATAATTATATCCTAGGAGGAGTATATTATCGTGTGCCATAAATATTTTTTATTTTTAATATGGCATAGAGAAGGCAAACGAGCACACAGGCCATCTGATGGTAAGTGGAAACTGTGACCCATAGACATTCGCATTCACAAGACTGCAAGCCTAAGACTGCAAATGCGTTGCCAACCCTGAGGACTAAGATGGAATGCCTCTATACTAGTCATTACACAGGCAGTCTAATCCCCAAACCGGAACACAATAATGCGAACACTGCTGTTTGGCGGTAGGTTAATGGATAAAATGTTGGTAGCGATCTAGACGGACCCTGCACAAGGTCCTACCACCCGCAAAAATAATAATAATTATTATTTTTAGGTTATATTTATTGCAAGTCATAACTTCTTTTTAAACTGTTACTTTTTCAGTATTTTTATAAATCAAAACTAACATAACCTAGCCTTGTCTACACGTTAGATATTTAAGAAATTCTGAAAAGTGTGCGGTTCCAGAGAGATAAAAATTATGACTTTCAATAATTATGTTAACAATGACATAATAAACAAAATAAAATATAGAAAACCAAGGGGTCAAAACTATTTAATCTACATTGACCCACCTAAGAAAAATAACTGATAAATGAGTTAAATATGTAGGCAGACAGACAGATTATCTTCTTATCTCGTCTCGGTTTCCATTCAATCGTCTTATCGAAGGTGTAACAATGCGGGCAGTATTATTGTTCCCACCACAACGATTGTGCTTCGTAGCCTACATGACGTGTCGCACGCACGTCTCCTACTGCCTAATAACGTACGTTAGGTAGTTGTATTAGCATCCATTATTATAACTCAATTAAGATCACGTCACTTGTACTTCTATTTTCAGACTGTCAAAATATTTGAAGGAATGAAGGTATTCGTTAGTTACATGTATTTTAAATAGATCAGATAAAAAAGAAGGTTAACTTGAGCTGGCAGAGAAAAGAGTAAATCAGGCTTAGGTACTCAACCGACAAGAGGTCGTTCTGAAATCATACAAGCGGCTGGTTGGTTTGTAAGATAACGTAGTAAACGCGCTAGGAGTCTAACCTCAGCCACTGAGATATTGGCTGAAGCAGCTAGGGTAGAAGGTCTACGTTGATGCTGTCTGCTCAGCTTGGGGTCAAAAGAGACTAGAGGTCGATCTGAAATCATACAAGCAGCTGGTTTGTATGATAACGTAGTAATCACGCTAGGAGACTAACCTCAGCCACTGAGATATTGGCTGAAGCAGCTAGGGTACAAGGTCTATGTTGATGCTGTCTGCTCAGCTTGGGGTCAAAAGAGACTAGAGGTGGATCTGAAATCATACAAGCAGCTGGTTTGTATGATAACGTAGTAATCACGCTAGGAGACTAACCTCAGCCACTGTGATATTGGCTAAAGCAGCTAGGGTAGAAGGTCTACGTTGATGCTGTCTGCTCAGCTTGGGGTCAAAAGAGACTAACGCCAGATACAATGCTCCCTGAAGCATAGGGTACGAAGGTTAGTTTTTTAAATGTTTCTTGAAAGTAAAATTGATTTCGCCCAAAGCCATTTGTTGTAGGTTAAGTTAGACGTGCGAATACATATAATTTTCACTACTGCGATTAGAAACATTGTCCATAAAATTAAATTTCCACTTATTGATATATTCTATGAGTTTTTCGTCGATGTAACTCAACGCTAATAGTTCTGCAGCATCAAGCTAAACCACTGAAAAGCACTAACCTCAGCGACGATGGTGTTGGCAGAGGCGTAAAGCCACTGGTCGCAGGGAAGTAAGTCATCGTTGAAGACGCTGGCTGCCTCGCAAGGCAGGGCAGGGTCTAGCTTAGGATGCCTGGCGCAGCGCCTGTCTCTCCCACTTGCTGGTAACGCAGCCGCTGCCCAGACCGGCTCGTAGATTGTGCTGTTGGCTGCCTCGCACTCTGGGACCACGCATCTGCGGAGATAGAAACGTATTTTTATGCATGAAGTAGGTAGCACACAGGACATCTTGATGGTGAAAAGGCTTAAGGTTTGAGAGTTATTCAGGAAGTCAGGAAGGGCATAACAATACACGAAGAAAATACGCCAATTTAAAACAGTCATCTATTGTTTCTTTGTGCCTCCCCAACCGCAACCGCTGAGGATTTTTGAATAATAGTAAAAAAAGTGTGATCTAGTTATATTTTTCTGAAAGACTGACCGAGGATTCAAAATATATTTGGCTCATATGTCTCTCGTAACAGAGACGTATCAATCATTTTTGAGCCCGATTTTGGATCACATACATTTAATTGATGGTAACTGTACAAGAAGCTGTTTTATTGCAACCGAAACGCAAAGATTCAAGATTAATTTAAATACTTTATCTTATATACGAGTAGTTGAGTTTTAGCAAAGGGGTTCGGCTAAAAGTGTTGTCATTTGTAAAAGTCATACATTGTCAAGGTGAGCGGCCATTTGTAAAAGTGGTAATATTCATATCATAGAAATATTCAAAATAAACATAATTTGTTATGTAATGTTATACTCTAAAATGCATCGGAGCCGAGATATTTAAATATTCATACCTGGGCGTACTTTTAGTACCAACAACTGTATACTTATTTTATTTTTTAATTTTTTCATGGCATAGAGAATACAAACGAGCGCACAGGCCACCAGATGGTAAGTGGAAACTGTGACCCATAGACATTCACATTCACAAGACTGCAAGCTTTAGACTGCAAATGCGTTGCTAACCCTGAGGACTAAGATGGAATGCCTCTATGCTAGTACACCGGCTGTCTTATCCCCAAACCGGAACACAATAATGCGAACACTGGTGTCTGGCGGTAGGTTAATGGATAAGATGGTGGTAGCGATCCGGACGGACCCTGCACAAGGTCCTACCACCCGCACCTTATATTTTTAAAATGTCCACTATGATAGCATTTAACTTACGAGATGTAAATATCATTTGCGTCCGCTAAAAAAAAATGACCTTTAGGATTTTCTTTGAATAATATCATACATTCATAACTTAAGAACTCTTTATTTTTATCAGTAGCCACACTATGGACGAAACACAAGTTGATGCATGTTTTCCAATTTTCGTTAACAATGGCACAGTGCAACAATATTAAACAAGGAAATTAGAACAATGTTATCTTGTCTCGGCGCCGTGTCACCATCCGTGTTACCATAATATTATTTCATTTAGGCATTGAAAATAATAGGCGTCTTCCGCTCCTGTGTTTATCAAATGCTCATTAACAGCTGGGTCACTTTAGGATGCATATGCGCTTGTGTGTACGCTTCGAATAGATCACTTTTTATACGAGTTCCAAAACGTGTGTGCTTCTCTGTTATAAATAACTGTTAATAACACTAAAATATTGTGAACTTATCTCTTCGATCCATAGACATAAAACCCGACTTTTTTTTTCGATACCGGATTGTGTTGCCTTGACTCAAAAGCTGGATACGTTTTGTATGAGACGGTTGTTTGACTACGGGACCCTCAAAAAGGAAAATAAATATTTATTCAGAAAATTGGCCACATGAGGGCTCTTTTACACGTCGGTATTATGGAGTGAATCTACTAGCGCTTCGGACAAGACCGAGATCACTGCAGGGAAGAAACGCCGCAAGAAGCAGATGGTCGTTTTTATGATCATAAATAAAATACAATATTTAAAATGCAAGCTTTTTTTTTAAAGTAACACAAATCAATAACTAAAATAAGATCCTTGGTAAGATATAAGAAGTTATCATTATCATAATTTCAGCCGCAAGGCGTCCACTGCTGTTCATAGGCCTCCTCCAAGGTTTTCCATAAAAACAGGTCATGCGTCTCTTGCATCCATGAGCTTGCCACAACCTTAGCCACATACGAGTATAAGAGTACACTCGCTCTATTATTCTACTCGGCAAAACCATATGGCTGTTGACATGTTATCGTCTACGTTATGGTTCTGACCATCATCACCATCATCATCATGTCAGCCGCAAGACGTCCACTGCTGGACATAGGCCTCCTGCAAGGCTTTCCACTCAGACCGGTCTTGTGCTTTTCGCATCCACCGCGGTCCCGCGATCCTGACGAGGTCGTCACTCCATCTTGTTGGCCTACCTACAGCTCGTCTTCCGGTCCGCGGACGCCACTCCAGAACCTTCTGACCCCATCGGCCATCAGTCCTGCGAGCAATGTGCCCCGCCCATGATTATGATAGCTCTTATATACATGACAGTAAGAGCGGCTGAGTTAAAACAATAACATGTCAATTGCAATGTATTGTTTTACCGATTGATTCCTTTTTCGGCACATTCCTTTTTGGACATATTCCGTTTTCGGCATAAATCATTATATACAACAAATGAAATCAATCCTAGGTATTGTTATTTTTTATCTACAAGAATTTATTCTTACCTAGGATTGATTTCATTTGTTGTATATGATGATTTATGCCAAAGACGGAATGTGCTGAAACAAGAATATGCCGAAAACGGAATACGTCCAAACGGGAATGTGCGAAACAAGAATATGTCCAATCAGGAATACGACGAAAATGGAATCAATCATCAGTCCATACTGATGGTAGGTAGGTGTTAATTTTTTTGTCTATTGTTTTAATTAATTAAAATGTAATGTTTTACTAGTAAATGTTATTCTATTTTATTACGCAAGTAAAGTCACAAGTATTTCATAGTATAATTTATTTACTTAAATGTGCCGAAACAAGAATATGCCGAAACCGGAATATGTCCAAAAAGGAATGTGCCGAAAAAGGAATCAATCGTTTTACCGAGCAGAACAGAGCCCGAGTCAATGAAATTAATTTGCGTAACGCCTTAGAACTCTATCGTAATGACAGCAAGCATCAATGAAACTTACCTATCATTCCTGTCAACTCAGCATTCATATTACGACACCCCTTCCCACTATGATTTTTCAAGATTTGAAACATTATTGCGTGCGAATTTTAGACGGGCGGGAGTTTATTATTAGGGATATCGTTACTTTTTTTTTGGCTTAGAGAAGGCAGACTAGCACACAGGCCACCTGATGGTAAGTGGAAACTGTGACCCATAGACATTCGCATTCAGAAGACTGCAAGCCTAAGACTGCAGATGCGTTGCCAACCCTGAGGACTAAGATGGAATGCCTCTATGCTAGTCATTACACCGGCTGTCTTATCACCAAGCCAGAACACAACAACGCGAACATTGCTGTTTGGCGGTAGGTTGGATAAGATGGTGGTAGCGATCCGGGCGGACCCTGCACAAGGTCCTACCACCCGCAAATCCATGTTTTCCTACCATTTTAAGGAAAAAAAATTACCGTGTCTATTCAGAAGTTCATACCTACCTACGTCACCTCGGGCCATAGTCTAAATGCCGCTATTAGCTTTTTTTTTTTCTATCACTAAAAATGTATGGCATTTTTTGTTTGCATCTAGGCTAGGGCTTCTCATTGCGGCAGGGTTCTATAAATACATGCAATCAAGGATGCCCTTAAAACACTCAACCAAAGTATGTTAAGTATCTGGATAATGATATCATGATGATACAATGACAATAATTTATAACCAACCTGTAAGTAGTGCTTGCAAATTACAAGATTCTGATAATGATGCTGTATTGTTTGGAGTTTTTGTGTTGTGATGATAAACCATTAAGTCACGCTATGATAATCCATTATGTCATATAAAAAATGTAATTGTTTAGAAATGTTTTTCATATTTTATATTTATTTTCCTCAAGTGTTTTTAAATAACGTTACAAGCTACAATGGATGTTTTTTTTACATAATATCAACATGCAGGCTGTAAGTACCTACGGTCACGGAGTTCACGGACTTTAATTGATGTACAACTACAGAACCTTGTCGCATACAACCTACATTAAATTCCTATGCAATTTCGATCTCGTCACTTGACGCTGTCATTATGACAACGTTATATGGTGAATTAACAATTAAGGTCCGTGAATGTATTAATATAGTAAATAATTGCCAAAAACATAATTTTTAAAGGGTGGGCCAGAAATATTTGCTTTTACTCTGGCTGTCTGGTTTTTTTTAGGCTCACCCCATGTACAACCTATTGCACTGTACTTAAGTGAGCATTAGGCTGTACGAAATGATTTTCCTCAATATTTTGCAAAACACTTTAAACAAGTTTGTGAACAGGTTTACTAACCGATTATTATATAATTCATTCTTGTAACCGTATCTCGCGTTTTAAAGTACGGTTTTTAAGTGATCAATAAAAAGAAACTCATTTATACTGACGTCAGGAAATGACGCCAACTAGTGTGTAACAACGCAGGTATTGTTTCGGAGAAAGTGTGATCATCGTTATTCTATTGTGATAGTTCTCGGATTTGTCGCGCGACAAGTCTGTAGCGTCGGTAAACAAATCCTATATGCACAGTATTTGTTTTCGAACGCAGACGGAAACCAAAACAATAGGTAAACAAAGAAAATTCTTGGTTCTTGCGAAAGATGTGTGGACCATACATTATGGTGCCTTATTTATTTGACTGGAGCATAATACACGTTTTATGAAACGGGCCGAAAGGCGAGTTTCATAATAAGATCGCACGAGTATTTAATGCCTAATTATGCGTACAATTAAGTTTTCTACAACATGTACAATATGGCCTTTATTTTCAAGTTGTAGATAACTTTATTTTCTCTTCTTTGGAACTATTCGAAAGTTCGAAACCAATGACTGTGCGGCGCAGCGGCGTCCGCGGGCGGGCGTGCCGAACACAGCGCGGACGACTCAACCTTCACACGTTACACTGTAGGTTAGGTAGATACTTCTAATGTTTATGCACTCCTAGTATTTGACGTTAAAACAATTGTTTTGTTGGTTTGATTGTGTGAATCGATTGTAATATCCGAGACTCAAAAAATTATATTGAACACGAATTTCTCACTAAATGAAATTACAAATCGACTAATTCGATAATCACAACCAAATAGGCTTCCTTTGATTAAGATGTTCGAAATTTGAATGTGATTAAAGTTTTGGCTACATATACTGTAATTTAAACAAACAACGATGCAACTAGAGATACAGGTTTACTAATATAGGTCATTGGTTTATGATTTCTGAACATACGAGGGCAGAGTGAGAAGTCTGGTAAAAATCATACTAAAGGTATTTTTTTCACAAATTAATTAATATCAATTTGTAATGCAGCCTTTTTGGAGGTAAATCGTATATTTTCAGCCAGTTCGCACGGATAGTTTTTTTTTGACAGCTATGAAAAAGAAAAAAAAACGTTGGTGTTTGCAAAGATGGAGAAAAGTGAGTTTCGTGTTCTGATTAAACATTATTTTTTGCGAAAAAAAACCATCACGGATACAAAAAAAAAACTAGACAAGTATTATGGGAGCTCTGCTCCATCCATTAAAATGATTCACAAGTGGTTTACGGATTTTCGTTGTGGCCGTACAAGCACTGCTGACGCCGACCGACCCGGACGCCCAGTTGAGGTCACTACACCAGAGATGATCACCAAAATCCATGACATCGTATTGAACGACCGAAGAGTAAAGGTCCGTGAGATAGCTGATATTGTAAGCATTTCAGACGAACGGGTTCGTAATATCCTCCACACTTATTTGGATATGAAGAAGCTCTCCGCCCGTTGGGTGCCGCGATTGCTCACAGTGGATCAAAAACGCACTAGGGTGGCCCTGTCGGAGGCATGTTTGGCGAAATTTAGGTATAATGAAAAGGACTTCTTGCGTCGTTTCATAACTGTTGACGAAACCTGGATTCATCATCATACACCCGAAACCAAGGAGCAGTCAAAACAATGGATTGCTTCAGGTGAACCTGCACCAAAGAAGGCCAAAGCAGTTTTATCGGCAAATAAAGTTATGGCTACTGTCTTCTGGGATGCTCGTGGTGTAATATATGTTGATTACCTTCAGAAAGGTAAAACAATTAACGGCGAATATTATGCCAACTTGTTACAGCGATTTCATGAAGTTTTAATGGAAAAACGACCCCATTTGGCGAAAAAGAAAATCATTTTTCACCAAGACAACGCACGGGTCCACACTTGTGCAGTTGCTATGGCTAAAATCCACGAGTTGCGTTACGAATTGCTCCCGCATCCGCCTTATTCTCCGGATTTGGCCCCCTGCGACTATTTTCTTTTCCCAAACTTAAAGAAATGGCTTGGTGGGAAAAGATTTGGTTCCAACGAAGAAATCATCGCAGAAACCAGTGCGTATTTTGAAGGGTTGGAGAAATCGTACTATACGGAGGGAATCGAAAAGTTAGAAAAGCGATGGACCAAGTGTATTGAGTTACATGGGGACTACGTTGAAAAATAAATATTTACTTGGACCAAAAAAATAAAAAAATGTTTAAATTTTTCCAGACTTTTCACTCTGCCCTCGTATTATAGGGAAGTTATGCCATGGATGTAGATAAATGTTATGTAGGAAGCCTGTCCAATATACCTACTAAGACTTTGTATTAATAGATATCAGATTCCCTAAAGTAGATGCATTCAGCGTTCGTTATCTTCATCGAACATATAGGATTAACGTAAGCTGTCAGACGGTCTCGCATCGAGCATAAATTCCATACATTTTGCCAGTTTTCGAAAATCGTTCACGTTAGCGTCAGCCTCACTGTGGAGTTTAATTGATGAACCACTATAGAAGCATGTCGCATAAAAGCAACGATTAATTCCCACGTAATTTATATCTCGTCACATGTCGCTGTCAGTATGACAAGGTTCTATGGTGGATCAACATTTAAAGTCCCTGATGGTACCTACTTAGGTATTGTATCAGTTGTCATTTTGTTCTTTATGGTATGAAGAAGGTAATCAAGCACAAAGGCAGCGTGTTGATTGAATATACATTTTCTATCTTAACGCTCCAATCACAAGATTGTAAATGTATTGCCAATACTGAGGAATAGAATGCTGGTTAACTTACTCAGCTGTAACGCAATAATGCGGACATCAGCTGCTTAGCGGCAGGGTTGCTACCTAATTTTTACCCCCGATAAACAAAAGGGGGTGTTATAAATTAGACAATTATGTCTATTTTCCGGTCTGTGTGTCATCTGTGACCTTAAAAAAACAAATTCATTATACAATACTGAATAAGCTTAATGCGTACTTTTTAATATAATGTTTCTCAGCTTAGTTAGGTTTTGTAAAAATCCATGGAGCCGTTAAAGAGTTGACACTTCTAAAAGTAGACGTAGATCGATTAAATCTTTAATTATTTAATTCAGACGTGCAAAAACGGGTTTGCACTGTGTTCAATATGAATCCAAGATAATAAATAATAATTTTGTTAGTAGCTCTACCATTTTATGTGTGATTGCGCACTATGTCTTTGTATTTCAATTGTTTCCTGTAACTGTATTTTCTCACAAAATATGAGAAAATATTTTCTTTCTTGCAACATTTAACTTTAACGGCGTCATATAAGTACCCCATGTTCTCAGGTTAACCCACGCGGACGAACCGGTTCGGAACTAGTCCAGTGAATTGAGGAAAACTGATATTCCGCAAGCGTCTTTGCGCTGGCGCCGAATTGCGGTTCGAAGGACCACGATGGGACACATCGAAGCGTGCAAATAATTTGGTCTAATCAAATAACTATGATGTTTAATAAAAAAAATTGGGTACCGCACCCTAAGGGTGGTACTAAGGTGCAGCTGTCCGTCCGTCTGTCACAGCGTTGTATCTTTCAAACTGATACATAGACACTAATATTCATTTATTCCAAAAAAGAATCTTATTAGTTACTGACAAAATATACGACACGCTGGCCTAGTTGGTAGTGACCCTGCCTACGAAGTTTGCGGTCCTGGGTTCAAATCCCGGTAAGTGCAGATGTTTGTGTGATGAGCGCGAATATTTGTTCCTGAGTCATGGATGTTTTCTATGTATTTAAGTATATATTACTCTATATAAGTATTTATATCGTTGTCTAGTACCCATAGTACAAGCCTAGAGCTTAGTTTGGGACTAGGGCAATTGGTGTGACATTGTCCCCTGATATTTATTTATTTATTTATTTATTTATAATCCGCCACAAGCTTCGTCAAAACATCAAATTTAGGCAACAACATAAGCTGTATCATCATCATCATCATGTCAGCCGAAAGACGTCCACTGCTGGACATAGGCCTCCATAAGCTGTATGACACAAGTAAATACACATAAATAAACAATCATAAGCCAAACCGGTTCGATAGTGGCACAAATGGGCCCATTACGCTGGCAACGTTACCGCGTTGTATGGCCAATGAAATTTGCTGCACAAGAAAAGAACCGGAGCGAGGATCACGACCCATGTCCCTCAGCCGACGACCCAACTCCCAAATAAACTCCTTGGCCTCCGGACCCCAAGGACCAGCCACCTCCACAACCGGCAAAAAGTCATACATAAGCCCCAAAGCTGTATATTTTGAATGCTTGAGCCTCGCCACGCTTTCAGCAGCGAACCCTGCAGCTCTCATCGTTTGATTCAAGTGGGACGGCGCAAATGTACTTAGACACGATGCGTCCCACAACGGACAGCGACCCTTGCGGCACGGAACTAACGTTAGGCCGTCGGGCTTCTTGCCATCGGTACGACACAAACCAGGAGGGTCCACATTAGCCGACACCAAAGCCCTGCGAATCACATTATTAATGCCCGCGTGCCTCGAAAGCCGTCCCGCACCTCTGACAACTAAGACCATGGTGTCCGTTCTCCTCCACCACGAACCCACAAGCGCAAGGATGTGTCTCACAAACCTTACTATCTATAAACACTTGAAGATTTCTTTAAGTGTATAATTGTATTACTACCACTTCTATGGAAACGGATTTTGTGATAAAATGTTGAATTTAAACATAACATAAGTGGCTTAAACCCGAATACTTATAATATCATCACCGTGTGTCATTATGTTTGGTGTGCTGCCGGATCTTCCTCCATTTTTTGCGTAAGTATTACTACATTAGAAGTTTTTGTTCAGAAGTTATTTGCAATGATAATAATAAATAATATCACGGCAAATAACAGGTTCTGTGTCGACTGTTGACAATAAGCGCCAAACGATTATACATAATCGACATCGTGATTTGTTTTTTTAATGATGTGACTGCCATTTCTTTTGGCTATGGCCAGTTTGTTAACATTTCTAGTATCTTACTCATCACTTGTTCAATAGAGTTATCTGTGGCGCCCTCTGTCTCATTCCTCATTCTCTCTTGTTTTTCTGTTGTTGTTGTTGTTGATGTTGTTTTTGTGTGTGTATGTGTGTGGGTGTGCATTGTTACCTGCGCAGTAACCGCTAATATTGGTTCATGTTACAAACTCAAACTGTCATTGCCAAACAAAGACACGTGTTAGCAGCACCTCGGGCGCACTCGCCAGTCCGGTGCACATGCATAATTGACCGGCCATTAGACCAGCTAACTGTCGACTTCCGACGTCCTCCGCTTCTTCACATTGTAAATGCATATTGCATACATAATACTAGCGATTTACTTCGGATAAACGCTTTGCCTAGTTATTCTTTTAACATACATACGATCCTCTTTAACGTTATTGTAGGTAAAAACCACCTCCTTCCACTTGCTACGATCCAGACAACTTCCTCCACACACACACACACACACACACGTCCGTCGTCTCTTCGTACACGTCGTCGGTTTAGGGTACTCCTTAACTCACTTTTCTTAATCCTTTTCTCTTAGTGTGAACTGAACTGCATAGCTATATCATAGTAACTTCGTTGTTATCGTGTTGTCAACGTTTTGATAGCTCTTATTTACTTGACATTAATGGCAGCCGAGTGAAAAACAATACCATATCGATATGGATAAGCGTGGATAAAACATCTGTCACTTTCTGACTAGTATTAATTGTGGGAATGACGAAAGTTTTATCGACTGCGATAAACGCGACCATAATACGGGCTGATAGCAGAAGACAATCCGAAGAAAATCGCTATGTTTGCCTACAAAATTTGAGGAGTTCCCTCAATTACTCACTGATCCCCTCAACAGATTCACATTTGTGACAATGACCATCTCGGAACTATAATTCTCTATCAAATCAAAAAAATATTTTTAAGATCGGCCACAATTGACGGAGTTATCTGTTAAAAAAAAAACATACAGTGGAACATTACCTCCTCCTTTTTTGAAGTCGTATAAAAAGAACACCCCCTCTAGCAGGTCCGCAGGCCTAGCGTTATTTCATTTAAAACGTTTGAAATAACAAACGTTTCTATATTCTTCAGTGGTAAGCTTATTGCGTAAATGCAAGGTCGTCGCTCCCACATAGTGATGCCGAGAATTGTTGAAAGCTCATTCGAATTCGAATCATGATTTGTAAAAGGTACTAACCTGACGATTTAAAAAGTTATAAGAGGTTATTCCCTATGCCCACCAAGCTCTGCTGGAAAAATGAAATAAATATTAAACCAAAAAAAAAATAGGGTGCCGTATCCTATATAAGTGGACCCTATTCATATATTTTTTATTTTTTATTTTGTTTTTTTTAAGGCACAGAAAAGGCAAACGAGTACACAGGCCACCTGATGGTTAGAGGAAACTGTGACCCATAGACATTCGAATTCACAAGACTGCAAGCCTAACCCTGAGGACTAAGATGGAATGCCTCTATGCTAGTCATTACACGGGCTGTCTTATCCCCAAACCGGAGCACAACAATGCGAACACTGCTGTTTGGCGGTAGGTTAATGGATAAGACGGTGGTAGCGATCCGGACGGACCCTGCACAAGGTCCTACCACCCGCAACAATATATATGCTTGTGCAATCCGTCCGTCCGTGCGTCAAAACTTTAATGAACTGTATCTTTTGAACCATAATAGATACTTAATGGTTTTATTTTCATAATTTGTATTATAAAGGCAGGTTAACTAACAAAGTTTTTATAAAGATAGTATAAATACATGAAACGTTATTATTATTTTGATTCTGCCTCAAATTTAGTGCGTCATTAATTACGAAAACAAAATTATTTGCATACAACAAACAAACACAGTTATTAACTAACAAATAACTTCGAATCACCAATGACTGTTCATTATCTCGGCGTTGTTTGGCAGGGATCGTGTCTTGGTGATCAAAGTTTACGACATGCGATCCGTCTGTTTGTCTGCAGATAAATCTTCGTACAAACAATAAGATATTTACTTGTGTCATCATTACTATAAAGGTACTTATAATGGTTCTAATATATTTAATATATTTTACGACGAGCTGACGCTTGACGCTAATTTAGATTTGGTCGGTCCCCAATTCGGTTCAACCGCTTCAGGGTATTCGGTAACTCATAATTTTATCGAACTCCACTTCGTAGATTGTAACATTATCGAATCTAATATCATCGAAAGCTATGTTGTTTTCAGAATATCTTGAACATTTACTAGGTAGGTTAGGCGAGTGGTAGGACCCTGTGCAGGGTCCGTCCGGATCGCTACCACCATCTTATCCATTAACCTACCGCCAAACAGCAGTGTTCGCATTGTTGTGTTCCGGTTTGGGGATAAGACAGCCGGTGTAATGAGGCATAGAGGCATTCCATCTTAGTCCTCACGGTTGGCAACGCATTTGCAGTCTTAGGCTTGCAGTCTTGTGAATGCGAATGTCTATGGGTCACAGTTTTCACTTACCATCAGGTGGTCTAATATGGCCTAATATAAGCCATAAAAAAAAACTTAGTTTTGGTTAGGTTCGACTATTTAATAGCAAAAAAAAACTCATGAAATGCCTTTCGATGAAATGACATTTCTTGTAAAGGAACCTAAAACGGAACGTACGAAACTAGTTTGTCATAACACCCACAACATTCAAACTTCAAAGCGTGGAAATGGGACTTGATTTGAGTGGTGAGAAACGTTATCGGCCGGAGCAAAGTTGTGTAGCCAATTTTTGGCAGCTATGCGCTTTATGCGTTGGTTCACAATTCTCTTAACAATTACGTGAATCTATTTACTATTTTCTTTGCTTGTCAGAGGTATTATTGCGATATTGGCTGTGGTGAGGGTGTGGCTGGGTGTGGTATTAGTTTCTAACGCAACATAACTCCAAGTACATCGACTGAAGAACTCGTTCTTTAGATAGAGAGGTTAGCCGAAATTCCTAAACATAATTGTAAAAAAACAAGCTAAAAAACCGAACTGCTGGTTACCAACTTCAAATAGTAATAAATCCCTAATGACCATCAAAAAAAACACTTAAAGATAATGGCAATAGTTCATACATAGGTACATACAGAATGTAGTGCATAATTATTTTCCTTCGTATTTTCACGGAAACGTACGAACGTGTCTTGCTATTTCAGTCGGTCACAGTACAAAAAGTACTGAGGTTGACTGAAGACGTTCTGACAACGTTCGTATGTTTCAGTAAATTTTTCAGGAAAACAATTATGCACTACACCTTTACATACATATACATATAGGCTGATTAACATATTTGCCTTCTCCTTCGGCAGTCGGCGAAAAATGGCTAAGTTCTTGTTGTTAGTAGAGACCACGTTGGCAAAAATGTTATAGTACAGCCACTGGTCTAGGTCCAAGATCATTTGTAATCCTGACCCTGCAAATGACAGGTCTTGCCAATGCTAAGGACTAACACCAAATTATTTTATGGTACTCCACTAGCTGTCTTAACCCCACAACGGAACACGACAATGATGAACAATAATCAGTACTTTCTGACATTTGGTTTTCAAAACACAAACAATGACAAAAGTGAATTGCGGTCTACTCTACCTTCATTATACTCGTAAACTCGATTTTAATTACTTTCTCTCTATCCAAGCTGTTATTCATAAAGATAATCTTAGATAATAATCACACTTAGAGCAGGCTCCGTCCGGATTCCTACCACCATCTTGTTTAACCTACCTTCAAGCAGCAATGTGACATGTGACGGTGACATTACTAGCATAGAAGCATTTCATCTTAGTCCTCGGGGTTGGTAACGCATTTGGGGTCTTAGGAGCCCTGGGAATGCAGATGGGTATGGGTCCCAGATCCCACTTACCTACGGTGGCCTGTGTGCTCGTTTGCCATCAATACAAATCTGCCCTTGGATACGGAGAAAAGGATCAAGTGCAATTAATGCAAAGAAGTATATTAAACTCTCAATAGTTTATAATAAGGTTGGAAGTGCAATACAATTAATATAGAAGATGTGCCTTTTTTCCGTAGGAGGTACATGAAAAGCGTAATGACAGAAGCAATGGAGTAACATTAGACGTAAGCTAACAACCTAACCAGTGTCAGTGACCTTAGTGTCTTATCGATGATTTAACCAACGAACTAAAGTAGTTCTATCGTTCTTACTCATAAGGTCAGAATCAGATGCCCTACCTAACTCTACCGAGCTGTTACAAGAACGATACCTGTGACGTCATACTACACGAAAATGATAATAAATTGGTACTGGGGACTCTATTGTACTTGCTAAAACCATATATTAGGTAAAACCCGCTTAATATTTTTTATATTGTCATCGATGTACGTTAATGTCAATCTAACGAACCCCTCATTCTTTAAAATCCATCAAACCGTTTAGTCTGCAGAGCGTGCTAAAGTATTAGACATGCATAAATAACACTCGAAAGACATAACCCTTTTTCTGACACAATCTGGTAAAAAGAAACTAAACTGACGTCACCCAGCGAGCTCGCAGGCATTGTCATGACAGGTAGACTTCAATATTCACTCAGGAGCAAAAATACCGGGTCAGATTGCGTTTTTCATACAAACGAGACTATTTGGAAGCCTTGGTTCCTCGCCAGGAAATGCTTTTAGTGAAATCTGATGCTGAATACCCCGAGCATCGATAGAAGACTTCCAGAGTGCCTAGGATACCCAACTGAATGAATTTGAGGTTAACGCCGGAATTGTGCATTTTCAGAAAAACATCTAAAATGGCAATAAAATGTAAGGAAATCCAAGTGCTGACCCAAACTCTCCCGCTGTGGTGTTAACTGATTGTGCGATCAGTTAGGTATCTTAAGAACTTTTGACCTCGTCTATTGAGCCTCGGATTATCCACCATTAAACCTCACTAAAAACAACCCCAGGCGAGGAACCAAGGCTTCGAAATAGTCTCGTTTGTATGAAAAACGCACTCTGACCCGGTATTTTTGCTCCTGAGTGTACTACCACTTTGGCCGAGCTCTTGCGTCGAGGGTACCTGACTCGTCCTTTAATAATTCGTTAAAAATAAAACTAGTTTGAGAATCACATCTGTACCCTTACCATGTGTTACAATTACCGCACTCACTATCGAGTCGAATTATCTGTCCCTCGCTCTCTATAAGAATACTTGCGAGGTCTGCGAGGGATAGAGTTTCCAATCGCTAACGAGTTTATTGTAACTCATGTTAAGCGTACTTATCTAGTTAACAACTCACGACTAAACGGTTTTAGTCCTTTTCGATAACCCCTCCGGTTCCGATAAAAACGGCCACATCCATGTCAGCCAGAGGTATCTTGCATTAAAAGGAAACTTGTAGTGGTCAAGGTTGTATATAGTATCGAACATACAGCTATAATATAGCTTCAGGGCTCAGGCCACGCTCCTATTTGCCACGCACTTCGCCTCTATCGAATCGACTTACGGTGTAACTTTCTTTAACTTAGGGTCCTCAAAAAACGAGCCTATATTCTTTTCTAAAAGGCTGACAGCGTATTTGCATTATCTTCTTTACTTGACCTGCTTGTCTTCTTTTTCCATATAAACAAATGAAGGGCTTACTTAATTATTTTAGAGCCCGTTCCTATCCTTTCCTTGATATAGAGTAACAATGTGCAACTCCTTAATGTGCATTAAACAATGAACAAACTAAGCGTTGTTTAAAAGTGTAGTGCAGCAGGCCCATTTGAAGTCTGACCAAAAATCGAGGAACGAATACAATTAGTTTTGTCCTTTTCTCTCGCTTTGGTTACGAATGGAGAAATCGTGTGACGGAGCAGGACGGAGCCCTTCAATTCTTCGGTCAAGCGTGAGCGTGCGTTACTTTCCACGGCTCCTGCGCTTTGACATATGAACTATGGCTCGGATAATTAAATACTGTTCGGCATATACAATTATTCTGTTTTAGGATTCATGAAGTATCTTTAGAATGGTTATGTTTGGGATTTTTTTAGATTTGTTTTGATTTCTAAATTGTTAAAACAGTAAACGGGCGTTACAGGCAACTCTGACCAATTCAAGGAGTATTAATAACTCTCTACGTTTTGCCCCTGTACCAATGTATGCCTTGTACCAAGTAATAACGATACTGATTACGATACTTACTAGCTCCAATACGTTGATGGTAGTTAAAATCTACGAAGTTAAATTGCAGCGTTACGTTAGTTAACTTCGGCTTAATTATACCTGTAAATAATTACTTATGCAGCATTTATCGTTAGTTATAGCAGAAGCCCTCATGCCAGTAACACACTGTATATATTGCCGTATGAACCACAGTATTAATACCTAATTGTCCTCCTCAACATAGAACATCTGGGTAAAGGAAACCGACGCCGATTTTATGTAAATATAATTACTTACTTCACGATTATTTGTTTCCGTTGAAAATGAAACGTAATTATTAAACAGACAAACCTTCCGTGAAAAATTATCTAACTGGTGGTGAACATCGCAACAAAATCCGTTGCATGCTTTAGGGGAACTTAATAGCTATATTCTTACAGACAGAAAGTCAAAGACAGACGCGGAAAGCTACTTTCTTTTATACTATGAACAGATAAAGATACAAGTAGGATTAATGTTTTTATTAACATTAACATTGCACGATTGCTTTAATATGCATAAAATTAAGTAAGTTATACACTATATATCCATCAGGGGCGAGATTCTAGGAGATAAAAACCATACCGTCTTTGACCTGTTATCGTATTGTTAACTTTTGATAGCTCTTATTTACTTGACAGTAAGGGCGACTGAGTTAAAAAAAAAAACATGAAATGAAGTTACATAAAATCTAGTAAGTATATTATTGTTATTAGGTCTGTAATTGATTCATATCAGTTCCCATCACAGCTGGGCTAATAGGTAGCTAATAGGTATAAAGAACGGTTCTCTATCGTTTGCCCGAATTTCATTACCTATAATCGTATCACTTGCCATAATATTTATTTGCTATAAAGGCATTTTTTCTGAAACCGTGAAGTACTCAGAATTGTTAAAAACCCAACCTAACCTAACCTTTTGGGATCTATATGATGGCATGTAAAAATTACCTAAAAGGTTTACGGTTTCAGAATAAATGCCTTTATAGCAAATAAATATTATGGCAAGTGATACGATTATAGCAAATGAAATTCGGGCAAACGATACAATACGATAAAGAACACCTAAACAGTACCTGTAAGGGACATCGGCAGCGAGGAACACAAAGTTGATGGCGTAGTGGGAAGCTGTGAAAGTGACCAGGGCAGCCATGACATAGTTCAGGAGGTGGAACCGGCGGAACTGCCCCAACTCCTGCATAAGCCGGTCACAGTCCACTCCCCCTGAAGATTGTAGGTCTTTCTCTGGGTTATTTGCCATTGCAACGTTACAGTAGTTAAAACAGTGACTAAATTTTTGACGAAAGGGGTTCTTTTATCGTTATAAGAAGAGTTTTTAAGTTTTGTAACAGTACTTTTTTAATAACCAATTTTTTTAATGAATTAATGCACACGAAGGATTTAAAGTCATTCACACACGTCAAATGGATAACTTTTAGGATTTTAAATCTTTACCGACGCCTATTACACAGCGGTTGGTGCGGAACTGTTTCGTTTTTCGTTCTAGTTAAGTACCAGTTTTAACACTTGGTAGAGGGAGATGCGCGGGCGCCGGCCGCGGTGCGACTGCGCGTGCACAGCCTGCGGCGATTTCTCTGTGCGTTATCGCCGATACGTTTTAGCGGTTTCCGTTGAACCTTATAAACATTTAACGATAATTAAGACTTCAATAAGTCTAGGATAACATTGGCGCAAGGTTAGGTGTGATAGATGGTATACATACTTAATGTTCTTACGTGATTAAATCACGTTTTAAATTTAAAACAGGATATGTTTAGACGTTAAGGATATAAGATGAAAGGAAGTTAAGTTAAAGTATCCTTTAACTCTAATTATAAACGTGAAAGTCGGCGAGGACGTTTACGCGGTGGTCTTTAAATACGCAAATACGGCTCAACGAATTTAGCATACAAGTAGGCTGAGTTCTGCATTAGAAAAATAACATATTTAATTTTTAATTAAGTAATTAAATTCTGGACGGAAATGCTTCAGCCTACCTATTCGCTATGTATTACTTTATCTATACAAATATCATAAATCCTCCATGATATGCGTTCAAGAACCGTACATTATGACCACCATAAAAATAGACTGCTTTGTTAGAACAAAATTCTTATCTGTAAAATTGTTATTATTGCTTAATAATAACATCGATTTCGATAATATTATTTCATTCAAATTTCGAACATCTCTGAAAAACAAAGAAATGCGATCTGACCTCTATTCTAATATCAGTCGAGATGACGTTTAGTTCGAAATGAATTGTCAATTTGCATACAAATTTGACAAATGTCGCACGTAAGTAAGATTTCGAACGATATGATAGTTGGAGCCGACTCTAGTTTGTCTCTGAATAAAAAAAAAACTTTGACAGCTGCCAGAAAACTTTTCAATCTTTTAATTACCGCCATAACCGGTTAAAATTTGTTCTGTTGTATAAAATTGTTCGATTTGTTGAATTTAAAATTTTAAATAGATATTACGGCGACGCCTTCTCATATCCGTGACCAAGCAACTTACGTCATAAAATAAATATTATGTTGAACTTTAAGCTTAATAGTTTTATAATCTAACTAGGTACTGGGATAAAGGGCAATATTTTTTTAGCCTGTGTTAGTATCCCACTGCAGGACAAACGCCTCCCCTCTCTTTCGCCATTCTTCTCTACGGCCTGCAATTTCTTAGTACATTAAGAGATTCGTAATCGGTAGCATGCGATCAATATTAAAAGTAGTAATAATTAAGCGCCTGCGTGTTTTTAAATCTGCAAACACACAAAAGCGGCAGCAACGCGGCCCGGTGTCGATAAAATGTAAGGCCAAGCAGCAGTGTTTTCTTCTTGTTCTATTCCTGTGTTCAGTCAGACAACCGGTGAAATAACTAGTATAGAGGCTTTCCATCTCAGTCGGCAGTCCTCAGTGTTGGCAACGCATTTGAAGTCTTAGGCCCGTATTAATAAACTGATCTCAACTCTAATGCTCGTCTCGAGATGTGTCAAAAATGACAGTGTTCTATGGTTTGGCGTTTACTTTGACGTATCTTGTGACAGGCCTCACAGTCAAGATGAGTTTACTAATACGGCCCTTAGGATTGTAGTTTTGAGATTGTAGTCTTGAGATTTCAAATGTCTATGGGTCTCAGATCCCACTCATTCCTTTTTAGTAAAATCGTTAGAGCCCGAGTCGAGAACGTGATTACAAATGTTGAAAAAATTAAAAGTTTAACTGTTCCTTTCCAAAATAATTAAAAACTAAATACAAATATTATGAATCGTTGCTATCAAGACTAGTACCACCTAAATAATTACTATAAAATGTTGGCATATTAGCAAAGAAAATGTAATATTGCCATATTTTCTAAGGCTAGCATTTCAATAACAGGGTCTAAACCTTGACACCGCACTCACGTGAGTCGAGTGCTAGTGCTGGCGTTTATACGCATCATCTACTTTCAATAAGGATGCGTCTGAAAAAAGACTTTTAATCGATGTGTACGTATAATCGATATTCCATACGTTGATTGCGACACATGACCTTCACATGACATACAGGTAGCGCCATCTATTACGTTACTTTGGAACTACTAACAAAAACTTGTCATTTCCGCTTTTATATAAGACTCATCATCATCATCATGTCAGCCGAAAGACGTCCCCTACTGGACATAGGCCTCCCCCAAGGCTTTCTACTCAGACCGGTCTTGTGCTTTTCGCATCCACCGCGGTCCCGCGATCCTGACGAGGTCGTCACTCCATCTTGTTGGAGGCCTACCTACAGCTCGTCTTCCGGTCCGCGGACGCCACTCCAGAACCTTCTGGCACCATCGGCCATCCGTCCTGCGAGCATTGTGCCCCGCCCACTGCCACTTCAGTTTAGCTATTCTTCGGGCTATGTCGGTAACCTTAGTTCTACTGCGGATATCATCGTTTCTGATACTATCATGCAGAGAAACCCCGAGCATAGCCCTCTGAGTGACTTTGAGTCTCCTTACGAGGCCCATTGTTAGCGCCCACGTCTCAGATCCGTAAGTCATCAGTAGTATCAGTAAATTAGGTTTTTTATAACAAATATTCAAATATAAAAGTAAAATAACAATACTAATACAAAAAATAAACATTTTAAAAACCTAACCTACGAGTGCCGCCGGCAGCGGGGCTCAAGCTACCGGTGGTTAGGGCTGCAGAGAGAGGAACCTCCTCACAATGCGTGCCATGTCAAGGAGTACTGCCTTCTGTATCAGGCCCTTGACCCAGCCATCTAGCGAGACTCCCTTGAGGTGTTGGTCGCTATTATTAATATAAAAAGTTACATAGGTTTATAAAGTTTGTCTTCTTAAACCACGCAGGGTTTGTGAGGGGGTAGAGCTGGTGGTTTAACTAGCCACATAACGTTAGAGTACGCTGTTCTATTATTAGAAACTAAGCTAAGTTACCTGTGACATAAAGTAATTCTTAAGTTTATATTTAAAGTTCCTTCGTTAATTTCAAAATTTGAACTAATCGTCTACTGATTACTGATTAAATTATATCGGGAAGACCCAGCGCCTTTTGGGTGGGAAATGAATTTTCCCGAAGATGACTTGACAGATTGATTTTCGTCCCCGTAGGCCCTATGATATTGCAATTTTCATAGAAATCGTTAGAGCAGTTTTTGACGTGATTGCTAATACATTTTATACATATACAGGGTGACGAGGAGGTCGTAATCGTAACATAATTTTCTCAAGTCAGAATTTTTTTATAGATTCTATTAGGTTTAGCATTATATTGAAGAAATAAAAATAAAATATAATTGGTCACAACAATACTTAAGAACAATGTTAGTACAATTAAATGTTCTTAATAAATAAAGAACTTTCATCACGGGCTCTCGCGTCTCACGTGCAAGTCAATGAAGCGGCTCAGGACGGTCCGAGTCCATTCCGCTACCATCTACAGAATCTCGTTGCAACTTCCCTGCATACGCCTGACTATGGATGCGGATATCCTGCGCATGACTGCGTAAAAAGTCATCGACGCCGGTATCCACAAACATACTAGATGCGCTGGAGAAGCGGGGAAGCCTCAGCAAGGCCCTGAACACGTTTATAATGCAAAAAATATATATAAAAGGAGAAACTGACTGACTGACTGACTGACATATCAACGCACAGCCGAAACTACTGTACCTAGAAACTTGAAATTTAGTACAGGTGTTCCTTTCATGATGTAAGTGAGCACTAAGAAAGGATTTTCCGAAAATCGACCCCCAACGGGAAAAAAAGGGGGAGTACTGGGAAACTAATTCTACGCGTACGAAGTCGCGGGCGTCCGCTAGTGCATTATATGATAAATAATAAAAATAAAAAGCCTTTTATTTCTTGCAAGTAAGTATGTTACAAAGTTAAAAGTAAGAAATATTTTACTAAAGATATTTTTGATGCAAGAACCCCTCCTCAGGTGAAGGTGAAGGCCTCCTCTAAGGAATTCCAATTTTCTCTGTCTTGAGCTATTTGCGCCCAGCCGGGTCCAGCTATTTTTGTTATTTCGTCTACCCATCTCGTATGAGGTCTGCCTTTGAGACGCTTGCCGTGTGGACCCTTCCACTTTGTTACCCTGCTAGTCCACCTCTCGTCTACTAGCCTTGTGCGACTAGTGCATTATATGACTGCTGTGTAAAAGTGACCCTCAGACTACTCGTGTAATAACTTTGTCAATACGTCCTAAACAACGTTGATTGGACGTCTATACTGCCCTCCCAAGCCAACAAGCAGTATCCCAAATTCAACAGCAAAAGCAGTTTCAGTTCTATTTGGTTAGTAATAAGGTTGATATTGCTACGGGAGTTTAATCTGACATACTGCCTTTTGGCTTAGGACGGCAGTATAGTACATCGAGTGAATCTGTGTACCATATTACCGCGCTCTTGCTCTATGACCATCATCTTTGAGGTCCTCTGTCACATTGTGACCGAGGTACTTAACATGAGGCACGCGCTTCAAAGGCGCTCCGTTTAAAAGCGTTACACCTTAATCAGAAAAAAATATTTAATATCTAAAGATCATGAACTCGCTCTTTTACACCTACAGCATTCTGTTCACATACCTTCAACAAGTCCAAGCGTAACTGATGTTATTAACGCTAACGTTATCTATCCGACACCCACCTCCGACATGCTCTCAGTTCGTCAATCAAGCTAGTTTACGTATAATTTAAACAGTCGTAGAGAAGTCAGCCGCATACCACAATTTAGAGTCTAACCATAGTCCATTTAACAATATTTGTTGGCTTACTGTAACAGTGCGACAGAATAGTTACTTCCGAACCCCTAGTTTTCATAGTTTATTCCAAAGTAAGTCACAATTTACTAAATCGAAAGCCTTAGAGATGTCTAGAACCCACGCGTATATTGGAGTCTTTCTTCTCACGCAGCACTCGATTTTCACCCATCTCTAAAACCAAATTGTGCATCCCGCAGTTGTATGTGTTCATTCAGAAAGCAGTCTAGGCCTTTCTCTAACAGTTTTTCCATAACTGTAGCCAGCGAGATCGGTCTTTAATTCGATTTCTAGGCAATATCACTTGTGGATATTGCATATAATTCTTTACAAGCGGCACAACTACCGTCTTCATCAAATCCGACGTCAGATGCGAGTGCCGTATATAAAAAGTGAAAAGCATTGAAAACAATCTACGTATGACATTATGGAATGCAAATAAATAAATAAATATACGCGGCCCTGCGTGTTGTAGGTGCTCTATACTAAGCCCGTCATGCTCCGGCGATTTCCCTCTTTTCATGTATTTAATTGCATGTGATACTTCAATAGCTGAGATTCCGATCGACATGTTTGACATACATTCATCCTCATCTGGTCTTGAACAAGAGCTTATCAAGAGATTCTACCTTGAAATGCTGCTGAAACATATTTGCTATAATTTTAGGTTCTTTCGTTCAACATTAAATAGGTAGGACAACCTTTTTAAACTGTTTACAGTCATGTTGCGAGGCAATTATGTCCAAATGTATTTGCTCCTGCTTCAACTGACTATCTGGACTTAAATAATATTATGTTTTCCTAATTAATGCCAAAATGATGGTTATTCTCATGTTAAAACCTATCTGAAAATCAGGTTCACTAATGTTTGACCAAATCATCATTTGCCAAACGTATCATTTTACAAAGTTTCATTTCACAAAGAGATACTTCCCGCCGTATTATTTTCAAGTTATTTGGGGTCGATATTGTAACCTAACCTAACTTATTTAATAAGTTGATTTAACCTATGAAATATGTAATGGTTTAAGCACAAACACGTTTTTGCGAAATGAAAGTTTGTAAAGTGATACGTTTGTCAAACGTACTTTTGGTCAAATGAACGGACCCCGAAAATCAACCTATCAGACGAGTAACAAATTGAGTATGTAGGGTGGCTATGATCCATAGTAAAAATATTGAATATTATGTTTATTTAGACAAAAAACAAAGTAGGTAATTGTCTTTGCTATTAAATCTATAACGTTATGTTTCCAATGGTGTAGTGAGTAATAGTTAACTTTGTTGCTACACGACCCCGCAGTCACCATGTATATACAAATATAGATTGGCTTGCGTTCTATTTGAACTATCGGACCCTGGGCCACCTCTCACCTACTTAGCTATGTATGTCATTATCATCTGCACTCTCAAGTTCACGTCAAACGCGAACAGCTGTCTATCTGACGTTTGCGACACGGTCACTTCAGCATACCCCGCGGGCTGGCCACGACTTTGAGTGGCATTCAAAATGAATTCCATACGATCCAATAGATAATCAAAAAACTGGTAAGTGCACGTTGTACTCCGTACCGCGGCACAGGGTATTATTATATTCCGATTGCGGGTGCTCAACTCACACTTGTTTTTTTTTAGTATTTGTTGTTTTTCTTCAGGGTTTTACTATATTTACGTTATTACGACACAACAAAAAATAAAAATAGTTTGATATAATACGTTTCATGTATGGGGATTGAGGATTATTATTTCACTATTCTTTTTTTATATTTGTTAGTATATCCGTTGTAACACAGGTAATAACATATATTCTGAAAAAAAAACGCTGTCAATACGGTACAAAAGATACAGCTGTGTAAAGTTAGGGGCGGGCGGACGGACAGTGGAGGCATGTTAATAGGGTCCCGTTATAGGCTCCCTTCGAGCACGGAACCCTAAAAATGTATCAAAACTGCAAATCCCTGAGGACTACGATGGGATGCCTCTATGCTTCTCGTAGCCACTGAGTTTTCATTATTTGAGTACATTAACTAACTTCAAACTGAAACTCAGAACATTCATTTCACAAAAACTCTACAACAATGGTACAAAAAAATCAAGACTAGAGCAGAATTGCACTGTAGTGTGATGGCAAATGGGACTCAGCTCAGCATGAGCAGCTGGAGCCACAACGCTGGTTTTCAGCTGAACTATTCATTCATGTAGACGGTATTTGTCATTACGACGTATTGACGCGATATGACCCATTCCAAGCACATGATTTACAATATCCATAGCGTTACAATCCTGTAGATTTGCCACGACGAAATATTCACAACAACCATACTGGACAACCAATCGGTTCGCACATTTCGACTATACCTCGGACGTTATCATCTGAGCTCTGGAGCCATTAAGTAATTAGTGAACAAACAGAGAAGTCGCTGCAAAGTGCGAGCGAGAGATAATATATGATATATAAACGAGCAAGCGATATGTGCGAAAAAGGGTTTTATGGCCCTAGAGGTCAGATGATAACATCCGAGGTATAGTCTATCAGCATCTTTACCTACTGTGAGGGAAAACACTGTAACCTGCACATTCGAATAGCTGTGTGTAAGACGGTAATTATACAAAAGATCCTGAAGAGTCGAGGTCTATCCGAAATAGCTCATCTGTACATGATAACCGAAACAATGCGAACACCACTGCTTGACCGTAAGTTAAACCTGCCTCTCACCCACTTCACAATGTGTGTCATTATCAAACTGTAGTCAAGTTCACTGGCTTCGCTTGCGAAACCAAAAGGTCGGTGTAGTCAAATATTAGTTCACAATGTAATTAGATTGTGTAACGCACCCACTATTCGTTTAATAATGTAATGAGATGTTAAATAGGAATTGGAATTGGTAAATGGTTATTGAATAGCGAATGTATTTTTAAATTAACGGTCTTTTGCAAATTAACGTGAGCGGAATAATGTTATCTAATTGACAACAGACATTTTTAGAAAGGTTTTTTGAAAATAAAACATACTTATAGAGGTTTGTCTCAAAACCAGACGGGCAGTAGACAGGTTCATATTTTAAAAAAAAATGACGTAGGTATTTACTGACAACCCAGAACTATCATCATAAAATATTATTTTTCTCTATTAGCATCGGATCTAAAAGCCTCGACGGATTTTAAAGTGCGTGGCATCGTTCGATCGGTCCGGTATTCAACTTAGGCAGGGGTTGCCAATTTTTTAAGGTAACGGAAATCTCACCATCAATCATAAGGTTTTTTTAACTCAGAAGTATTTTTTGGTACCGATGTCGCCGGACCCTGGAGAGTTTTCTACGGAACACACTTAAGGAATCACTGACCTAAGGAGTTTAAAAGAGTATATTAGAACCTATTCAGTCCTGGTGCTGCAGGGGTAGACGGATTTTCATTTTTTTTTTAAAGATATTCTCTATTTTTTTTTGTCAAAGTACTCATTTCAAACCAAGCCTAGTCAAAATGCATAACGCTAAGTAAGCGTTTTTCGACATCGACACAATGTATAGGATTGACGTAAGCTGATGACAGATGCGTCGACCGCTTATGTCAACTCAGTACATTTCGCGTCGATAGAAAATAGAAATGTTAGCAACTCTTGCATGTTGGCTAGTGGGTCGTTGATTTGGGGTTTCATACAAATTAATTATTTACCCTCTTATTCATAAATCTGATTTAGTAAAAATATACTATGTTATCTGTCAGATAAAAATGTTACAATGACAATTATGGACAATTATGTTGTGCTGCGTCGCTTTAAAGTATTAGAATCGCTGATTACCTAGTGTTTCAGTTAAAATCGTTTTCTTCGCCCTCTAATTAATAATATATTTTTGCTAAAAAGGTTAAGAACCGCTGATCCAAATTAATAATGTTTCAGTTACATTATATTTCTTTGGCCTCTAATTCCTAATATATGTTACTCGTGTAACAGTAATTGTATATCATTAGTCATTATGCCATGTTACAGTGGTACTACATACAAAATGTAACACAGACATATTTACTACCTCTGAAACATAATGAACCATTTATTTGATTGATAGGATTGTATAGGTCTTTATTTGATAAATGTATGTTTCTTTTTTACGCAACATCATAAAATAGCAGCTCAGAAAATATATATTTCTAAATCACTTTACAGAGTGTTTTTTTGAACTGGAACCAATTTTTATTTTTTTATAAGTGCTTTAATTACAACAAAAATTAATTGAGTACTTTGTATAACGAAAGTTACTTAAATAGTTTTTATGACTTACGTTTCACGAGTATCATTGTGTCGCGGTTTAATTTGTAATTTTGGACGGCTCTCCGTCCTCATTCAAATAATAAAAGAACGTAACGTTCTAACCGCCTATTCAACTATCCTGTATTCCATATTCTTTTGACAGTAAATTTTTTTGTGGCTGGTATGTGTCTTGTAGGGTTAAATTCGACATATTGAGTCTGCCCCACTTTGAGACCACCTTCAGCGATGAGTCAGTATCAGACACAAGTTCTGCTCGGTCCTCGGTGTCAGCTCGACAGAGATTGCTCCGTCCAAAATAATGTATGTGACCCGTGCTGTTATCCGCATAGCAATCAATATTACTAATCTGCGTGATATTGTCGATATGCAGAAGAAACAGCGTAGGGGACTGTCAATGACTGACAGCGCCATCTACCACAATCTCGAGGAATTTGATGGCTTGATAGTATGATTAAGATCTACTTAGTTATAGCTTTTAGTAATTAGTCCATGACATCGCCAATAGGTGGCGCTATACATAAAAACTGTAAAATAGAGGCTCAGTAATTAATGTTCACTTTTGGAATAAACGCAGAGCGAGCCGCACGCTGCCATTCTGATTTTTCCCTAACCATCATCCCTAAGCCTGCGAAGAAACATTGGTGACCCCGACGAAGACGATTCTCTCGCTCGAAGTACGCACGGAGTGAAGGAGGCGAAGTGGATTTTGCGATATTTTCGAAGAGACTCGAAATATCGACAGGGAACATCGACGGCGCGCCGTACCGAGCACGTGGCGCCTGGAACCTTCTACGAGAAGAAAGGCAGACGGTGGCCTTATACCAAAGAATATTCGAACATATTCAACAAGGACATACCAAATTATATTTCAAGAGTCAACCATCGACGAAAATTTGAAGAAAATAGCCGAAACGAAGGAAAGTCGGAGACAAAGGAAGTCGGTACACGTGGACAAGAGCAGGTTGAACCTATCAAGGTAGGTGGGCGGCGTCAATTTAAGCACATTTTGGGCTTTTTAAAGCAATAGATCAAACCAATACCGATAAGATTTTGTAATTTGTGTAACCTGTTAACGGGTAGGTACTTACCTATTTAGCCTATTGTACTTAATTTAACCACAACCTCATCTACGTTCTTGAATTTAAATACAATATGTCATCTTCATCCGAGAATGAATCTAGTGACACAATTTTAGAAAACGCAAAGTTAAAAAGCTTGATAAAAAAAAGAGGAGTAGTAAAGGGAAAATTAACATTGTATAAAAAATTTATATCGAAACAGGATGCGAACTCTTTAACAGCTGATCAATTAATAGATCTCGAGTTGAGATTAAACAGAATCATTAGTGTTTTTAAAGAATTTGAGACGGTGCAGGACAAAATTGAGACCCTGTGCACAGACGTGGAGGAACAGCTGTTAGAGAGGGAGAATTTTGAAAACTCTTATTTCCAATGTGTTTCCCTTAGTAAAGGTTACCTAAGGCAGGCTGGGGCCTCAAACCAGCCGGTAGCAGCCCCCAGCGACAATGTATGCTCGGCACATGGAACCTGTGAGTCAATTAAATATCCAGATATCTCCTTACCTACATTTAACGGTAATATTACCGAGTGGATTGAATTTAGAGATACGTTCGATGCCCTAGTAAACCAAACCAGTTTAAAACCTATTCAAAAATTCAAATACCTAAAAGGTTGTTTAGCGGATAGCGCATTGGAGGTTATTAGTTCGTTAGATTACGCTGAGGAAAGCTATTCGATAGCCTGGCAGCTACTCTGTGAAAGATTTAATAACCCTAGAGTGCTCGTAAATAACCACTTGAGAGCTCTGTTAGACATCGATACTGTACCCACCACAGCATTAGCGCTTAGAGCGCTAACTGATAACATTTCGAAGCATTTGCGTACATTCAGATCATTAAAAATAGCAACCGAGGGGTGGGACATATTAATTATATTTCTACTTAGCTCAAAACTAGAGAAAAACATGCAACAAAGATGGGAGGAGAAAATTAATTCGCGTGAACTGCCTACATTACAGGATTTCAAATCATTTCTGCGGAACCGAGCGGATATGCTGGAAGCGCTGAGTCACGCGAACCCCGCGCCTGAGCGGACCGGTCCCGGCGCGCTCCCTCCTCGGAAGGCGCTGGTAACCACGTGCCCTCCGTCCCATGCCCACAGTAAGGTAACACCGAGACGTACTACCAGTCGTAATCAATGTCCCAACTGTAGGGAAGGGCACTTTATTAACCAGTGTCCGAAGTTTTTGGCTCTGAATGCACCCACACGCATTCGTGTAGTGAAAAGGTTAGGCCTTTGTTTGAATTGCCTAGCCTCAAACCATATCTTACCTAACTGCCGTGCAAGCAGCTGTCGTGAGTGCAAGGGTAAGCATCATACACTCTTACACATCCCTTGGACACAATCCGACGCGACTGAAATGACACCACAGCCTCGACAATCGACTTTGCACAACATGACCGAACCGAATAAACCGATTATCGAATCACACTCCGTTAATTTGATAACTAACCAACGACAAAACGGCACAGTGATAGCCCGACTAGACGGCAACTCTTTACCGATATCGACACAAACAAAATCTATTATTTTGTCTACCGCGCGAGTCAAGGTTTTAGACAAAAACAACCGATTGCACACTTTGCGTGCTCTGCTCGATTCGGGGTCTCAATCGAATTTCATAACCGAAAGTGCATACAACAAATTAAATTTACCAACGACAAATTTAAACCTAGAAGTTTTGGGATTTAACGAAAATGTTACAAAAATAAACAAATTATGTAACATCACGGTGCAGTCAAACGATGACTCATTTTCTACCAATTTAGCGTGCTTTATTGTACCTAACATTTGCAATATACCTTCTTACATAACAAACGCTCAACAATTAAATATCCCTCAAAGATTCAATTTAGCCGATAATTTATTCTATCAAGGAGGGGAAATAGATCTGATTTTAGGAGCCGAGCAATTCTATCACCTTTTGTGCATAGGTCAGCATCGACTAGGTGACGGCTTACCGATTCTCCAAAGGACTCGGTTAGGCTGGGTGGTATCAGGAGCACTGACCGCCAACGCAACACCGCAGCGGGTGAGGTGTAATGTAGTCCAAGCGAACGCGATGCAAGCCTTTTGGAGCTCTAATGAAGGTCACACAGAGTCGACGTTACCAGATGATGAGTACATTCAGTGCGAGAAAATATTCAATGAGCACGCGAGAACTTCTGATGGTAATTTTGTGGTGACCATCCCCCTAAGGGAGTCAGTGACAGGTCTGGGCGAGTCGCGTTCGATTGTTTACAAACGATTTAAAACCCTGGAATCTAAATTCGCTCGAGACCCCAAATACAAGCAAGAGTATGTACGGTTCATGCAGGACTTCAAAAATGCAGGTCATATGATACAATTAAATAAAACCGAAAACTGTAACTATTTACCGCATCACGCAGTCCTTACCCCGCATAAAACGACCACACCACTGCGGGTGGTTATTGATGCATCTTTCAAGACGAGTACAGGTCAGTCGCTTAACGACATACAATACAAAGGCTCCGTGATTCAAGACGATTTAGTAAACATTTTACTAAGATTCCGAATAAACAAGTATGTAATAAATGCAGATATCGAAAAGATGTATAGAATGATATACATAAACCAATCACAACGACATTTACAATGTATACTCTGGCGTGAGAACCCAACCGACCCATTACTTACCTACACTCTAACAACACTTAGTTTCGGCCTTAAGTGTGCCCCCTACCTGGCGACGCGTTGCCTACTCCAGCTCGCGCAGCAGAACCAGGACGAGTTCCCGGAGGCGGCTGCTGCGATAGCTAATAGTTTTTACATAGATGACCTGCTCCATGGCGGTGATGACGAACACCAGGTAGCCAAAACAGCTGTTGACGTCGAACGAATTCTCCGCGGCGCGAACTTCAACCTACGAAAGTGGAAATCGAACTCCCCGAACATACTACAAACCGTGAGTAACACCACGAACACACATAAAAACACATCACCGACGTCACTTACTAACAATACACACAAAGTCCTAGGACTCGCGTGGTGCAGTAATAACGACAATTTAATGTACCAATTTAAAGGAGAAACAGTGCAAAAACCACTAACAAAACGAAAGGTTTTATCTTTAGCCTCTGCTATTTTTGATCCGTTAGGGCTAATAGCACCAGTAATAATTATCGCTAAATGCTTTATCCAGCGATTATGGAAAAACAAAATAGCCTGGGACGAAAAACTCCCTAGCGAATTTGTTACCGAATGGGAAACCTTTTATAAAAAATTGTTTACGTTAAACTGCCTCGCATTACCTAGACACGCTCTTATCAGTGATTACGTAACGCTAGAACTGCATGGTTTCTCCGATAGCTCATTAGCGGCGCTCGGAGCGTCGATCTATATACGAACTGTAGATGCGTGCGGGAGAATCATAACTCGACTGTTATGCGCTAAGACAAGAGTGGCACGATGTGAAACCATCCCAAAACTAGAGTTACGTGCCGCATTATTGTTAGCAGAATTGTACAATAAAGTAAATAAAGCACTCAAACGTAACTTCACAAAAATCTATTTTTGGAGCGATTCAACAGTAGCACTGGCATGGATAAAATCACTGCACCTTAGTAACCTAAATTGTTTCGTAAAAAACCGAGTAATTAAAATACGCAACTTAACAAACACAGACAATTGGCACTGGGTCTCTTCCAATGAGAACCCCGCAGATTACTTGACCCGAGGGTTGCATGCAGACAAGTTAGCTAGCTGCACCCTGTGGTGGGAAGGATCCTCGTGGCTAAAAAAGCCCGTTAATGAGTGGCCTTCTCTACAAATGACGATTTTCGATTTACCGAGTAACGAATCTATTCTGTGTAGCGTTTCTACGAACGCAACACAACCAAACAAGTTCATGACTCATCTTTTTAAAAGATGGTCCAACGTAAACAAATTAATTAATTGTGTTGCAGTCATATTTCGATTTATTAATAACTATTTTAATAAACGTAACATGTTGAGGGGTCCATTCTCTGTCGAAGAGTTGAATCAGGCCCTAAACAAATTAATCCAATTTTCGCAAATGGAATCTTTTCCCAATGAATATAATTTACTCGAAACAGCTAAACCACTTCCAAAATCATCCAATTTATTAAATTTAAACCCATTTATGGAAAATAAATTAATAAGAGTAGGTGGTCGCTTAGCGTTATCGCACTATATGCACGACAAAAAACATCCTATTATTCTACCGCAAAAACACATACTTACCAAGCTTATCATGCGCAGCGAACATGTTAAACTGATGCACGCCGGACCTCAGTTATTATTATCATCGGTTCGAGAACGATTTTGGCCGATAAATGGTAAGAGTATGGCAAATAAGGTCGTCGGCGAGTGTGTAACATGCTTCAGAGCCAAACCTACTTCGCAGATACCTATCATGGGGGATTTGCCACCAACGAGAGTGAACCCGGCCCCCGCCTTTCTGTATACGGGACTTGATTACGGTGGTCCGTACACGATAAGGGACAGGAGGGGACGTGGTTACAGAACTGATAAATGTTACATTGCAATTTTTGTCTGCATGACTACTAAGGCGGTTCACATCGAATTAATTTCTGGTTTGCAATCATCAGCATTCCTTTCGGCTTTACGACGGTTTATAGCCAGACGATCGAAACCGAAGGAAATTCTTAGCGATAATGCTACTACCTTTCATGGGGCCAGTAACGAAATAACCGAGCTTTATAAATTTTTAGGCGAAAATTCTAACGAAATAATAACCTCTTGTGCAGGTGAGGGTATCAAATGGAGGTTCTTGCCGCCATACACTCCTCATATGGGTGGACTACATGAGTCAGCTATAAGATGTTGTAAATTTCATTTAAAACGAGTACTAGGCCTAGCATTACTAACTTATGAGGAATTTTCCACTGTTTTGATTCAAATTGAGGGTATTTTAAATTCTCGTCCTTTATGCCCAATACCAAATTCAAATAGTGATGATGTTACTTTCTTGACGCCTGCCCACTTCCTTATAGGTAGAACGCCAACCGCAATGCCTGACTATGACTATACGGATGAACCGAATAACCGACTAACCCATTACCAAAGGTTACAGCAATTGCAACAGGACTTCTGGCGCCGATGGTCAAGAGATTACATAGGACTACTACAGGAGCGTACCAAATGGAGGAGTTGCAAGGGCCGCGCCCTTCAAGAGGGTACCGTGGTGCTGGTGAGGGAGCCGCGCCTGCCGCCTTGCCTGTGGAGGATGGGCCGCGTCGTGCGCTGCAGCCCGGGACACGACGGCCGAGCGCGGGTAGTCGACATCAAAACAGCGAACGGCATCATAAAACGAGCGTTCAATAATATTTGCCCATTACCGACGAATGCTATAGAATAGTAAATAGATTGTGTTCATTTCAGTTACTTACGTAAATCGCATAGTTTAAGAGTTAAAATGTTACTTTAGATTTCTTAGCGTATCAATAAATCCTATTTTGATTGTAGTTTCCTTAAACCTCATACAATTGAATGGCAAGGGGTCAGGTATAATGTACAATTTCCGAAGCTAGTTTATTTCAATTTAATCTTACACTCATTTCTTATTGTTACCTATTGCCCACTTAATCGATTCAGTACAGTACCAACCACTTTGCCGTTTAATGATTATGACCCTTAGTGTCGCTATCTAGCCTACAGTTTTAATTAATTTAATAAAGAAAACGTGTCGCTAATGAAATGATCCTGAAAGGAGTATTGTTATGTTGTTGTATAATAGCCAAGTTGGGGGTGGCAGCATGTCAATGACTGACAGCGCCATCTACCACAATCTCGAGGAATTTGATGGCTTGATAGTATGATTAAGATCTACTTAGTTATAGCTTTTAGTAATTAGTCCATGACATCGCCAATAGGTGGCGCTATACATAAAAACTGTAAAATAGAGGCTCAGTAATTAATGTTCACTTTTGGAATAAACGCAGAGCGAGCCGCACGCTGCCATTCTGATTTTTCCCTAACCATCATCCCTAAGCCTGCGAAGAAACAGGGACAATACACTGCCTTGCGGTACACCAGAATTCGCGGCCATGCGTTTCGAATACGAGCCATCGACTGTTATTTTGTTGCTCCGCTCGGCCAGAAAGCTGGCTGCCCATTTGCAAAAGCAAAAGCGCTCTGAGAGCCCATACAAAGGCAGTTTTGACAAAAGTGCTTTGTGTCTAACCCTATCAAAGGCCTTCGCTACATATAAATTGACGGCCAATGCCTCGCGCTTGCTTTCCACGGACTCCGCCCAGCGGTAAACTAGACGATCACCAGCTAAACGCCCACGGCTGAAGACATATTGGTGATCACTTAACAGCCTTTGCCATGTTAATGTATCGTCAACGTTATGAGACCTCTTATTTACATGACATTCATGGTGGTCGAGTTTAAAATAATACGATAGCAAGTCAAGGGCAATATGGTCTTACCTCATTGAATAGAGGCCCATTTCAGATCTTGGAACGCTTTACGTACATAGCTATAGTCATAACTAACGCGAAGCAGTTATATCTCGTTTTGGTATGGCTCACCCACCATTCATTCAGGCATTTCTGTCCCATCAATAACCTTGTTGATAGAACTCTGTCACAATAAAGTGACTATAAAAAAAGAAAAACGTCTTGGATGTTTATGTGTACTTTACTGCACAATGGCAGCATGGAAACAGAGAATAGGTCTATACCTATAAATAATATGTTCTGTGAGTATTTAAGTATGTTTGTCGTTGTTTGGGCTGCACTTGTCTGTCAAACTTTAAAGCGACAACGTTCGAAAATGCGTAGGAACTGGTTTTTAAAATGAATATAATTATTTTTGTTTAATAAACACAAAGATTAACAGTCATTAGACCTAATGACTGTTACATTAAATTATCTCTATAATATTTGAGAGCATTTAATATTCAGTACAAGTAAATATTAGAGCGTTTAAATTTAAGTCAAGTAATTAATTAAGGCATTCAAGTTAGCTAACTGTCATGATAGGCCTAATGAGAATCATATCTACGATGGTATGCCTTATGAAATGTTAAGTCAAGCGGGTAGGCCATTACCCCCCAGATATAGTGGTGACCCCCACTTTTAAAGTTGATATTTCAGCCCAACCGATTTTCACTAAACCTAAACAACATCCCGATTAAACTGGCTAAATTAAAAAAAATGCGCCTGAATCAATTAATTTGTACAAGTTATCTACTGCTATGCTTGTTTGGAATCAAAACGCTAATTCACAACTAGACAACGTTTTTTTAGTAATATAGCAGAACAATCTAGACCCGTTCGCTTCATGGGGGATTAGCGTGCACTGGACTGAGATAAATGGAAAAACAAATAGGAGATAGTTTTGCTTTAATAGTAAGACACTAAAAAAATATCATCATCTCGAACATTCGTTCATTATTTGGGGTCGTTCAACTCTTTCACTCTCTTGTTTTATCGCTCTTTACACATTCCATCCATCTATTCCACATTAACATTAAAATAATACTAAAAGACAATACCGGCTGCTACACATCCATCAGCATAATCATCCCAGCCCATAGCAGTACTCTTCCAACCCGCGCACAAAGCCAATCCCGTTACTTCCCACCCCCCTTAATAGATTGTCTAGCCAAAATGGCCGGAGGGTGACACACACTATAGTAATAAATAGAAAAGTAGTCCGTCTCCGTTCCTTTAAGAGTTTATGTTACCTACTATTGCTGCTCGGGCGCTAGGGTTGCGTCGACGAGCGCTGCTTAATTTTACTATCGTACTTATAATATGCTAACTCTTAGAGAGAGTTAGCATGCTGAAGTGGCAATGGGCAGGCCACATAGCTCGAAGAACTGATAACCGTTGGGAAAGAAAAGTTCTCGAGTGGCGGCCCCGCACCGGTGGACGGAGTGTTGGACGGCCTCCCACCCGGTGGTCTGACGACCTGGTTAGGATCGCGGGGAGCCGCTGGATGCAAGCGGCTCAAGACCGTGACTTGTGGCGCTCTTTGGGGCAGGCCTTTGTCCAGCAGTGGACGCCCCCGGGCTGATGATGATGATGATGACTTATAATATCACAAATGGGAAAGATTGGATGTTTGTTGGTCAATCAGGACTGTTAAATGGGTCTGGATGAAATTTGGCATAAATATAGATTATGGTCCCGAATAGCACATAGATTACTTTTTATCCGACCGAATCGCGGACGAAGTCGCAGGCAACTGCTAGTACTTAGTATAAAAGCAAACATGGCGACGGCGCGGCCCCCACTTAACCGGCTTGGTGCATCCTGTTGAGTTTGCTTGTGGTGGCTCGCGGCGTGTACGGTCGACGCACGCACACTTGCAAGCCGAACGATAAACCATTGTCTGAAGGCCAACTACTGTTTATACTGTGCCGACACTTACTTTACCAAGACGTGATATCTACTCTAAAATACACCCGTAATATACCTAGGTTTTTTCTGATGAAGCTAAGATTTTTTTTAGTTTATAAGTTCTACTAAAAGCTTTGAACTGTTTTTGAGCATAAACTTAGAAACTTGTCCACTTGCATAACATCCTCATACAAGTTTTCCTTATACCGAGTTATCTAACTTTTCTAATCTACAAGCTGTCAATCTATCCATACCAGTCAGTACTGGGAAGTCCGAAACTGTAGAAAACAGGGAAAAATAACTGTAGAAAAATAGTATTTAGCAACTAGGTAGGTATTTAATGATTGCGTAAAAATAATAATTAGATTACAGTTCTTCTTGAATCATTCATTTTTTTAATGCCACATATTCTTCATTCCATTTCCAAATTACCTTGTTTCTTATAGTTTCGGATTTTCCCATTGACATATTTGGATAGATCACCCATGTATGTTTGTTTGTGTAGCATTGAACAGCTAGTCATAAGACTCATAAGACAAACGTTTTTAAAAATAAATTTGTTATATTTCGCAATCTAAACATCGTACGTCCTAACCTAAGTAAGTAAGTAGTTAAGTACCGACCTCACCACTGGTTTCGGGCAGATCAGCGCTGCAGCACCAATTTTGCAGCACATATCATGCTGAGCTGGGCCAACTTTTCACGGATATGCCGTGACATTAAACTAAGTTAAAAATTTCCTAGTTAACAATTTTTGGTTGCTATGTTTTATATTGGTAATTGTGTTTATATTTATATAGCATACTTTATTAAGCAAATTAAGGATTTTTTATTCCATACATGTCAAAGTTCAAAGATACTATCATTGACTTAAACATCATCATTGACATCTAAAGGTTTATCAACACTGACCTGTAAGGTACATCACCAGCCAGGAAAATATACGTAGTGTGAAGCAGCCCAACTTGGATGGCAGCCATAGCAGCACAAATTAACACGCGTGCACGAAACCAACCACCGAGCTGAGCAACCACCGCATCACAGTCAATCCCAGGAGCCTTCATCACCGCTGGCTCTTTGGAACACTTCTCACTCTTGGTCATTTTAGAACACCCTGTAGAAGACTAGTTTCGCTATTGAAATGCTTTTTCCTGTTTTTAAAGTAGTTATTTGCACGAGTGGTTCAGGCCATGCCCGGTGAGATACTGAAGCCAGCGGGCTTGAAGCTGTCTCTGCCAAAGCTCGGTCAGGGCCGGGCCCGCGATCCCGCAGTACTGCGTCCGCGCAGCGCTCTCGGACAGCGCATTGTGCAAGCGCTTGCCCCGCTTCAATTGTCCGTTACACTTGAGCAGTCATTTGTATAACTATTTTATTTTAAACAGCACTTATTTTTCTTTTCAATTTATAACACCCTCTGTTTATAAGTGATCTATAACACAAACATAACCTTTAGAATTATAATGGCATTGCGAACACAACGGTTTGCTAATGATTCGTTGCGTAATCGCGTTTTTGTTAGGAACTACAGAAACTTATGCACTTTTTGAAGACATTTTTTTTAATTAAAAATCTTCACATACTTTTGTACTAAAACAAACTGATCCCTCATCTTATCCAGTTAGCCTCCTACTTTATTCTATCGCAAGCACAAAGTGAATCCAGTTTTACGTTGCGTGGGCCTTTACGAGCGTCAAAGAGGACGCTAGATGAGTCTCCCGGTTTGTAGCCGGCTCATTGAGGTTTTAAACGGGCCAATTCAGGCGATTATTAAATGATTGGCGAAAGTACCGCAAAGATACGAGGAAATGCGAGCGAACACTTTTGAATGATTATTTTGGTATTTTTTTAACAAACAAACGTACAAGAAAATAAGCTGATGAAACCCGAGTAAAGAAAAAAATACGTAATGTGAATGAGCATTACGTTCGCTATCGGTCGGAATAACTCAGTAATTTTAGTGGTGTCAGGACCATGTTAAGGGTCCGTTAGGGTCATCCACCACAAACCACCATCTTAGACTTTATCCCACCGCCAAGCATTGTTGTGTTCCAGCATTGGGTTAAGATGACCACTTACTAGCACAGAGGCATTACACATTACATCGTAGTCCTCAGGGTTGGAAACGCACTTGGGGTCTTATGATTGCAGTTTTAATTTTGTAGTCTTTGCAAATGTCTATTGGTCACAGATCCCACTCACTATCAGGCGACCTGTGTGCTCGTTTTTCTTTAAAAAGTTATACAGTGTGACAACTACAGCTTCAACTGAATAATGCTAATATACCAACGTGAAATAATTTGTGTATTAGTTCTCGACCTTGCCCCTCTAAACAAAATCCCCCCCCCAATATCGAAAATGTCTCCTACAAAATTTCATCATAGTCAAATAATCGCCTAAAAGTAGTAGTATGACCTTTGTACAGGGTCCGTTCTGTTCGCTACCACTATCTTACCCATCCAGATAAGAAATTACCAGCAAAGCGATTCCATCTTAGTCTTCAACCACATTTGCCACCTGTTTGCTCAGCTCTCCAAACTATGGCGGATATAATCTCTTGTCCACCTGCTGCACCTGCTCTGAGCAAGATCTTTAAGACGAAGAAGAAGCCTGTCTACTTCATTTTTAAGGTTCTGATAAGGAGCGTGAATAAACAAAGACATCAATAGCTTCAATTATTTCTTTAAATTAAGTGTAACTACAATTATGCTCTGGTAAGCACGACAGGCGACGCCTGAAAATATTTTAATAGCAACTTATTCTAACAGTACAAAACTATAGTACATCCGTACGATACGATACAAACTATGGTAGTGAGCATTTAAAAATAATGAACCGTTCAGATTCAAATCACACGCAATCACATATTTCACACGCTTGGAAAAAGTTTTCCACAAAAATCTAGTTAACGTCATAAGACTCATAAGTAGACAAACACTTTGTACTTTATCGTTTTATGATACAATACCACTCTAGCAAAAAATAAAGTGATAACGTATAAAAGTGATTATCAAATTATGTTACTAAATATATATACCTATTGAAACGCATTCGGAGCCCATCAAAGTCTTTTATATATGCAATTGTCGGCACACCGTGAGCGTTGTGGGCAGTAAATGCGTTTACGCACTTGCTGCCGTCCGCGCTCTTTGGATGGAAGGATGGATTCTTGCAGTGTTTTGCATGTCTAATTTTATATCATTGGTTATATTTATCCCAATGTGTTTTAGACATAACTAAAACCTTGATTTTTGAATTTTAGTGGAATTACTGCCTTCCTCGAGAGTCATCATCTGTATTACATGAAGGGAGTTGCTGGATTTTAGACTCTCAGAACTTATACACTTGGGGCTATTTGTAAACTGCAGTCTGTATGCACCTTAAGGCGGGTTTGCTGAGCGTTTCAGGCAACGAATGCGCTTATAAAACTCAGGTCACTTCAACTTCGCCGAAGAGACCTACTAAAATAATGGTTTCACCATTTTACAAATCAGTTCAACCTTTCAAATAACAAGTAAAGTATTAAATTCAACCTCTAGAGCTTTAAGAACTAGTTAATACGGCAGTTAATAATAATAACCAACCTGGACTTGAATAATGTTTTAGGTAGGTAATTTAGTACAACTACAGATTTAGTGCATAATTGTTTTCCTTCGTATTTTCACGGAAACGTCCGAACGTGTCATGCTACTTCAGTCACCCTCAGTACTTTTTGTACTGTGACCGACTGAAATAGCTAGACACGTTCGTACGTTTCCGTGAAAATACGAAGGAAAACAATTATACACTACATCTGTACTTTATTATCGCAGTGGTGGTTGTACACCATCAACCAACTTTAACTTTGATGTCCTATTGAACGATATTTCGGCCTGGAGCCGCCACTGGTTATCGTTTTTGTTATTTACATCATTCAAATTCGGTATCCAAACAGTTGCTAAACAATATTTCACAAACTGATTAATTTCACAAACATAATATATCATTTTGTAAAATCCTTTTTTCTTAAACTGTAAATATTTTAGATTTATTTATAGCTTAGGTTAGGTTAGTTTTATTTAAATCCAGAAATATTTACAGTTTCGGATAAAAAGCATTTCGCAAATTGATATGTTCGTGACATGGATCAGTTTGTGAAACGTTTGTGAGCAAATGCTGGTAAACCTTCAAATTCTCAAGGCAGCAAAGATGGCGGCACATTAAAGAGAGAACTTTTTATGGATATTCAGAAACGTACTAGGACCGACCGTCCAATGGGACGTGTTAATACGCTATTTAAGGTCCTGGCTGGCGTTAAACTTATCTTAACAACATTCTTACTGAATTGTACTTTGAGCACAAGCTAAGCGCCTGCGCAAATAGTTCTTAACTAATTTCTTATAACTTATTGCTACAAAAAATACAATCAAGAGCAAAGAAATTCGTCCCTGCACGTACAAATTTACGTATTCCGTGGCCAGTTTTATTAGCTTTTGAGTGTACTAAGTTGCCCGGTTGAACTCAGGGCAACACACCCAGACCTTTTGAGAAATTAATATATGTGTAATCATAAAGTATTAATCACTATTACCATGTCGCTTTCATCTATCTAACAATTGCATCTGGCATTTTCATTACCATGTAAAAGCGACAACATTCAACAAATAAAGATCTTGACAAACATTTTCGGGCATGAATCCGACACAAAGGTTGATATTGGCCCGCAACCAGCTTCCTTGGGTAGGTTAGGTACCAAGACCAGATCTAGGATCTTACTTCAATTGTACCTCTACTTTACATTAGCCTATTATTGTCCTCCACAGCAAATATCTCCTAACTTCCACTGTTCTGTCCTTAGCAACCTCTTAGATACAAGTTCGGGATCCCTATTCAGACGTCGTCCACGTCGCGGGCAGGCTTGGCCGGCTCCAGGTCTGAGAAGGAATCAGGGAGCCTGGCGTGCAGCGTGTCAGGGACGAGCCGCGTTAGGAACGCGCTCATCAGGGGCAGGGCTCCGAATAGGGCCGTCGGCAGCCAGGGCTTGTACTGGGCCTGAGGAATAAATGAACAAAGAAGTCAAGACTGGGTTCACAAATAGGTAGATGAACTTGTAGAAGGCATTATGGAGTGGAAGAGTTGTCAAAACCTTCCAAGTTTCATTTAGAAAAGAGTATGAAGCTATATGACTGCAATATCTATGTAAATTAAATAAATGAACAAAATGTCTGGTGTGAATACCATTTAGTGAAAGTAATAGCAAATGCTATTGACAAAGTGCCTAAAATCATTTAAAAGCATTAATTATCCCATGGATTGAACTACAATTCGTCGATGATCATCCCTAGAAAATGGTTCTCGATTCTCTCACTCGTACTTACTTTAAGTGAGCCTTCGGAACCATGTAGTACGATATATCATACTCACGGTCAAATTTAGAGCCGTGTAATAAACTGATCTCGACTCTAATGCTCGTCTCTGCATCAAAAATTACGGTTTTCTGTTGTTTTGCGTTTACTTTGACGCATCTTGTGACAGGCAACTTAGCCAAGATCAGTTTATTTACACGGCCCTTAGAGTCGGCTAATTTGGATTAACAGTTTAAAAAAGGAACGAGTTTCTTGACGCTAGAGTATCTGTGTACAGAAGTAGGTATTTACGCCTAATAAGTTTTAGAAATACGACTAAAAGGTTAAAGAAATTACATTTATGCGAGTTGCAACCAACAAGGACATTGCTTGCTTCTCGGAAAGGACTTATGTATATCATAGTAACTTTAAGCTATTTGTTTACCAGCAACGGTGTAAGCGGCGCCAGCACAGCACCTAATCGTCCCAGCGTGGAACAGGCCGCCAGCAAGCGATGGCGTGCCCTCGTTGGGAACAGCTCAGCTGTGTACACGTAGAGAGCGTTCAGCGCCATTGTAGCGCCTAATTTGCCCACCAGGTATAGAGCCTTGCCCCAGTTACCGCTGTCTTCTGGAAGGACATTTAATATTAAACTCGTAATCATGAATAATAAAGAGAGCCATCATCACACAAATGATGATGATGATGATGTGTGTTAGTTATGATTGTTTTCCGTTCCTCTGTTCCCTCGCAGCTCCTGGTCTATGACATTTTAACAAATGATGGCTTCATATTATTGTTTCGCATGTTTTTGGCTGTGTGACGTCATCCATCATGGAACACTTCACATACAAATAATGCTTACTGTTTTTTTTTGTTACCTACCTACCAGTGGTCACATAATTTAGGAAGCCTGCGTTTTTTACCGACGAATATGACTTTTCAATTTTGACCACCAATTACAAAGTTCTTAATCTCGTAAGGAAGCTACATGCCAAATTTGGAATCTTTAGACCCATCGCTTTGGACTGTTCGTTTCTTCAGCTGTGTGTATCAGTTCCTTCTTTTATATATTTAGACTTAGTTATATTTTTACTTTTACTATTAACTATTATGTAACGACGTCGTCAAAATAGACATATAAGCAATGCAGATTGGTCTAAGTTATCACTTTGAAGCAACACACTTACCAGGAAGACATGACATAGCAACGAGCGCAGCACCAGTTATCAGGAAAGCAGCAGTGAGCAGCGGTCTGCGGCCGGCGCGATCGAGTAGCAGAGTGTTAAGCAGCAACGCTGGCAGCTCGGCAGCGGCCAGCAGCGCGTACGTCGCGTTGGCCTGCCCACCCAGCGCGTGCGCGCGCACCGCCAGCCCGTAGAACACGAACACAGCTGACACCCACCACACGAAGCAGACGAGCAACCGACGTCGGAGGGCGCCGTATCTGAAACACAAATTATAACATTTAGAAGCAAGCTACATCGAGAATAAAATAGACAAGTGCGAATCGGCCTCCCGCACCTAGAGGTCCGCCGCAGAGTAAGTAATATTATATTTTGAATTTGAATCGAATCAGAGCAAATTCCACTCTCGGTTGAGCATTTTTGGAATTTATTGTTTTTATTCAGGGTTTGTACAGTCGAGTTCATAAATATGTGTACACTTTAGTACTTGTCACTGTAATCCCTGTGAAAATTCATATACCTATGGTAGTTTAAACATGAAATTAAATTGAGAAGGTACAAAAATGTACATATTACAATATTTATGAACTTGATTGTAATATAATTACTTTTTACAAATTTTACGATACAACTAAAATAACAAAACGGCGAAAAGAAACGTTCCATGTTCGGTCGGCCAAGAATGAGGTCAACCACCGTACCACCCTACGGTTGAAGTTCATTTGCATGTCATGATACAACAAGTTCGATTTTCGCTCGCAATAATATTATGACAGTGACAAGTGTCAACCTAAGCGATAATTAGATCTCACAGAAAATATTGTCAAAACTGGTAGACCACTTTCTTGGCCGACCGTACCTATGGGAACCCTTTATTTGTCACTTTCTTAAAAAGAAAACTTAGCAAATCCGCCGTAATAACACATATTCTGAAAAAACAACCCTCTATCTATTACCGTTCAAAAGGTAAGTTAGGAAGAACCGTAATAAAAATAAAATGCATTTAGGACACATTTCTGCAGCATACACATTTGATATTGGCTTCGCGTGCATCAAAATGTGTCAATGAAATATCAACCTAACATTTAAAAGGCGACGCTGTATGTAATTTTACCTTTTTCCTTTAACATTTGCATTTAAATATGTTTGACCGTATTATATAATTACATTCTAAACGCAGCGGTGCCTAACTAGGACAATAGGTAAATATTTTGTTCAAGTATAACAGCTATGTAAAGATAACTAGGTGCATTCCTGTTTGAAGACTGGCCGAATAAAAAGTATCTTCTTTCAACGACCCCCTTTTTAAATTACTGAGCAAACGGAGACGGGAGACGGTTATTGACATTAATAATAAAGTTTCTCTCAAATGTTAATTTTATCACGGTTTGTTGTATATTGCAACATTTTCCAACTTCATTTTGCTAAACTTTATGTACCCCTAATTAGCTTTCTATAGATAAGCCTCACCTGCTTTTGGTATTCTAGAATGACCAAGACGTCAAGATTTGATTCCACAATAATACGCTTGCTAGCATGCTTACTTGATAAACGCCGAGCAGAGACTCTCTTCTTCAACCTTCGCAACAGGAACCTTCTCATCCTGGCTACTCAGCATCTTCTCAAACGCCTCATCAGAGGCTACTATCCTATTCCATCTGGCCGCTTGCTTCACGATTTTCAGAGCATCCGTGGTGCGGCCTCGGATGGCTAGCCACCGCACGCTCTCTGGGAGAAGCCACGGGTACAGCAGCAGTAGGAGAGAAGGAGGGTAGGCTACTCGGCACCAGGTGCGCCAGTAGCCCAGGAGGTAGTCAAGAAGCGACAGAGTGGCTGCTCCTGCCGCTAATGGGATTCCAAGGACTAAGCTTGTCAGGATCCTGTGCTCAACTCCCAACCATTCGATCACTGAAATTAGAAAAAAAACTTTAAGTTTCCCATCCTTAAAATATTTAGACAGTGAAGCTGAATTTTTTTCAGACTAGCTCATTCATAACTTTAAGCAGATTGATACAATCCCTAAAGTAAAAATTGCTATTTTCAATTGAGTTGATATGAATGATAAGTCTTGAGCGGCCTAAGCAATTTTCAACAAAAATTACATACCATTAAATACATATCAAATTAGAACAACGCATTGAAATGTGTCCATCCGTTTGTGACCCATGAAGTCATAGACAAGCAGAAATAGGCATTAATTAAACTTACAACTAACCTTGATAGGGTAATTCAAAATTCACAGAAACAAAAGAAACAAAGTGAAAGTACCTATATTTTTTTCGGTTGAAGGGCAAATCATTTCAAATAAGCACTGTACCAAATACCATAATAGACCATAGACACATGGTACTTACTGAGTACGAAAGCTGCTGGATACACGCTAGCACCAAGTACGGTCTCAAGCAGCTCAGCGAACAGATACGCGTAGTACGAGCCTGCCAGGGACTTGGCTAGCCCCACGACCCCCGCGCCCACCCCGCTGACGATGAGAGCCGCGCGCCGCCCGTAATGGTCCGACACGTGCCCCATGATGGGCAGAGAGATCAGCATGCCGACATTGTGGATCGTACCCACTAGGGACCGACGCCATTCTTGGCATGCCAGGTCAAACTGTAACAGAAACAAGCATAAGTCATCTTAATTATTCTTTTTGCCCCTGAAGGGCCAAAGACAAAAATTCCTTGCTTTTGTTTGCTTAGTACTTGAAAAGGGGCAGAGGTGAAAATCCCTTCTGGAGACCTGGGAATGGAGGGCCCAGGTTCTGCCAGGCTCGGACCGGCTAAAAACACCAATGCCCCGATTACCAACTAGAATTTAGACCCCCGAGGATAATACCCCAGCCAGTGCTGAAAGGCCTGAGGAGAAAGTCCTTCATCCGTTTACTTATCTGCGGTGTTTTCCAAAAAGGGGGATTAGGAGTGGGGGTTTACTTATAGCTAGATGAGTCCAGACGCATGCATGCTTACAGACTACGGGCTTCCTTTCTTTTGCCCGACAAGGGAAGGGTTGGGTCGGAGATCTTTTTTGGACCGCTTGTGTGGCTGTGGACACCATCTTTATGGGTGGGGCTTACCATTTTTCAAGGCTTGCTCTTTTGCCTGGAGATATATATTTTTTATTTTCTCCCCTAAATCAAGGCATTTTTTTACAAAGAATATGTTGTAGATATGAAAAACTAGATGTACGTTTTCCTTTCCAGGAAAATATTTCTTGCATAGAAACAAATGAGAAAATGGATGCGTATAAACCTAATAATTGGAACAGGATTAAGGGGATAGTTATCGCAATTTGCATGGAAACATTTAGCTTTATAATCCTCTTAATTATACAATAGATCCTACAGGGTCGACACTCGCAGCGTATCCAAAAGAGCCTATCTGTATAAATAAGATACAGATAAATTCAAAGTTTCACCTCAGCTACAATGCTGCTTTGCGACTGGTATACGAACTCGTCGCACTTCTGAGTGGTGTTCTGGAAGGATTCTGCGCCGCAGTAGCCGTCATGCGGCGCCCAACGCGAACAGGCGTCTTGTGGCAGCGCGCGTGTTCCCCAGCCCTGCGCGGACGCAGCCTCGAACGACGTGGCGTTGTCTTCGCACTCAGGGACGAGACATCTGGTGGAGAAATGGTAATACTTATGATAATAATGTGAATTTAAATAAATAAATAAATTCTAGGATTTATTTTGGTAGGTCAGTCCAACTGTATTCGGCTTTTGTTTTAAAATATTGTAGTACTTCAGTTGGACTGTACTACCTATCATTTTATAAAAAGTTATTTTTTGCATTTTTGTAGGTGGGTTATTGTTTTTTTTTACTTTTATTTTACTTTATTCTTTTTAGTGATCCTATTTGTGCTGTTATGTAGTCCCACTTTTCAATTAATGAGAAACTTAGAACATTTCAGGCTCGCCGCAACCAACTCCGCGACAAAGTCATAGTCATATTTAAACAATTAAATGTGCTTCGTCATAGTACTCATAGTCGCTCAACTACCATAACTGAGATATCTTTAGTTCCGGTGCCCATCTATGGTCCTCATCATCAGTTCCACTTCACCATATGGTATTTTAAAAGCAAATGCACGAGTAACAGTGAAACATACCGAAATAGCTATAGGTGTGCCTATAATATTTGAAGAGTTCCCTTGATTTCTCCAAGATCATCAGATCCTGACATGTTGACAATGGGACCAACTAGAAAGAATATCCATTCAAACAACGAAATTTTTTATCAAATCGGTCCAGTGGTCTTCGGTCGGGGAACATAGATAAAAAAAATATTTAAAAAAAACCCGACGAATTCAGAATCTCCTCCTTTTTTTGAATTCGGTTAAAAATGGACGTAAAGATGGTTTTATTTAAACATAAACGCCCCTTAACTAACCGTCTACTGAAACATGGAGCTACACATGAGCATAAACACAAGGGAGGGGCATTCAGGTCATTCAGATCTCTTACTATACTAATAACTCGAGCTTCTGTTCCACAGGGCAAACGTTATTGCCCATTGAAATTGTTGTATATACGATAGATAGCTCTTATTTACTTAACAATAATGGCGGCCGAGTAAAAAATACGATAACATCACGGCAATATAGTTATTTCATTTTCAAATAACATCAGCTTGACCGTAGGCCAACCAGTTTGGACAGCCAGACCCTTACAGATTCTACACTCCTGGTAATATGATGTCTGAACACCCTCATCTAAATAATTGTCAAATTTGAACAGCTTGAGGAACTGGATTCCTCCAAGGAGACTTGACTCCAATACCCAATAGAAGCAGCTGAATCCTCATAGCTAAATTAAATGTTACAGGAGAAAACGTTGTTTTATCGACTATCGACAAGTTAGTCTCACGGAGCACGCCACCCTTTACGAAATGGAACTACAGTTAGCTATAGCTCCTATTTAACATAATTTCTCAAGCTCCCGTAATATTGAAAACTATTACTGGAATCAAGAATGCCATTTAGTAAATATAAAGTCAAAAACTAAAATAACAAAGAGATTAATGACTACACAATATCGATAATTGGAAAAGTCGATAATACAAAACGTTCTATCCCTATGACGATTTATGTTCTCACAATCCCGTTCCCTGCTAAAAATAACTTCTGAGGCCTTATTAAGAACTGCCAATCCCACAAGTTCACCCGATTAAAGGGACGGAGATATATGACTCCTAATAACTCTATCATCTTCACTGACAAGGACTTTGCAGGCATGGATAGTCTGCAATCATCCAAGTGCGTTCAAACCAGACTGAACCACAATGATCCAATGATGCAGTACAGCATTATTCCAACTTCGTAATTCATCCATCAGTCTGGCAAGTTGCATTCTGCGGACGTTTACGGGTGAAGAAACTCTGATCAAATAATTAAAATTGACGTACGTCGACGTCATTAATATGTTTACACTTTATTACCTTGTCTATTTAACGTCATGTTTAAATTGGCGTATGAAATTGAAATAGCGGATATAGTGACAAGGTACTAAAGTGTAAACATATCTTTGACGTCGACTGTACCTAAGCTGTCCAAAGTTCAGGGTCTCTATTTAACACGGTAAAAACAAAATAGGTTTTGTAATGTTATCGTATTGATAGCTCTTATTTTCTTAACAGTAATGGCGGTTGACTTAACCCCTCGTATACGGGAGGTGAAAAAATACCAAGTGCTAGTTTCTTCGGATTACGATATAGTCCGAAAAAATAAGCTTAAAAATTTACAAAAGTATATCCAAATTTTGGGTGCAGATCTGCTCCTAAGCATATGAGAGGTTAAAACAATACCATAACAGGTCAAATACGACTTGGATTTTACCGCCTACTTCTTGGCCTAGGCCATGACGTAATGTAGGGTACAAACAAGAAACTTCACGTCTTCATTATGTGACATTAACGCATACATTTGTTTTTGTTTAATCAATCGATTTTATTAGGTAGGGTTAGCGCCTAGCAAAATTATAAGAGCAAAAACTTCTTCTTTCTCCAATTTAAGCACAATGCGGAAAATAACAATTGCAGACTAAAAGGAAATGCGCTCGAACATTTCATAAATTTAAGAAAATTTACAAAATAGTACTAAAAATAAAAAGATAGGAGACGAGGGGATAACTTTTAAAAAATAATTATAAAATTATGTACAAAAATAATGATATCCCACCAAAAATATAAAATGTGAAAATGGATGCCAAGTTCGATATTTATGATAATCATGGTGTAACTTTGGACTTAACCGACAAGAGAATAGAGTTTTAAATGAGTGCCAAGTCTTATAATCCTGATTTTTTTATATTAAATATCTCAAGTAAATTTAAAACACAATTCCTTGTTTTTAAATGCAACAACAATGTTTGCTATTTACAAATATGACTTTTTTAAATTGATTAGTTGAACTGTTTACATAAAGTAAATACTTAACTAGATTATCCAATTGACAAACCACTGTTATCAGTTATCATAAAAATCTCGGGGGCACTACGTTTCTTTCCCGGTTAATACCTAAAACAAAAATAAAAATGTCGTGAAATCAAATCTTTTTTGGCTAAGAATCAGCAAAAAAAATAACAACAAAATAAACAATGATGTTATGAAGGAAATTTCCATCGCCTGCAAAGACTTTAAATTCAATGCAAAAATATGACTATGAATATTTATTATATTCATAGATAAAGTAATTTACTTCCATTAACAACAATAATCAACAAAAAAACAACTGGTTTGTTCCTCAATGTCGTTACACCGGGATATAACGACGTAATAATGTGATTCATTTATCTCGAAGTAAATTAAAATAATACGCAATTCAATTAAAACCATTATCAATAAAAAAATACTGTTTAAACTTGCATTTCATGAATGTTTACGTTTTTACTTTGAACTGTTTTTTGTCCGCATAATTCCATTAGTTTGTGACAAAGCATAGCTGCTCCTACTTTACATAATGCCAGCAAAAAATGACTTGCAATGAATTGTTTAGCAAGTTCAAGGTCAAATAGAACGGGTGGAAAAATACGCGGGATAACAGATTCAAACACCGTAACCGTCAATCAGTTAGAGACACAGATAAAACGCGAAACGAAGATAAAAAGCGGGTTTGTGCGCTGTGCTTTGCAAGTTTTTTTTTTTAAACGACTTCAGAAAAATGTAGAGTTTCTCAATTACGTATATACCTATATATTATTATTTTAATGTTAGTTCGCAGATAACTTCGTCGTTTATGAACCGATTTTGATGATTTTCTTTTTGTTCGAAAGGAGATATTCCAAGGGTGCGGGGATCAGTGAGGAATTGAGGAAACTACTCAAATTATGTAGGCAAACATAATTATAGCGATTTTAGTATTTTTAGTAACATCTCCAGCATTTGCATTCAGAAAGTATCATTTGCTGAAGCGGAACTGATGATGAAGACCACCGATGGCTACCGGAACTCCTCAACGGTACCGATTTCAAGGGTGGCGATATTATATCTCGTCTAGTTGAGCGACCACAACGAAGAACTTTTTTTTTTTAAATGACTATGATTTTACCGCGGCGTTGCTTGCGGCGAGCATGAAATGTCTTAAAGTTTCATATCAACTAGGAAGTGGGACTAGATAACAGCTTATAATGATCACTAAAAAGTATAAAATAAAAAAATGTTTTAAAAAACATTTTTTTTTTAAACGTGACTAGGTACTTAACCTCAGTTAAACTGAAGTCGGCGACTCACAATATTTTTAACGAAAAGCCGCCTTCAGTTGGACTGACGTTAGGTACCTGGTACCATTTTAAAAGAAGTTTTTTTTTTGTTACTGTTTTAATGTCGTAGCGGATTTCATGTGGAGTTGAAGTAAGTATATAAGTTAATTAACAAGTCTAACGAAAATCTAGCTTTAATAAATCCCAACTGCTGTTTGGATAATGTCGTCAAAGTAACGGTACTTATCATGTATTAATTTTTTTATTTCACCAATTTCATATTTCATCATCATCATCATTATCAGCCGCAAGACGTCCACTGCTGGACAAAGGCCTTCCCCAAGGTTTTCCACGACGATCGGTCCTCTGCTGCTGTCATCCAGCGGTTTCCCGCTACCTTTATCAGATCGTCAGTCCACCTTGTGGAAGGTCTGCCAACACTTCGTCTCCCGGTGCGGTCGCCACTCTAGAACCTTTCACCTTTCATATTTAAATAATTTTAATTTTTATGACACTCTAGTAGTCAAGATGTATCTAACCACGTATAATTTATTAAAATCGATGTAGCCATTTACATAGTTACGCGCGGACATTGAGACGGACATATATACAACCCAAACACATAACCCTCTTTTATGGCTTTGCCGCAGTCGGTTGAAAAGTAAATCCCTTATCTGCCAATCTGCCCAACAGTGTTTTTACGGTTCCGTAATCGATGGGTGTCAAACGGGACCCTATTACTAATTGTAAGCTTACGTTGTCCGTCCGTCCGTCTGTCCTAAGTTAGTCTCTTAAAAACAGACAATGTTTGGAAATTTCGAACTTATTCGTTTACTTATTTTGCAGTTCAAAAGGAAAAAGCAATATAAGTGTATGAAGTCCGTATGCGCATACTGCCTTTTCGTTATAGAATCATCATCATCATCATCATGTCATCCGAAAGACGTCCACTGCTGGACATAGGCCTCCCCCAAGGCTTTCCACTCAGACCGGTCTTGTGCTTTTCCCCCCAATGGTTATATAATAGAAATAATTTCTTCAACGCAAACACAATTTGAAAACAAATGACAAGCAACACAAAACATTTAAAATGCCGCTGAAAAGATCGCGTTTTGATCAAATGTTATAAGTGTTGCTCTCAGTCGATTTTTTCTTAAGTTGGAATAACATTATGCCTTAATTTTGAGGGTCATTTATCAATTGTATTATCCGCAGAAGTTAATTGCGATTAAGTTTCTTTTGTTTTTAAATACGAACGCTAGTAAACAACGGGTGTGTTTGCGATCTTCCAATTATTCTCTTTCAACTCTCAAGTATCTACACGAGTGCTGTCCCGCTCTGGCGCACGTGGAGGATGAGATAGAAAGCGTCACGTGCAATTCACATGTGGTCAAATATTTGCAAATGGTCTAACACAACAGAAGTATTTGTCTCGTTTCGGTTTAAATGTATTAAAATAATAAGGTTGTGATAATCAAGGTCATCAATGGTTCTAGTATGTTTAAAACGTAGCACCTGTTTTTATTGTTTTCAGTTTCTTTTTTAGGTTAATGTTGTTGGTAGTGACCTGTCTACGAAGCTAGCGATTTTTGTTTCGATTCCCAGTAGTGGCTAATTTTTTTGTGATGAGCGAGAGTAGATATTTGTTTCTGATTTTTGGATGTTTTCTTTTGTAAGTATGTTGTTTTCTTTGCCTAGTCTGAGCCTAGGTCAACTTGTGTGTCATTGTTGTCAGACTTTTTTGTTAATGGTTGAAAAAGTCATCAAGTTATTTTATCACTTTTTTTCAGCTTTGGATAAAGTCAATGTCTAAATCATGTTGCATATTTGTGCAATAAATATTAAATAAATAAATAAATAAAACATTCATCCCGCTATTGAGTTAATTACTTATAGGAACCTTACTCTTCGAAGGAGATATGAAAATCATAATTCAGGGCATGTAGTGGAGTCATCATCATCATCATCATCATGTCAGCCGAAAGACGTCCACTGCTGGACATAGGCCTCCCCCAAGGCTTTCCACTCAGACCGGTCTTGTGCTTTTCGCATCCACCGCGGTCCCGCGATCCTGACGAGGTCGTCACTCCATCTTGTTGGAGGCCTACCTACAGCTCGTCTTCCGGTCCGCGGACGCCACTCCAGAACCTTCTGACCCCATCGGCCATCAGTCCTGCGAGCAATGTGCCCCGCCCACTGCCACTTCAGTTTAGCTATTCTTAGTCAGTATCTCCTCAATTTGTATGGTGCCGTGTGGTTGCCGGCTTAGAATAGTGCCACTCCACGCCTTCCTGTGGAAGTCGTAAGAGGCGACTAAGGGATTAAAGTCTTGTAGTATTGTTAGGCGATGGGCTTGCAACCTGTCACTAATATACACTGGTAAACATCTTGGCCTGTCTGTGCAAATGTGGTTATAGAATTAACAAGATGTTAGAGTTGTTAGTAATTCTGTAGCCCTACCTACCCCACTCTTGGATGGCGTGACGGTATGTATGTATGTATGTACATATATATTTTCTTCTTCTATAACTATAACAAGTAAGTAAAAAAACAAGTAGCGGCAGACTTGTCAAGACGTAAGGGTTGAAACGGTCTGTACCGGAAGAAAGCCGAAGAAGAGTGTTCTGGAAGGAAATCTTTGAGATATCGTTTGGAATAATAGTGGGCAAGTCAAACCGGGCAATGGTCATCAAACTGTGATAAGGGAGGCAGGTGGGGAAACCACTGCAATAATTATTCCCTGATTTAGAACAATGGAAACGTCACAAAATGCCGTATCAGAGATAACTGAAGAGCAGCTATAAAAAACTGACTGCATCTTTTAATACTGTCGTCGATATATGTTAAAAAGATTAAAACTTAAAATCCTATTAAAAATGGTTTTTTTAGTTTCTTATATCAAACTGAGTGACACTCGTCCCATCAAGATCAAGACGGATGTAATGACGTATCATTTATCAAAATCAATTGACCCGTTGAGTTGCGAGGGGACATAGGAACGGACATACATCATGCATTTTTTTTTATAGCATAGAAAAGGCAAACGAGCACACAGGCCGCCTGATGGTAAGTGGTAACTGTGACCCATAGACATTCGCATTCACAAGACTGCAAGCCTAACACTGCAAATGCGTTGCCAACCCCGAGGACTAAAATGGAATACCTCTATGCTAGTCATTACACCGGCTGTCTTATCCCCAAACCGGAACACAACAATGCGGACACTGCTGTTTGGCGGTAGTTTAATGGATAAGATGGTGGTAGCGATCTGGACGGACCCTGTACAAGGTCCTACCACCCGCAAACATTCAGGTCAAACACAACCCTAGTAATTCTCAAACCATTTCTTTTATAATTGTACTTAGTTTTTAAACAATTTGCGATGCCCTAGTAGGGTCCATGTACGTACTTTTATTTTTTAAGACCACCTTGTAGGTATGGTTATGGTTATGCAAATAATAGAATATGAATATGAACATGAATATGAATATGAATATGAACCGTCCTTTAGGGACACAGTCGGGTAAAAAGAAGCAATTACTCCACCGACAAGACCCTAGTTCTTAAGTTAAATCATAATTGATGATAACTTAGACGGCGGCGTATGCGCATCTTGGCATGCTGATAAACCGTCTAGCCTAAACTAAACATGTAATAGATGTCACTACACTATTGATTACATTTCCCACGCTTGGCTAACTGGTTATAACTGGATCAATGCGAGATAACAAAATTTAAGTCAAAACAACTGATAATGATAAAATATGGATTTAAATTAAAATACGTAAGACACTCAAGAGCAAAAATACCGGGTCAGAGTGCGTTTTTCATACTAAAGAGGCTATTTCGAAGCCTTGGTTCTTCGACAGGGAATGCTTTTAGTGAAATCTGATGATGAATACCCCGAGCACCGATACAGGACTTCCAGAGTGCCTAGGATACCCAACTAAATGAATCTGCGGTTAACGCCGGAATTGTGCATGTTCAGAAAAACATCTAAAATGGCAATCCAAGTGCTGACTGACCCAAACGCTCCCGCTGTGGTGTTAACTGATTGTGCGATCAGTTAGGTATCTTAACAAATTTTGACCTCCTCTATTGAAGCTTGGAATATCCACCATTAAATCTCACTCAAAACAACCCCTGGCGAGGAACCAAGGCTTCGAAATAGTCTCGTTTGTATGAAAAACGCACTCTGACCCGGTATTTTTGCTCCTGAGTGTATTATCATCATCATCATCATCATCATCATCATGTCAGCCGAAAGACGTCCTCTGCTGGACCGGTCTTGTGCTTTTCGCACCTACCGCGCTCCCGCGAATACGTAACTTATTTGTTTCTTGTCAGTTTCATATCCAGTCTTGTTATTGGAATTTGTACCAGTAGGTAAAGGGTTGGGACTTGTTTCTTGGAAAAAAAATATCTATTCTATATCGAAACACCTTTCAATGAAAGTTACACAGAATTTTCATTTCATCGAAAGGCACTTCTCGCCGCAAGAGTAAATTGTTTGTAGTCAAAAAACCTAAACGTAATGTTTAAAATATCCTGAAAACATCATAGTTACAGCAGAAAACATCGTTCGGTGAAATTATAGAATAGATAAAGTGAAATTCCCATAACCTACAAATTATGGTTTCCCAAAATTATGAGAGTGAGGATGAAAATTCTGAGTTTTGACACATTTTCCTGCTCAAGCTACACTTGAATATATATTTTTTATTTCTTTTATGTTAGATTCATTGTTTAATATAATGCTAGGTTAAGCTTTATAATTGTATTAATATCATAAGTAGTATTTTAAAAAACGACTGACTGTTGAGTTTCTTGCGGCGTTTCTTCTCAGCATGGTCTCTTGCGAAGCGCTGGTAGACTTACTGAATAAACCTCTTTTATCTTTTATCTTATCTTATTTTTTACCCGATGATAGTGCATAAATGTGGTCTCCAAGAGATGGAGACGGAAGATGGCGAAACGGGATCTTCGTTTTTGACTGAGTGGAAAAAAGTAATGCCGGCAGTAAATGTTTTTTTTTGACAGAATCTTATTTTAATTATTAATTAAAAGTGTGGCTTATCTTCTATGGCTTAGACTCACTAATAACACAATGATATTTTATCCTTCTATCTCCTGCAAATCCTGCAATTAATATAATATGAAATTTTGACGCACCGTATGTCATGGGCTATGAATATTTTAATTATGCGTATACAAGTGCTCTCACGCCCAGAGGAGGCCTTAAACGGGTTCCGCGGAACCCGAACAGGTTCCATCGCGAAAACCAGTTGAAACCGGCGCAAGAGTCGCACTTTAACATAGGCCGAGAGCTGGTGACATTATTTAAAGAAGATATTTTAGGGACTTGGCAATATTTTTTGAAAAAGATATTTTCCCGCGATAATGTCATGTGAACTTTTGACATCTACTAATTATAAACTTTATGTTAGGACACATTTTTTTTACCTAAATCGGTTTAGTAGGTTTTGAGTTATGGTCAATCAAATATTGAATAAGTAAATGGAGATCTGGAGTATAGGACACCACCACAGAGAAGTTTTTTTTTTTAATTTTTTTTTGTTTCGACGTAGGTACAGTTTACAGACATATACTTCTGTTACGATTTATAGTAGTTGAGAGTGCAACAAACATAATTATAAGCCAATTAAAATCTTACTTGCAAAGTAAGATGTACACGAGGACGGTTTGAATATATTTTTTCCGAAGATACGGTACTGCGCAGTAGCAAAATAACCGCAAATGCTTTGCTACTGACTAGTATGCTTCCACGTCTTCATTTGTCACTAACATCTTTATCTCATCTTACCATTATAATAACTGCGAAGGGTTGGATGTTTGCTACTCAATCAAGCCGGACTGAACGGATCTGTATGAAATTTAGCACAGAGGTAGATGGTAGTCTAGAGTAGCATAGCTACTTTTTATCCTGGAAACTTTGACAGTTCCTCATAGAATATCGTAAAATAACTTCTATGTGGACAGAGTCACGCGCAAAGGCTAGTATTCCGACTATCTTATTAAAACACACACGCAAAAATACCAAAAAAATCTATACCCATTGACCTACAAGCAAAGGAAAATTACGGTATTTTTTAATTGGTAATTACGGGAGCTCGATGTTCCCATTATATTTTTGTTATAATGTCTTTGTTTACATAATTATTGGGAGTAATTTCTATATCATAAATGATACCGTAAACTTCTACCGTGTAGGTTATCATAAATATCTAACGTGTAAATAGATGCTAGGTTAATCTATTTTTAAATAAAATTCCTGAATAAAATACCTTCTTAGAGAATCATTATGGCAGACAATATCAATACATACGAATATCAGATGGAAAAATAAAATAATTTGATTTAGAAACCCTAACACTTGCCCGATATTTTTAGTTTCATAGTGCTTAAAATATCTTCTCTAAATCAAGTCACCAGCTCTGGAGTTATGAGAAATATTGAAAATGAAGGTGGATTCAAGTAACTTTCACCACGTCACACGACGTTTACAAAATGCTTAGCCGCAGTCCAATAAAGTCAAATTGTCAATTTGCAATTTAAATGTTATTCATAGAATTCCATGTTAATAATATAGGCATTCCATTCCATCATACAATACAACATAATAACACTGACAACAGTTATATTGATAAGGACATTGATAAGTATATTCAGATATTCAAATATGCGTAGATGTTAGACGCTGAGTAAGTCATTTGGCTTATATAATAAGCAACCATTATGGCAATCAACAAGATTAAATTAATTAGGCAAATGCACCACTAAACCACACATTAGCTTTTACGACGATCCTTAACGGTGATAACTAGTTTTGTGTTGTTATTTTTATTTTTATTTTGTCTTCTTATTTATATTTTTGATTATATTAGATTTGTGTATATTTTTTGACGATTCCAATGAAATTTCTTGTAGGTACTTTTGACATACTAACATGCAAATGTATATTGTGACTTACTTTGGAAAATAAATATCATTCATTCATTCATTCATTATTAAAGGAAAGGTTAAATAAATTTTCGCTAGTTCAATGAAAATGAGCATAGGCTTTGATTCTTAGCACTACTTATTGTAGGCTAGTAAGTAATTATTTATCCTACTAAAATAATAAATGTGAAAGTTTATGTGTTAGTTTGTTACTGCTTCACGCTGCGGTTCCTGATGATGATGAAATTTCCCAAGTTAATAACGGTAATCTAAATTTACGCAGACAAAGTCGCGGGAAAAAGCTAGTGTCCAATAAACAGTTTACGAGGTACATACATAGTATAAAATTGAATATACAAGACGTATTGAAGTTACTAAAGCTAGAGGCAAACAATCAATTGCGATTCTCAATTTTACGTAATTGTCAATCGCCATTGAACGTATAGCTACGAAGCCAATTGAAGCGATTGTCAGTTGCAACTACGTGGTTGACGGGATATAATGATAATTTTGATTGATGGTCATTGACGGGTGCCATTGAAGTAGGCAATTGACCGTTTTACCGAGTCATTGACAATCGTTTCGAACACTGTGCGAACATTAATACGTCTGATCTCTCTGATGACCGAGGGTGAAACATTGAACTGTCAATTGTAACTAAATCAATTGGCATTATCAATAACGTAAGACATTGACAATCGCAATTGATCGTCTCCGGAGGCATTTAGAGCTAAGCAACTTCCAGAAAACCTCCAACAACCTCTTTTTTGTTTCATCTCCCATTTTTACTGACAAAAGATTAGGTGCTACCGTTTGTTTGCTATCAGTGGCCTACTTATGGTCTCCGAGACAGCGCTCCCACCGGTCGGGCAGGTCATTTAATTTAGGCCACGAGTTGCCATGGCTTCACAGGCCAAGGAGCAATGGCCTTATATTTTAAGTTAGCTTATGTTTCAGTTCAACCTGTTTAACTGAGATTTTTTTCTTTTATGGCACGTGTAAATAAGAATATAACCGTTCTTATTGCTTGCTATTATAAATCAGAAAATAAATGAATAAACATAAGTTACTAAAGCCACAAACACAATGATAGCGAAGGTGGCGAAGTGCGGCGCGTTTCCATACTAAAAAGCGTTCCTATTGGAACGAAGTCGTTTTAGTATGGAAAAGCGCCGCACTGCGCTTGCGGCTTTATTCTTAAGCGGGATGCTCTCACACCTGCCCGCAGGGGCAGAAAATTGCTCCTGTTTGCCAATACTCATTCTTATTTGGCCCCCAACAACATCGCTTCTTTGTTCCATCTGCCATTTTTACTAACAAGAGATTAGGTGTCACCGTTGGTTTGCTATCGGTGGCCTATTTATGGTGTCCGGGACAGTGCTCCCACAGGTCGGGCAGGTCATTTAACCTAGGCCACGTGTTGCCACGGCTCCTCAGGCCACGGAGCAATGGCCTTGTAGCATGGTAGACTAACGTAGCTTTTATAAATACTTAACACGTGAGGACCACGTGTTGATAAGCTAATAATATCGTGTTCCGCATTGGCATGTTGGAAAGATATCCTTGATTATTAAAAATAGATCTGCGAGCGTGTATTTTATTCGCAAAGTTGGGCCACGTATGTTAATTTGTAATGCTTTAAAAATAGTGACACAATAGTTGAGAATTATTTGAAAAGGCTTTATTGTCTTTTTTGTTTTGTTGAGTTTTTTGTGCTCTGAGGAATTCGGATTAATACCATCCGCTGGATTTCACCGTGGTACAGCTCGTACCAAACTATGATTGAACTAACACCATCTTGATAGTTGGAAATCCACCACCGTGCGTTTTTCGAGAGCCTTTTTTCCACGCAACTTATCTATGTGGAATCAGCTCTCGGCGTCTGTATTTCCAGACCAATACGACATCAAGACCTTCAAAAATCGAGTCTATTATTTTCTCAAGGCTGGAAGCGCACAAACTTGCGATTCCTCTGGCTGGTGTTGCGGGTGTTTATGGGCCGCGGTGATCGCTTACCATGAAGAACCATCATGCTCGTCTGTCTCCTTTTTTTCATAAAAAAAAGTAAAAGCAAAATTGCATGACATCTTACTGAGAAATATATTAATGTTCAGTTAGTTGCACGGGCGTTGCAAAACTGCGCAGTGCTTGCAAAAACTTGCAAAGAAATGTATTAAGAATTTTACTTGGCCGTTTTGTGCAAAGTTCACCAATACAATTAAAAATACTTTTTAGCGGAATACAATTTGTTAGTTTACTGTCAGCTAAATTGTTGGTCTAGTCCGAACTAAGGAGGGGAGGATAGTACAGTATGTACAGTATGTACTACGTAATTCTTTCTTTAGGAAACTGACTACGACCGTTTATAAGTATTATTCAGTATTCTTTACTATATCGGTATCGGTCAGTTTTGCGAATTGCATCCAACTACACAGAAAGTAGGTACTAAATCACAATGAAAAGATATAGAAAAGTGGACGCTACAAAAAACAAAACAAGTTCTTAATGAAATTCACTAAGGTATTTTCCAATTTTAATATATTACGTGTCCATTTGACTAATGTTATTAGATATGGTAATAAACTTGGTAATTATAATGAATTAGCATCAGTATGTGGCTTTTAGGCGGGCAATTTGGCAAATATATGTTTGCAAACAAATCGTGAATTGTTAATGAGATGAGTCACCATCCATTAATAATATTAAATCAGTAGAGTACTCGTATAGTAGGTGGTTAAACATAAGAGTTCTTTGTGTTACAAGAATAAATAAATGTATTATATTATAATGTAAAAATGTGCTTTTCTAAATAAGTAAGTGTATAAAGCCGGCCATCCACGTTACGGTCCACCGGAGAGGTTACCTGCGCAGGCTACCGGAGGACACGGCACACACGCACAGGTTCACCGTATGGTGTCACTCGAAAGAATTGGTTTTTGGTTTTGCTCCGGTTTTGGTCCGGTTTATTTTATCATAAAAGTGTTAGTTTGGGTTCTGAAGAAGGTAGTTTACACCACCTGCCATGTATCTTTGTCTTTCATGATTTCTCTGTCCAAGGTTGTCTGGAAGAGATCGCTATTTAGCGGTAAGACCGCCTGTTGTATACCTATAGTTTAAAATGTACTGTTCCGTGTTTTTTGTTTTTTGGTGTTCAATAAAGAGTATTTGTATTGTATTGTATTGTATTGTAGACCTCTCCGGTAACCGTAACGTATATGGCCGGCTTTAATGTGTCTTGTTGCAGTGCCCTTGCAGGATTTATGTTGAAGCTACCTACTGTATTCTCAAGCCCTCATTGGACAATATAAAGCAATAAATTAATATGAATATGAATATGAACTCTTAATACTTAGTCAGTGGCCAGAAGTGGTCAGCGTGGGCGATGTGGGTCAGCCGGTAGACGCCCGGTTCCAGCTTCTAAATGTCATTATTGCCTCCGTTCCTCCAGCTGGGACTTAGGAACACGAATAAATGTACTTACAGAAATTCTGACTAAATATAAATTTAGTTTTAGCTTTTGAGTAATTAGCAGAAAACTCCGTTAACAGAAAAGTTGAACTGATAGCGGAGGCATGGTAACACGGCTGTTAGCGGCCAATGAACCCTTAAAACTAAGACAATCCCTGACAGACCTTTAAGACAATATGACGATGTGCTCCTAGCGGTCCTGGGTTCTGCGCCAGATATTTGTGTGATGAGCGCGAATATTTGTTCCTGTGTTATGGACGTTTTCTATGTTTTTAAGTACATATTTCTCTGTATAAGTACACTCAGGAGCAGACATACCGGGTCAGAGTGCGTTTTTCATACAAACGAGACTATTTCGAAGCCTTGGTTCCTCGCCAGTAGTTGTTTTGAGTGAGTTTTAATGGCGGATACTGCGAGGTTCAATAGAGGAGGTCAAAAGTTCTTAAGCTACCTAACTGATCGCACAATCAGTTAACACCACAGCGGGAGAGTTTCGGTCAGCACTTGGATTTCCTTACATTTTATTGCCATTTTAGATGTTTTTCTGAACATGCACTATTTCGGCGTTAACCGCAGATTCATTCAGTTGGGTATCCTAGGCACTCTGGAATTCCTGTATCGATGCTCGGGGTATTCATCATCAGATTTCACTAAAAGCATTCCCTGGCGAGGAACTAAGGCTTCGAAATAGCCTCTTTAGTATGGAAAACGCACTCTGACCCGTTATTTTGGCTCTTGAGTGTATTTATATCGTTCTCTAGTATCTATAGTACAAGCCTAAAACTTAGTTTGGGGCTAGGTCAATTAGTATGAGGGCTGTCTACCAAGTATCTAAGACCTAACTATAAAAAAAAAAGTTTTTGCTCATGTAAAACCTACTAAGGCTGGATTCGACCAAACACGTAATTACATTAGTCTAACTATTACGGGAATAATTTTACTCTTAGAATTTACTCCTGATTAACTAGGATTACGTTTTTCCAACGAACTCGAGGAGTAAGCTAAACTCGGTATTATTGATTTGTGGAGTAAGAGTGAATGATGAACGAATGTATAAACCGACAAGGAATAGTGTCATATTGTTTCTTCTGGCCTTACTTTAAACGAAGTAACCATTTAATTTTGTAGGTAAATACAGTTGGAGAAATGTCATATCATATTGACAATTTGTTTATCATTTGACAAGTGACTTTGACAACAATAGCTTACTCTCAGTTTGTTCCTTTACTCCACCAAAATCGGCCGTGTAAATATTTACTTGCGTGTAGTACCTTATTCTGAGATTGTGATTTGGTAAACTGCAAAATCAACTTACTCCAGATTAAACAATGGTTTACTCTCGAGTAAAAACTTACTCCAGTTTGGTCGAATCCGGCCTAAGTCATGCATTAAATTACATTAGCTAATGTTTCGTTGTACACTAAAGCTCAACAAACGAAACGACTTTTATGCGACAATGTTAATGCGTCAATGTATTACGAGCGGGGTCCCTTTCAACGGCATGTAACTATTGCGCACTTAACCAACGATAACGCTTATCCACAGAGAAACTGTGTTATCTTTAACTAGGGTTAATCATCCAGATCCGGTGATTACGTCTGAACTGAACACAAAGATCTAAACAGCTATCAATACTATTCTTAGCTTTAGAACGTGTGTTATTGGCATAATAAAGTATTGTTCGATGGTTTAACGCTATCTGTTCTTTGTAAATTGTATATGGTCTATTATTCCTTTTATCCCTTTCATATAGATTAGTTTTGATGATGATTCTAGAAGTTAGACGCAGATGAGAAATGTTTTTTTCACCCGTGACGAAAAACATGTGTTATCTGTACGAGGTTTTTTAAAGAAAGCTATATCATTCGGGATGTTTCTTGGCTTGTTTTATGAATTTCAGTTGGGCCGTTTAAGTGATATTGGCTTTGAAAAAGGGGGGGTCACCGTTATTTCGGGGATTTTAACTTATTGATAGTTACGTGACGACGCGCTGGCCTAGTTGGTAGTGACCCTGCCTACGAAGCTAGCGGTCCTGGGTTCAAATCCCGGTAAGCGCAGATATTTGTGTGATGAGCGCGAATATTTGTTCCTGAGTCATGGATGTTTTCTATGTATTTAAGTATACATTTCTCTATATAAGTATTTATATCGTTGTCTAGTACCCATAGTACAAGCCTAGAGCTTAGTTTGGGACCAGATCAATTGGTGTAACACTGTCCCCTGATATTTATTTATTTATTTATTATTTATTTCGTTGTCATCCGATCCCAAGTTTTTCGGATTTTATTATGTTGTCAATGAACACCCTAGAGAAGTGATTTCCTTCAGGTGATCCACGGACCACAGGTATTCTGAAAGAGCCTCAGGAGTAGACTGCGACAGGGTGCAAACAAAATGTTACAATTAAAGAAGTACCAGTAATTGGTTTTTTGAGCAATACCTAATGTTATAGAGATTTGGTGAGCACAATCACTTGAAGAATTTTGGGGTAAAAAACTACTACCCCTGCTGGCCCTTTATGTATGTTCTTTTTTTTATGGCATAGAGAAGGCAAACTAACACCCAGGCCACCTGATGGTAAGTGGATACTGTGACCCATAGACATTCGCATTCACAAGACTGCAAGCCTAAGACTGCAAATGCGTCGCCAACCCTGAGGACTAAGATAGGCTAGATAAGGCGCCACTGTCCTAGAGGCATGGAGTTGACACTGGTCAGCAACTTGTGCCTTGCGTATTTTATATTTCTTCTCGGAGAGTGCAAAGAACTGCCCCTGGGACCTCTTTGCTGAATAAAGTTCATCGCCTATTCATTCTATTAATTGCTATTCGAGCATTTTTAATTCAAGTTAGTTTTAGAAAAGAACATTTTTGAGTCTCCAGTCTTTACATAAATTTTCACGCAACAATAACACACAAATAAACTCTTATCAAGAAAAAAAAAATATACAAAAAAGCAAGCAAGTCTCGCGCATATCACTAAAATGTTTTCCTTTCGGAATCGGACCCAGGGCCCTTCTTACAAACTGGGCTAACCTCGTCAAACCATTGGGCCGATGAACCATGACGCAGTTCCAAAGCCTCTTGTGACCCGGAGAAAGTCGGCTGGGTCGCGCCAGATTTAGCTACCGTTAATACCCACTTACTTACAAGCTGGTTTCCGCAATGAGTATCGAGACAATAAGCGCCTACTTTTTTTGCGAGCTTCTGACTCTTAGATACTCGTACATCGTAACAGAATGAGCCCATTTCCGCATCGAACCTACTTGTCAACTGCCGCCATGTTGCTCTTTTCAGCTGTTTAAGGCGACGGACGAATTATTGACAGGCGATTTTAAGTATCAGTCAGAGCGTACACGCAAAGTCGCTCGTACTATGAGCTCGGTCGACGGACTGATCGTCAAGAAGCCATTTTCAAGAGTATAGGTCGGGTCCGTAGTCAAATGCACAACCGCTCTGTGGCCCTCACCAACTTGGTTTTTAGTGGGATTTCTTCCACTTTTGGTTGGTGAGTCCCTATAACCACCTTGGATCCCCCCGGACCCCGGTGGTATGCGTGACTTTGAGGTTATAATTTGTACTGGAGTGATAAGTTTCAGAATTGATTTCTTATCGCCATTTTACTATAGGCATAATATAAATACTGTGCTATAGGCCACCAAAGCGATTCATTCGGCTGTTATCTCAGGCAATTATAACACTTTGTTGCATCGCATTATGGCTTTAACACAAAGTTGCAATAAATTGCCAATATGTATGAGCTTTACCAGCAGGTATCAGTCCCATAATTATTAAGAATTATACTGGTTACTTAGTAACTTTACCGCCCCGAGTCCTTCCGTTATCCCTGTTACTCGGGGACTGACCAATTTTCCGTGATAAAAGTAGCCTATATTCGTCTCCAGGGTGTAAACCATTTATGATTAAACCTTAACGACAGTCAGTTCAGGCGCTAAAACGGTACAGACAAACAAACACACTTTCGCATCTCTACATGATTTTCATCAATAAGTAGATAGTAGTGATTTAAAAGGTAGTTTTTCGTGTATAAATATATGTATAGTGGACTAAGAAACCACTTTACAACTATTCGACTCCATTTCTATGACATAAGATCCATAAGTAGTAAAGGACGTTCTTGGTACAGTCAACCTTATAAGTAGGTGCACACTTTTGTACCTTGTCGCTGAAACGCCTTTGACAGATTAGTCCATCATTTCAAACATGACGTTAAAGTGACAGAGTACTAAAGTGTGCAGCTTCTTATAAGGCCGACAGTACAGTCGTTTACATGCTCAATAGTTAACGTGAAATAGGTATCAAATAGCAATTGTACACGTACTAGCAAATTTTATAAACAAACGAATCTGATGCCACAATCCAGACCCAGTGGTTCCGACCCAACCCTTATTTCTGCAAAATTAGCTCAGTGTAATAGACAATATAATACATATAAAATTTATTTTCTCGAATCGTGATGGAATGACGGACACCGCACAGTATTAACTACTGAACTTAGGTAGTAAACATTCCGAAATATTCTTTGAAAAATAACCCTAAACGGGATGAGATAGGGGGAGTAGCAGGAAGCTTTAAAGCGAATAACTACGAAGTAAGGCGTCCTCTAGCAAATAAATTATTCATTTTACGCTAAACAAAACAAAATAAAACTTATTTATAAAACAAGTTGTACCATCTCGTAACCTTGACGTTCGCCATAAGGGGTAAGTTGAACAAACGTACCTACGTGAAATCATCTACATAGTGGATATTCGCACGATGTTTATCGTCTTTTTGTACGTTTTAATATTTACCGAGCCTGTTTATTTGTAAGTGTATGTTAATTTATTTTCGTAAATATTGTCAATTACCGACATATATTGGAATGTACGCGTATAACTTCTGAATGACTGCTCTACGTTGTTTTTTTTTTTGTTGTTGTGTCTTATTGTTAGGAAAATAATTTTATGAAAGAAAAATAAAAACATCGGGAAGGTCTAACTTTTGAAGCGGTAGCGGGCCGCTACCCTACCTACCTATAAGTTTTTGTAATATCACACTTCTACATAACTCCTTATGGTTCATAGTAGATCCATTTGTACTTCCTATGACCATCTCCCGTCTCCATCATCATATCCGGATCATCCATCAGATTTGCATTCATATGCTAAATTTCAAATCTATCGGCCAGTTAAAATAGGTTATAATCGATCACCTAGATTTTACTACGTCGTTTGTTGTAAGTCAGTTAAGCTATAATAAAAACGAGTGCGCTTTTATCGTATAGGTGCATCAAAGTTTTTACTTAGATAAGTAATAAAAATAAAAATAAACTTATCAGAGAGTGCCGAACTCTTTATGTAAGTAAGGCAAAAAAACAGCCTTTATCATTATCAAGTAAACAATACATATTGTTACCAATAAACTTAGAACAGAACTTATTACGTGCAGACTTTTGCAAAGTTACGCGTGATATTAGTATGCAGTATGGTTTCAGTAAAAAAACTTACCTATATTTGGTGTCTGCGGCAAGAAAGACGTAGTTGGTGCCATACATGCCGGTGAGCAGCACTGGTAACGCCAGAAGCAGCGCCAGCCGAGCCTGCCAGCGGCCCCAACCACACACACGTTCAGCATCGCCCGTACCCGCCATCACACAACACACGCAACAAAACTATACTACAAATCACAATTTCTAAAAACTAATAATTGCTAGGCACAACCCTAAGCTAACAAAATTGGCAACCCTAGCTTTAAACTACGAGATATAATATTTGTTGACGTTACGCACGCCTGTAAACGTAAATAAACGTTTATAGTTAACGTAATTTAAAATGCGAAAGTATTATTCCGAATTTGAAAAAAATACGCACACAAACTAATTGTACTATTCTACATGTATATTTTTACAATAAAATTTTGTTTTCTGTCCCTCGAGTTGTAAATATGGGCCCGGTGTGTGCACGTCCCGCCGGGTGGAGGCCGTGCGCGGGAGTGCGCGCCGCGCGGTCTCCAGCCGGCGCCGGCGCACCCCGAGCGCCCGGCCCCTCGCACCCCCGTTCCCCCCGCCGGGTGAGAGCGGTCACGTGAAGCCCGCTCCACACTAGGCGCCAGCCTGAATTTGCATTCGCCTCCAAATACCTAACAATCGATTTCTGTAAAAATGCTACGGGATTTAAGCTTTTGCCGTACTGCTTCCACCCGACCAGTCGAACAGAACTTCAGATAGCTTAAGCAAATGATAAATAAAAAACCGGTCAAGTGCGAGCCGGACTCGCGCACCGAGGGTTCCGTACCACACTCAGCAAATCATGTGAGGTTCAACTCACACCATTTTCTTGTATTGTGGTTTTTTCTTCAGGGTTTTTAATACAATCATAGGAACCAAAGATGCTTGTATGTTTTATTATTTTTACGACACAACCAAATTAAAATATATTGAAAACTAACGTTTCTTTTATGGGAACCCCCTTTGTTATTTCGCCTACTTTATTTTTATTTAATAAATAATCAATAAATAAATATCAGTGGACAATGTGTCACAAATTGACCTAGTCCCGAACTAAGCTCTAGGCTTGTACTATGGGTACTAGACAACGATATAAATACTTATACAGAATATATACTTAAATACATAAAAACATCAATGACTCAGGAACAAATATTCGCGCTCATCACACAAACATCTGTCCTTATCGGTATTTAAACCCAGGACCGCTAGCTTCGTAGCTTCGTACTAGCAACAAAGCCAGCGTGTCGTCAAAAAAAATGTTAGCAAATTTGCCGCAAAAACAAATCATTCTGAAAAATCTATTACGGTTCAAAAGATACAGCTCTTTAAAGTTACGACAGACGGACGGACGGACGGGCGGGCGGACAGACGGACGAACAGCGTAGGCATATTAATAGGGACCACCGACGCGACCGCATCATCATCATCATCATCATATCAGCCGCAAGACGTCCACTGCTGGACGAAGGCCTTCCCCAAGGTTTTCCACAACGATCGGTCCTCTGCTGCTGTCATCCAGCGGTTTCCCGCGACCTTTATCAGATCGTCAGTCCACCTTGTGGAAGGTCTGCCAACACTTCGTCTCGCGACCGCATAGCTTGGCAAAAAAGATACAATTACCAATATTCTCAAGTGGCAAACACTACATTAAGAAATTGTTTAAAATCTGTAAAATTCTTCCAGACAGTGTAAAACATACCTTTTAGTTTTAAATAACCGTGATAGTCAAGAGCATAACCTGTCTCAGATTAGTCATAATTATGGCACAAGGTCGGTATCTGCGGGCAAATTTGAAGTACCTAGAGTAAATAATTACTTTGGGGATAGAACTTTAAGGAAACTTGTGCCATATGTGCTGAATAGTTTGCCCGAGGATATCCGACAGGAGCCAAATATTCGTAGATTTAACAGGCTAGTCAAGATTTTTTTATTAGAGTCACTTCCATATTAGATAATTTAGATTTAGACATACCTACTGTAAGATAAAACAGATTTAATTAATGGACACAATCCTGCAGTCAAACTGTTCCAACAGTTTTGCAGGGCATGATATATTATTGTACTATGTTGTTTTTTCTCAATTTTTTCCCAAACTCTTTTGTGGTCACATTTATATCGATTTCACCAGTTGCAACATGCGAAAATAAATTGAAAAGGGTATTTTAAGTTTCAAACTCTCTTATTGTCAGAATTATCAGTTTTTTTTATCTGTACATAACCGTTTTAGTTTGGATCTGGATTGTTATAAATCAAACATAACCTAGCCTTCTTTCAATCTCTATCTCCTTAAACATTTTGAAAAATGAATGCCAATAGAAAAAAAAAATGTGACTAAAGAATTTTCGAACAAAAGAAACTTGACAGAATACCGCTATGGATACTTCATGGGCAGTGTAACAATGTTCGAACACGGTTTTACATAACACAGATTACTAGATAGCTTTAGACCTTAGGTCAGACGAATAGCTAAGTGTTTCTGATTATTAACACGCGCATTAGATCACTAACCTCCACTTTATATAACTTTAACGACAGAACCAGGTGACGTGAACTGGAGTCAATGACCTAAGGTTTAGTCTAACCTAGGAATTAGCATATTACTTTGGTTACATAAGCTAACATGGTGGCGCCGGAGAATGATCATGCTCATGAATATTCAGATCGATTCCTTAAGTGTTAAAAAGCGTTAGGACGTTCTGGTAAAAAGGGATTATGTTCTCTATTTTACTAGTATTTAGCTTGGTTTTTCATTTGTTTCCCTGTTTTGTGTGTCATGAGCGGTTGGAATAGATAATCACGTTTAATTATAACAGGCTGACGCACCTCGCAGTATTGGGGTTAACTTATTTTTGCATAAGGCTTCAGCCGAGTGCTAAGGAACATGCATCAGGTAACACCTTGAACAAAAAAAAACGGTAGTAAAAGTAACCGGGTGGGTGGTAGGACCTTGTGCAGGGTCCGGCCGGATCGCTACCACCATCTCATCCATTAACCTACCGCCAAACAGCAGTGTTCGCATTGTTGTGTTCCGGTTGGGGGATAAGACAGCTGGTGTAATGACTAGCATAGAGCATTCCATCTTAATCCTCAGGGTTGTCAACGCATTTGCAGTCTTAGGCTTGCAGTCTTGTGAATGCGAATGTCTATGGGTCACAGCTTCCACTTAACATCAGGTGGCCTGTGTGCTCGTTTGCCTTCTCTACGCAATAAAAAATAATAATAAAGATGCTAAAATCTAATCAAATATTAATGGCAATTAAACAATATTGGTAACCCATCGATGTTTTCCAAAAACTTTTGTCCACTGTTACGTTTTCCGAAAATTATTTTCTCTGAACCAAAATGCTACACAACAATGCAGAAAATTTCGGACAAACACAACAGCAGAGGTATTTTCGAACTTAAGATAGTTAACCAATCATATTATTGCGTATACATCATCATCATCCTAAACCATGCTCAACTTTCTCTATTCTCTTACAACTTTTACACGATATTCAGCCGTCTGTATTATTTTGCCAAATTTAAGCCTAGGTTTTCTTCTTCCTATTACATTTCTACTACAAGTTAAAACGGGTTACACGATTAAACGTTCAAATAAGTCAATAAATTATCTTTTTATTTTCATTTAGTTTGACGTTTCGTCCTGGGCCCGTATTATGATCGCCTTTATCGCAGATAAAGCTTCCTTCACCCTCGCACTTACATACTGGTCATAAAGTGACATATTTCATCCACTTTTACCCACATTGATAAACGGAACCATAACAGACCCGTTGTGCACCTACTGTACAAAAATACCGTGATATTGTAAACTATTTATAATTATAATATTGTAATGATGTAAACCTTTTTCTTGAAAAAAATATACCTTGCCGAGTTTCTTACGCCGGTTCTTCTCGGGGCAAAGGTTTTATTTTTCGAACCGGTGGTAATGCTTTTTGACATTCATAGGTGCATTATATTATGCCTAAATTGAAGAATAAAGAACTTTGACTTTGACTTTGACTTTGTTAATCTAAGTGGAAACTAGGAAAGTTAAAAAATATACTCAGTCAGTAGCAATGAAAACGAGTCACTTTCTATGATAATTCAATACATAGTGACCCGTCGATTATTTATTGCTTGCGGTATTTGTTTGTGTAATAGCAGAAACAAATGATCTCCGTTGGTCGGTAACGTGCTTTTATTATGTTTACATATTTTTAATAAATCGTGGGTGTTGTTTGTTCTGCTGTGCCCACCACAACAGATAGAGACAGGATGTTTGCGTCTTGTTAGCCGGCTTCCTCGTCCATTTAAATACGCTTATCAGGCTGAACAAAATAATTAAACCAATAATTGGTCTAATCGAAGGCCATTTTTTGTGTTAACAAATAAAAAGAGGTTAAGTACGTAACTTTTCAAGTAAATGTCAACAATTAAGTGACATTTAATTACTAGATAAGTTTATTGCTTAGAGAGAATTGCGATATGCCATGATCTTTACAATAAAGGGAACTACTATAAAGTTTTTTCCCTTCGAGTTCTTTTTTTATTTTGCATTCGCGGTACGACACTGGATGAGTAAGAGAGATTTCTTACCGCCCAGTTTATATTTTTTAACAGCCACGCAACCGCCCAGTTTTTTTTTTTATACAACTGCCAAAAGTACATCATGCAGCTGCCGATATAAATCAGTGCCATTTTAATTCCACTTTAACCGAGGGAGGTGTTGAGGAAGAAAAGGTGGAACCAGTTATCTCTTATTTTCTGTACTGTGGAACAACTTTTGAAAATCAACCAAAAATATTTGTTTATGAGAATATTATAAAATGAAGGCGACACGGTAAATCGTATTTTTAAATATACTGGGTTGGGTGTGAACTCGTGACTATCCTTTGCGTGCGACTTATTTTATTTTTCCGAACGCTTAATTTCTCAAAAATCGACGTGTTGAACGGCGCCAACGCCATCTTTGGGGATTGGGGAAAGCCTAGGTAGAGGAGTAAATGTATTCCAGCTCTTATGGCTGAAATACATTTACTATGACGAGTGATGACGATGATGCGTGATTGATTATTATAAACATTCATTTTTTTCTTTTTAGGGCTCCGTCCAAAAAAATGTAAACGCGAACCCTTATAGGATCACTCGTGCGTCTGTCTGTCACAGCCAATTTGCTCCGAAACTACTGGACCGAAATTTAGTATATATATGTAAATTGATGACTCAATCACAGATTTGCATGAAGATCTTCTGATTAGCATGTGCCACACGGGGCGGGGTAAGTATGGACATCACAGGGTCTGTCTTACACTACACTGTTTTTGCATTACTTAGTACATATGTAAATTGATGACCCAATCACAGATTTGCAAAGTATATTTTTTATTAGAAAAAATACAAAATATACTGATCCAAAAAAAACGTGTGTACGGAACCCTCTCCACGCGAGTTCAACTCGCACTTGGCTGGTTTTTTTATGTAACAATATCTTTATAATATTATATATTTAATACTAACATTAGAAATCTAATGTTGTTTGTTAGTCCGATCCTTCACCTGCCCACTCGCGCCGGCGCCGGCGCCGGCGCCGTTCCGCGTGGAATACATTAATATTAACTCAGCCCGCCAATAAAACTAAATCTTGATCGTAGTATTAGTAATACAGTGGCATATTCTTACCGAGACCAAAAGCACTTGGCACCTTTAATAAAAAATTGCAACTTTTTTATTTACGTACAGACACAAAGAAAGTGAAACTTCCTACAGAAGTGTGTCACTAGTGACATACGTAATATCTACTTTGTAAATATCGCAAATCAAAAATTTAATATGATAAAAAAATAAAATAAAATTATGGCAACGGCTGCTTTAAGATCGTAAAAGTAAGTCTTTTAAACGGCTCAATCGATTTTAATGATAACTAGTTAAGCCATCACCGAAGAGGGCAAATTAAGCTTCCTTTAAAAAAAACGCGTCCTTATCATTTCATTCGTTTAGGACGTTCAATGCCACAGACATTCACACAGATACACAGACACAATTTCTTCTTGATTTTCTTTGGTTTTGAAATGCTGTAACACGTGTCTCTCCTTTGTATGATCTTAAAAGGAACAAGTCTCAATCAAGTTTTCGAGATTTCGAAAATGTTATTACGGATTCTGAGGGAGGCCAGGCCAGAAGATCTTCTGGATTTTTTAGAGACATCACAGGCCGCACTTAGTAATGAACAAATAGTGTAGTGTACGAGTAAGACAGGCCCTGCAATGTCCCTATTTACTTCAGCGCCGTGTGCCTCATGCAAACCAGAACATCTTCAGGATTCATTAGTGACATCACAGGCCTCACTATTTCAGTAATTAATAAATAGTGTGTTGTAAGACAGGCCCTGCAATGTCCCTACTTACTTCAGCACCGTGTGCCACATGCAAATATTCTGGTTTGAAATCCGGAAGATGAGAACATCTTCAGGATTCTTTAGAGACATCAGAGACCTCAATTAGTAATAAACAAATAGTGTAGTGTAAAACAGGCCGTGTGATGTCCATGCTTACTTCAGCCCCGTGTGTCACATGCAAACCAGAAGATCTTCAGGATTAATTATTGACATCACAGGCCTCACTATTTCAGTATTAATAAATAGTGTAGTGTAAGAGAGGCCCTGCAATGTCCCTACTTACTTCAGCCCCGTGTGCCACATGCAAACCAGAATATCTTCAAGATTATTTAGAGACATCAGAGGCCTCACTAAGTAATGCAAAAATAGTGTGTTGTAAGGCAGACCCTGTGATGTCCATACTTACTTTAGCACCGTGTGCCACATGCATATCAGAAGATCTTTAGGATTCATTAAAAACATCACAGGCCTCACTAAGTACTGAATAAATAGTGTAGTCTAAGACAGGCCCTGCAATGTCCCTACTTACTTCAGCGCCGTGTGCCACATGCAAACCAGAATATCTTCAACATTCTTTAGAGACATCAGAGGCCTCAATAAATAATACAAAAATAGTGTGTTGTAAGGCAGACCCTGTGATGTCCATACTTACTTTAGCACCGTGTGCCACATGCACATCAGAAGATCTTTTGGATTCATTAAAGACATCACAGGCCTCACTAAGTACTGAATAAATAGTGTAGTACAAGACAGGCCCTGCGATGTCCCTACTTACTTCAGCCCCGTGTGCCACATGCAAACCAGAATATCTTCAAGATTTTTTAGAGACATCAGAGGCCTCACTAACAATAAGTAACGCAAAAATAGTGTAGTGTAAGACAGACCCTGTGATATCCATACTTACTTTAGCCCCGTGTGCCACATGCACATCAGAAGATCTTTTGGATTCATTAAAGACATCACAGGACTCACTAAGTACTGAATAAACAGTGTAGTTTAAGACAGGCCCTGCGATGTCCCTACTTACTTCAGCGCCGTGTGCCACATGCAAACCAGAATATCTTCAAGATTCTTTAGAGACATCAGAGGCCTCACTAAATAACGCAAAAATAGTGTAGTGTAAGACAGACCCTGCAATATCCCTACTTACTTCAGCGCCGTGTGCCACATGCAAACCAGAATATCTTCAAGATTCTTTAGAGACATCAGAGGCCTCACTAAGTAACGCAATAATAGTGTAGTGTAAGACAGACCCTGCAATATCCCAACTTACTTCAGCGCCGTGTGCCACATGCAAACCAGAATATCTTCAAGATTCTTTAGAGACATCAGAGGCCTCACTATTTCAGTAATTAATAAATAGTGTAGTGTAAGACAGGCCCTGCGAATTGCGATGTCCCTACTTACTTCAGCCCCGTGTGGCACGTGCATAGCTATTATTACGGCGGCTAATTTTACGCCTATTCTCACAGAAATAGCACACGTCAGGGAGTCGATGACCCAATTGGCGCGGTGCATGGGCAGCTGGCGGTGCGGGTTCGAAACCCTTCAAAGGCCAACGTAAAGGGTTCTAAGAAGTTTGCAATTCACAGAGTTATTAAGTTCTGCGTATCAAACTAACACACATCATAATATTTTCACCTTTTTATAACAATCCCGACATCTGTCCCCCTAATTTTTCAAACTACGGAATGGATTTTAATGCGGTCTTCATGATTAGGTGGAGTGATTCAAGAAGCTTTTTATGCATAAATAACAAATTATATACAGGTGCTACAAAACTCACACTAACTGAAGCAAAGCGGGGACGCGTAAATGTAACCAAACGAACAGCGGACACACTTCCTGCAAAAGCTACATTCATTTAAATTGTGTTATTTTGAGACAAGACAGATCAAAACCGGCCAAGAACGAGTCAGACTCAAGCCCCGAGGGTTTCAAGCATGTCCTATTTTTATAAAATATTAGAAGTCACACATTTGAAAATGTAGATAAAGATTAATTTTACAAAACCTGAGAGCTTTCAAATTATTCGTCTCATGATAAGATAGGGCAATTATTTTTTTGGTGACTCATTTTAGTATCTCAATAAAAATATAATTTGAAAATTTAAAACCTTAAATAATAAAGAATTTGTGCTAAATACCGACTTTACCTACCTTCCACAACACGTCAGCTTGAGTCATTTCAGAGAGAAAAGTTCTTGACAGTAGTTGACAGACAGGTAGATAGACGGATAGATAGACACGTCATCTTACAACGATTCTTTTTTGCAGCATTTTGGTACGGAACCCTGAAAAAAGAAGTGTTCTAGATTTTAACTGGTATTTGAGATCAACGCACCGCCTGCGCACATTCGGTCAGGAGTCTAGTTTCAGGCCATTGGTCATGCGTACACGCTTGTTAATTAGGGTTGACGCTCTCAGTGCCAAAAACACATCATGGAGCCAATTTCATACGGGAAACGAGCTTGTAGTAAATCGCAGCACAAGTGGAGAGCTTCTACACTCAGGAGCAAAAATAACGGGTCAGAGTGCGTTTTTCATACTAAAGAGGCTATTTCGAAGCCTTGGTTCCTCGCCAGGGAATGCTTTTAGTGAAATCTGATGATGAATACCTCGAGCGTCGATACAGGACTTCCAGAGTGCCTTGGATACCCAACTGAATAAATCTGCGGTTAATGCCGGAATTGAGCATGTTCAGAAAAACATCTATAATGGCAATAAAATGTAAGGAAATCCAAATACTGACCCAAACTCTCCCGTTGTGGTTCTGTTTCTGTTAACTGATTGTGCGATCAGTTAGGTATCTTAAGAACTTTTGACCTCCTCTATTGAACCTCGCAGTATCCACCATTAAACCTCACTCAAAACAACCCCAGGCGAGGAACGAAGGCTTCGAAATAGTCTCGTTTGTATGAAAAACGCACTCTGACCCGGATAAGAAACAGAATGTTATATGCCCTATAAGAAACAAAATGTGTTTGAATTTGGCCTGAATAATAAATAGCTTATGAGTATTTTATGTGACAACACTGGCAATGTCTCCACAAGGCCTCTATTGTAGGTGGTAAAAACCATATAGCGTTTTAACTTCGACGTTCGATCTTCCAGGATCTTTGGTGCAATCCTCCTGACATAACTGTTTAAATCTGCAGGCTTTTTCACGATGTTTTTCTACACTGTAAGGAGCATCAGCTAATGTACTTAAGTTAGAATTACTCTACACGACCATTACTCTCGGTAACTTATTATCACGAGTCGACACCCAGACTAACTTGTCATTGACGCTACTGGCTTTTCCACTAGTTTTTTTTTAAGAAAGACAAAGGAAAGTGTTTTTTTTTTCATATTAATGCAAAAGAAACGTTATCGTATTTTGTACGGAAATATTCACCCTACCTCTTAAACGGGTACTAGATGTGCTTTTTTTTTCCCACCCGATTTCCACTATTTATGAATGTTATTTAGTTATTATGAAATCTAAGTTTGTATGATTAAGTTTTTTTTTGTTTTGTTTCTCTTCTAAAAATATGTCTTACTTTCAGACCTAGTTTTTTATAAAATCAACAGCATAATTATTTTTAAATCGCAAAATATCGATTTATGTTAGTGGGTGACATTTAATTTAACCGCGTTGTTAATAATTGTAATATCCCTTTTTTCGATTATAGTATGTAAGCAAACATTGTGAACGCCTGAAAAGGTACGAGCTTAGTGAGACCTTACAATAATGGTGCAATTATTAAACACATATGTACTGTACCTAAATTTTTAACAATAAAATTGAAATTGATATTGTTATTGAAATTGAGAGAAACGGTTTGTGGAAAATTTCTACTTCACAATTCTCTTAACCGTCTAGATTACCAAAAAAACATATCCTTATTTGCTTTTATTTCTTAATTGTAATTTGCCAACTGACTGCGTATTCTTGTTTATTCTGATTTTCCATGACGGATAATCAAATGGTTGTTATTCTTAATTAGCTTTTAACCACTGTTAGCTGTGAAATGACGAAAAGAAAAGGGTGTTAGGTTTTACGTGTGTGCTTGTGTGTCTCTATATCTATCTTTATTGTACAGATGTAGTGTATAATTGTTTACCTTCGTATTTTCACGGAAACTTACGAACGTGTCTTGCTATTTCAGTCGGTCACAGTACAAAAACTACTGAGGTTGACTGAAGTAGCATGACACGTTCGTACGTTTCCGTGAAAATACGAAGGTAAACAATTATGCACTGCATCTGTACCTAGTTCTAAAGTGGATGGACTGATTATACTTGATGTTTCTTGGCTATTTGTGACAAAATCGGGTATCAGCTCACCATTATACTTATCGGGGTGTTTATCTATTGAAACATCTTTCGTGAGAATGTGGTTTAAATATGGGCAGTAGTGGCATCCCGAACGCTACAGTTCACACCTACCATACTGGATATAGTGCTAGCTCGAGTGAGCTAATGGTGGTAAGTACCACATTACCATCAGGTGCATTGCGGTCATTCATAAATAGTGTTGTTTATCATCATTTTAGTGGTGGTAAGACCTTGTGCAGGGTCCATTCTGATGGTAAGTACCATAATTACCATCAGGTGTATTGCTGATAGTTATAAATACATAGGCCTATCATCATGTTACCTATCTCTTTCCTCTGTTGTATTGTTGGTGTTGGTAGGACTAACTATTATTTAGTCTGTGGTACGACTTTGTGTACTCGCTCCGTCCGGATCGCTACCAACATCTTATCTTTAACTTACCGCTGAGCAATAGTTTTCGTATTATTATCTTATGTGGGAACAAGACAACCGGTAAATTTACTAGCATAGACGCATTCCATTCCATCTTACTTGTCAGAGTTGGCAACGCAGTCTTAGAATCTAGACTTGAGAATGCAAATATCTATGGGTCACAAATACCACTTACCACCAGGCCTGTGTGCTCGTTTGTCTTCGCCATAAAAAGAAACGTCATAATTATTAAGTAAAGTCTTCCAGATTCAGTTGATGATTATGCCCTAAAGTGGCGTGACAACTTGGCACCCACGTAACAGCAAGGCCTAATAAGGAAACGCTAACAACTCTAATGTGGGCTAAACTGGCGACACGGCGGCGGTCCTTTCCTCATTTGTTGGTAGCTGACTTTTGCCCGTGAATTATTGTTAGTCTGACTGCAGAAGTTGGGTCTATACCGAGTGGCATAAATTCAGGGCCCGTACTTTCCATGCCGTTGACGCAAAAATGACGTCACGCTACATAGAGTATGATTCCAAATGGTTTTATTGTAATTACTAACCATTTGTCGTCAATCATTTAATCATGTAAAAATGAGTTAAGTAATCTATTGACGCGTAGAAAAATAAATACCAACTTCATAACTAAAACCAAAATGAAACTATTTGATTGAGAAGAACAGTGGCAAAAATCATCAAGTAACATTATCGTTTAAAAAACTCTTTTTATGTTGTAATAAAATTATTATGATTAAATAGTCGTAAATACAATGATGGTATTGACATTCATAAAAGAAAATTGTCATAATTAGCAATTTTTTGAAATGAGTGGTGAAAAAATAATAATGCTGCTGTCTGTATTTTGATTGCGATTACGCTGTATTTAACTACAATCATTTAACCGCGACTTATTTAACCTTTTTGTTATTTTTACCAGTTAAATAAATACCTATATTCCTGCCAAATGAAAGCAGAGCACCCTGTGTGTAAAATTTCGTCATTTTGACGTCATCGGCATCAAAAGTACGACCCCTGAGCATAACCATTGTTTTGTACTAATGTTTGTTTTAGTGATGGAAGGGTCTTATCCTTTGACCTACCAAGCAGCAACCGGTGACTAGTATAGAGGCATTCCATCTCAGGTCTGAGGGTTGGCTACTGGTTGTTTTTTTTAGATTTTGAGAATAACTATGTCCGCCGTGCCGGACAATGCCAAATTATTAGATATAACAAAATACATAAAAACGTAAGAAAATGTTAAAATAACGTTACTTAGGTGTATTATGTATGTTTTATGAAACTATTAAAGCGTAATTCACAGTTTTGTGTGCGAACTTATTTTTTTTTTGATCCTAGGATATAAATGACTAAAATTAAAATTTGTGAGGTATCTTTAGACATTTTCAAAGGCTCATGAGAAATGAATTTTGGGGGGCTCTAAATATTTAGGGTGTCCAAATGTTTTTTACAAAGGGTATAGCCGGGTAAGCATGGCGAAACTGCCCTTAGCGAAAAAAATACTTTCCTTTTACTGGGTTATTAACCTTTACATATGTAGTGCTTTCACCAAAATTTAAGCCTCAAATCCATTAGGTTTAAAAAAAAACCGCATAGAAAGAAATATTTTTTTTATTTTATTTTAGCCAATAGTACTAATCCGATTTCTTTGTAATTTGGATATGTTGTATATACAATCAAGGTCGCTTTCTAAAAAAAATATTAATGAATTATTTCTTGAAAAAAACAAAAAAAAACGAGTTAATAATTTTCAACAAAAAAAAAAATACATGCGAGATTGCGACAATTTCCAAATTTACATATTTTATGTAGAATTTAATAATGTTTAACATATAATTTTTTTAATAACTAAAATCGGGATTAACAGTTTGAAAAACTTGTTTTTGTAACATCCCATACATTCTTTTCATACAAAATAACTTCTACGTATTACACTATGAAGTTATATTTCCAACGCATTTTGAATTTGGAACGCGACTTATTTTACTGACAAGGAAAGGTACCCAACTGTCCGGCTCCGATTTTGTTGATTTTGATATATGTTAGAGAGTAGTTTAAAATAACAGACACGTATTATTTTTTAGCGGCCCAAACTCAACCTCTTGGGAGAAATTAACCTCCAAAGTACTGAAAGTGACTAAACCCTCTAACTTATATAGAGATATTTAAAAAAAAAATTCAAGTTTCATAGCGGTTTGATTATAAACGTTTAAGAAGATGAAAAAATAATGAGCACGTGTTTTGTTATATCGGCTAAAACTAATATTATAAAAAAATACCACAGGAAGTGTATCTTCAATGATCTTTGAAGGGTTTTTTTTTATTAAATATGAGTTTTAGCCGATATAACAAAACGCGTGCTCATTATTTTTTCATCTTCTCAAACATTTATAATCAAACCGCTATGAACGGTTTGATTATAAATGTTTGAGAAGATGAAAAAATACTCATATTTAATAAAAAAAAATCCCTTCAAAGATCATTGAAGATACACTTCCTGTGGTATTTTTTTATAATATTAGTTTTAGCCGATATAACAAAACACGTGCTCATTATTTTTTCATCTTCTTAAACTTTAAAATCAAACCGCTATGAAACTTGAATTTTTTTTTTAAATATCTCTATATAAGTTAGAGGGTTTAGTCACTTTCAGTACTTTGGAGGTTAATTTCTCCCAACAGGTTGAGTTTGGGCCGCTAAAAAAAAATACGTGTCTGTTATTTTAAACTACTCTCTAACATATATCAAAATCAACAAAATCGGAGCCGGACAGTTGGGTACCTTTCCTTGTCAGTAAAATAAGTCGCGTTCCAAATTCAAAATGCGTTGGAAATATAACTTCATAGTGTAATACGTAGAAGTTATTTTGTATGAAAAGAATGTATGGGATGTTACAAAAACAAGTTTTTCACACTGTTAATCCCGATTTTAGTTATTAAAAAAATTATATGTTAAACATTATTAAATTCTACATAAAATATGTAAATTTGGAAATTGTCGCAATCTCGCACTTTTTTTTTTTTTTTTGAAAATTATTATCTCCTTTTTTTTTGTTTTTTTCAAGAGATAATTCATAAATAATTTTTTTAGAAAGCGACCTTAATTGTATATACAACATATCCAAATTACAAAGAAATCGGATTAGTACTTTGGCTAAAATAAAATAAAAAAAATATTTCTTTCTATGCGGTTTTTTTTTAAACCTGATGGATTTGAGGCTTAAATTTTGGTGAAAGCACTACATATGTAAAGGTTAATAACCCAGTAAAAGGAAATTATTTTTTTCGCTAAGGGCTGTTTCGCCATGCTTACCCGGCTATACCCTTTACGTGTTTTGCTAATGACGTTGGGGTACCTTGACAGAGTTTTTCTCGTTGTGTGTAGGTAAATATGAAAATGATGAAATAGAATATTATATTATTTTTTTTGTGTAAGAATCATCCGTATCTTGCATGTTACTTCAAGACTGCATGCTGGATTGTAATTTTGTACCTAGTTATCAAGTTGCGAACTAAGTATTTTAAATATCAAGGTATCATAGTAGTGATGCAAAATAAGCTATTAGTAATGAAGTTTAACGAGCGGTGTTTTTTTTTAGATTAAACGGTTGATTGGAAGTTAGTACCGTAGGATTATGTCCGCCGTTTGATTCAGATTCAGATTTTATTACTCAATATAACACAGTATAAATTACATTACATGTCAAATTATATGCAGTTACATTGAGATATCAGTAATAGAATTAAATTATAATAGTAAAAATAGTAAAAGTCAACACAAAAACAAAGTACATTACAAAATAGAATAAAATATAATAAAATAAAATAAAATAATAATAATTAAAAGTCAAACTAATTTACAAGTCAAGTTCCATATACTCATTTACCACACACACACACACACACACACGCACGCACGCACGCATATACAACCCTTAGAAATAGAAATATATATAGCAAAAATGTAAATGTGCTTGTTCAAATAGGTTTAGTGTTGTTCTTTTAAATTAATGTAATTCCGAACGAAACTGCATCCTGTAACACAGGGTTTCCTAGCTCAGAATGCAGGGTCGTGATATATCCACTGTAATGTTTTATATTCAATAAACTTTTTTTCATTTTCATTTTCATTTTTCAAATAACTGACTCTGACGGAGGGATATTTTATGACTAATTTTCGTCAGCAGGAGCTTCACCTGCCTCAGACTTTGCATGTCATTTGTGTCAAAAAATTGCAGAGTGGTGCCACACCATTCGCTGGTTTAAAGGACATGAAAAATCTATGCGCAGATTTCAGTACACACGTACAAATATTGGTATTTTGAACATTTTTTTTAAACCTATTTGTAACTAATCAGTCTACAACTTTGGCAAAGTCCGCCACGGCGGACAACCTAATTTATATAGGTAATTGAATCTATGGCGTTGTCCGGTGTGGCGGACAACACGTTCAGTGGACGTTTCAAATAAGAAAAAGTAGTTAAATACATAAGTATTCCACCTTCATGTTTCCATAATATAATGTTGTTTATTGTTTTGATACAAACACACATGCCTTTATAGTAATAAACTAAAGATAAAAGCATTTGTTCTTCAATAAAATCAATTGACGTCCGACCAGGTGTCATTTAGTTGGACAACTCGCATAATTATGTTTTTAATGCTTCAATATTATTTTTCTACCATAAAACATTTTATTTATCTACGGATGTTCATATAGCAAGAGAAAGAAATATGACGTAGCAAAGTAATGGATATTTTTTTATGAGTTGTCCTTCCACCAAATCAAGGGTTAATATTGTAGATAACTACTATAATATTAAAAAAAAAAAAATGCTATTGAAATTAAGAGCTTTCTCATTCAAATGTTACCTATAATGTTACACGATAGATATAAACAATTTATTTTTTAGGTTACTGGGTTTTTGTGATGCAAATATAATTAGTTCCAAATTCCAAATAGCGGAATGAACGCATAGACAGACGGACAGACGTACAGGCGGTTAGATGGACGGACGAGTAAAAAGACACGGTCCGGAAGTTTGTAGATTCGTCCAGTTTGGACTTGTTTCGCTTGTCGTTTATTATCATGTATTTTTTCTTTTACGGAGTAACGCACCGCTACTGCGAATTTTGATATTAAGTAGCCTGGAAACGAACAGAATAGTTAGTTCCCGAGGGAATAGCGATAACCCACTTCAGCATGGGAGTCGTGGATAGAAACTAGTCGTCAATAAAGCGTGTTATAGTTTTTTTCACTTCTTTATTCAATAAGGTCGACCGTAAAAAGTGGTCTAATCCGTAAAAGGGCAGTTTTTGCACGTTTGGTAACCACGTGTGGGGTCATTGACCTGAGCCGGTTACTAACTTGCCTTCTCAAATAACTAGTTAACACTGTTAAGGTAAAAAAGTAATGAAGTACATTGAAATTTAAACGTACTTAATCCCTTTTGGGGCAGAGATGGTGATGATGACGCAGGACCGGTTCGCCTAAGGACATTTAAGCAAACACATAACAACCTCATAAATGAAATTTTGAATATTAGTTATCTCGTGCTATCTCATTCTCTCTACAATTATGATGTAGTCAAAAGAAGGAGACAGAATAATGAAAAACATTATATGAAAGGAAAACTATATTCGATCATGACCTCAACCTCATTGCTAACTAATACTATCTCGTAGATGATAATTATTGATTAAACTGGGAGTATGTATGTTTGTTTGTTCCGTCTTTCTGCTAAAAAGCCTCAACTGTTGACAGGGTGTCCTAAACTTGACATAAATATTTCAAAATTGAGTCAAAGTTGTTAAATGGCCCCTGGCCCCACGAGACAGGCGTCGCCTAGTGTGGTCATTAGCAATGTGTTTTTAAATGTACAAATATTTTTTGGTAAATAAACAATTTTTATTTTATTTATTTAAATGAAAAACGAGATTATGCTTCAGGAGCTTAGATAGTATGAATTTATTTTAAATGATTTGATACTCCGTTTGGAATAATGGTTTAATGCAATATATTTCTACGTTATTGAGGAATGGATAGGTTTTTAGTTTTAGTTTTTATTTACAACTGTATATTCTAGACCAGTATAGAAGAGGCTCTCTTATTCTTTAATATTTATATCAAGTTCTGATACATAAATATTGTAAGTATGTATTTTTGTATGTAAACATTTTTTTGTAGAAAATAACCATAAAAAATTACAATTTATACATAAAAAATGTACAAAGGCAAACTTACATCCTGGAAACAGATGCTGCTTTGAACAACAAATCTGGAATTTTCTAGAAAAGGGCGAATAATGAAGGAATGAATTCTGCAAAGATGAAGTTGCGAACAAAAGGTACACAATTCATATCTTCATAGCGAGTTTAAACGGGATAATTGTTAGTGAACAGTTGCGCCTGTCGTAGCAGAAAGAATTTTATCGATGGATAATTTTGCTATAAAATTTCTGCAGGCTCTAAAATTTCTACTGCAATAAACTGCTCCAATTGTACGCTTTTAAAAAGAGTGTATGATGTATACTTATTATGTCAACGTCATCACATCATAAACAAGTTGAGCGCAGGTTGACGGAATGGCTAGCCCAGCTTGATTACCACGAGACCGAGAATCTACTAGTTGTAATGTGTTGAGAGGACCCTCAGTTTTTATTTTTTATTTTTATTTTTCGATGTTCTTTTTCTTTTCTATCCTGAAATAATGATTCGTTCCCTTTTGAAAAAAATAATAAATATATATGTATACTTACGTCTTGTTATACATATACTTACATATGTTCTACTTATGAATTTAATTAATTACACACAGGTGTACGTCAATTTATATTGTACTCACTTATACATTTATTATTGTATATTTATACATCGTATGTAAATAAGAACATGGCCACTAATGTTGATCTGAGTAAATAGATTAATTGGTGTACTTTAATAACTGATTATTTAAGTTAATATTGTATTAGTAGTTAACTAGTTATATAGGAATTGATCTGCAATTGATTATGATTGGGCCCTGCAACACAGGGAGTCCTAGCGCAGGACCCAAAACCATTGTTGTCTTAAGTTAAGTTTTTTCTGAATAAATCATTTTTATTTCATTTTTTCATTTTCAAGTGGAAAGACGATGGGATGCAAGAGCAAACGAGATCACAGGCCGCCTGCACTCAAAAAAACGAGAGCCGAACAAGAGAGATTTTCTTTTAGTTGACAAAAAAATAACAAAATAGTTATGATGTTTGATGTTAGTTATATGGTTATATATCCACCAAAGCCAATAGGAACACCGGCAAGCTAAGTATTGATTTAACTTACAACGTAGTTGATGTCTAACGTCTTGTTAGGCTCGTATGGAATTAAGACGCTTATTGACAAGTCACAATCTTGTTAAATCATACCAGGATTTTTTTCAGCGTGATTTGCAGCCTTAATGCCCCCCTTCCACTACGGTTAGCTTACAACAGTGACCCAACAAAAGATAAAAAGGTAAAAGATGTTTATTCAGTAAGTAGGCCGCATCGGCACTTTTACACGTCAAAAATCTACCAACGCTTCGCAAGAGACCACTGCTGAGAAAATGCGCCGCAAGAAACTCAACAGTCAGTCGTTGTTTAAATATAGATTATGATATTATACAATTACAAAACTTAACCTAGCATTATATAAAGCAATGAATCTAATATGAAATATATATATATATATAGATTTTGATGATGACTTACGGATCGTAATGATGTAAACCTTTTTCTTGAAAAAATTATACCTTGCCGAGTTTCTTACGCCGGTTCTTCTCGGGGCAAAGGTTGTATTTTTCGAACCGGTGGTAATGCTTTTTGACATTCATAGGTGCATTATATTATGCCTAAATTGAAGAATGAAGAACTTTGACTTTGACTTTTAACTTTGACTTTGACTTTGACTTTGATCTGAGACGTGGGCGCTAACAATGGGCCTCATAAGGAAGCTCAAAGTCACTCAGAGGGCTATGGAGAGGGCTATGCTCGGGGTTTCTCTGCGTGATAGAATCAGAAATGATGATATCCGCAGTAGAACTAAGGTTACCGACATAGCCCTAAGAATAGCTAAACTGAAGTGGCAGTGGGCGGGGCACATTGCTCGCAGGACTGATGGCCGATGGGGTCAGAAGGTTCTGGAGTGGCGTCCACGGACCGGAAGACGAGCTGTAGGTAGGTCTCCAACAAGATGGAGTGACGACCTCGTCAGGATCGCGGGCCCGCGGTGGATGCAAAAAGCACAAGACCGGTCTGAGTGGAAAGCCTTGGGGGAGGCCTATGTCCAGCAGTGGACGTCTTTCGGCTGACATGATATATATATATTCATTCGTAGTTGAGCAGGAAAATGTGTCAAAACTCTGTACTGTACACTATAAAAATTATACTTACCTTTGACGGTGCAAGACAACCACAAAAACTTTCGATACATTCTCCTACAGAAACCATGTCCCCTAGACAATATACATTGTTTATATATTTTTATGACTACATTATTATTAAAATTCAAATTCAAATTCAAATTGTTTATTGGTACTTAATATATACATTACATGTCAGTTTACAATTGCTAATAAATAAAATATATTAAATTGTTTACGTAAACATTTCATTATGGTCGTAGAACGCCTGCTCGACAAGCCAATTTTTAAGCCTACGTTTAAATAGTGGTGCGCTTTGCGTAGCGGTAATATTCCCCGGGAGGTGGTTGTACACCTTAGGACCCATGACGTAGATAAGCTTCCGGGATTTCGCCAGTTTGTGTGGAACGAGCGGCAGCTTTCCGGCGAGCGTGCCGCGGGTCATGTGCCTGCGCGGGGCGTCCATCCTAGGAGTTGTGTCTAGGTTTTCTCGTGTATACACTGCCACGTGAAAAATCAAAAGTGAAGGCAGCGTCAAGATACCCAGTGACTGAAAGTGTGGTTTGGCAGTTTCAGTTTGTGGCACACGTGCTATAGCACGTACGGCGCGTTTTTGGAGACGAAAGGCCCTTGCCCAATCTTTAGGGGTCAATATTTAGGGGTTTAGTTCAGGCCAAGCATTTTTATCTGTTAAATAGTCCTCAACCCTTTTTTTTTATGGTATAGAGAAGGCAAACGAGGCCACCTGATGGTAAGTGGAAACTGTAACCCACAGGTTCTCAACGTCACTTTAACATAGTCCATAGTGGCCTAGGAATCAGACTAGTTGTCTGTACCTAGTCGCACAGGTATCAAACCATCTGCTTAATGTACCGGCACGGCTGATTCATGTGTACGGACGGGTACATAAAAACGTTGTATACACAATGATACAATATCACAAAGAGTTGCTATACTTGCAATGAAAAAGGCTTAGTTGGTATGATTGGGAACCATTACAACAACTTTCACAATGTATTTACATATGGACGATATCTGTATGACGCTATCACGTTTTCTCAGAAGGTTAAATCTGAAATTTTGTACACATGATATAGATTAAGGTACTTTTCTACGCTTCTAAGAAAGCCTACGTACGCCTCATACAAGGAAAGAAAAAAAATGATTTTTATGTTACTGCGTGATCGAGGTAAGTACCGTAAAACAGTTTTTTTTTATGTTACTTATAATCGATTTTATTTAGTGTCGCGTTTAAAAAAAAACCCCTCTTAATGTGGGGTTCCCTCACATTGGCATAATTTGGATTTTCCGAAACTATCTGCGGCGTTACTTTTCAGTTTCAATGCTCCGTAGAGAATCCCTGATATGAAAAATATTGTTATCAGCCGCGCATGCGCTCTCGCGCGCTGCGCCGGAGTCGCCATGTCGAGCCCGCGCAACGCAGCCGTGCCGTCCGGTACGAAAACGGATTTAAAATCGTCGTAGGGAAGCACAAATAATGTAAATATTAATCTATCTGTGCCACTTGATGGTGCTGTTAAACAAGTTGATTGTTCTATTATTGTATGGTGATTTAAAAGTTCTTTAAAGTTATTATTCCTACAACAGCTGAAGTCCTCGGGATCTGTACGTCTTCATGAAACAGTGAAATTAGTGTCCTATAAATTTTAATGTGTGTGTCACGTGTTCTTATGCATGTGTTCTTCAAGATGTTTTAAATCGCATGAATACAATGAGACATTGTCTTATGTTCATGAGATAATTATTAGTTCTCCTCGTCTGGTTTCAAATTATAAATCGTGCATGTGGAGACTGCATGTAGAATGTGCGTACAAAATCTTTGACAGCGTAATGGTTCATGCTCAAAACCCTTGAAACTTTCTAAATTTGATTTAGCGTATCTTCAATCTGGTTTTCTATATCGTAATCATAATGTAGACGTGATATTAGCTGCTGTGCTATTGTAACTGCACTACCATAACGTAAGCAAGATGAGAAAGAGTCTTTGGCTGCTTCGGAGATGAAGAGCTTTGCTGTGTTAGTGGTGCAAGGACCCTGTGCAGGGTCCGTCCATATCGCTGGTAATTTTACCCTTTAACCTGCCGCCAGACAGTAGATGAGTAGATGCGAACACGCATTGTTGTCTTCCGGTGCATATTGGCAACCCATCTAAGATTTATCAATATTGGAAAATAATAATGTTCATTGGCTTCAGAATCCATGTATTATAAGCCCAATGGAACCCTGACCCGTGGAACTGTGTCACAGTGACATTATAAAACAATTTGTTCGACACTTCTTGCGAGTTGAATCGTTATGTCACTGTGACAAAGTTCTATGATGAGTCAGGGTTCCATCAGTTGGCCAGTCTGCTCGTTTGCCTTCTGAACGCGATAAAAAAACATGGTCTTGTAGACCACAGAGTACACGAAAATAGGCCCTTCGGATCATACATTTATAAGTCATTGTAAGGAATAAAATGGGGCATGAAAACACAAGCCACAAGCCGCTTGGAGTATATGTATCTGGCCTTATCAGTGACCACGGTGAATAAAACAATTGGTTGTTTTAAGATTGTTATTATTGTAAATATGCGTCTTGATTATACAAGCTTAACAAGACGTTAGAAACATCATTAAGATGTAAATTAGATTATAAAACCACAGAGGTAATCGTGCTGTCGTTGCCTTTCGGCACACAAGCATCTCGCCGAATATTTAAATTAAATAACTGATGAAGTATTTCCTCCACAGGGCAAGCGACGAAATCAAGGAGGATCCACCGCTGGAACTGGCTCTGGACTCACTGGGAGCGTTTGGACTGTACCAAGGATGGGCGGTGACGCTCTGGTGCTTGCCAGGACTGCTGGCTGCCATGTATTCACTAAACTACGTATTCGTAGCAGACCATGTACCTTTTCGGTACGTACTGCTTTAAAAAACCTAGAAACCTTATTAAGAACTGTTAATAACTGCCAAGTTGTTGTCAGTGAAAGAGATAGAGCTGTAGGAGTCATACATGTTTCATGTTCTACTACTTGATACTTGTCAGGTTTTGACAGCAGCTCATATACGTCAACAAACAAAATTGCAATTGGGGCACGAGGAACGATTTCCTTAAACGTCTAACGGCCACCCGGTAACTGGTGACTTTGCTATAAAACTTGTAAAGAAAGAGATAAGCAGATCCTGATCTCCTTGATCCAGAAATATTACCCGGGGTAGGTACTGTCAAAGTGATAATGATAACCAATCGTTTTATCGAATTTCACTTCATTGATTGCATCACTTCATCGAATTTCATTTCATCACACCCTATTTTCTGCTAAAACTATGATGTTTTTAGGATATCTTGAATTTCGTAGGACAAGTTAGGTTAGGTTAGGTTAGGCTCATTCTCATTCTGTCTGTTTCCAGAAATGTCTGCTTTTCAAAATGACCTTCTCCCCACATTGTCAGTTTCCCATGATGTCTACTTCTCACATTGTCTGATTCCTGAAATGTCTAATTTTCATATTTATTAGTTTCACATCGTCTAATTCCTCTCAAGTCTGCTTTTCATAATATTACAGGACAGTTATTGACGATTTACCTGTATCTATCTAGCTAGCTTTATAAGATTGTCTACTATAGATCCAAAGTAATTTATAAATATTACGCGTTACAAGCAGCCATAATTAAAAGAGATATTAGTTTCCCTTAATTTCTCACCACGTCATGAGGCTAATTAGCATACAACGTCATTATCTGCTTATGAATAAAGTAATCTATAGTAATTTATGATAGTTTATCTCCGTCAGACGTTAATCGAGGATAATTTCAAGGACGAACGTCGATCGCTCAAACTCAGACCATGGCAATGTCATTAGGAAATATTCCGCCTTGCCTATAGTTGGGTAATTCTAGGATGATTCCTGTGAAAGCTCATGAACATTGCTTGCAAATATAGTATTAACAAGATGATGCCCGCAACTTTGAACGCGTAGTGTTACTTTCCCGCTACACCGCGGGGGATTTTGCGGGTGGTAGGACCTTGTGCGGGGTCCGTCCGAATCGCTACCACCATCTTATCCATTAACCTACCGCCAAACAGCAGTGTTCGCATTGTTGTGTTCCGGTTTGGGGATAACACAGCCGGTGTAATGACTAGCATAGAGGCATTCCATCTTAGTCCTCAGGGTTGGCAGCGCATTTGCAGTCTTAGGCTTGCAGTCTTGTGAATGCGAATGTCTATGGGTCACAGTTTCCACTTACCATCAGGTGGCCTGTGTGCTCGTCGGCCTTCCCTATGCCATAAAAAAAAACACCCCTTATTTTAACCCCTTAGGGGAAGAATTTCCAAAAATCCCTTCTTGCTTCGCACACCTAGCATATCGCAATAGGCGTTGCTCGATCAGCCAGTCAATTTCTTGGTATAGATTAACCTTCTGGTAATGTTGTTAACTATTCTGGTATTAGCAATTTTTGTGTATCATTGAAAACATGAATAAAATTCTGCAAGAAAGGCATTCTACAATGAAAAGGATATTTTAAGTTGCAGATAACCTGCGTGAAATTTACCGTGAACTGAGTGAAACTGATCTACGTATTGTTAACAAGTTACGCGTGGCTTCACTAATGTCTTCGACTATTATTGAGCCAATAGCACATCAATTGTATATTGTTTATGACTCTTTTGTTCTCAAACACGTCAGAAATATATGCGCTCTGTTTTTGCTCCACACAGCCTTTATTTACCTCGGTAAAGCTAAAGCCATATTGACTTTGATGTGCGATGGCATTGTTTTTAACTTTGCAGCTATCACAATGTTGTTGACAATACAGACACATGTCTCAGTCTGAAGTCAAGTTTCGATCGCGATCGAGATAAATTCCTATTCGAGATTCCTGAGAAGTTACGTTGTCATTCCATGCAGATTCATGATATAGATTCATCTCGAACGACCTGGGAATTGACGTCCACATGATACATAGGGGAACACCTAAAATTCCGAATATTTTTTGACACTTCGGAGTGTAGAGTGTACTGTCGAAGTTGTGACGAAAGTACAGTCCACTCCCCTTTTCCATGCATTTTCCGTCTTTGTTTCAAAAGTTTGTATGATAAATAGTACGTATATTATACTTACTTGAAATCCAACTATATTGACGACCTTAGGATAGACTCTGCCTGTGAAGCTAGGAGTGCGATCCTCGGTAAAGGCAAAATATTTGAAGAATGAACACGAATATTTGTTTTCTGGGTGTTTTGTGTTTGTATTAAGGTATTTGTAAACATAAGTACGAATACGTATATCTTGGCAAAGCAATGCTAGCACAAGTCAGTGTTTTGTTCAGGATTAGGTCAATTGGTTTAAGATTATCTCCTGTTTTTTATAGTGACGGGACTATTATTCATGTACCGATCTGTCTACTTTAAATCTGCATTGAGTGATTTTCCCATAAATTCATAGCAACTCGTTAATATTTACTACCCATTACGTAAACAAATTAATTGCATATTGTATTGCAGCATAGAAACTGAACTCAGGTTTCTTTATAATCTTCAGCTAAAAACGGCAAAAATAACGTAGGCATCTTATCCTATCTCATCTTAGCAAGATTGTTTGTTTCTTATCTGGAAGTAGTTAATCTTAAAGGGTCTTCATTCATACATATAAACACATACATGATTCGACATATATTTAGTATTCTGATTTTTTATGGTGCACCACGTATTATCCGCAGAATATCATGATTTTGCATGCCTGCAATTTTGTATAAAATTTCAGTTTATAACATAGATAGTTGCTTCGAAAATGTCGTGACATATATAGTCTGTGAGAACTTTAGACGTAGAAGGTGCTTCGGGTTTTTACTTTTCTCTCATTTGCTCTTAGTAAGCGCGTATAAGAGCGGGTCAGAGACGAGTACAAAACCGAAGTACCTTCTAAGAGCACTGTACAGACATATGCAGATTGTGAAACTATTTTTTTCTAGATTCTAGTGACTCTAAATATTTTCTACCTGATCCAAATGAAACAAAGTAATACTTCCAATGCACTGTGCTCTCATTAATCACTATTATCGCATTCCTCGAGTTCGTAATCTTGATGCGCCGATAACGTCATTCTTGGCTTCGTTTAGGTCGGCTTCGTGTCTTTGGCGAGTTGACAGTGAAATCATTGATAAATAGGGTTAGGACTTTTGGTACCTTACCGCGGTTAAGGAATCAATGGAGACTATTGTTTAGCTAATAAATAAATATAAATATCAGAGGACAATGTCTAAGCTTGTCTCTAGGCTTGTACTACGGGTACTAGACATATCTGCCCTTACCGGGATTTGAACCCAAGACCGCTAGCTTCGAAAGCAGGGTCACTACCAACTAGGCCAGTGCGTCGTCATATTTCCTAATTCTTATATTAAAATAAAAAAATACATATTATTTTGACCTTCAGTAGGTATTTTCATTGTGATGTCCTATGTTTTAGGGATAAGTAGTTCGAAAACAAAACAACAAGATTAGATTTGCCCCACGCGCACACGTGGCAAGTCAACCATCCCACTTCAGCAGTGACAGCTCACTGACTCGTGCGGTGCAAACGGCAGGGCGTTTATTCCAGTACGCCACAATTAATTTGAATGAACTTTGGTATGGTGGAGGATATCTCCACTGTGAGGAGTAACAAACAAACAAATTAATCAAACTTAAAATGTTGTTAGTATAATTTGTACCAGGTCTCCATGACAAAACTAAAAGTCAAATCAAGGTAGTATGTATATAAACATTGGAAATATCGACTCCATGGTTCTAGAACCACGGTAAGCCACCAAAAGTCCTAACCCTATTAATAAACAATAATTCTCGTCGACATTGACTCATTACTAATAGTGTGTTTTCTAATAAAGTCATCATCATCATCATCATGTCAGCCGAAAGACGTCCACTGCTGGACATAGGCCTCCCCCAAGGCTTTCCACTCAGACCGGTCTTGTGCTTTTCGCATCCACCGCGGTCCCGCGATCCTGACGAGGTCGTCACTCCATCTTGTTGGAGGCCTACCTACAGCTCGTCTTCCGATCCGCGGACGCCACTCCAGAACCTTCTGAAATCGAACGATGGTTTTTTAACAATGTCTGAACAATATAAGTCAGTCCCATAACTACCATCCCCCCCTCATGTCAGCCGAAAGACTGTTAGACACCGTCTCCATAAGTGTCGCGAAATCCACGTATATCCAATAAATAACAATTGCAATAGATAGATTTATTCATATACAAACTTCGTGACGGTTTACCGACACTTACAATTTAAAAAAAGTGTTTGCTTTATCCTTACCACCATACGTCCTCAAAAGGGTACCGTAATCTCACACAGCTACGAGTATGGTCGTAGATTCAACAATAGTCCAATTTTCCTTATCCTTAAGATGCTATTATTGCTGGGTATGTATATTTTTTGGGCTGAAATACCTTCCTCTAAATTCTAAAGCTATAGCTACATTTTAAGAATAAAGTAACAAGGAACATTAAACTATTGTTGCAGGCTAGGACCATTCATGGTTGTATGTTTCACGGTACCCATCACGCTTACAGGAGATCTTGAACATGAATTACGTAGGTTAAATTAGGTTAGAATTGTCACTGGAAAAAACAGACTCATGCGGCGAGAAATGCCCTTCAATTAAATGAAAATTCTCCGTAATTTTACGTTCGTTGAGACACAGGTTTACATTCATTTCCTTGCATTTCTTCTCAGATGTCTAGTCCCAGAGTGCGAGGGCGGACTTGGCGTGTTCCACAACGAGACGGCGCAGGCGCTGCTGCCCTCAGACTCCTGCACACGCTACCAGCCCCTCAATAACCACTCCTGCCTGCGCCAGGACTTCCATGAAACAGACGTGATCAGCTGCGAGCACTTTGTGTACGAGACCGATGATACCACGTTCGTTGAGGTAGCTTGAACCATTGACTCAGTCAGTTCATGTCTCTCTCTTTTCTTCAACCTGCACTGCATGCCATCTCTTTTGATCTTGAGCTTTCCTCATCCAATCTCTCCCCCCCTATCTTAAGATAGATCTCCTTAACGAGATCGTCAGTCTCAACGTCTCCCAAAGTTCCTTAGGCCGGTACGAGGTCTCCACTCGAGCACCTCTGTTCTCCACCTGTCACGTGAGTCATCAGCTGTAAGCACTTTGCGTACGAGACAGATGACCCCACATTCTTTGAGGTACCAGCTCGAACCATTCACTCAGTGCATGTCTATAATATGATATATGTATCGAAATACTTTATTATACAAACGGGAAAATAACAAACAACAAAATAGACAGAAGCACAAAAGATAACACAGGCGTACTTATCCCTTTAAAGGATCTCTTCCGGTGAACCTTTAAGGGATTTATGAATTTTTTCACAGCTTCAAACAAAGCGGATTGTAACAAACAGGTGAGAAGAAAAAACTTAGTATTTAAGCCATTTCAGCGTGAATCATTCTAACTCAGACACAATCATTCACATTTATAATAATGTAATAATATGATTTTCTGTGGTGTTTCAGTTCGACCTAGCATGCCGCGAGTGGCTGCGGACGCTGGTGGGCTCGGTGCGCAACACCGCGCTGCCTGTCGCGCTTCTTCTCACAGGATATGTCTCCGACTCGTAAGAACATGTAACACTACTTCCTTGCTCGTTTCCTGCTTAACGACGCATGATACATACATATATTAAATCACGCCTGTTTACCAGAGAAGTAGGCAGAGACCACTTAAAATAAAAAATAAAATAAAAAAAAATAAAAAACATTTATTAAAAGTTAAGAGTAACAAATGGAACAGATTTTCCGTTGGTCCCACACTAGGCTATGCCTGTCACGTGGTAACCGGATTCGGATTAAAATTTTAAAAGAGAGTACAGTTTACTGTCTACATATTGGAAAAAGGAAACTTAAAGGCTAACATAAACTAATCAAATAATTTTAATTTTAAGGCCGACTATGGCACAACAATAATTATTCTAAATTACTAAAATATTTGAGGTATGTGTGTGTGTGTGTGTGTGTGTGTGTGTGTGTGTGTGTGTGTGTGTGTGTGTGTGTGTGTGTGTGTGTGTGTGTGTGTGTGTGTGTGTGTGTGTGTGTGTGTGCGTGTGCGTGTGTGCGTGCGTGCGTGTGTGTGTGTGCGTGCGTGTATGCGTGTGTGTACATGTTTGTGTACTCTTGCGTGGGAATACGTTAATTAGTTATGCAGACGGGGGTTTAAATCTGGTAACGCATAGGTACTCAAGTGATGGCCAACAACTTCTTTCCAACATTCCTATTTCGTCCACAATCAATTTCCAATTCATCCACTTCTTATTTTGTCAACATTCCCATTTCGTCCATATCCACATTTCGTTGACATTCCCACTTCGTCCACACTCCCAACTTTCAATTCAAATGTCGTAACAGCCAATATTGGGAATGTGGACGAAGTAGAAATGTGAACAAATGGGAATGTGGACGAAGTGGGAAAAGGAAGAAATGTGAATGTGCACGAAGTGAACCAAAACGATCATTGCCTTATACATTTGTTCAGCGTTTTTTCTCAGCACTGGTCTCCTCTTGGGAAGCGCTGGTAAAGTTTTTACGTGTAAAAGTTCCCATTATGTGGCTTACCTACTGAACAAGCATCTTTTATCTTTGTCTTTTCATTTTGTACAGAACTAGGGCCTCTATTCTACAGGGAAAAATGAAAAGCCTTTGACAGGTATTGGTTAGGAGCTATTGTGACGTTGACAATACGATAACATGTCAAACGCAATATGTTTTTTTGAGTCTATATTGGCATCCCTAGGGCATCCTATTGGCATCCCATTGGGGTCACCAACTAGGCTAACGTTTCAAATACTGTACTACTGTACTTGCCCCGGGCAAGTCTAAATGGAACGAAGCAGTTTGCTGCAATTTTTCCATTTTTCCCATTGGAACTCTATGGGAACAGAGTTCCAGTTTGTATTCCTCCGTGGTAAGTCCGATTTTCAATTTTATTTCTTCTATACTATCTATGGTTAGATGTCGTATTACGGCCTAAATTTGATCCTGATATCTCTAATACTTTGGGAGGAGTATGCGGACAAAGGAAAATCCGAATCGGGGACGAATGGAGCTGCGCCCCAATAATATTCCGTAGTAACTAATATTATGACTTTTGTTTGCAGTTACGGGCGACGCGCGGCGTTCTGCCTGTTCGCAGCGTGCGCCGGAGTGCTGGGCGTGGCCAAGTCGTTCGCGCCGAACTACGTCAGCTACGTGGCGCTGGAGTGGTTCGAAGCCGCGCTGGGTTATGGCTTCAACAGCGCTGCTTACGTCATGGGTACGTTATAGATAAATTATTTTTAACACACAACATATTTACTTATAGCTAGCCCACCCCACGAAGAAGAAGTCTTACCTAAACCTACAAGTACTATTTTCCTCGCGAGTGATATCCATGGACTTACTCTCTAATAAATTACTTACTAGACATTGGCAAAAGACAGCTTAACAACAATTAAGATAAGTGAATAAAAACATAATTTAAAATATACCTTAAGCACAATGGTGTTTGGTATGGTTGCAGGTTAAAGGATTAAATGGTAGGCCACAAGGTCCTACTACCACCTACTCGTATCACTATACGGTTAACTTCGATATCCTCAACAGTAATATAACCCAGTTCTGTACAAAATGCCAAAATAGATAGAATAAACAGTTAAATTATGTATGTAGATAGCCACTCATCATAAAAAAAAATGGGGTTTCAGTGGTAGAGCTAGCCCGTCCATCGCTTCGCTCAGCCTTCGCCGCTGCCACAGGCGCTGCCTATGGCGTCGGCGGCGTCTTGCTCTCGCTAGCGGCATGGCGTGTGCGCTACTGGCGGAACTTACTTGTCTGCCTGTACGCGCCTGCGCTTCTGCTCCCGATCTACTGGATCATGCTTGACGAGAGCCCGCGGTGGTTGCACTCGCGCGGGCGCATCGGGCAAGCTGAAGCCATTATACGGAAAGCAGCTCGGTGGAATAAGGTAGTATTATGCTGACAGCGTTCTTCTTTTGATAATTTTATGATTGCCTATTGCTTATTTGATTACGGTGAATAAACAGACGTTGGCAAGGCCTTTCTCTGCGTCTTATCAGAAGACAGAAGACCCTAGCGCTTTTCCTTTAAAAAGGTCACACTATTCGAGCAATTGTATTCTTTGTCGTAAAGGCGAGGCGAATAAATTAGTGTTAAATTCATTTGAATAATCCACAAGGTGTTACTAGAGGGGTGGATCAAACGAAGCCTCTATTGGCTTACGTTTGATTCACTCCTTGTATTAGCACCAGTTACTTTTGACTAAAAATGGTTTTGATCCTAAAGTAGAATCGAAAAATGGAGCTATTTTATAATTATCACCAAAGTGACGGTACTATATAAAATTTTCAGGTGACATTAGACGAGAACTTGATGAACAATCTCGATAAAAATACCATCGAAGAAGTGAAGTCCGAGGGTAACCCATGGAAGCAGTTGCTTCGCTCCAGGGTGCTGCTGGCCCGCTTCGGAGTATGCTGCTGGTGCTGGATAGCGACTGCCTTCGTATACTACGGGCTCACCATCAATTCCGTAGCTCTATCAGGAGATAAATACGCAAATTTTGCTCTAAACATGGCTATGGAGATTGCTGCTTCGTTCTTCCTTGTGATGCTGTTGGAACGCTATGGAAGAAAACGCAGCATTTTCGTTGCTTTTCTCGTCTGCGGGGTCGTCTGCGTTACGCCGTTCTTTGTATGTGAGTACCAAGATAATATGAGTATGACGGTCTTGTCCGAAGCGCTGGTAGATTCACTCTATATTACTGACGTGTAAAAGAGCCCTCATGTGGTCAATTTACTGAACATATTTTTTTTGTTTTTTTTTTTTTTTTATGTGACAACGACTGTAATGTGTCTTTTCCAGGCATTAAAATCTTGAGCATACTAAGAATACCTACACTTATCATTTTATGTTATGTTTTAAGTTTTATCAAACACCATTTAATTTATAAAAAAAATCGTTTGCTTGTCATATGTTGGTACAGTCAAGTTTAAAAATATGGGGGAACGCAACATTTCAAATATATTTCCCAACCCAATTTGCCTTATTGTAATATATCTAATCTAATACTGGGAAACGGCTCCAACGATTTTCATGTTATTTAGTATGCAGGTGGTTTCGGGGGCGATAAATCCATCTAGCTCGGTTTAATTTTTAGAACTTACCAAAACAAATACCGGGCAAAGCTCGGTCATTCAGGTATTAAGAACTTAACATAATACCACGTAACATTGCACGTGACTGTACGCTTTGTTACTGATGGCAAATTTAAATGTCACATTGAAAAATTTACCTACAGTATATTACAGGTACGAGGGGCGGCTGATAAGTAATCTCCTTGGTCAGAAATATATACAAAAATAATGCTGGCTTGTATGGATTTATATTCGTTTGTTATTCTATTTTCAAAATATATTACATTCGTTTGTTTATTGCATCACGTTTATTTGTCTCCTACAATTGTTTCAAACATGTCGGTAGAAAAAGTGAAAATGGATAAAATCGAGCAGCGTGCGGTGATTAAGTTTTTGACTGAAGAAGGGAATACGCCTTCGGAGATCAGACAGCGTATGTTACGTGTGTTTGGCAGTTCGTGTTCTTCCGAATTTGTTATAAAATTTGGTCAAAGCAGTTTAAGTTAGGTCGTGAGAGCCTGGAAGATGATCCTCGTAGCGGAAGACCAGTTTCGGCCGTCACCGATGAAAATGTAGCCAGGGTGAAAAAAATTATATTAGAGGACCGACGAGTGAAGCAGTGGGAGATAACTAGAGATGTGGGCGTCAGTAAAGAGCGAGTCAATGAAATAACTCATGAGCATTTGAACATGTCCAAGGTTAGTGCAAGGTCCCCAGAATGTTGACTGCATTTGACATGGAGAGGCGTGTCAAATGTTGCGAAGAGTTTTTGGACATGAGTCGAGGGAAAGAGGAAGAAATCATTTCTAGAATTGTAACATGTGATGAGACTTGGATTCGACAATGGGACCCGGAAAGTAAGCAAGAGTCGTTACAGTGGAAATTTAAGGATGAGAAGCCGCCTTGGAAATTCAAGGTCTGTCCATCGGCAGGTAAACTTATGGTATCTTTTGGGACACAGAAGGGTTTTTGCTCATAGATTATTTACCGAAGAAAACTACACTGAATGCTGATTATTACTCAAACTTACTATATCAACTAAGAGAGACAATAAAAGAAAAACGGCGAGGTAAACTAAGCAAAGGAATTCTGATTTTGCACGATAACGCACCAGTGCATACCGCCCGCACAACGAAGCTAGCAATTCAAGACAATGGCTTCGAAACCATTGACCACCCCCCTTATAGTCCAGATTTAGCCCCCTGTGACTATTTTCTGTTTAGACTTCTCAAGAAAGACCTCAGAGGACGAAGGTTTATGACCGATGACGAAATGAAGGCTGCGGTTACTGACTTTTTTGACGACAAACCGAAAGTTTTTTTTTTAATGGTTTAAATTAAATATTTGAAAAATTTAAAAAGTGCATTTTACTAGCAGGGGACTATATAGAAAACTAAAAAAATAAATGCCACGACAGTCTTTTGTTTCATTGTTAGGTAGATTACTTTTCAGCCGCCCCTCGTAAATCAACCTTTAGCTATTCCGCATGTATGATCCATACAGATGTATTGAATAATACTTTCCCAGCGTTTTTTGCGGATAAGTTCGTATTAATCTTGGTTTCTCAGTTGGCTTATTGATAGGTACTGAAGCTAATTGAGAAAGCAAGATAAATACGAACTTATCCGACAAAAAACGATGGGATAGGATTATTTACTACATCTGTATATTATTATGAGTGCTGGACTGGTATTTTACCGGCAGCTTCCAACCTTGACGCTGGCAGAATTTCGCCATAACAGCCATATTTATAACAAAGAATGTAGCTTGAATTCAAGGGTTGAACTTAGATGCTATTTCTTTTCAGCCAACTCAAGCGCCGGTCTGGCTCTCTTCATGGTTGGCAAGCTGACGATCACGTTCGCGTTCAACGCCCTCTACATGTTCACTGTGGAACTGTTTCCAACGGCCACGCGAAGCTCGGCGCTGGCAGCTTGCTCCCTCGTCGGCCGCATTGGCTCCATACTGGCGCCGCAGACTCCGTTACTAGTAAGTCAAGTTTTAGAAAGAAAAGACATACTTATTAAATTGAAAAAAAATTCGAAAAACAAATGGGAAACCTGAGATTATTTAATTAGCATCATTTAAGCGCGGGATATTTTAAATATTGACAACTGTCCGAGATAAAACTATGTCCGGGGTACAACAGCTTGCCCTAGGTACCTAGATAGACTTGAGTTCAATGACTAAGGATAAAAAAAGATAAAAGAAATTTATTCAGTAAGTAGGCCGCACGGGCACTTTTACACGTCGAGAATCTACCAGCGCTTCCCAAGAGGAAACCACTGCTGAGAAGAAACGCCGCAAGAAACTCAGCAGTCAGTCATTTTTTAAACATATTTCATATTACAATTGTACTACTTAGTCTAGCAGTATATAAAGCTACAAATATTAAATTAAATATAATATCAAATAACATGTGTGGTTCAGCAGGAAAACAGGCCAAATCTTACGGGAGAGATAGACAGAGAAAAAGAATAAAGGAAAAATAGAATCAACTACTTATGTGTATATGAGATGGTGCAAGATGACCACATAAAAGTTTGGATCTGTTTTCCTGCATCAACGGTGTCCCCTAGACAAGAAAAATCAGGTCTAGCAATTGAAAAATCGGAATCAAATGATCTTAACCGTTTGAAAGCCAAGCAACGAAGTAATACGACGTTTCTCAGACGCCACACAGTCCACAAGACTGAAGGCGTATGAAGTTTGACGGCAATTGCCGACGTATGGCGTCAGTGCCACGAATATCCGATGACTTGATTTGCCGGCTTTGGCACTCAAAGGTTAAACATAATCCTCTATTCCACAGAGTATGTACGTACAAGCGCTACTCTACGGCCTGTCCTCCCTCCTAGCAGCGTTAGCAGTGCTAGCGGTGCCCGAGACGCGGCGCGCGCGCCTGCCGGCCGCCGTGCGCGCCGCCGAGACGCTGCGCGCGCCGCCGCCGCCCGCGCCGATGCCGCAACCCCCGCCCACCCCGCGCGTGCTCACAGCTGACACGTGATTTGACAATCATTATAGACGGAGGGCAATCTAAACGGGTCGTACCTATGCGGAAACCATACAAATTAGGGTATTACCTTTTCAATGCCATAGACGGCTCCGGCCGTCAACTGAAAGCCGTGCAACTGACACCATAATAAGATATAATAAGTTTCTGTTTAAAAATAGTACATTGTGCATCAAGGGTAGTATGAAGGAATTACTAACGAGAGTGTTAGAAGCCCGACGCCGAAGGCCCCCCCCCCTTCCTGCCTGTGATACACACAATGGTTTTCATCACATTTGCGAGGAAAAAAAACAAAGAGAAAACACTTTTAACTCTGCAAAATATAAAGAAATAACTTTTGACGAACGGGAACGTAAATGGAAACGATATTTTTTTGTGACCTCTACCACAGATAATAACTGCGTTTAGTTTCGACCTGGATTCGAGCCAGATTTAGCTAATTTGATAAAAATGTATAATTACTAAAATTAATGATAAATGTTGATATAAACTTGAAATAGGTATAAAAATAATGAAGTTTAATGAAGCGTATAGGTTTTGTGTAATGTAAGTTAGTCTATAGCTAATTTTTAAAGATGAAATTAGAAACCGATTTAATTTTTGGCTGAAAATTAAACCTCCTTAGTCAGAAATGACGTACGAAAGAGTTCCAAATTTTAAAAAGAAAGTCATTACTCCCTATGGATGACAAACTCGCCATAATTCCCGCGGGAACAATTTAGGCCGTTGTCCTTCTGTATACAGGCATGGAATAACACCATTTACGAGCAAGTGTGATGAAAAAATATTTTTGACAACGTTATTATCTGCTTGTTAAAACTAAAGTAACGAGTCCCAACTCGGTGGGACTGACTGACGCCACGACGGCTACAGCCGTCACAAGTTCAAGATTATAGTAAGTTTCTGTCAATATTTTTTTTACAACGGGTTGTTTTTTACAACATTTGAGTGACGATAATAGTACATTGTGCATCAAGGGTAGTATGAAGGGAATTACGAACGAGAGTGTTAGAAGCCCGACGCCGAAGGCGGAGGGCTTTTAATGACTCGAGTTAGTAATCCCCTTACTGCCTGTGATACACACAATGGTTTTCATCACATTTGCGAGGAAAAAAACAAAGAGAAAACACTTTAACTCTGCAAAATATAAAGAAATAACTTTTGACGGACGGGAACGTAAATGGAAACGATTTTTTTTTTGTGACCACAGACACTACGTTTAGTTTCGACCTGGATTCGAGCCAGATTTAGCCAATTTGATAAAAAAGTATAATTACTAAAATTAATGATAAATGTTGATATAAACTTGAAATTGGTATAAAAATAATGAAGTTTAATGAAGCATATAGGTTTTGTGTAATGTAAGTTAGTCTATAGCTAATTTTTAAAGATGAAATTAGAAACCGATTTAATTTTTGGCTGAAAATTAAACCTCCTTAGTCAGAAATGATGTACGAAAGAGTTGCAAATTTTAAAAAGAAAGTCATTACTCCCTAGGGATGACAAACTCGCCATAATTCCCGCGGGAACAATTTAGGCCATTGTCCTTCTGTATACAGGCATGGAATAACACCATTTACGAGCAAGTGTGATGAAAAAGATGTTAATGTTTACTTTTTGTATTTGACACAGCGTTGAAAAGGTTAACTATTACAATATTTGTACTAATCGAAATAGTATTGTTTTGTAAGTCATTATTATATACTCGTTGCTAGTATTAACTTTAATTAGTTTACCTATGGCATTGTTGCTGTGATAAAATACTTAATTTGCTAACGTATTTTTGTATCTGTAAGTTTTTTGTAAGCTATGAAATGAAAATGGACAATTGTTTTTATAGTGTTAAGATGTACCTCGAGCATGATAGGAATTAAGTTGACATTTTATTTTAATTTTTCAATTACATTTTATAAGTATAATTTTTGACATTATAAATTCATGTTATTATTAATATTTTGCACGCCTGCATGCAGGCTGGATACACTGTACCCTTCTAAACATAACACCTTTGTAACTGTACTCCAGCAAATAAACGCATTTTGATTTTGATTTTGATTTTGAAAAACCAACTCAGTAAAAACACTTTATTGTAAATAATTCGTAAAAAATAAAATAAAATATAAATAATTTATTTGTTCCTTTTTGATTTTATTCTGTTGTAACCACAGTTGTAACACATGTATAGACCGTTTGACATTCTATATTTGAAATTTGACGTAAATTCCATATTAATTTCTTACACAACTACATACAAGAGGTCATTTACTTAATTCACCTATACATACAAACAGTTCAAGTTAAATCAAATCTAGTAAAAAGGCGCATTGTTTCGTATCAATAAGTTGTAATTGGCATAGCATTGAAAACATTGGCGTGTGAGTGACACAAGGCGTTCAAAAGGTTAAATTTTACCGTCAAATTGGTACCAGGAAAGCCATAAATAATAAAAAAGACTCCATTTTGAGTTCTTGGCATTTCGATGCGCGACAAAAAACCCTCCACAAGTCGCACGAGACTGTATTTCACTGTGGTAAATAAACACGAAAATAATTAAATGTATTCACTAGAAAATAAACATGTCCCTGGTGTCGCCAGTCATAATTACAGGAGGTCATTACAAATCTGGGAACGATCTCCAACATGGATTCTTGTAGGTTGACAGCATAGAAGGTGTATCTGAAGCCAAATATGTCGATCTGCCTGCGCACATTGGTTGCGTTATATTTATACAGGGTGGGCCAAAGAATTTTGTACATTTGAAACCTCGATAAAAATTAAACTATACCTACATGTTTTTTCTATATTTTTTTTATTTAGTTTGGTCAAGTTTTGCATATTTGACATTAGTACAACTAGTACTTACTTTATTGTGGCACAGCAGTAGGTCATTACGTCTAGCGTATTTTTTTTTTGGGAACCATAACACGTTTTTCAGCGATAACTCAACCACTGTGGGCAGGCAAACTGACATATTTGGCATGAGGGAGTTGCCTTCTATCCTGGCAATCTAGAATCATCTATTTTGGAGATCCTTCCCAGATTGTGACCTACTCTTTTAGGATGAATTGGTTTACTTCGCATAAAATACCTGGCTTGCACAACATTTGTTGCGCAACGCCTGGTGACTTCACTTGACAGCAGTGACGAGATACGACATTTAATTCACTAGTAAAAACACTGTTTTAGGGTCATAAAACTAGGCTTATTATTCCTATAAATATACATAAGCTATTGGCAGGTACTTAACATTAATCCATAAATCCATAACCTACTGTATCACAAGTCGTTGTTGGCAAGTAATTACTAGATATTTTAATGAACTATTTACACGTTATTGAGTTGGAGCCCATCACAATTTAAATTAAAAATAATAACTAATACTAATAATTATGATAATAATTAACAACTATACTCAGGAGCAAAAATAACGGGTCAGAGTGCCTTTTTCATACTAAAGAGGCTATTTCGAAGCCTTGGTTCCTCGCCAGGGAATGCTTTTAGTGAAATCTGATGATGAATACCTCGAGCATCGATACAGGACTTCCAGAGTGCCTAGGATAACCAACTGAATAAATTTGCGGCTAACGCCGGAATTGAGCATGTTCAGAAAAACATCTAACATGGCAATAAAATGTAAGGAAATCCAAGTGCTAACCCAAACTCTCCCGCTGTGGTGTTAACTGATTGTGCGATCAGTTAGGTATCTTAAGAACCTTTGACCACCTCTATTGAACCTCGCAGTATCCACCATTAAACCTCACTCAGAACAACCCCAGGCGAGGAGCGAAGGCTTCGAAATAGTCTCGTTTGTATGAAAAACGCACTCTGACCCGGTATTTTTGCTCCTCAGTGTATAACAGACTGATAGAAAATTGTGCAAGTACTAAGTACCACCAAGTACAGATGTAGTTAATAACCACCATATACCATTGTATTTGTTCGGTTAAGTTAGATTTTATTATGCTTTCTTTGTCACTTATTGTAAAGCGGGGGGCCGTACTTGTATCTGACAAAATACTACATTTGTTTGATTATTTATGGCATCTGAATCTTGATTGCACTTGAGTTTTTGACAGTCACATTAATCCTAAGTTTTGCAGTCCGGTGCTTAGTCAATGCCTTTGGTTAATGCACGTTCATTGCTAGAAGTAGGAGCGTGGCGTATGCTGCAATCTTTGTCAGTAATTATTGAGCGTATATATGTTATTTCTAATTGCTCGCACTTTAATTTTGGATAGTAAAATCATTATTCCTAGTCTTGTCAGTCCGATAGCGATCTAGCGTCACGTTTCTAACTCTTTTGCATTCAAGGGACGCATCTCAACTGGTTGCGGTATAGGAGGTAGTGGTGGCGGCTGTAACCTCGGGTATAATGCTCGTAGAAGGAGTAACGTGGCCAAAGTGAGGGCAGCTGTTGTACCGAAGGCTGCGTCGGGCCCGCGTCGCGCGTATAACAACGCGACGCAGGCGGGGCCCAGCGCGCGGGCCACGCAACCAGCGCCTGTTAATACGCCCATCCAAACACCCTGTAAACAACACAAGTGCTATATCAGTCCTAATCATAGTTGATAGATAAAGCCAAAGTGGTGGACAAGGCAAGGAAATCAGTCAGTTTACAGACGATACCCGACAGGTAGGTGACCTACTTAGTTTGGCAGATGTGCCCAGCAATAAATTGTGGGCTGATTGGCTGCATAGATTGGCTATACCATATATGGTTTAGATCATATTAAAACCACCAGTTCTTTTGGCCATAGAGCGTTTCTACTTTAGGCTGTGTAAGGTCTGTGTAATTTTATTAAATAATACCGTTCGCGCCTAGTAAAATTATTGCCCAAAACTTGATTATCGCTATAAAGGTATCGATATTTATATGACAAACTATGTGCAAATAATTCAGACCATGGACTAAAATAACCTTTAGTCAAAACTGACCCAAATCCTTCCAGCAATTTCTGCACGTTTGTAAAACAAATCACCATGCAAACTTTCAGTTTTACTCTATGGACATAATTACAAGTTTTCACCACAAGCAAAAGCTTGTTCAAGTTCTTACCTGTGGCCTGGGCCCAAGGACTTTAGAGAACAGCGTCTGAATAAGAGTGACCCCGAGAGGGTAGCCAACAGACACTGCAGTGTATCCCAAGAGGAACTGCGGCACGGACAGCGCCCGGGAGGTCTCGCACCAAGGCTGCTTGTCCGCGGGGCAGCCACCGTCAGCCTCGCCGGTGCCGTTGGTGACTGCTAGTGGAGGAGGACCAGGGCCCCAGGGGATGCAGAGGATAGAGGCTAGCCCTACTAGGAGGAATCCGCCCCATAACAGCACCGCGCTGAAATAAAGAATTAGCACTTTGGTTACTGGACAACGATTACAAAAAGCTCTTGGTGGTAAGTGGGATCCGTGGCACACTACATATAAATAGAAAAATAGTTTGTCTCCAGCTTTTTAGAAGTTTCTGTTACCTATTGCCGCTCGGACGCAGTAGTGCCCGGCTGATAAGAAATCAATCCTGATATTGCACAACCATGAAGTTTCTGAATATGGATGATGTAGACAACAGTCAAACAATGCTGTTATTACAATTTCTTCAAATGCAACAAATAAGTTTAGCATTGTTTTACTGCTATCAACAATGTCAATAGTCAGATACTTCGTGGTCGTGCAATGTCAGGATTGATTTTTTATCCGCATAGTACAGTAGGGATGCGTCGATGCGCGTCACTCGATACGATAAGCGATAAGCACGCAACCAAACGCGGCCACGGCGCAGCCCCAACTTATCCGGTTCGGTGCGTCTTGTTGAGTTTAATAGTGGTGGATTACGGCGCCTTACTCTCGAAGCACGAAGCACACTTGCAAGCCGCGCAATGTACCTTCGTTTACCAATGTACGACGTACTAGTGTTTTCTAGGGTGTCTGGGGCCCATAGACATTTTTATGTTCTAATAGTCTTGTGATCGCAAATGTCTTCTCACCACCTTTGATCGTTTTCCTTCTCCTATTCCCTCGTTAAAAGTTTGAATTGACTCAACTTACCGTTCCTGGAACACCTTGGTAAGCGGTGCGATGAGGGCAAACGTGACGCACGCCACAACGGCACCAGCTGACATGAGAGCGCCCATGTACCGCAGCGCCTGAGCCTTGCCCCAGCCGAACTGGTCCATAGTGAGGGGAGTGGCCAGGGTCTCCAGCAGGACGAAGCTGAAGTTGAGCACGAAGAACGCCCCGACGAGGGTCCAGCTGCTGATGCGGTCTGGACGCAGCGCTTTGAGCGCTTCAGCCTCTGTTGAGCAAAGATGGATAGCTTTTAGAGTACTGCTGGCCGTCAAATTATGAAGTCCATGAGAGCATGCTGCCATTACGCTCTGTCTGGAATGAAGTGTTTTCAAATGCACATCATTCATTTACTAGGATTACAAAAGTTCATACAAGGTTAAATTTAGGGATAAAAGTCATAAAAATCTGTTGAAGCCATCATAAAAAAGAAAAAAAAGAAAAATACATTTATTCACTACACACACAAGACACACAGAAAAATAAATAATTGAAAACAGTACCTAACAACAATAAACAAGTAGTGAGTGTGTCTTCGCGGCAGTGAATCGGACGCTGGCTCAGCATAATGCTGAGGTGTTAAACACCTGCAGCGCTGATTTTCAGCCAGCTCCGAGTGTGACAGGCGGACACAACATTTTTTTATGCAGTTTTAAGGAAATATTCATAGAATTCTTAGCTGCATGTACAACTATTTTTGACGTCATTGTGAAAACAATAAATTTAAAAACATATTCAAATTCTGTGAGCATATAATACGATCAGGCAAAACTTGAAAATATTTTTAAAGAAACCTTGGATTAGAGCTATTTAAAGTTTTACAAAGCCAATTCTCAAAATATCTACGAAAAAAACACTTGCAAGTTAAGTGAGTCGTCTCTCCAATTATTTTTACTACGCACAAATCTAGTTGCAAACATATTTTCAGCTTCCAATCTTACCTGATCCCTTTCCATGAGCAAGCATAGCCTCTCTCGCAGCAATCTTCCGCTCCTTAAAGCACCAAGGCAGCAGCAGCACAAAGTTCACAGCCCCAAGAGCTGCATTTAGCCATCCTGGTGCTGTGTACATGTCCAGTCTTGGGCTGAGGTCCAGCTGGCCTGGGGGGGAGTAAGGGTCCCCAGGGCCTAACGGGGCAGCGGCGGCCTGGAGAGCTGGGCCGACCACGAAGCCTAGGACTTGTGCGAGGGAGACAGCTGCGACTGCGCGTGTACGCTCGCGTAGTAACGTAGCTGCTGATAGGTACGCGCGGGCTACTGCTATGTTCGCTGTAATATAATAAAGTTAAATTTATTAGCTTAGAAGCAATAGTATCTTGAAATTACTTTATCGCAGTAAATTGTTTCAGTAAGAGTGCAAGAAGGTACTGAAATATACGGCTAGTTATGTAAGTTCGACAGCTCCTGGAGACTGCACGTCGCTTGGGTTATAACCGAACTTCCCGAAGATGATAACTAGATAGGGCCTCTATGTTTGGCGGTCTTTGTCCGTCTTTGACCTGTCATGGTCAAGTAAATAAGACCTATGAAAACGTTGACAATACGATAGCAGGTCAGAAACGATATGGTTTTAACGTGATGAATAGAGACCGCAGGTCAAAACGATTGTGTTTTTTTCCGCCCAGAATCTTATTGTATTGTGATCAGAATCGCATAGTGATGAAAACTTGTTGAAAACTTAATTTAAAGGTTCTACTATATTCATAGAATAGCTAAACTGAAGTGGCAGTGGGCGGGGCACATTGCTCGCAGGACTGATGGCCGATGGGGTCAGAAGGTTCTGGAGTGGCGTGGCGCGTCTGGAGTGGCGCGGACCGGAAGACGAGCTGTAGGTAGGCCTCCAACAAGATGGAGTGACGACCTCGTCAGGATCGCGGGACCGCGGTGGATGCGAAAAGCACAAGACCGGTCTGAGTGGAAAGCCTTGGGGGAGGCCTATGTCCAGCAGTAGACGTCTTTCGGCTGACATGATTATATTCATATGGTGCGGTAGTATAAAGTGCATAAGTACCATCTGACTTGTCTGATTTAGTGAACACTTTTATAACCTCAACCTCAACCTCTTTTCTGGTAATTAAACCAACTAGAGTCCATATTTTGCACATCATTTTCCTGATGTTACATCATGGATTGTTTTTATTATGAGTATAATTGTTGTATGAGGTGAAAAAGAACCATTTTGAGGTTACACAAGTGTTTACTAAATAAGATAAATTAGATGGTATGATCTTAAAGTAGTGATGTTATATGAATTTAACGTGTGTCTGGCAACGTATCTCCCAAATTGACGGACCGATTTGGACGCGTTTTTTTTTCAAAGAAAGCTAATTTAATCAAGATGGTACAAAAATAGGTTTCATGAAAATCGAATGGGTCGTTTAACAGATATCAACTCTGATAGAAGGGGTCGCCCATAATTTCACCTATATTGATGTAACAGTGCGTTCTATTAAAAACTCTATCCATATATACACACAGTTCAAGCTTATAGAAGAGCGTGAAGGGTGTTAAGGCTAATCACACATCACTTGCGAGCCCATTAGCTGGATGGAACGAACGCACAAAAGTCAATTACCTAACCGACGCAATAGTTTGAACTTTCTATCGTCAAACTGGTTTCTGAGCTGAGTCGTCCAAGCGACGTATACCCGGTTAGTTTGACGCATGTTGAATAAAATCGAATCTTGTTTACTTTACTGATACCAACAGTCAGAGGCATACTAAAAAATACGATACATATAAATTGACATGACATCTTAGGTACCTATTGCTTTTAATTCGGCTGCCGTTACTGTCAAGATGTTACTGTTTTTTAGAACAGTAGAGTACTGTTATTGAATGTTAGACAATGACTGCCTAACCTAGAGACTGGGCCGTTCCCACAGTCAAACTGTTACACATTTGTAATTAAAACTATAATTATCAAATAAATAATAATAATAAAGTAACATAATATGTCCGAATCAATATGGTTATGCCGAAGCGCTCTTGCGGCGATAGCTATTGTTCTAGGTAAAACCATCTTTCTTTTGATTATCGTATTGGTTTTGACATGGTATCTGCTCGGAAATTTTCCTTTTTATCTCGCTTTCTCAGCTAGCTTTTGTACCTGAGCAAGTAAGATAAATACGAATTTATCCGACGAAATACGATCTACTTTCTTTATTTGCTACATCTGGCCTCTATTCTAATAATTGGTAGCAGCTATATGTGATGGCTACTTGTCAGTTATAATCATTCGTAACAAAAATGAAACCAATGAAGTCAATATTAATAAATAAATAATAATAAATAAATAAATATCAGGGGACAATGTCACACCAATTGACCTAGTCCCAAACTAAGCTCTAGGCTTGTACTATGGGTACTAGACAACGATATAAATACTTATATAGAGAAATATATACTTAAATACATAGAAAACATCCATGACTCAGGAACAAATATTTGCGCTCAACACACAAACATCTGCCCTTACCGGGATTTGAACCCAGGACCGCTAGCTTCGTAGGCAGGGTCACTACCAACTAGGCCAGCGCGTCGTCAATATTAAATGACCGTTCATAATAAATGATAAGAACAATTACCAGAACTGACTCCAACAAGTAATCTCGCGATCACCATAGCAGCTGCAGCGTTAGGACGTGCAGCATGCAGAGAAGCGTAAAGCGCTGACGCCAGCACAAACAGCGCTAACGAGGCTTGCAGCGGCGCACGCGGCCCTCGCTTGTTGGCCCACCAGCCCAGCAGCGGGGAACAGACTAGCTGGCCCAGAGGTGACGCGCCCACTGCCAGACCTAGGATCTCCTTTGATGCTCCTGGCTCCAACTGTAACCAATACGCAAGAAAAATAAAAGCTTGGCCTGTGGCTTAGGGGGCTTATGAGACAAAAACCTAGGCTGATATTCTAGACGTTAAAAACCATTTCGTATTTGACCTGTTCCCGTATTGTCGTTTTGACAGCTCTTATTTACTTGACAAGTTGACAGTAATGGCGGACAAGTTAAAAAAGAAACCATAACAGGTCAAAGACGATGGAATATGGTTTAACCGCCTACCAGAATAGAGGTCCTTTTTAACCACCTTCAAAAAGAGGAGGAGGTTTTGAATAGCTATACTTTCTAATTGGTCCCATTGTCAACAAGTCAGGATCTGATGATGGGATCTTGGAGAAATCAAGGGAACTCCTCAAATATTATAGGCGCAACTATAGCGATTTCGGTATTTTCCACTGTAACTCGTGCATTTGCTTTTGAAAAGTACTATATGGTGAAGTGGAGTGGAACTGATGAAAGCCACCAGAACTCCTTACGGTATCTATTTCAACGGTGGCGATAAGATATCTCGATTATGGTAGTTGAGCGTCTATGACGAAGCACATTTGATAGTTTAAATATGACTATGACTTTCCCGCGGCGTAGCTTGCGGCGAGCTTGAAATGTTCTATAGTTTGTCATTAATTGAGAAGTGGGACTACATAACAGCATAAATTTAAGATCACTAAAAAGTTTTTTTTTTTTATAAACAAAAGCCCGCCTAAAAATAACTTCTTATAAAACGGTAGGTAGGTCAGTCCAACTGTATTCAGCTTTTGGTTTAAAGGTTTGGCTTTTGGCTTTTGAGGTGGGCCTTGTGTGCCGCTTCGACCATAGCTGATCTATTCTTTTGTGGCAGCCCTTTGTTTAGAGCTCTCCGCAAATGCCTGTTGCGTCCAGGAATTTCCAAATGCTTTGGGCAGTGAAGAGTTTTATCTCCTGTGGGACCATCCATGATAATCTCACCATCCAATATCGTTAACTTTATGCCGTGCCATTATCGTAACCAATGATCATCATTAACGTAACGTATCGTATTCGTCGTTTGCGCTCGCTACCACCATCCTATCCATTAGCCTACCGCCAAACAGCAGTGTTCGCATTCTTGTGTTGTGTTCCGTTCAGGATAAGACAGCCGGTGTAATGACTAGCATAGAGGCATTCCATCTTGGTCCTCAGGGTTGGCAACGCATTTGCAGTCTTAGGTTTGAAGTGCCACAAAAAAAAACAGTGTACAAATCGAAGTGGAATAAAGGCCACAGTTCAAACCTCGTCCATACTATTAATAATTGATGGTAATATTGTTCAAACATAGTAATCACGATAATAATAATTGTCATGGACTAGACGGTGTAATACCTTCCTAGGATGCCGTGAGCGTGTGTAATGTACACGTGTACTCTCATGAACAAAGTAGTGACGTTGCTGGCGCCAATCACTCACAGCTGAGTTGGTGCCGATCCAACGCTCGTCACAAGGCCCCGAGGCCACGAGGCCACGACTACAAGCGGCGGCGGTAGCAGCAGCGGTGAGCGTTTGGAGGTGTATAGGACTGCCCTTTTAAGCCAATAGGCAGTATCACAAATTCAATAGCGGAAGCAGATTCAATCGTCCCGCGTTAGTGATAAGTTTGCATTTGCTACAGGATTTGTGTTTGAGATACCGTCATTTGTCTTAGCAGGGCAGAGGAGTGTAGCGAGCATTTTCCTATAAAACTCTTATTTTGTTCTTACCAGAATTTCAATTCGTATTTTTAGGGTTCCGTACCTGAAGGGAGCCCAATGGGACCCCTATTTATTTAAAGAGCTGTATCTTTTGAACCGTAATAGATCGTAATAACGGTCAAACATACAAGCGGTTTTTATAATACCTTAAGAAAACGACAAAAAAAAAAGTCCAAATGTGAGTTGGTCTCGCGTTGAATCGATTCGAAATAGAATTCTAATCGGAATATATATAATAAAATACCTAATGTGCGGTACGGAACCCTCCGAGTCCGATTCACGCTCGGCCGCTTTTTTTATTCCGATTTAAGTGTTCAGTTTTTCACTGACTCGTTTTGTCGTGTCGCATTTTTCCTAATCCTGGAATTTGTTAATTACACTTAACGAGTGGTGGTTTCGCCCTTCGTGCCTGAAGCGAAGCACACAAGTAGGTACATAACTTAACTCACCATAACTGAGAAAATCACAATTTGGAGATCCGTGAAGGAAAATCAAGGTTGGAAATTATGAGCCCCATACCATCCGGTCAGCAGTATTAGCATTGTTGTGTCCTGGCGTTAGGACAAGAAAACCGGTGAAATTACTAATTAGCATAGAGATATGCCTGGACATGTCAGCCGAAAGACGTCCACTGCTGGACATTAGCCTTGGGGGAGGCCTATGTCCAGCAGTGGATGTGTTTCGGCTGACATGAATGAATGAATGAATAGAGACATTCCATTTTGGTTGCTCGTAAATAAAGATAGAATGAAATACAAATAAATTGTACAATATTTGTGCTCATCCATACAATGAATACAAAGTATACAAAAGTTTTTACACTGATACAAATCTTCGCCCTTACTTGAATCAAAGCCCAGGACCGCTATCTTTGGATACTTTAGCAACTAGGTCAACCGTATCGCCAGTGAGAGCCCGTGTTTGTGTTTGTATAAAAACATGACTCAGACGCTCATGGGCGGTCTTTGCATTATGCACTTATCGGTGACGAGGGTCCAAAGGTACCCGTGACGCACGAAGACCCCGCGTGCGATGCGTCTTTGTTTGTGGGCCCGACGCACTCCGCATACAAGATACCAAAAGGATGGCTTTATGTGCTTCTGCATGAAGAACGTGAGATGGGAGTTTGCGTGTCAAATAATTGCTGTTTGTGACCTAGTTTCATACGTCCATTCCAATAATACCAGAATTTCAAAACAATGGATAACACTATTTACCAGATTCCCAAAACACCCTACTTCGAAGTATGGATACGTGTTGATACCTTCATTTGAATGTTACGTTTTGGGATCCCAGTGCACTGAGAATCTGGTATTTTAAAATGCTGGTATTCCGGAAATAAGCGGTTTCATAATAATCTACAAGATATTTAAAAATTGTAATAATCGAACTAGGTTTTAGTGGAGGGAAACGTTATCGCATTTTATATGGACATTTTTAGGTTGACATTCCTGTTGACGTGTGTGTGTGCGTGTTCGTCTCAGTCTGTGGCATCGTAGCTCCCAAACGGGTGGACCAATTCGGATGCGGTTTTTTTTAATAGGAAGCTAGTTTAATTGGGGTTAAGTTTGGCTAGGTTTTATTAAAAACAGTTGGGCCGTTAAGGAGAAATCAGTTCTGAAAATATAGGTCGTCATTTCACGGGGGATATTTAACTATTTATGTATGGGCTGCATTTAAATTATGCAATGAAAAAAAACGTAGGTAGGAAAGCGTACTGTCTGATTAGTACGGTAGAGCGCTTTCTGTTCTTGTAGCGGAAAGACAATCGTTAATTTTGACGTAACTTATTCCTTTAGACTTGACGCTGTTATTATGACAGGGTTCTTTAGGTGCTCCACAATTAAAGCTGTTGACTATACCTACTATTATTCTGTAGTTTGTATTTTGCCTTGAGAAGGCAACTAGAGTCGCAGGGTTAAGGCATTAGCCTTAACCCTGCGACCCTAGTTGCCACCAAATCTAGTCGAACCACCTTCCAAATTAAAAAGACATCGTTTATGTAACGTTTGTACAGTTGGGCTGTCTCTTTGTTTTTGTCGGCGCACGTTTTCAGACATCAGTATAAATTATGGGAATGTTTTGGTGATTGTTAATTTAAAACGCTGTAATAACCATTGTGTTAGGTGTTAGGTACAAGTCTTACAACCGAGACCGTGTGATTTATGAACCTTTCAAGTTCCAAGTAGTGAAAGGAACAGAGTTATAGCAGATTTATAGCTCTGGACCCTTTTTAACGCTGGGGAAATGCATTTACAGATGTAGTGAATAAACCTTTCCCACCGTTTTTGGTCGGATAAGTTCGTATTTATCTTGCTTTTTCAGTTGGCTTATTGATGTTTCTTAAGCTAATTGAGAAGGCAAGATAAATACGAGCTTATCCAAAAAAACTAAGGGAAAGATTATTCACTACATCTGTACGCATTCAGCTGGTTATGTGGGACTCATCAGCTGAGAGCGTCTGGAATACCCACCGGTATACCATCTGCGTTCTTCAGGGAGGTGCCACGAGACCACAAACAAGAGCATTTGGCTGTGGCACTTCGGCGTCAACGACTCTGGGGTGGTGCCTTAGTTTACGAAGGTACCCTCAGACCTCTGATGCGTCACGATGAACGAAGGGGCCCCCGAACCGACCCTCCGGCCAGCGCAGTGTTACGGAGTGGGGAGGAGGTGCGCATGAAAATGGAGATGCGAGTAGACCCAAGTCCAGATTACTACCAACATCTTAACCTACCGCCAAACAGCAGTGTTTGCCTTATTTTCCAATTTTCCCAGGTTAGGACTTTTTTTTTTCTTTGCCCCTCGGCGACTTAAACAGCTACTACCGTAGGAATATGACGTTTCCACAATGAAGTGATTTCGCCAGTGTCAAGTATATATAAGTATAAATCAATATAGCACTAAAACACACTCCAATCTTCTCTAGGAAGATTGGGGGCGACGTTGTACGGTGATATGTAGGACAGAGGCTAAGATAGTTTTAACCTCTGTACCACTGCGAGTCCACTTGAAACGAGAAGTAAGATGCCAGATACACGAAATAAGTCCAAGTCTTCTATCACTGTGCAACACAAAGGCATTAAAACTACAAATCACTAACAGAAAAGAACTTTGAACACCTAAATACACAAAAATAAAAACTAAAACAAATTACACATCCGCCATCTTTTGACGTTGCAAATGTCCCCAGGTTAGGACTTTAAGGCCCGTATTAATAAACTGATCTCAACTCTAATGTTCTTCTCGACATGCGTCAAAAATGACAGCGTTCTATGGTTTGGTGTTTACTTTGGCGTATCTTGTGACGGGCCTCATAGTCAAGATGAGTTTATTAATACGACCCTAAGACAGCAGTCTTGGGATTGTAGTCTTGTGATTTAAAAAGGCCATAGGCCTCTGAGATCTCGTATAGTAAGAAAAAATAATAATATTTTTAGTTATCATTACGTAGTAGGCAATTATTATGAGTTTGAGTTTGAGTTTAAATGCAAAGTGCGATCAATTACCAGCTCGTTTACATACAGTGACCTCTCTCGGTGCGTGACGGCGCTAGCGTCACTCAAACTGACATGGGATCAATCGAGTTGAGTTGGCAACAAATTTAACTCGAAAACTGCTTTTAAAGGCCTTTGTAATAAATTGATCTAGCTTCTACATCGTCATCAAATTGTTGACATTTTGACGGCTACCTACTTACTTCAACTGGTCTGGGCAGAATGCTGGGTCAAAATGGCCTTTACTAAATTGAAATACAGCCCCTGTATTCGCTTCGGATCAATCTAGCTTTAAAACTGGTTTTATGAGTAAGTATACTGTATTATTTTTTTATAGTTCGAGCCTAGCTGCAACGGTTTTACCATCAGACCTTAGTAGTAGTAGTAGGTTAGTTTGCAATGTAAGTACACTAGCTGTAAGAAAATGCTCATCAAAGCGAAATGCTTGAGCTTCCGCTGGAAGCAGGACTAAATCAGATCTACAAAGGTAATATAGAATTATTATTATTTATGGCGTAAGGAAGGCAAACGAGCACACAGGCCACCTGATGGTAAGTGGAAACTGTGACCCATAGACATTCGCATTCACAAGACTGCAAGCCTAAGACTGCAAATGCATTGCCAACCCTGAGGACGAAGATGGAATGCCTCTATTCTAGTCATTACACCGGCTGTCTTATCCCCAAACCGGAACTCAACAATGCGAACACAGCTGTTGATATTAATACAAATACTGCAACAGCACCGGCATGGTTTTGGAGCTCACACGATTGTGATCTGATCCATTTGTACCGCCAATAAAATCTCGAGCATGCTTAGAACCTTGTGATTGCGAATGTCATTGAAAATTTCACGATTGTCGTTTGATATTCAGTTTTATTACGACAAACGCACTATATTTAGCTGATATGTCTCGGTAATTATACTGCATACTGTTTACTCCACATATGATCTTTTTCCGCTGGCTGTATATAACTTGTCCTACAAGTTTTCAAGGCTTCTGTTAGTGCAGTGCCCTCTCTCGCTGCAACGCAGTAAATGACATTAATTCCTCAATAAGTACGGTCGGTCTTATCTAAGTACTTACACTTTATTGCTTTGTCTTGTTTGAACTGCTTCACTAATCTGTCACAGGTGTTTTAAAGCGACAAGGTGGAATTATGAACCGATTTTTTTTTAGTTTTAGAGTTTTCCGAGGTGGTCCTATTTTCACCAAATCTGATTCTCATGAGGGGATCCGTGAGGAATTGAGGGAATTCCTCTAATATTATAGGCATTTTTAGTAACAAGTCCAACATTTGCATTCAGAAAGTATCATTTGGTGAAGTGGAGCTGATGATGAAGACCACAGATGGCCAACGGAACTCCTCAACGGTACCTTTTCAATAGGGAGGCGATAAGATGTTTCGATTAAAATAGTTGAGCGACTATAACGTAGGACATTTGATTGTTTAAATATGACTGTGACTTTCCCACGGCGTTACTTTGCGTCGCCGTTTGCTTGAAATTTCTTAAAGTTTCATATCAACTAAGAAGTGGGACTACATAACAGCGTAATCACTAAAATCTATAAAATAAATTAATGGTGGATACACACATTTAGCTGATATGTCTCGGTAATTATACTGCGTACTGTTTACTAGCTCAGAGAGTTAGCATGCTGAAGTGGCAATGGGCAGGCCACATAGCTCGGAGAACTGATAACCGTTGGGGAAGAAAAGTTCTCCAGTGGCGGCCCCGCACCGGTGGACGGAGTGTTGGACGGCCTCCCACCCGGTGGTCTGACGACCTGGTTAGGATCGCGAGGAGCCGCTGTATGCAAGCGGCTCAAGACCGTGACTTGTGGCGCTCTTTGGGGGAGGCCTTTGTCCAGCAGTGGACGCCCCCGGGCTGATGATGATGATGATGACTGTTTACTCCACATATGATCGGTGTATAATTCCACCTTGTCGCTTTAAATCACCTGTGACAGATTAGTGCAGCAGTTCAAACAAGACAAAGCAATAAAGTGTAAGTACTTAGATAAGACCGACCGATGGCCGATGGGGTCAGAAGGTTCTGGAGTGGCGTCCGCGGACCGGAAGACGAGCTGTAGGTAGGCCTCCAACAGGATGGAGTGACGACCTCGTCAGGATCGCGGGACCGCGGTGGATGCGAAAAGCACAAGACTGGTCTGAGTGGAAAGCCTTCGTGGAGGCCTATGTCCAGCAGTGGACGTCTTTCCGCTGACATGATGATGATGACACACATCATTCAAACTGAAGTCGGCGACACAATATTTTTAACCAAAAGCCGACTTCAGTTTGACTGACCTATATCTTCGTTTTTGAAGGCTGTTTTTGTTTGTTATTCATAATAATAATAACTAGAACATGTTCAAAAATCAGACTTGATTTAGGGTGATTAGGGGGTGAGACACGTTACCCGCCCGGGCTAAAAGTAATTTTTGTATCTACATATACACTCAGGAGCAAAATAAAGAGGCTATTTCGAAGCCATGGTTCCTCGCCAGGGAATGCTTTTAGTGAAATCTGATGATGAATACCCCGAGCATCGATACAGGACTTCCAGAGTGCCTAGGATACCAAACTGAATGAATCTGCGGTTAACGCCGGAATTGTGCATGTTCAGAAAAACATCTAAAATGGCAATAAAATGTATGCAAATCCAAGTGTTGACCCAAACTCTCCCGCTGTTTTGTTAACTGATTGTGCGATCAGTTAGGTATCTTAACAAATTTTGACCTCCTCTATTGAACCTTGGAGTATCCACCATTAAACCTCACTCAAAACAACCCCTGGCGAAGAACCAAGGCTTAGAAATAGTCTCGTTTGTATGAAAAACGAACTCTGACCTGGTATTTTTGCTCCTGAGTGTAGATACCTTTATTTTATATAACCAAAGTTAAGAATAATATGGCATCGAAACAGCGAATTGCATAAAGTACCTGCGTGTTATTAGAGTTGACCACGAATAACCCACTATTAAATAACGATTAGCGTTTCCAACCACGTTAAAGTACTTAATTACTGTAAATAAACCGTGTTAATACAGTCACTAACGTTAACTCTGACGATTGCATATCACGTTTTCTATTAATAGCGATTGTCTTGGAAAACTTCGTCGCGAGCGAACTTAAATTTAAATAAAGACTTACGTTGTCGCAGAGACATGTTCATTCATTCGAACAGTGTACGTGATTTGGTTGTTGTGATAGTGTTTTAAGCTGGAGGATAGAGAGAAATGAGCCAGCTGGCCATCAGGTAGATAGTTATGGATGCTGCCAATGGACACGCCACTGAAAGAGAGGAATCGCAGATGGCAGCGTATGAAAAAGAAATAGAAATAGGCTCGTGTTCGGGGCATTAGGCGCTCTATTTTTGAAAACAATATGAGTGTAATTTTACTACCTTATGCCCGGTTCCTATATTCAGGAAACGAATCGTTTTCCTTACGCCTCGTTAAAATTTGACACATTTTGTACGCAGCAGACGTCATAACGCCACGGCCCGTAAGGAAAACGATTCGTTTCTTCAATATAGGAACCAGGCATTATTAAAATAGTTCTCATGATGTTACTTTTAAGTTAAGAGGCAGGTGGCTGACGGTGCTGTTTGAATTAGTTTTCCGACCCTCGCAATTTATTTCAGCTATTTCCTAGTTAGTTTACAAATGAAATGCCAACAATACGGCAATACGTTTACGGCACGTTGCACCTTGCACCTTGTCTTTTGTTTTTGATCTCTGCTGTTGTGAGATACGTACAGAAATTGAGAATGACCCAATAAGAGTTTAGAATAACAGTCCTGTCTCATTCTCTGTCTGAGACTAATGGGAGAGACTCTTGTCACAGTATTTCTTGTTGAGTTATTTTCGGCGACCTTCACGGGTCGGGTATTTGCATTTCGTGGAATTGGGTAAGAAAGCGTTATATTTGCGAAAGTGTCGTGAATATAATATTCTGTGCCAATTATTCTGATTTTCTTACAAAACTGTTAAATATGGCATTGAAATTCATCTTATGTAGGTCTAAATTCGGACGAGTCGAGGTTTGATAGAAATACTTAGATGTTTAAATTTATAAAATTAGTCAAACTGTTGTTACGTTTGATAATAGTGTTTTACAAGATTAACATTATGAAATGGAAGACAAAATGTGGGAGTTGAAAACTTCGGGAGCTGTAAATAGTTTTAATTTCATCTCTTGGTTCTTAACGTGATCGAAAAAAAAGAGAATTGAATTAGGGACAAACAGGGTGCCATTCGAAACGCATTTATTTTTTTCGCATAATGATATTTTCGCATAACACCCTTTTAGGCTGAAATTGCAGAATTTAATAAGCGTCTATTGTGTTGATTTGGTTAAGTAAGGTTAGGTTAGTTTTTTATAATAATAAAAATAACACCCTTTCTATTGTAAAAACCGGTTTAGGTCAAATGATTTTATGTCATATTATTACTACTATGGTGACAGATGCCTTATGAAACGATTACCTTACATCCTTAATAGCTTGCCAGCGGATATAAGATCCGAAACCAACAAAGTTAAATTTAAACGTAAGTTATTCAAATTCCTTTGTACATAGTTAGTACTTAAGTCAGTCAGTGTCAGTTAGTTAGTATTTAAGTCTATATTGAATGTTACTCGTGTATTTTTATAGTTAAGCTGTAGAGACTCAACTTACTGATTCCGCAGTCAAACCGTGCAAGCGGTTTTGCGGGACATTATTTATAAGTTACGTACTGTATTTTTTATGATTAATAAATAAATAAATATATATATATTTACATTATGCGAAAAAACCATTACCTATGGATTCCGATAGAGACCCGCACAATTAGGGTTTGCAATCCGAATAATCCGAATATTCAATTATCCGAATATCCGCCGAAAATAATATTCAAAATTATCCGAATACTAAACCGCGAATTATCCGAATAAACGGATATTTTGAAAACACTAATAAAATCATTTATAAGCAGGAAAAAATAAAAAAAATACGAGAAAAAACACTAATGACTAATGACTAATGACGTTTTATGTCCATCTGTAGGTATTGCCCAAATAAGGTGTTTAGACAAATGTTCCATATTAAGAATTATATTTTATTAAATAAGTACCTCAATACCAACTTACATAAATTACATAATAATTTATATTGATTAAATCTAGCAGACACGAATTGTTACTAATGTTACTATTATTAGGTATTGAAATGAGCAACGAAAACACGGTATTTAAATGCAGATAAGGCGGATTTTCTACCTGTCACTAAAATAATTATTGGTATTACCAGTATTACTCTGATCCGACCGAACACCGAACCCATTCACTCAATCAGTCTGTATATCTATTACATACGAAGGTAGGTTGTCTGTTATTGTTTCGCGTCGCGTCAGGCGTGGTATTTAAAAAAATGTGATTTGCAATTTTATTTTATTATATAAATTACATATTACGTGGTGCGATAATGACAACTCATATAATGATTATAAAAGCATGTTGTATTTTTAATTTTCAGGGTTTTTGTTACTTGACTTGTTGATTTTATGCATTACACACCTTTAAATACGCTAATTTTGTTTTATTTTATAAAATACCAAAATTATCCGAAATTATTCAAATATCCGAATATTCGGATAATAAATATTGAAATATTCAATTATCCGAATATTAAAAAACTGGGCGGATATTGCAAACCCTACGCACAATCGATGTATGTTGGATGTCGAGCGTTTTCCAACGAAATTTACGTGAGTAACCCGGTGATATCTCTTTAATATGTTTGAACTGTTCAAACTTCGAGTTAAAAAGTGACTTCTATTTCGGTGCAAGTACCTATAATTGTCTTAACAACGACCAATTAATAATAATGAATTCCCTACATAATCTTGTAAAATTGGTTGTAATTACAGTTTACAACTATTAATCTTCAAACATTTATTATGAATATGATAAACACGTTCGGCGCCGCCGCGTTTACATTGCTCAATAATTTGATAAACAAATCAAAGGTCTGGCACGGAACTGTACCGTACCTTGTGTTGATAATTATTGTTATCATTAGATACACAATGTATGAACGCGTGCGCAGGGTCAACGACCACGAATGCGCAAGAAAGTCACTGCCAGCGGCCTCGCTGTATATCGGGATGAATCGGTGCGGCTGCAGTCGGAAACAAACACTCAAAATTCTGTAAGTATATTTATTTTAGTACGCTTGGTTACTAAGTAATAAATTGGACGCCCCTCTCATTCACTCGTCATTTAAATCTAAATTGGGAGATAGAGAAGATAATGTTACTTGGAATATCGTCGTTCAATGGCTTCTGAATACCAAATGTTAGGTTGTTTAAAGGAAATAAAAAAAGCATTGTCATTTACGGGCTGTTTTGACCTACATGTACCTACAAACAGATTTAATAATTTTCATTTTCCTAACACGGATTGCATAATTTTGATGAGTAGGAATAATAATTAAAATTATATACTTACAGGTGAAATGTATTTAACAATAAAACGTATGAAGTAAAAACAAAAAGGTTACCTTCGCTCTCCTGCTTGTGTTACCAATGTTACGGTTAATAAGCGAGTCAAAAAAAAGTGTGCCCCCATGAGCCGTCCTATATGCATTTACTTACTACAATGGTCAAATTCGCAATGAACTAAGTATATAGGTGCCAAATAAAAAGCACCCAGAACTAACGTATCTACGTGCATGAAGAGTTTGAATAATGTAGAGGAAACGAAAGAGGTATGTATGAGAGGTATGTAGCTTTTTTTTTTTTTTAACTCAAAAAAGAGATAGTATGTAGAGCTGTGGGCATGTTTGTTCCAGTGGACCTGGCGTCCCAGGCTCATAGCATAATACATAATATCATAAAATTCATCAAATATAAATCTCACATGTACGTAGGTATATTGAATGTGTCCAAAGACTAAAACTAAGACTTAAATTAGGTTTATTGAAAGACAGAGAATGAAAATAGATACATTTACTAACAACAAAAGCACAAATTAAGTAAAAAAAAAATATAATTAAGCCGCGTTCTGCGCCGTGTTTTCGATGTTTTTAAACATCTTAAATGTTTTCAAACAGAACAGTGGCGTGGCGAAAATGTTTTTTGTTTAAAAAAAATCCCCGCGTGCGTCTGCGGGGGAGGGAGTCATGTTTTGACTTTATAAAGTTTTGAGTTTGAGTGAAGAACCTATCAAATAGGGCATTAATTATTTAATTTATAATTATTTTCAATGGAGTGGAATTGAGAAAAGACGCTGTATTTTATTCAATTGGTAAAAGAGCGGCCCATAATTTAACAAATTGTACACGGATGACAGCTGTCAACAGAAAAGTGAATTGTTATGACAAACAATATATTGTTCACTAGAGTTGTGCGCGCTCGTTCACTGAGCGGGTCACTCCAAACTAGTACAATCACTCAAATGTACTAATTTGGTCTTTTAGTTCTTTTAGTACACTAGTACCTACAGTGAAAGGATCTTGTCTGTCGTATGGCCGGGTGGTCATTTATTCAGATCGCTTTGCTGTCAGTGTCACTCACTGCTCTGTTCGGTTCTTGCTCAGCGTGTAGATACTAAATGAACTAAGAGCAGAAACTTTACGGAATAGTTCGTGCTAGTACAGTGACGGGAATTTATTCTTTTTGGCTCTTAGTACATGTCCACAACCCTATTGTTCACTCCAAAGTCGCAATGGACGTGCAGTTGTACCTAAACATGTTTTGTAACATATTTCGCTAACATGTTTTGTTAGTTTTTTGACGCAGCGGAAACGCCTTTATACAGAGTTGGAAAGTTGTTGTGAAACGGCAAGATGGGAGGATTTTGGGTTGGGTGGTAAGATTTTTTTTTTTTTTTGGCATTGAGAAGGCAACCGAGCATACAGGTCACCTGATGGTAAGTGGAAACTGTGACCCATAGACATTAGCATAAGACTGCAAATGCGTTGCCAACCCAGAGGACTAAGATGGAATGCCTCTATGCTAGTCATTATACCGGCTGTCTTATCCCCAAACCGGAACACAACAATGCGAACACTGCTGTTTGGCGGTAGGTTAATGGATAAGATGGTTGCAGACGGGCCATTTGCAACGTCAAAAGACGGCGGATGTGCAATCTGTTTTAGTTTTTATTTTTGTGTAATTACTTAGGTGTTCAAAGTTCTTTTCTGTTATTGATTTGTACTTTTATAATGCCTTTGTGTTGCACAGTTATAGAAGACTTATTTCGTGTATCCTGGCATCTTACTTCTCGTTTCAAGTGGACTCGCAGTGGTACAGAGGTTAAAACTATTTTGACCTCTGTCCTACATATGCTATACTACAACGTTGCCCCCAATCTTCCCAGAGAAGATTGGATTGTGTTTTATTGCTATATTGATTTATACTTATATAATATACTTGACACTGGCGAAATCACTTCATTGTGGAAACGCCATATTCCCGCGGTAGTAGCTGTTCAAGTCGCCACGGGGCGAAGAAAAAAAAAATAGATGGTTGCAACGAAACAATAAACTCGAAACGTCAGTCTCCACATCCCGTCACTTACCCGTGATTAAATCGGAAAAAAGTGACGAGTTTGGAGAAACGAGAAGAACGTTATGTTAAAATAATTCGATAGTAAAGTGGCAACATTTAACATTTAACATATTATAACAATAGCTTCTGATTGACGCACCCCACTTATCACTCTATCGCACGCTAATAAAATCTGTCGCTAAAAGTACCTAGTTACTTGTGTGTGCGCGAAACGAACGGATGCTTTACTTCTGTGATAAAGACTATGTACCTACCAGCAGCAAGATAGTGAGATATTTATTACGGAACACAAAATTTAAAACTTCGGATATTACCATCCCTTTTACTCGTCGTCCCCAACTAATTTCAAAGTAAAAGATAGGGCTATAGTATCTTATCTTATCTTGCAGATGATATCGACCCCTTTAGGATCTTTTATGCCTCACGATGTTTTTCCGTCACCGTAAGAGCATCGGGTATTGCACTTAATTTAAAACTCATTGGTACATGGTGACCGCTGGGGCTCGAACTCCATAGGTACCTTACGAGCACGGATCGACACCCTAAGTCTCTATCTATACCACTGTACGGTCGACCAAGAAAGTGGTCTACCAGTTTTGACAAAAGTTTCTGTGAGATGTAATTATCGCTATTGACACTTGTCTCTGTCATGATACCTATTATTGCAAGGGAAAATCGAACTTGTTGTATCATGACGTGCAAATGAACTGCAACCGGCCGTCTGTACCATGTATAGTAACTTCGTATATCGATTAAAGGGCCTAATATAGCTGTTTATCTCGTGACAAAATGTGGCTAAAACATCCGTCACTTATTGACACGTAGGTATAGTATAAGTACGAGAGTGACAGATGCTTTGTCCCCATTTTGTCACGCGATAAACGCAACCATACTAAGCCTGAGGAGCTCTATTCTCTTCGTCTCTACACGTACTGTTATCGCATATATTTTTACACGGCCGCCATAACTGAGTATAAGTAGTAAGTAAGAGCTATACTTATTCATAATTAGGTAATTAGACGATACGAAAACTGTCAAAGTAATAAGGTTTTAGTAGTCCAATTAAAACAGAGCTCCAGTTCTGTAAAAAAAATGTCATATTAAAATTTAAATATACTGAGGTGCTGTGTAGTTTTGCCGGATAGTGCAAGTTTGTGGCCTTCACACTATACCGGACACCGGACATGCCTCTCTGCAATCAACAACAATGACATACCTATTAGCTGATGACTTTTAGAAAATCTCAGTTGTTGTCATTGTGAAACTATGATGGACACGAAAGCAAGGTTGGGGGGATATGATAACGAACAAAGTCCTAAAATTAGTCAACTCGAGTCAACTCTATTAAAAATACTTTGGGAGCTAGATAATTTTGACGATATTTTTGATTAGACTCACGCTCATTTTGAAATCAGAGCGACACAACTCAAAGTGGCTCATACCAAATATCATAGACCTCAGTAGGTAGATATAGAAGGAACTCACAACACCGACAAACTCGTAAAAGTCGTTAACTGCATTTGTTTGAAAGTGTCATAAGTTGTTTGTAAGTTTTTTTTTTTTTTATGGCTTAGAGAAGGCAAACGAGCACACAGGCCACCTGATGGTAAGTGGAAACTGTGACCCATAGACATTAGCATAAGACTGCAAATGCGTTGCCAACCCTGAGGACTAAGATGGAATGCCTCTATGCTAGTCATTACACCGGCTGTCTTATCCCCAAACCGGAACACAACAATGCGAACACTGCTGTTTGGCAGTAGGTTAATGGATAAGATGGTGGTAGCGATCCAGACGGACCCTGCACAGGCATAAGTTGATGCAATTTATGTGGTAATTAAGGAACCAAAGTGTAGCTAAGTTAACCAACATTCAAGTAACTATTATCATAGCCGACGTCAGACACCGGAGTTCTTTAGTTTTTTGGAACATTCTCGGATTAATTGAATAATATAAATTAGTAAATAACGACACAGTAGGTAATAAATAACGAATGAAACTACTAAACTACATACCAACATACACAAAAACTCTGGTGTACCTACAAATCGAAGCCCTGAAACCCCAAACTGTAGTTCGTACGAAAGTCTAACTTAGAAGTAGCTGTAAGTACTTTTTATGACCTTATAGCCTCTATTGACATACTAAATTCAAACCACTCTCACTTTCATACGTGTTTGCGACAAGGTATTAAAATTAACAGCTGTGTCTGCGTTCGACTGTAATGTATCAAAAAGTACCTATGAAGTCCGTATTCGCGAATCGCGTATTTTTTTCGGACGGCAAAAGGTAGTCAAACTATAGTGCAATAAACGTCATCAAGCAAACCAATTACTTGCAAATGCATACCTTGTCGAGATATGGCCAAACGCCGGTAAGCACAATGCTAAAACCGAGCGACATTTGGAACATGGTGAAGTAGATCACGTATACGCTGCGCCAACGCTCCTTCCGTTCCAGCTCCGTCTCCATGGCGTCCAACGGGTCCACACCGTCCAGCCGCGCACCCAGCCCATTCTCCACTTCAGCCTTCTTCTTAGGCGAACCCTTCTTAAGCCACTCCATTATCTGTGTACGTCAATGTCACTTGAAAACACTCTCACTTTCGAGCTGTCATTGCAAACAGCTGTTTACATTTGCACCTATTTTTGACAGCCCTCGTATACTTGATCTTCGTGGTAATAGGTAAATGGCACGGTTTTTTAGTGTCCAACGCGAACAAAGACGCGGGTAAACAAAGGATTTGTTATGCGCGCGCATACGCGCTTGTTGTCAGGTCTCCCGCGCAGCTCGCGCCCGACTGCGCGAGCGCAGCCGCCCCGCGCCCCGCCGGATTGATAGCGACGACTATTTATATTCCAAATAGATGGATTACTAAACAATACCTATTCATTTCTCTAATGCTGATTGTATTGTTTGTTTTATGTATGTAGGTGAAACGACGATGACTAAACTTGTTAAATACTATTTGTACAAAGTAACGTTAGTAAAGGGCAAAAGTAACTTATTTACTTAGATAGAAAATTTTAAGTAACAAGGGACATTATGGTTTTTAACATTGAAAAAATGTTACCTATTTACCGTTAATCTCACTTGGTAGTTTAGGTGTCATTAGTTTATAATACTCCCACCCGAACCCGAGGGAGAGATCTATTTTGAGTAAGTATTTCAAAGTATAACTTTTCTAGTTACTCCTGCAATACATTTTTTTTATTATTCATCTCACGTACGTAGGTCAAATTAATAGCATTTATTTTTCAACAGGCGCTTCTCTGCTCGAGAACCGTGATATTCAAGGCTAAACTTGCTTAAACTTGTTCCCATTATGTTACTCTAAACAAATACCAAGTAAATAATATTTATAATTTATTTAGTATCAGGGCGAAACCATTTATTTTAATTGATACTAAATGACTTTGTTAAACTTTATTATGGCAACATTAATTTGGCTGAAAACCAAGTATCTAAACCGTTTTGTTCGATAATTTGTTCACTACGTAAAAAAAGTTTTGTCGAAACGAAGGCTCGGGAAAAGTGGTGGAAAACTGGAAAATCCACTTTTCAGATTTATTTACAGACAAGAAGTTAGTTCAATTAACAAAATGTTTGTTTCGCGCCCCATCGTGTCTCGTCTTTTCCAGCAAACAGGTTAGTCAATTGTTTTGTTTAAGTATGATTTTCGAATAGGATTTAAAGTTGTAAATGTCAGTTGTTTCTTGTACGTACACTGAGTTTATAAATATATTGGTATAACTTGACGAAGTTGATCTGGTGTACTAGGAGGCTTCAGGCTCCGCCGTCACGGTACCATCCTTTTTCAGAGCCAAAGAGTTACATAACAGTTGGACATAACCTAACTTCTGTCATTTGACTTGTTATCAGCAGGAAAAGAATCCATTATTGAATGAAGGTTTACTTTAGGGCGTAGGTACGGGATTCTTGATATCGTCGTAATTCAGATCTTAAAACAACGTTACAAATTTATGAACTAAGATAAAATAAAAATAAATCAACTATTTATAAAAAATGACCATCATGCTTATATGTATAGCTTTGTTAAACACTTAAGAAATTGGTTTAGGTTTCTTTCTATCCTCGTAAAGCCCAACATCCTATATTTAGGACATTTGTCAACATACTTATAGCAATGCATACTTAAATAAATACACAAAGACATTCAAAACTCAGGAACAAATACTTGTACTCCACACATCTGCATCACTAAAACTTTTGCCCATGCTGGGAATCAAAACTGGTTTTTGAATTATTATCAATTAAATAAAGATCAACCTAATTGACTTTGACTGACTGAATGCCGTGTTAAGTACTTATCTACTTATCATGGATAATTTGTACGAAACTCACTCTCATAGTACAAGTCTAGAGATTAGTTCATTCTTCTTATACGAGAATCCTAAAAAAATACATGTAGAGATATACTTTAGGAATTACCCAATACACTCAGGAGCAAAAAAACTGGTCAGAGTGAGTTTTTCATACTAAAGAGGCTATTTTGAAGCCTTGGTTCCTCGCCAGGGACTGCTTTTAGTGAAATCTGATGATGAATATCTCTAGCATCGATACAGGACTTCCAGAGTGTTTAAGATACCCAACTGAATACATCTGCGGTTAACGCCGGAATTGAGCATGTTAAGAAAAACATCTAAAATAACAATAAAATGTAAAGAAATCCAAGTGCTGACCCAAACTCGCCAACTGTGGTGTAATCTGATTGTGCGATCAGTTAGGTATCTTAAGAAACTTTGACCACCTGTATTGAACCTCACAATATCCACCATTAAACCTCACTCAAAACAACCCCAGGCGAGGAACAAAGGCTTCGAAATAGTCTTGTTTGTATGAAAAACGCAGTCTGACCCGGTATTTTTGCTCCTGAGTGTATTTCAAAACTAGTATATAATGTAATTTGGCTATTAAATTTCTGTAAGGTCTTCTGATAGTACTTTAAAATTGATCACTTACTTGAACAGCGGCAGCTGCTGTTGTATTTGATAGCCTTAACTACAAGAAGTAACTCATTCAGTCACTATGAAAAACTTTGATTGTCTAGGGTTAATATGGATCCAGTGAAGTGTGTGGTAGTTAATTAGTTGATTATTTATCTCTGAATCTGATTCTGATAGTTCCTTAACCTTTAACTGATACTTTGAGAATGCTCTGAAATGACCTCGTCAATTAAAGGTTAAAACAAACATAAGTGCTTGATTGCCCTCTCTACTATGCTAAAGAGTATATTTTTATATTGGGTATATTTGTCATGGCCAAGAGATGGATCGCCCTGTTAATGTTAGGGTGTTGTGTCAAATACCTTGCCCTGCTGAAAATGATGATGCTTATAAGTTGATGTTTGTTCCAGTGCGCCGCTACCACGCGGGGGGTGAGTTCAAGCCACCCACCATGGAGGAGCTCCCAATCCCCAAGGGCTCGTGGCAAGCCAACTACGATGCGCACCAACGCCACTACAATACTGTGCTTATCGCTGGCATTGCATTCACCGCTGGCACCCTTGTTTTGGTGAGTTCATGCAGTACAACAAAATCTGTGAATTTGTGTGGTATCACATAAGACTTTGGTAATAAAATAGTCATCTTTATTTGGTTGCAACTCCATGGTGTCCAGTAGGGGTGCCTGAGTACTGTCAGGTTCTCCTCATAATCACTAACAATTTATAAGTAATCCTCATGTAATACTCATATAGACCAAATTACCTTGTCTGAAAGTTAAAACATTTTGTTTGTTGAGTATTATAATCCCAACTAAAAGACAAAAATGCTCCTGTGGGTATGTACCCAAAGCGTGAGTCTGTAGCCTCAGCTGTCCGTTTGTCTGTGTGTCTGCAGGCTCTATGTCATGAACCAATGGTCTATTACATTTTTTTATAGAAGGCCCCCATATTAAAACTGTATGGAATCCTTTTTTTGTGTCTGACTCGCACTTGGTTGATTTTTTTCAACAGTTTCAATTGTTCTGAAAGTTGTCCAAAAGCTTTGTTTATTTTTATTGCCTAATCCATAGCAACGGAGTTCAAATTTAATGAATTTGTACCTGCACTCTTGCTCTCCATTCTACCAGACAATCAAGTGGCTAGACAGTGAAACAAGTGGTGTGAGATTTCAGATTAATGTCATTTAAATGTTTATTTTCAGGCCAAGGTTTCCGGTCTGGTGTACCTGAACTACTCGCCCCCCCAGTCCCTGGACTAAGCCAGCTGTCTATTTAGTGTAATCAATTCAATTAATCAATAAATCAATAAATATTACTAGCCGTTACTAGTTATCACCTTTTATTTGTATGGTACCTTTATCTCACTTCGTCCGCGTACATTTCGATGAAGGATTTTCCGCTTTTTCCTTTTCAAATTAGATCCAAATCCGTTCAGCTGTTGCAGCGTGAAGGAGAAACAAAGTGACACTTTCGCATTTATAATATTAGTGGGAATAAGTTTAGATCTACGGTAAAACATCCTATTATTGACATGTACAATATCAGATTCTTGGTACCTAGGAATTGAATAATTAATTATCACATTAATTCATTTGAAATACAAGATCATGATGCCACTCGTCAGTAGGGTGGCGTTTAGAAGCGTGGCGGAGGCGGTTTTAGGGTGCGGCTCCACAGAGGCGGAGATGAGCGGAGTGGAGCGGAGCTGTGCCCATATTAACCAATAGAATCTAACCTAACGTGCGCATGTGTGCGCAATGCGTGAGCTCGAAGTGACCACATGCGCCTTCTTTCACAACAGCTGTCCAACTTTGTGTAGGGTTAAATATATTTCGATTTTGAACTGAATTGAAATAAACATAATTGGCAAAATATAGAATATATTCATAATCATAATTAAATATAATTTATCTTACATCAATAATTATAGCTATACAATACTATTTATAAACAATATTCTAATATAATCCTTAGCGGCTAAAAGGACGGGCGATGCAGCTGCATCCCCCCCCCAAGATATAATTAGCTTTAGTTTTCAGAAGTATAGTATCGCATATGAATCTATACTTTTGATATAACTCATTCTTGATTGTATGGAGACTATACCGTAGGGTATGTAACTTCTTGAAAGCAACTTTGATTTCACTTCGATCATATTTCTTTTGACATGTATAACCGCTGTAGAGCTTGGTCAGTGTTCGCGGGCGATGTCTGAGAACGCGTCGAGAATGTCTTGTGTGGTGAGAGGCAATGCCAGTCCTGCGCCTGGGTAGCACGCCGCGATGCGGGCCTGGGGAAAGAGCAATATAAATAATATGCCGTCTTTGGAAGCGTTTTTAGCGGGTGTCTGCCTTTTGGCCGAAATATGTTTGGCAAAATATATCGTTCCCCAACCGTTTCATTTGCCAACTCGCTTTTTTTCTGTACCTGTAAATATTTCAGGAGTTTTATAAAACTAACCTAACCTACAGGGTTACACGATGGTACTGAAATAAATTCTGAATGATTTACACTTGCAAAAAAAAAGCGGATTGACAAATAAAACGGTTAGGAAACGATACATTTTGCCTAAAATATTTCGGCCAAAAGGCAGGATACCTTTTTTAGCAGGCTAAAATACCACTGCAGTCCGATTTAGAGGTAAAATAAACGACTTTGTTTCCTCATATCCGACCGGTCTCCTTTGAGTAGAATTTGCTATTTTCAATATTTAAGGTAGGGTAAAAGTACCGGTTTTGGCCATCAGTGCCCCGTTTTTGGCCATTCTAAATTTTAACTAATATTTAAAGCATTCCAAAATTTGTTTATAATTTTACCTTTATATTAATCTTCAGTCTTAACTATTTATGAATATTATTTTTAATATTACAGTATTTTTGATACTCGATTCAACCTAAGTGGCCAAAAAGGTACAATGGCCACAAACGGTACTTCTACCCTAGTAGCCGTCCATGTGGCGACCAGTATATTAATAACGGAGGAGACCTGCAGCGCGCGGTGCTGTGCGATGAACTCCTCCTGCATGGCGCGCCACACCACCTGCAGCAGGCCGCCCTCTTCGCTCAGCTGCTTCTCCGCCGTGCGGTACAGGCGGTGCAGGGACTTGCGCACTGCAACACACAATCAGTACCAATATAATAGCGGTTCACTATCATGTCTACATGGAAATTATTGTAGCTAAATCGGAATATTGATAACCTGAAAATCATAGGACAAAGGAAATCCAAGAGAAATATATATTACTTAGATCTATGACTAATCGTAAATACGTCTTATCTGAAATATTGTCCAATTGGGACTCTCTCACTATCTCAAATCGATCCCTGTAGTTGGATTAAAAAATATGTTATAATGAATTAATTATAATAAAAGTAAGAAATGACCTTTATTTGACTCTTTTGTGGTTTTGAATAAAACATATACAGTATTTTAGCTTAAAAGTACAATTTAGATACCTATCTAGCTGACACCTACGTTCGAAGACAGCTGTTGTCACGTCAATATAATGAATTGCTGTTCGTTAGTCTCACTAAAACTCGAGAACGGCTGAACCGATTTGGCTGATTCCTTTTCGGTTGTATTCGTTATTGTCAGGGCAAGGTTTGTATGAAAGAAAAAAAAACCACCGGGAATGTCGGAAATTTGCAGCGGGCGAAGCCGCTGGCGGGTCACTAGTTGTTTATAAATTGATTGTAATTCTTATGATGAAGTTGATATTATATTAATGAGACCATTTCTCTTGTCAGTTATGATGTGCGATAAATAAAGTCTAGGTAATAAGCAATGGTTGAATGCTTATAATAATCTGAAATAGTAAATATTATATCGTATTGCGATAGTTTATTTACATTATTTTTGAATGAAGTTCGTCTATTATGAGTAAGAATTCTCTTTCTAAATAGCTCCGCCATTTTGCTATAGTAAATAGGCGAGGTTACTTTTATTTATGTTAAATAATAATCAATTATGTTAAATAATAATAACACTTAATCATGAAATGCTAATATATTTAAGATCCTTTAATTGTAGTTTCCTTTTTTAATTGCAATCAGGTATTTTTTGAGGTGTATCCCAGTTGTGAAAACGTCATTTTGAAGCTACATACTTTTTGATGGGTAACTTATCGCAAACGCTTTTTTTTACCTAATTTCATTTGACGTTTTGTTTGTTAACGTTTCTCCTATCCAAGATTTACATCATCATTTTTTTTATTTCACTATTTGTCATTAAGTCTTCATCATCATCGTTATCAGCCGCAAGAAGTCCACTGCTGGACGAAGGCCTTCCCCAAGGTTTTCCACAACGATCGGTCCTCTGCTGCAGTGCTGTCATCCAACAGTTTCCCGCGACCTTTATCACATCGTCGGTCCACCTTGTGAAAGGCCTGCCGACACTAAGTATACCATTAAGTAGGTAAATATATCTTTAGTCTGAGCAACTTTACTCCTTGTATTTGCCCTACATTATGTATTGTTATTTCAAAGCCATTTTTCACTTCATCAATGCTACATATATATTTCGCTACGTTACGTCAAATTTTAATTTCAGCCCAGAAAATGTTTGTAATTAGATTTAACTACCCAGAAAATGCAAAGAGCATGACGATTCAGGGTAGGGCCTACTATTGAAGGCCATTTGCACGTCATGAATTCATGATACAACAAGTTTTCCCTTGCAATAATATTATGACAGTGACAAGTGTCGACCTTAGCGATAATTAGATCTCACAGAAACTATTGTCAAAACTGGTGGACCACTTTCTTAGCAGATCGTACATTCAGTTCGTCAGATAATAAATAAAATGAACTGATCATGAACATGCACTTTGGTAGTGAACTTTAAAAGCGTTTTGAAAAAACGAATGTATGCTAGGTTGTAGGTATAAGTCTCCTGGGCATACCCTCGTGCGCGGGGTACATGGCGAGCAGCCGCTTGAGCTCGTGCTTGCTGAAGGCGGCGCGGAAGCAGACCTCCTCCTCGCGCACGCCCGCCGCCACCGCCTCCGCGATGCCCTGCACACAAACATAAATCTTGAGATACCTATATATTGCCTCTATTACTTTCTTAAACGTTTAAAATTATCGCGGTAACCTATCGTTGTTTCAAAAACTTTTGTTCTCTGTTTCGTTTGTTCTTATTTTAATTTATCCAAAAATTATTTTTCTCTGAGCCCACGTTTCAAATTTCTTAAAGAGAGATACCTACAGAACCTATAGGTTAGGTTAGGTTAGTTTTATAACAATCCAGGAAAGTTAAATGATTTCCGGATAAATGATAATTCTGCCTTTTGCAAGGTGTTGAGGTGAAGTGAATAACGATGAACTGCACTGGTCAATGCAAATAAATCTGTGCACTTGCGATGTAAACTTCTGACACGTGTTTGCGATGAACTTACCTAAAGACACCTCAATCTGTCCGACCAGTGGTCGTGGGTTAGTGCAAGTTGCTAGGGGTCCATTACATATTTATTTTTCCAAAATATTGTCTTCTTCTATTTCCTATTGGGCGGCCAGCAGTGCGTGCAGGCAGTGGTAGTTCTCCAGCTGCAGCACGGCAATACATACCTCGCAGAAGGTATTGAGCTTGTCCAGCGGGCGGCCGAAGGACTGCGTGACGTGGGTGCGCAGCGCTTCGTTGTACCGGGCGCGCGCGTCGCGGCGCAGCGCGTCGAGCGCGGGCACGCGGCGCGCGGCCAGCAGCGCGTGCAGGCGGTGGTAGTTCTCTAGCTGCAGCACGGCGCGCGGTGTGCGCGGGTGTTCGGCACCGCGGATGGCCGCCAACATTGCGCCGCCTAGCGCCGCGTACCAGCGGTCCAGATCAGCGCGCCGTCCGCCCGCCGCGAATATCGCTGCGGAAACGGGTGGTTCGAGTACTATAGAGGTGCTGAGACCACAAAAAAGGTGAAGATTTCTTCGGTACATACTTCACAGATGCATCACACTACTTTCACGAGATTAAGAACCATTTAACTGTGAAGGATACAAAATGGATATAGAGAATCATTCATCAAGCCCCACCCGCGAGCCCGCGACTCAGCCATACACATTTCACACATAACTGTATTGTTTTTTTGAAACTCTACCAATAACCAGAGTTTAACACATATGCGAAGCATCGTTTAGCACACGAGTTTAGTCGGCAGCTGTATGATGCAATAGACTGGGGCACGAACATTACGTTTTTTCGTCATCGGCCTGTATCAGTACTGCTGGATATAGGCCTCCGGCTGGAAATACGCGTCATTTTAGCCTGTCGCATCCAGCAACTGCCAGCGATCTTTCGCAAATCGTCACTCCAACTGGCTGAATGGCGCCCTACACTACGGTTGCCGAGTCGCGGTCTCCACTCAAGAACTCGTTTACCCAGCGGCTATCAGTTCTTTGCCAAATACGACCCGCCCACTGCCCTTCACCTTGATAATCCTGTTTGCCACGTCTCGTCGATGACTTTGGTTACCTGTCGTTACCAATTTTTACCTTGAAAGAAACTCCGAGAATAGCTCGTTCCATAGCTTGCTTAGCGACTTCGAACTGGTGGCCAGCCGTACTGTGTGTATTCACTTCACAGTACCGTAGGTCATGACTGGTGGTCATTGACAACGACAGGTCTTGGATCTTGGTGGTCGTTGATCACGACCCTGGTTTTATCCAGGTTCATTGCAAGACCTATTCATTGTGAGGCTGACCCCAGGTCGTCCAGCAGATGTTGCAGCTCCTCAAGCGACTTCCCGCGATCAAGACTATATCATCTAAAATCGCAAGTGCGAGTTGTGATCGCCATTTACGTTAATACCCTCACTTTTCCAGTTCAGTCTTAAACAGATTTTACAGTACGCTTGGGAACAGTTTCGGGGACATGACATCACCCTGTTTTACACCTCTGCGCCTCTGGGTGGGTCCAGACTGCTGGTCCTATACTTGGACATTCATAATAGCAGATTCGTAAAGACATCTCAGCATGATATTGATATACCGATAGGCTACTTGACAACGCTGTAAGGATTCCAAAACAGCCTAGGTCTCGACAGAGAAAAAACTATTTCATAGTCCACAAATGCTCTTTCTGTTCTTTGAAATTCTGTATAATCTGCCTCACTGTGTAGATGTTGTCTATGGTGCCATATCCTTTCATATTCCGGGGGCTGGAACTTCCGAGCCAACACGATCTCGTCTTGGTCGATGTCTGGCAGTTCCTCGGTGTAGTGGCTTGTCAGTTGTCAGGGTGGCTCTGGAATCATGGTCGTTACGCTGGTACAGTGTATAAACAGCTATAAAAGTCTTTTATCTCCGCCAATATCTCCGGTCTTGACCAAGCGGTTTTGCCCTCGCGTGTCGTTAACTTCGTCAGGTGGCTCCTTTCAAGCTGCTTAGTGAATACCTTAGACCCTCAGGTCTATCGTCGCTTAAAAGAGGCGTTTGTTGGTGCTCCGAAGGTCCCGGCGTACCACCTTGGCAATGCGTTTGTTCAGATCTGACCTTACCGACGAAGTAACCTGAGTGGCTTCCCGTCTTATTGTCATAAGCCGTAGAGTCTCGCTCATCTAAGAGTTTGGACTTTTCGTCTAGCCGTTCGGCAGAATTTGGTGCCCTCGTCTGTAAGCGTTCGGATCAGATTAAGTAGGATCTCATCTACGTCTTTAACGGGATTCAATGCTGAGAATTTACTTCCGAGCATACTCTGGAACTTCTCGGAGCCCACCATGATACGGAGTGGATTAGGTAGGAGTGTGGACTTCATCAGACGACTTCTTTCAAGCTTAAGATCTATATTCAAAGAGCCTCAAATAAGTCGGAGATCGGATCCTGTATTAAACCTGTTGATCACTAAGATATCTCTGAACATGTGCTTCTTGTCTGTTATGATGAAGTCAATCTCGTTTTTTGTCAGTGTCCGGACTTTACCACCACACCCGTGGGGCTTCATCTTGAAAAATGAGTTCATCTAAAAGAGCCTCTCTTTCTCAAGGAAGTTGACGACCATTTGTCCCCCGACATCCAAACCAGTGCGGTTCTACATTAGCGTTAAAGTCAACATTGAAGTACGCTTTCGCTGTACGAGCATAATGTGCATTGTTATAGAGGGTTTCATTGACGAGAAAACCTACGGCACCCTGGGATGTCTGATCACCCTCGCAGTAGTACCTAAGGTGGCCTGATTCTAGGGTAATATTGTCCTCTCTCTCTACGTACTTCAGACAGTCCTAGGACATGCCACCTTATATTCTCCAACTACGTTTCCAACTGCACCAGATGTTAATCAAGCCGAAGACTTCTACAGTTATAGCGGTAACCTATAGGTTGCCGGGGTCAGTTGGGATGGGCGGCTCTGCCGTTACCGTGACAGCCGCCTTGACCAGGAATAGCACCCGGGACTGAGACCGGGACCTGGTGGTCGATTCATTATTAAAATGGTGTCTTTCATTTTGGGGGGTAAACGCCCATAATCGCCGCGCTGGGCTAGCGGGTTGGCGATTTTAGGGGCTCGGATTTTCGGACCGTTAATACTGCTGCCTATCAACGGTTTAGGGGATATGGCAAAGTTGAGTTGGGTTATACCGTCTTCAGCCAGTGGGCAAGGGAAGAAATCTATAGAAAGGGAGGGAGAAGGGGTTGGGATACTACTGTCACTGAAGATAGAGATTGTGGGAATAGTAGCTAGAGCAGTTTGGGGTCGCATACCCATAGTAAAGCTAACGGATAGATAACTGATTCTAGTATCCACTCTTTGACGGAAACAAAAGGGCTAATAAAATTGATTGTTTGATACGACATTAAATGTAATTTTCAAGGAACATCATGAAACGTCTTTACTATTTTTGACTCTAATCATATGATGTGAGTGAGGGATCTGTTGTCATAATTTGTCTCATCTCAATGTAGAAGCACTTAAATGTAATGCAAAAAGAATTGCTAATGTTGTTATATGATACATTGGGTATATATGACAAGGAATGTATAGGCGCATAAAAATAATTTAAGCAATTTGAAACTTAGAAACACACATCAAAAATCAAGGTTCATGTTTTGATGTGTGTTTGTTTTGGTGTTGATCGCGGTGCCGTTTGCCGCGCTTAAAACTAAATCAGTTTTTACACACTGTTTTTTTAAACTAGATTTTGGGAATACACATAAGTCACTGCCGGTGTCCACCAAAAATTGTGTTTTTGACCGCTGATCGGTTACGAAAAGGCGACCGGTACTCGGGCAGTCGTCGGCCGCCATTACTGATTGCCCTTGCCGTTTCCCGCAAAATCACACGGTTGTACGCAACGATTTGCATTCTCGCCGAATTTGTGGTGATACCAGCACGTTGGGAACTTCCGATAGTTGGAATTTGTCCTTCGTGCTGATGACGAACGCCCGCGTCCACGCTGTCCTCCAGGTGTTTTTGACCGGCTGCGCTGGCGTGACATCTGATCGATCTTCGACGACAGAGCCAACATCTGCCGGGACAGTGCTGCAACCTCCTGGCTCAAAGAATGTGGTGCTGATGCTGACGCTGATGCTGATGATGTCGATGCTACCGCTACTTGCGGGCGTGGAGGAACAACCTCATGAATCCGGTCAGCTAACTCGGCTACCTCGTCTAACGATAGCTTCGCCTGGGACGCGATGATGCTCTGCGTAGTTGCTGGTAGTCTGCTGGTCCATATTGACCGCAAAAACTCTTCAGGTACCCCGGGACCAGCCAAGCTTTTTAAATGCCGGTAAAACTGTGTTGGCTTCCTGTCTCCTAACTCCTCGTTAGTGAGTAGCTGGTTTATCCTCTTCTCCCGCGAATCTGACAACCGCTTAGTGAGCTCGGTTTTTAGCTGCTCGTACCTATTTGCCGACGCTGGAGCAGTAATAACGTCCTCTACGATAGATGCGGAGGCCGAATCCAGCTGAGCCAAAGCATAATGAAATTTTGTAGAGTCCGTTGTTATATTGGCCAACACAAACTGGCTCTCAAGCTGTACAAACCATAGCGCCGGTTTATCGGGGTAAAATGGCGGTACTCTTACACCAACTCGGTTTAACTCCAACTCTTTTTCCGGCATGATGTGTTCTTTCTCGGGGTCACCAATGTAGTTGTCACCTGATAGGGATTCCTCCGTAGACATAAATTAAACGTCCGAGTGTAAACAACTATGATTTATTGCACGAAACACAGCACAACGATTAGAAGGAGAAAGCTTATATTTTTGCCAGAGAGTTTAGAGACACCAAGAAGAAAGTCAGAAAAGCACAAGCACAATAGCCTTAAAATATAGCGAAAGCGTAAGCGTTACCGAAACTGTTTGCGTAGTCTTATCGAGCATACGAGCGGCGTGCGCATAGGAGCAAAGCGTAATACGTACTGGCGCGAGCGCATGGCAACAGCGCAGCCGCAGCTGCGCGCCACGCAGCGATAACGTGATACTCGATATCTAATACGAAAGTTGGGTTCGCTTGTCCGCTCAACATACAAAACATTAACATGACAAATAAAATATTTATTTTAGATTGGTATTAACATTAAGTACTAATATTATTTATTAATATCAAGTAATAATATTACGTATGAATATTCATATTCAGTATGAATATTCCATGCACAATCAGTTAATTAATTATATAATGATAACATGTTAGAGTTAGGTTTAGTTCTAAGTTTTAGACTATAATAACAATGTAACTAGGTACAAAGTACACTACATGTGTAACAAAATGGGTTCGATTTGAGAAGTAGAGTTGTAACATAACTATAAATAGTACATTACTTAACAAGGGCTGTAAAAGAAAGAAAGCCCGAAATCGCAGGTATTTGAGACCCGAGCCGTAGGCGAGGGTTGTAAATATGCGATAGAGGGCTTTCTTTTTTACTGCCCGTGATGAGTACACAATTTTACGTCTTCACCTGGCCACAATGCGAGTTTTACCGTGCGCGCAGCGTGCGATAAAACTCACATTATGGCCAGGTGCTACGTAAAATATGTTCCCTACCTTCGCAGGCCGTGCTGAACTCTTCGAACTCGGGCAAGAATCCAAAGAGTCCGCATTTGGGGCGGCGCGCCGCCTGGCGCACGGAGTCGGGCAGCGCGGCGATGCGCTCCGCCACCGCGCGGTCGGCGCCGCGCTTGGCCGCCACCGCCGCCGCCGCCAGCGCCGCGCGCGCCCACCGCGCCTCGCCGCCCGCGCCCGCGCCCGCTACCGTCCCCGCGCCCGCGCCCGCGCCCGCGCCCGCTACCGTCCCCGCGCCCGCGCCCGCGCCGGCCTCGCCCGCGCCGAGCACGCGCCGCCCTACGCATGCCAGCGCTCGCATTGCTCCGCTGTCACGATTATAATACAATTTGTACAACATTGGTGGCATAAGCATAGGTGGCGCCTTAGGCATTTAATGTTTTTGCAACTATCAATAATTTTATTTCAGTGTTTGATTTCAAAAAAGTTGCATTATTTTTTACTAATACTGATTAATTCTTCCTGCCGTACAAACAATGTTTTATTCTTTTTAATGTGGTTTACCAGAAACACTGTGACAGAGTGGCCGTAAGCCGAGACCAATTTTTAAATGAACACTCTGTCACGGCATTCTATGAAAAACAATATTTAAAAATAATACCGTGAGCACACTTATTTAGTAGGCACAAAATAAAAAAAAATATGAAAGTATATTAACATAATAATCAACACTCTAATGAGACGCTTAATAAGATGCAAGACAAGCTAATGTCAGTAAAAAAGAAAACCGACCCTACCCCCCTTCTGGATCAATCTGATATTAACGAATAACTAGCATCCGTACAATACTCACAAGGGCTGCTTCTCGAGATGTCCGACGAGCGCGACGAGCTCGGTCTCGAGCGCGGGGAACAGCTCGGTCATCATGCGGCGCGTCTCTGCGCCCGCGCCAGCGCGCCGGCCAGCTTCATCGCTCTTCTCGCTGCGGTCGCCGTCACTGCCATCGCCCTGAGAGTCCATGGATTGAGTGGATAAAAAGTAACTTATAATTCAAGCAAAATTTCCATTGTTTTTTCTGATACGATAACCGATTTTTCATCTTTTTCATATGATTTCTTATCACTTTGAGAAAGGGTGAGAAAGGTTATCGTCAGGAGCTGAATATGTGTGGATCGACGATCCTCTTAAATACCTTGACATCCACGTCGAGGAAGAAGAACTGCGTGCAGAAGTCTTGCTCCGCGTTACAAATATTCTCCACGAGAGTCAGTACCTGCACCAAACACATATTATTAAACCCCAGCGACCCGCACTCGATTCGCTTCGGTTTACGTGAGTATTCTATTACACCCGTATATAAAAGACATTCCGTGAAAAATTCTCCAACTGATGGTGATAACGGCATCACAATCCATTGCTTGGCGTAGAAGTTAAAAGTAATACGGACAGACAGAAAGATAGACAGACGCGGAAAGTGACTTATAATTTTATTTTATTTTATGGCAAAGAGAAGGCAAACGAGCACACAGGCCACCTGATGATAAATGGAAACTGTGACCCATAGAAATTCGGATTCACAAGACTGCAATCCTTATACTGCAAATGCGTTGCCAACCCTGAGGACTAAGATGGAATGCCTCTATGCTAGTCATTACACCAGCTGTCTTATCCCCAAACCGGAGCACAACAATGCGAACACTGCTGTTTGGCGGTAGGTTAATGGATAAGACGATGGTAGCGATCCGGACGGACCCTGCACAAATCTTGCGAGATAGAGATTCATTGTTTTATATGATACTATTCTTCTCTTCGCTTCGGTTTATGCGAGTTTGCTGTACATGTACAGAATTTATTATACATGTAAACCTTCCTCTTGACTCGCTGTATCTATTGCTGAAAACTGTATTAAAATCTGTTGAGAAGTTTAAAGATTTAAGCGAACAGACAGCGGAAGCGACTTTTTGTACTATGTAAAGATAAAGATAAAGAACGTTTGAATTCTCCTCGCCATGGAGAAATGTAAGTATACTGACGCTGTCGAGGGGCGTGTCGGTCTTAGCGGCGGGCGTAGCCGCGCGCGCCGCGTCGCACGCCGCGCGCACCTCTCGCTCGTACACGCGCGCCCACGTGCCCACGTACACCTGCGACCGCACGCTCGAACACATGATCCCAGTAACACAGCAAAGCACTAAGTACTTTTACCAATAAAGATCTGTATTCTGTATTCTGTAAAGGTACTTCATATCAAAGAGTTGCAAAGATAAATTGATCAAAACCTCGAATTATCACGACGGTTATAAATGTTTTGGTTCTGTGATTCAAAAAAGGTTGAACTTTTTTTTGTATGGTAACATAAAAATAGAAAATAACGATACATCTTACGTTTTACTTTTGTACAGTTTTTTTAGATAGCTAATCTACCGATAACGATTCAAAAGATTGTTGGGTTTCTATTAAATTATTAGCAAACTCATTTGCCCTAAAGAAAACAGAACTTAATTATTATAATAAAATAGTATAGATCCGTTGTAATGGTTTTAAATAATAAATTAAGTAAATATGTTAGATTTACTTTAGTGTTAAGTCCTGCACTATATTGATGCAGTGACACACCTGTTATTGGTGTTTGATACTTATTTATTGTTCGTGTGTACTTACTTATAAATCAATAAATAATGATAGGCGCAATCGCCCTGCATACCTTAGCAAGCCCGTCATACGCCTTTTCATCCATATCCTTGAGCCACTTCATGAAGGGCGCGTACGGCAGCAGGTCGGCGTGGTGCTGGCGCGGCGCGGCGGGCGCGGGCGGGCCGGGCGCGGCGGCGGCCTCGTTCCCGAGGTGCACGAGCAGGTTGTTGAGGTGCCGCGCCAGCGCCGCCGCCAGCGCCTCGCGCGCGCGCGCCAGCCGGCGCAGGCGCTCGCGCACCGCGCCCAGGCGCCGGCGCCAGCTCGGCTCCCGCCCCGAGCTGCGGAGCGCGCTGCGCAGCGCCGAGCCCGCCGCCAGCGCGCGGGCGCGCCCTTCGCTGGTCGCTAGGGAAATCTGGAACAAAAGTAAAAGTGTAATTCTACGAGCAGTGCGAGTGCTGACAGGGAAGATATGCTTGAATTACTTGTACGGGATTGTGTTTAGTGCTCACTACCCTAAAGGTGGATACAGTCCGTGAGCTCTTAGAAAAACCTTCGGGTTTCGGGGGCAATCGGAAGGCTTCGTGTTGTAGAAAATGACAGTGCACTCGTTCTGTTTTCATTGATTTATAGAGCAGTAAAACCACCACTGACTTTTTTATTTAGTTAGTTATTTTCGGAAATCGATTTCTGCAAATTGTGAAAAATTTAGGTAGTTACAGAATTATCAACAAGGTTGTAGGTAATTCTGTAGCTCTGCCTACCCCACTCTGGGGACGAAGGCGTGAGTTTTTTGTATATATAAGTATGTGTATTTCCATGGGGAGTCAACTTAAACACGTATTCGTACACGTATTTCTGTAAAAGAAATTGATAGTTGTTAAGAAAAGTTTTGATTGTAATTATTTTAATAAGGTTCAAGACCGTTTTATAGGAGCAATAGGGATTTCGAAAAGTACATTAAAGCATATAATATATAAATGTAATTTCTAAGAATCCATAGGTGGGTATAATAGCTCTTTAAAATACTTCCAAACTAAAGTAGTGTGAGAAGGCGGGGTGTTCTCTATTTAAATGATCGATAGAAGAATTCGATAATTATGATTTTGTTTTATTTGTATCATGACAAAAAGTCATATTGCATTAAAATTTGAAAAAGATAATTAGACGTAATATTATTACAGTAAGGTTTATTTTGTATTGATGGTTATTCTTTACAAAACTTTTTACGGTAACTTCGAAAAGTTTTGCAAGTTGTTAACAGAACAGAACCGCATAATCACGGTCGCGTGTCAGTATGCTTCTAAAATCCGAAGGTTCTTTTAGGAGCTCACGGACTGTACTTTAGCTGTAAACAAAATTTTAACCCTCGTCATGTAGACAGTTAATAATATTCACATAGTGTGAAATTCTATTGCCGTTATAACAACAAATAATAAAAACCCGGCAAGAGCATGTATAGGGTTCCGAAGCCGTTACTACAAACGAATTAGACCTCGCGACAAACATAGCTATGCCGTTGGAAAACTGTTATCCCCATACATAGAGATAGGTCGCGGTCAGTTTACCGGGTTAGTCTCATTTCGTTTAAAACGCAGCTAGTCTAAGTTAGCAAGGGGTCTAAAACGCAGCTGGTAGCCGGGGTCAAAACTCTTCTGGTCTAAAACGCACGTCGTCAAAAACGCAACTGGTCTAAAAATACATCTCGTCTAAAAGACTACTGGTCTAAAAATACATCTCGGTAAAAACGAAACAGGTCTAAAATACATCTCTGCTGGCGCCGCCGCGTGCGCGCACCGCTACCTACCGCAACTCTCCGCTGCAGCGGGCACTCCACATACTCAACGCCACGCTCGGCGAGGCGCCACACTGCGATGTGTTTGCCTCAGGCATTTCAAAAGTGGTTGATGAATGCAAGAGAGCGATTGAGAGTGAATGAATAGTATAAGTAGACATAAGATATTTTATGAACATACTGCATGTTTAATTTTAAGTTTTAGGTTAAGTTTGTAATGCAATGGATCACTCTGTAAATTACAAATTGATTGAATAAATAAATAAATAAATAAATAAATCTCGTCTAAAACGCTGCTGGTCTAAAAATACATCTCGTCAAAAACGAAACAGGTCTAAAATACATCTCGTCTCAAACACTACTGGTCTAAAAATACATCTCATCAAAAACGAAACTGGTCTAAAATACATCTCGTCTAAAAAACACTACTCTAGTCTAAAACGCACTTCGTCAAAAACGCAACTGGTCTAAAAATACATCTCATCTAAAAACACTACCTAGGTACTGGTCTCAAACGCACCATGTCAAAAACGCAAGTGGTCTAGGTAGGTTTAGGTTATATTAGTTTTACAGCAGGCCCGCAGGGCCAAACCAAGCAGAAATAGGAGCTCCGTCGACACCAACACCGCAAATAAGTTTTCGGTAGGTATAAACATTTAAACCGTTTGTAACTCAAGAACCAATGAAGTCTACTTGTCTAATTGTCATTTAAAAAATCCCAAAGTTTTATGGAAAAAACTAAAACAGCATGTCACTGTAAATTTGAAACCCAAACCAGTTTTGCCTCTTCACTTTAATTGCCCAACATCTATGAATTTGCACTTTTTGAATGTACCCGGCAGTAATACAGTCGACCTGGATACTTTGAATTTCTTTGAATTAAATAAATATTGTTCTTCAAATTTTAAGTTGAAGCCAGTAGATGAGTCTGTAATAGCGAAACACATATTTGGGACAAGATCGAATGCTTTAGGTTATGACGGGATTACCTATGATATGATTTTAATGACTTTGCCCGATACTTTGACTACAATAACAAATCTAATAAACTATTCCATTCAAAATTCATCCGTCCCTATATCTTGGAAGACAGCTGTAGTCTGCCCGATACCCAAAGTTTCTGACCCCGTTACTATCAAGGATCTGCGACCAATAAGTATTTTACCCTATATGTCCAAAATATTGGAAAAAGTAGTCTATGACCAGGTCTCTGCATACTTGGAATTCAATGGTATTCTGCCTGATACCCAGTCGGGTTTTAGGAAAAAGCGTAGTACTACTACTGCTCTACATGATGTTATTGGAGAGGTTCTAGAGGCTCAGGATATTGGGCAGGGTACCATTATGGTCCTACTAGATTTTTCGCGGGCATTTGACTGCATTAATGTGACTCTACTTCTTTCTAAACTGCATTACTACGGTTTTGATCACGCTACTATTGAGTGGTTCAGTAGTTACTTTGAGAACAGGCGGCAATTAGTAAAAATCTCGCGTGGTGATGGTAGTAGTTTGTTATCTGATCCTAGTCTCGTTACTAGAGGAGTTCCTCAGGGTTCAATTTTGGGTCCACTTTTGTTTATTCTTTATAGCGCAGACATTACTCAGTGTGTTCGACAGTGTAATTTTCATCTTTATGCGGACGATCTTCAAATTTACCTATCATTCGATCCCGCGAATACAAATGAAGCAGTCTCTAAAATAAACGAAGATCTTGAACGGATAAATGACTGGGCCACCAAAAACTGTTTAGTTCTAAATGCTCTAAAAACCAAGTACATGACCCTGGGCTCCAAAAATCAAACAGCGAAAATTGCAAGTTCTGATCCCAAAATAATGATTGACAGCGTTTGTGTTGAATGTGTGTCTGAAGCGCGTAATCTTGGCTTACTTGTCGACAGTAATTTTCGTTTTGAACGTCACGTTGTTGAGTTAGCCCGAAACTGTTTCTACCGGTTGAAGGTTCTCTACAACGTTAGAGATTATCTTAGCGTAGAACTTAGAGTGAGACTATGTGAAGCACTTGTACTGTCCAAGTTAAACTACTGCCTTACCACGTTCTGGCCGTGCCTCCTGGAACGGTCCCGCCGTCTCCTTCAAAAAGTCCAAAATGCCTGCGCTAGATTTTGTTTCAAAATACCGCCACGCACACATGTTACTTCTTATTTAAATAACGCAGATATTTTAAAAAATTCATCTCGCTACGATCTTTTACTATCGTGTTTGTTATTTGACATTGTTAAGTCGGAAACCCCAAGTTACCTGTTCAAAAAATTCACTTGGTGTAAACACAATACCAGAACGTCTCGTGCAGTGGTGCTGATGGTACCGCCCCACAGGACTTGTGCTTTTAGGGGGAGTTTCAAGTACCAAGCGACAAAGTGCTGGAATAACATCCCACCACCTATACGCAATTGCAAATCAAAGTCCCTTTTTAGAGTTAAATATAAATTATATCTATTAAGCTTACAAAAAATATTATCCTGATTCTTCCCCATTACACTATTTAAATACTATGTTATACTTCAATATTAAATAAGTATAATTATCTTTTAACAATATAAATTAATAAAATGTATGATGGTATTAAATCAGATCATTTGCACACTCGTTTTTGACAAATCCCTTAATTTATATTTTTTAAATAAAGGGTAGACTTTACCCGCTCGTATAATTAGGTCTTAATGGGCACGTATTACATAATAATGGCAGCGTCACTACTTCAAAGGTTCTGGCAGAATACCAGTGCTGCGGGTTCCGCAGTTTTATGCTGAGCCAGCGCCTTTTTTTCGCAGCATCACATGGCTCTTTTTCAAACGTAATGGATTACTTACTTTTCTTTATAAATTACATTTTAGTGTTATGTTATTTATTAAGTAGTTTTTAACTGGTTATTTGCATTTTTTGTAATTTTGATTTGGCTTTATCAGCCATGTGTATGTTTTGTGAAAAATAAAGATGTTTATCTATCTATCTATCTATCTACTTAGTCGTGATAGTTTTCCTATAAAAATCATTATATGTGCTTTCATTTAAGATACTTTTCAGATTTTTAGAATTTGTCGTTTTGACTGTAGGGGGGGGGGGGGACGCTTGACTCTGACAATAATTAGCGCTTTAAAGCTTAATATTTCATAAACGGATCCCTTAGTCGATTTTTTTTGTAAAAACCCGCAATATTTTCGAAAGACCTTTTCAACGACACTCCACACTATGGGTAGAAGAGAAAAACAACAAAAAAAAAGATTTCATTTTACCACTTTGTGGGCGTGACTTATACAGGGTGGCAGGAAATTGGCCGTATTCCTTGAAAGGGGTTATTCTACAGCTCATTTGTAATGATTTAAGTCCAGTTAACCAGGGGTCAAAACTCATTGGTTTTCGAGTTATTCACGTTTTTAGTTTGTTTTTAAATACGTACCCTCTTTTCGACCTAAAACTAGTAATTCTGTAAAAACTTCGTCATTTAGCCAATGGACCACTGATTACGAAAAATAAAAAATAAATTAAAAAAATTGCAAAGTTTTGCAAATAAAAGGATTTGAAGTTAGAAGTTCTAGCAATTATTTTCCAAATTTTGTGACATTTTAAAGCATATCTAAAAAGAAAGTATGACACTTCGCGTACAAATTACAGGAATAATTTGCTTAATTCATAAGCTTTCTAAAAAGGTACAATTTATGACATTTTAATACTAAAAAAATACAATTAATAATAATAATAGCAGAACAGCTAGAAGACTTTACTTAGCGTACTTGACTCTAATGGGTTTGTTTATGTCGTTTTAGATTCTCCGAGGGCTTACTTTGTCTTCTGTTTCTTATCTTAATTTATCTTCTTAATGTAGAAGGCACAGCAGATTGCCTTTGGTGACACAAACAAAGGGTCATAGGTTAATTAATTTAATTTGTTTGTGTCTCGAATTCGTGGGGTTTTTTGCGTTCAGTTTCTGTCTTAAGTCTTAAGTGATAGTTTGATAAGTGATTAAGCAAGGTTAGGATAAAATGAGGGAAAAAACAGTTTCACAATCAAATAAACTTTAATCTTAAAAACTAAAATCAATTGCATCACATATTTTGCTCGAACTGTTTGCCCTGGTTTCGAATGCAAGCACGAAGCCTTTTTCGTACTTCGGTGATTGTTACTCGCCTCGAAAGCCCATCTTTCATTGTCTGTGCCGCCTCTACAATTTTTTGTCTTAACTCTTCTACGTTACGTATCGGTTTATCGTAGACAAACGCCTTCATGTGACCCCAGATGTAGAAGTCACATGGAGTTAAATCCGGGCTTCTGGCTGGCCAAGGGGTTGGGCTGCCTCGACCAATCCATCTTCTTGGGTAGTTCTGATCCATCCACTGTCGTACGCCCCGGTAATAGTGAGCGGGGCAGCCATCGTGTTGGTAAATCATGTTCCTTCTTGTCGCAAGCGGCACATCTTCAAGAAGCGTCGGTAGCTCATCCCTCAAAAAATTTTCATATGCGATGCCGGTCAATCGTGCTGGCAGAAAGAAAGGTCCGATCAAATTGTCGTGCACGATTCCCATCCACACGTTTAAAAAAATCTTTGCTGGTGAGCTCTTTCTCTTGATTTTTTTGGGTTTTGACCTTTGGGAGCCCAAAAGTGCAGATTGTGGTACTTTGTTATCCCGTTACGGTCGAAATTGGATTCATCTGACCACAAAATTCTCTTCAGGTACTCGGGATCTTCGATATGTGCATTAATTAAGAATCTGCAAAAATCTATCCTTCTCGCTGGGTCTCCCTCTTCAATAGCGTGTACTGGAGTGTAATGATACGGGTACTGCCGAGCTGAGTGCAGTGTAAACCACACCTTCCAGTGCGACATGCGACATTTCTCGTCGAAGTAGTGCCGTGTGCCTGGAAACACTGAAGGATTTTTTCTTCTTCAGCAGGATCATTTCGAGGTCTTCCAGCGTCAGCTTGGCGGCGTTGAACTGATCCTCTTTCCCGAATAAGACGGTACGATGAACCAAACACACTTACGTGAGGTAAACGGCGGTTAGGGTAACGACGTTGGTATTCTCTTCTAGCTGCAGCGGCGTCTCCATCGCAGAGTCCGTAACAATAAACGATATCAGCGTATTCTTCGAATTTTTAAGCAGCCATTTGAGAAAGAAGCTTAATTATCAATATCGTCCGAATTGAAAAGAAAGTTGAAACTAACTGATTAATTACGTAGGTCACTCAAAAACTTTGAGGTGCTCGAAATTTGAAAATGGAACGCACTTTATGTTTTTAAAAAGCAAAATTATTTAAAAATAGAACGTCGTAAGACATTAGTTGAATTTAAAAAAGAGAACGATTTGAGATGCTCTAAATTTAAAAATGGAACGCACCTTAGGTTTTTAAAAAGAAAATTTATTTAAAAATAGGACACTAAGCCCATAGCTGAATTTAAAAAAGAGAACTGTGTTCTAAATTCATTTTACTACAACGCTTCCCGTGTTTTTTGGTTGAAACGATGGAGCTTATAACCGCAAACATTTCTGCAATTGTCGTTAATTGTAAAATTTGAAATAAAATTAATATTAAAATGTCATAAATTGTACCTTTTTAGCAAGCTTATGAATTAAGCAAATTATTCCTGTAACATGTACGCGAAATGTCGTACTTTTTTTTAAATTATGTTTTAAAATGTTACAAAATTTGGAAAATAATTACTTGAACTTCCAACTTCAAATCCTTTTATTTGCAAAACTTTGCATTTTTTTACATTTATTTTTTATTTTTCGTAATTAGTGGTTCATTGGCTATTCGACAAATGCTTTTTTTTATTTCTATATGACGAAGTTTTTACAAAATTGCTAGTTTAAGGTCGAAAGGAGGGGTTTTAAAAAAAAAACTAAAAACGTGAATAACTCGAAAAAATTAGTTTTGACCCCTGGTTCCTGTCACCCTGTATATGTAAATTCATGCCAAATTACAGCTTTCTGGTACTAAGGGTCTCTGAGCTGGGCTGCGAGCGGACGGACGGACATGGCGAAACTATAAGGGTTCCTAGTTTGACTACGGAACCCTAAAAACCGGGCAAGAGTATGTCTGACCATGGTCAGTGTAGAATTCTGAAGCCAACTAAAACACTTTTTTGAGAAAAACTTTCTCAAAAAAGTGCACCAGCTTAAGAGTGTATCTTCGCGGGACTTTACGTCCTCTTGTTCAGACGCGTAGTTTTTCGTCAATAACTCAAAAATGGTATATCCGATTATGTTCAAAATAATTTTGATTACAAGTATTTATTAACCTTTACATTTGAGTTTTTTTATATATTTTTTGGACATACGGCTTAAAAGATAAAGGAGGGGGACACAATTTATGCAACTTTCGGAGCGATTATTTCCGGAAAATATAGCCGCAGCCGACACACGTTGTTAAAGAGACTTTGTTTCATATGAATTAAGTTGTAATTTGCATAGCACAGCAAATATGTTTGGCGTGTGAGTGACGCATGTTGTACTCGACGTAAGGCATTCAAAAGGTAAATGTCAATGAACGCACCTCCGAAAGTGAATCCAGATCCCTAAGCGCCGGGGCGTCGAGCCACGCGTAGATGTCCGTCAGCTCGGCCAGCAGGGCGCGCGCGTTGGCGTCGGCCCGCGCGGCGCCGGAGCGCGCGTGCAGCGCGGCGGGCGCGGCGCGCGCGAGCGAGTCAGCACGAGCCTGGCGCGCCGCCAGCCCCGCCGCCGCCGCGCCGCCCGCCTCCAGCCGCGCCGCCAGCCGCGCGCCCGCGCCGCCGCCCTCCGTCGCCGCCGCCAGCATGCCGCCCACGTTCAGCGCGTCCAGGCGCGACACGCGCTCGGCGAGGCGACGCACCTGCGACCCGTGTGCGTGTACCGATAAAACACATTCTGAACCAAATTGTACAGTCAGCAGCAGAACCAGGTGGACAGTCGAACAGCTCAAAATAATTTATGCATAAAATCAAAAGGTATACTAAGCAATGACGAAAGTAATTAAATATTAGCAATAAAGCTTTTGCAATACAGATTTTCACATTGTTAAATGATAAATGTGACTCCTAAAACCATTATCAACCACTCCATCTAGCAAAGTTTTGAATGTGGTTCAGTATGAGTAAAAATTAGATTGTTGAATATAACCATAACTCAAGGCTTTAACTGTATACGGTTAAACTTTATTATAAGGTTGTGTATACTATTTAGAATATCATATTTATCTGTCTATTAAGTAAAGCCAGATACTCACTAGCGAGCTGTAACTGTAAATGTAACAGTTGCTGTAATGAGTTTCTAGTGAGGTACAGGCTCGCGAACCACGTACCTATACTTATCGATTTTACGTACAACAGTAACAGTTACGGCTCGCTAGGGGGAACCAATTAATAATATAACATTGTACCCATAACTCAGCATCCCCCTGCACACTGGTGGCATCCTCCGGTGCCTCGTCCTCCAACAGGGCTCCAAGGGCTGCGTCAGAGAGCGCCTTCGCACTCGCCCCGTCCGCCCATAATGCTGCTTCACCCCCTGATGTGTCTGAGCCCTGCAGCAAGGCACAGTGATATTTGAATTTGGTTTTAATAAAAATATGTATTCTATTCACGGTATCAAGAATTGGTTTTCTTGGGATAGGCTCGTAAAACACACTTCCCCGAAATGTGCACTTCCTCTAAAGGTGCACTTCTTTAGAAGGGTCATTTTCTCGGAAGGTACACTGTCTCTAAAAGTGCACTTCCCGATATGTACACTTTGTCAATAGGTGCACTTTCGCAGAAGGTATATTTTCCCGGAAAGTACACTGTCTCTAAAAGTGCACTTCCTGATATGTACACTTTGTCACTTTCCCAGAATATGCACTGTACGTGCATGTTTGTTTGTTTGTTTGTGCGTGCGTGCGTGCGTGCGTGCGTGACTAAATAATAAAGGTGTTCCTTTTGAGAAAGTGCCCTACATGATGATGATGATGAGTGGGGACGCCGCCGAGGCAGGCGGGCTGTCGAGTGGCTCTCCATTCATTCCGCCCATTTCCCCTTGATCCAGCCTCAGGTTAGCTCAGCTCTGCGGCGCTCCCATCCAGCACTGATCCCATCTTCTTGTACAGAACATTAGTGCGTCCTGAAGGTTAATGCTTTTAAGTGTCTCTACCGATAGCACGTCCTCCCCGCATGTGCGATGTCTCAGTGACGAGTACATTACACACTCGGCCAGAACGTGCTGACTAGTCTCCTCTTTGCCGCAGTGTGGGCATCGAGGATCCTGTTTGACTCCTATAACCGTCAGATGTCTGTTGAGTGGACAGTGTCCAGTCAAGATCCCTGTCAGTATGCTTAGGTTGTACTTACCAAGATTTAGTAGATACCTTGTTCTATTGCTATTTACCCTTCCTATCATGATTTTGGATTGTCTGCACCCTTGTGTTGCTATCCACTCCTCATTTGTCTTTGTCTCTATTCTTCTGGCGATGACTCCTTTCGTTACCGTTGCAGATATCGGGAGTGCTGGTTCCCTACATAGGAAAGTGTACATTTCGGGAAAGCATGCGTTTTGAAAAGTGCACTGTTTGAAAGAGTGCACATTTCGGAAAAGCGTGCGTTTTGGAGAAGTGCACAGTTTAAAAAAGTGCACATTTCGGGAAAGTTTCCAAATTGGTAAGGTGTACGTTTTGGGAGTGTAAATTTTGCGGAAAGTACACCTTTGCAGAAAGTGCACATTTCGTGAAAGTGTGTTTTACGAGCCTAACCCGTTTTCTTCAGGATTCAAAATCAATATTTAAACTCAACTAAGCCAGACATTTATGGGCAGTCCTTTATAGACTTTTGAAACCTTCAGTTCAAATTTAGGAGTGATGACTACATATTTTTCCATCCTGCCATTTGTATGATAAGTGCGAAAACTGTTGGCCATTGCATCACAGCACACAGCCCTTGAATGGACCATCCACATCCATTGGCAGCGGCCTGTCATTTGTAATGTATGGAAGTAAATAGAGTGCACATTCTACTCAAGCAACAACTTGGAAGTGTAAATGCGGCCTAAGGATAGTTAACTCACCGCGGCTGCCGGCTCGCCAGGCGCTCGCCAACCCGCCGCATCCTCACGCGAAGCCTCAAACATAGCACCCTCACCCTAAGTTACTCTTTTCTTGATCAGGTGTCCAAGGCGATTACCATCAAAGCCACACAGGGACACAACAAGGACAGCAGCAAACTCTCGTGTAATTTTGCGCCCCCTTTATGTATTTAATTACGCCCTTTCGTAAAATCAAAACATTTTACACAACAAGTTTGTGACAATCGTGACCGTAATGACGTTTCTTGTCATGTTGACGTTGACAGATCAATCAGCTGTGTGGTGTGTTGCTTACACCGATATTAATTACTTTTTTATCTTAGTTTTAATTTAGTTTAGTCTTAGTTTTAATTTCCAGTTATTGTTTTATATTTGATGCATTCTTTAATTTATTATTTAATTAATTTATTATAAACTTTATTGGCTGCTTGGCATGGTAATGGATAAGATGGTGGTAGCGATCCGGACGGACCCTGCACAAGTTGGCACAAGTCGTGTAAGGACACAACTAAACTAATTAATGAGTACATCATCTTCGGGTGCTTTCCATTCAACGATATACTAAATTCTAAACTTTGTGTGGCAAATCTCATTCAATCGTCATTCGAGACTAAATCGAGGGAAAGAGGTGGAGCTAACGTAATTTCGAACTTGGATTTTCAATGTGGGGGATTTTATAAACGCACAAAAACATTCTTGATCTTATACTTCGGGTCTTCGGCAGAGGGGATGGTCTGCGTAAAGCCGAAGCCTCAAATATGGTTTGTTTGAAAACGATAAATTAGGTACATATTTTCAGATCTACTAGATCGTTAGGTAGAATCCTGCAACGATAGGTTCGATGCAGGATTGTGAAAGTCCAGTTTAACGGACTATCTCTAAACCAAGGCAAAAAATTGACAGAACATACATACCTTAATAATCTGTGTGTGATCCATTTATTTGTAACATAACCTCAAGAAAGAGTATTAATTGATCCTTCCCACAATATTACTTATTTGCCTGTGTATTGATCCTTGTTTAGCTATTGGTAAATAAATAATAGTTCGATAATAAAATGGCAAAGCCTGCGAGCAAACCGGGAAAGAAGTCGAGTGAGGAGGTATTCGCGGGGTTCCAGTCGCTACGTTCCGAACAGCGTCTGCTCGCTAACAAGATCTCGGAGCTAGAAATGGACCTTAACGAGCATAGGTTAGTAAATCTGTCGTTGATAAAATAATTTAGTCCTGTCTACGCGGAGTATTATCAAAAATAATGTGTAAAACTCAGTAGTTTCAAGTTTATTATCGTCCTTAGTAACAGATGTCCTTGTCTAAGCTGATGTAATGATTCGATTTGATGAGAATCATGTCGCTCGATTGTCATTCAAACCCAGTTTTACCTTTGACTGGTTAGCACAAGTTGTATTCTCTCGTTTTTCGCGTGTGTCTCCTTTATTATAGACCAGGAGGGCTAGCACAAGTTCTCGGCGACTTGTTTGTCGCTCGGGACTCGCTTTCTATCTAGGCTGTAAAGATAGAGACGCTGTGAGCGTAAATCTAGAAAATACAGGTTGTGCTTGCCCTGCTTTTGTTGTTACCAAGTTGGTTTATTTATGTGCAGGATCGTGCTGGAGACACTTCGTGGCGTAGAAGAAAGTAGACGCTGCTTCCGGCTAATAGGTGGAGTCCTCTTACAGCGTACAGTAGGAGCAGCTCTACCTGAATTAGAAGCAAACCTAGAGCGCCTCCCAACAGCACTGGCTGCTCTAAATGAACAGCTAGCTAAGAAGGGAGCTGACATCAACACCTATATCGAACAACATGATATCCGTTTGCAACGAGGTGCCACTTCAGAACCCACACCGGCTGAGGCATCATCTGAACAGTCTAAAACCACCAACGTGCTTGTAGCCAGCGAGTAAATGCAAATATCTCGTCGGTGGACTCCAACCATTGTGAAAGTCTTGGGAAACACTCAATTTTGAATTAGAAACTAAATTATAGTTAATTATTGTATAAATATGTACTAAGTAACTAATTGATGCACTTTATTTGGATGCTAAGTGTATGCTGGACACACATACCTATAAATGTTACAATGAAATATTATCTCCCACAATGGTTTTTGTATGTCCAGCCTTATTCATAGTATATCTTCATTAAGACATGCAACCTTGTCTTATTATTTCCATACAAGTTTTGTGTCACAAATCAGCTCCATTAATTTAGTGTTACAAATGCTATGTGTGAAGCATGATATTGTACACTTATTCATGAAATAATCTGTACAGAAATGTCAACAAAATCCTTGACTTAAGTTGCAAATGCACTAAGAGTGTTCCCATGCTAAAAACGCCTTTTTCACGCTTTTTATTTTGGAAACTCGCGGCCAAACCTCGCCGCATCCGCCCTCGTGCGGTTTTAATGCAATACCAAGTTGTTAGACGTAATTTGCATTTTATATTCAGTTCTGAATGTAGCATTTACTTAAAATGACTTTAGAGTAACACCCTAAGTGAATTGTCTTGGCCTTGGGCTGTTCTCCTTGGTTCCAACTATTTTATCCCAGTGGTCAAATTTCCTATTTGTTCCCATTGGGGGACAAATAATGGGAACAAATGCAAACAACCTATTTGGAAACTTCTTTCTTTTAATGAACAAACTAATTATACTGCCTCTTAATGTAATACGTATGAAACTGTAGACATCTCTAAACTACCCTGTTGTCAGTGTAATGTAAACTGCTTATTTTTATTGTGATGTCTACACTGTACAGTATGTATTAAAATATTTGTACTAACAAATTGCATTTCTTTTTTTTTGTACAACAATTACGGATTACCTGACCATTTCAGTAAATATATCTGCAGTAAAAGTTGGTAAGGATGTTTGTTAGTCAATCGTGCATTAGCAACTGACCAGATTTGGATAAAATGGTGGGAAAATATTACAGGTAAATTGTCATGGTACAGGCATTTCATGAGGAGGAATGAAAGCCATGAGTCGAGAAGAGATTTCAATATGGATGCTGGACTAAGTATAATGAAATGGAGAGACTTAAGAAGAGATGGATTGAATATGTGAAGAGTGATATGAAAAACAGGAGTGAATACTGAGATGACTTGAAAGGACCGTCTAGAAAAAGAAGAAAAAATTTGTTGCTCCGACCCCAAATAATTGGTACAAGAGCCAGATTTATGATAATGATTGATGATGTCATATTTGGAACATACAATACGTTTTATTTCGTAAACTAATGGCTGGAATATCGTTAGCGAGTTCTAGACGGGCCAAGCCGTGGAAAATGCGGTGTTATAAATTAAATCACTTCGTAATACAAAATATGTATATTTAACAATATTTATATGAAAACAAAGTGCATATACTAATTGTACTGTAAAATACATTTGATTGAATGATCTCCCTTATAACTAATCACATTTTTTGTTCCGCGTAGAACTTGCACCTCAAACAACAGTGTTAAAACAATTATAAACTTAACAATTAATAATTTTGAGTGCTATTCTAAATTCGTGTTATGACTATAATTCAAGCCTCTTACAGTCACCAGATTACAGTTCGTATATACCCAGCTTGGGTCTAAAGTCAATCTGACATTCTACAAACAAGGTTGAATTTCCTATGATTTACAAATGACTTGACATCTCTGATGACATGACGACTATATTAAAAGAAACGAGTCGCGAGCGTGCGAGATGTATGCAGTCGGGGTCTGAGGTGAAGGGTGCCACGCCTCTCTCCCACCTGCAGTGTGCACAACACTGTATAGTGCCGTCTCGTACTAACACATTCCTAAGCTCTGCATTAAACTCGCGCGCATACCCTTTGCGTTTAGTCGGTGTGTTGTTTTGTTTTCTGTTTATTTTATAATTTGGACACGCATCCCAATAACTGTTCATCACCGAATATGTGAAGGCCCATATATAAACGTATATTTACCTGTTTTTTATTCAATTAAAATCTACATTCATGGTAGCAATAATACAGTAAGCAAATATATTCTTCATTTCGCACTTTAGAAATATAATAATAATAATGTTCTTACTAGGATATTAGCAAAGCAAAGCGTAAGGTGCTGGATTAAAATGATAGCTTTCGGGGAAGAAGGTATCTAATTGACACGCGTTAATTAATTAGAACAGACAAGGGGTACGTATCACAATATATAAATTTCAAAATACATAATGGTCATAATTTATTAAGGTTTTTTAAACCGTAAACTTTTCAGGATTGTTATAAAACAAACCTAACCTAACCCAATGGGTTCTATACAATAGCCCTTTAAAAAAACCTGAAACGTTTACGGTTTCAGAAATAAACCCGGTACCTATATATTATGTTCATTATGTTTTATGTATTATGCTTATTTTATGATACGAGCACATAGGTAGGTAGGTACTTCTCATATCAGCAATATTTGAACACGTGCTAGCGTATGAAACTAATAGTCGTAACAAGAGCTTACATTATTATTGACTTTTTTAACAACTCATTAGCTACAGGCAAAATCTTGAGACAAAATTGTTTGTATAATTCTCAATTAATTACTTGGAATTCCACAACCGGAAGTATATTAGTATGCAAATACTATTAATTCTGCAACTATAAACCAATTATCTCTCAAGTTTTTACATATACTGGTACGATAACCTACACGGTAAAATTACCAAGTCAAGCTTCACGTCACGTGTCTACCATAAAGAAATATAAAAACAATTGTACTTGAATACATACACGTATAACAAACAACGTTGGCATTACGCTTATCTCTACTTAAGGTCAAGGTCTAAAGAAATGGAATATTATTTGTCTCGTATTACTTATAACTCATCTGATATATATTTAATACATTAATATCGAAAACATGGTAAAATTCATATCAAAAATAAGCAATGTTGACCGGAGCGAAGGCCTTCGTATCAACTTTTTTCAACTTTTTAGGAAGCTTGGGTTCATCCAGATGTGGATGTGGATAGTCGTTTTTACCACCCGTCTTACGGACCACTCGCATGCCCGTGATCACCATCTCCTTGTCCACCGCCTTGCACATGTCGTACAGCGCCAGCGCCGCCCCCGCGCACCCCGCTAAGGCCTCCATCTCTGCACCAGTGCGGGCAGTTACTCTCACTTCACAATTCACACGAACTGCACACCTCTCTCCGTCTTTTGGCAGCTCTATGGATACCCGCACACAATCTAAAGGTAACGGATGGCACAGTGGGATGAGGTCGGACGTACGCTTCGCAGCCATGACGCCTGCAACTCGTGCTACGCCTAGCGCGTCACCTTTAGGCAGAGCTTTGTCGCGTAGCATCCGGAGCAGTCGAATGCTTACTACCAGTTGACAGGTCGCTTCGGCAACGCGTGCTGTCACTTGTTTCTCCCCAATGTCCACCATACGCGCGTGTCCGGAAGCATCGAGATGTGTGAAAGTGTCCGCGTCTCCTGCTGCCGAGCACAGGCCCCTAGCGCTCGCTCGAAGCGGCACCCAACGCTTGCTTGCCAGCCCGAGACTCCTCGCTGTGAACGGTGCAAACGGAAATAGCGAGGCTACCCGCCGATGAGAATCATCGGCCGGTTCTCCATTTGCGCCAGATTCTGCATGCCTAGAAATATCAATAGAATAGTTCCCAGAGCGCGAATCGTTATGGTGCGGCGAGAATGGGTAGATGGCGGATGAGGTGATGTGAGGCGAGTAGCACTCACCAGCGTGCTGAGGCTTCTTATTCCGTAAAGCACCTCGTATTAGGGACGCCAACTCTGCATCATCAGCACCGTTTCGCAACGCGTCCCGTAGTGACACCTCCGCGTTACCAAAAAGGCATACCTGTAAACAGATTTGGTCTAAACACAAGGACATAGTAATTGGAATATAAGTCGTCGGTAAAGATCGAACCTTAAGGTTTCCATCGGCCGTGATTCGCAGCCGGTTACAGGTGGCACAGAAGTGTTGCGTCATTGAAGCGATGAAACCGACTCGGCCGGCGTACCCAGGGACTTGCCATACCTGTCGAGAAGTCAAGCCATATAGTCCTACTAAAGTGTAAGAAGAGAAAATGAATCTTTCCTGGGATGAGTTCAAACTCTGTGCAGAGGGGTTCGGCGGTAGTAAATCTGGAGTATCCAAAAATTTAAACATGTTATAGATTTACAGTTAAAGTTACTTACTCGCGCGGTGTCGTTGGGTCGCGGCGTACAAGCACGCAACTCTGGATGGCTCGCTAGTATAGTTTTTAACGCGGTACGATATGGCACCAACCGTTCGTCTTTCCACTGGTTACCCGAAAATGGCATAAACTCGATAAACCTGCAAAATAAAGTACAGGGGAATAAATAGAGAGGAAGTTCGTATATATCAATCATCGCTGCGTCAAACCAATGACTGGGAGACTCCATCAGATACTATTACTAACCTCACTTCGACTTCGCGATCTTTCGTATATTCCACAAAATCGAGGATTTCGTCATCATTGAACCCTGCAAATGCAATTAAATTATTTCAGACGTCTTCATTGTCACTTAGGTTTTAAAGAAATGAATAGCGAATCAACCGAATCTTATGCTGGTTTCATAATTATGTAGGCAGAACAGTAGGCAGCAGAGTGATACTGTTTGAACACACAAAACTGGTAGGTCTGGTTTAGTGCTGGTTTATCGCTACCACCATCTTATCCATTAACTCACCACCAAGCAGCAGTGTTTGCATTACTGTATTTCGATGTGGGGATAAGACAACCGGTGAAATTACTAGCATAGAGGCATTCATCTTAGTCCTCAGGGTTGGCAACGCATTTGAGGTCTTAGGATTGCAGTCTTGAGAATGTAGTCTTGAGATTTCAAATGTCTATGGGTCTCAGATCCCACTCATCAGGTGGCCTGAGTGCTCGCGTGCATTCTAATTGTCATAAAAAAAAAACTGTTCAGTCTCGGCCCGGCGTATGGGTTAACACAGTAGCAGTAATCTGCTGTCCACTGTTTTGCAACTGTGTAAAAACGGCATTACAGGGAGTACCGAGGTACCTACTCCTTAAAGGGGGTGGCAAGTTCATGTGTTTTTTAATAATAGAGGGGAGGCAAACGAGCATGTGGGTTACCTGATGGGAAGTAATCACCACCGCCCATAAACACCAGCAACAAAACATGTTGGTCTAAGAACATGATTACCAATATCAAGTTGTTACACCCCGTCAACCCCGGCTCGAAAAACCGTACATACGTGGCTTACGTGTTTCTAACCTTTCATAAGCACAGTGTTGATCTTCACAGGGCGGTATCCTAGCTGCAGCGCCAGGTCTACTCCAGCCAGGACGCGGGGCAGCCCCGGGCGCCGCGCCATGCGCTCGTAGCGCTCCTGCCGCAGCGAGTCCAGAGACACGTTGATAGCGGAGAGCCCTGCGCGTGCCAGCGCTGGTAGACGCCGTGTTAATACCAGACCATTGGTGGTCATTGAGACGCTGTTGATGCCAGGGATGGCGTTCAGCTCCTCTGTTGAAGACATGTAGATCTATAGACGACGCTTGCGACTTCGGACACGTAGAATTAGTCTATGAAAAGTTCGTGAGGGAATAAAGATAATTTGATTTTGCGGGTGGTAGGACCTTGTGCGGGGTCCGTCGGGATCGCTACCACCATCTTATCCATTAACCTACCGCCAAACAGCAGTGTTCGCATTGTTGTGTTCCGGTTTGGGGACAAGACAGCCGGTGTAATGACTAGCATTGAGGCATTCCATCTTAGTCCTCAGGGTTGGCAGCGCATTTGCAGTCTTAGGCTTGCAGTCTTGTGAATGCGAATGTCTATGGGTCACAGTTTCCACTTACCATCAGGTGGCCTGTGTGCTCGTCAGCCTTTCCTATGCCAAAAAAAAAATAAAAAATTGCAAACTACGCAGACGATAGTTTAATTAGGTACATTACCTATGATGAGGTGCAGGTCAGACCGTAGAGTGGGCTCGCCGCCAGTCAGCCTGAGCTTGCGCACGCCCAGCGCGGCTAGCACGCGCACCGTGCGCGATAGTTCCTCCCGCGTCAGCAGCTTGCCGCGCGGCGACAGCGGCACGCCCTCCGCCGGCATACAGTACTGACCTGACACGAACATCACTTGGATTATAGTGTGTGACAATTGAGATTACTAAAGATGTAATCAAATTAGTACTGTTGACATTTATTCATATACTGAGGTATCAAAAATCAAGACTTTAGAACCGAACTGCCGATGTTTCGCTTAGGGTAACTAGGAACCAAACTAGTCTTGCGATGTCTATCCATACAGCATTCTTGAATACAGGCGTTATTTAACACAGTTTTAAAGTTATGCCCAATGCCGACTGTAATTTATATAAAGGTGCCATTTTTGAAGAAAATAAATGTCAAGATCTGATAAACCTGTTTATTTTTCGAAATTAAATCTAGCCCGAGTTCCTCGCATAATATCCATCGGATAAAAATTAACAATCATAAACAATGCAGCCTGGGACCCAACGATAACATTTTATTGTACTATTGAAACCAGGATCCATACGAAAATAATGAAAGCTAACCTTGAAAAACCTTTATTTCATTGATCGTAACGTAAAATTAATCTCTAATGTGTTTAACCTTGGCTGTCATGTTACATCCCTTTTTTGCTACTTAAATGCAGGGCAATTTATTCAACAACACAATAATAATTATAGGTGGTTCTATTGGGTGGTATAATCACTAACAAGCAGCAATTGGCTACATATAGTGTAGCTCTAACAAATTCATTAATGATTACATATTGCATTTTGCATTGACATGGGGCTTAAATTACATTTTACAAATGTCACCTCAAGCATTTCATTGTTTTTAGTGTTGTTATATATACATTATTATGTAATACAATAATTATGTTATTATTGAATACAGCTTAACATGGGTGGATGGATGGAAGTCTCAAATTATAACAAGTATAAGTGATAAGTTTCTTAATGAGTGTAACTAATTAAAAATAGGCATAAACTAGTGATAAATGAACAAGTTTATCAGTTTAATTGCAAAACTACAAATAACTTGGTGAGTAATATTATTAATGTTATCACATTTACTTATTAGGTCACAGCATGGTCAGCTAGAATACAAACAAATACATGTAACTGTATCTAAGTGTGTCACCAATCTTTTTACTTTTAACCTAAGTTCTTTCAGTTATAACAACTGGGTAATATTTAAATTAAGATCATGAAATTCATGTTTAAATTTATAGTGGTCTCCGCCTACCCCTCTAGGAAACAGGCGTGATTTAATCCATGTTTGTGATTCAAATTTAACATTTGGAATACTTGTAGCCGGCAAGAGGAAATTATATTAGTAAACTTCTATCACATAAATATTTTACCACATAAATTTAGATTGTATGTTACCTAGTGAGAATGTACCAATATTGCCCATTTTTAACCGACTTCAAGAAAAGGTGTTCTCAAATCGTGGGGTTTTTTTTATGTTTGTTCCTACTGTTACTCGCAGACCACTGGACCGGATTGTTTTTTTTTTCGTTCTTTGAATGGGTATACTTTCCTGTTGGCTCCATTGTCAACCTGTCAGAATCTGATTTTGGGATCTTGGAGAAATCAAGGGAACTCCTCAAATATTATAGGCACACCTATAGCGATTTCGGTATTTTTCACTGTTACTTGTGCATTTGCTTTTGAAAAGTACTATATGGTGAAGTGGAACTGATGATGAAGACCACAGATGACTACCGGAATTCCTTAACGGTACCTACTTGAAGGGTGGCGATAAGATATCTCCATTAAGGTAATTGATTGACTATGACGAAGAATATTTAATTGTTTAAATATGACTAGGACTATCCCGCGGCGTTTCTTGCGGCGAGCTTGAAATTTTCAATTTTCTCAACAGCATAAATAGGATCACTAAAAATTATAAAATAAAATAAAAGTTAAAAAAAACAAAAACCCACCGTCAAAAATGCAAAAATAAATAAATGCGGGTTTTTGTTGTTTTAAACTTTTATATTTAACCTCATTTATTTCCTCATATAAACGTAATTGTAACATCACGCCAAAAATGTTTATTAAAATAAAATTTATTTTAAAGTAAAACAAACAAACAGGCCACCTTATGGTAAGTAGGATCTGTGACTCATACACATTTGCATTCTCAAGGCTAATTCTTAGGCTGCAATTTGCCAACCCTGCAGACTAAGATAGAATGCCTCTATGCTAGCAAATTTCACCGGTTGTCTTATCCCCACTAAAGAACAATGCCCACTTTTTATTACCACTATTAACAAATTGAATTTTTCTCCCACCTGTTTCAACTGGTAACTACTGGAAATAATTCCCAGGAGTTACCACCAATTTTAATGGAATTTTATATACATAGTAGTTACCACTGGTAAGTCACAATTGAAGTAAGAAACCCAATAGTTACTACCTCTATAACATAAAGACGGCAACGCGTTGTGTCTAGTCTGCCCTCCTAAGGGAATAGGCAGTATCTCCAATAAAACTCCTTTAGAAATATCAACCGTATTACTATAATAAGAGAATTCAAACTGATTTGGTTATTGAATTTGGGATACTGCTCATTGGCTTATGAGGCCAGTGAACCCATAGTTCAAGCTTGGAGCTTACTCTGCGACTAGATTAATTGTGTGAGAAAGCCCCCTGATATTTATTATTATGTTATTAATTTTAAAGTATTGGTTACAGGTGGAAAATAGTCACAAAATATTATTCAAGATTATAGAATTAATAACATAGTGAAATAGAAATGAAACAATGTGTAAACAAGTGCTAAGCAGCACAGTGAAGAACATAATAATAACATAATAATGTTCTCACACTATGCAAAGACTATTGTTCTGCAAATAAACTTATCAATGTATGCACTGACGCGTAACATTCTTATCCTGCTATTACATATGCAATTTGCAAGAAAGTGCACATGTTGTTAAATTACCAAGAATGGAATAAAATTACATGAAATGTTATTTAACACTGACTGATATTGAAGTGTAGACAATAATTTTAAAAATATAAAAACCTACATCCAACAATTACATGACACCATAAACATGATAAACACATAAGAATTTAAGTGCAAACTGTGTGTTTATTGTTTGTATATGTGTGTTTACTTACATCTCAAGTTACACCGCTCAGTGAGCGAGATACGCAGATAATCATGACGACGTCCGTGCAAGTCTTGCAGTGGAGCGATTGCCCAATCGGGCACAACAGCATTCCCACTTGCACCTGCACCCACCGCCGGTTTCTCTAACACCGATGCCTGCCATTAAAAATCAACTAAGACTGATAATAACAATGAGCAACTCACTAATTATGAAGTAGTACTTACGGGACCATCGCTAAGCCTCCTGCCGAGGCCAAACACCCGCGAGAGCCGTCTTTGTAACATGCCGCTCGACAACTGCCCGAAGTATCAACACTAATAACTCACTTTACTCAGTGCAAACTAAAGCGACTCGACCTCGCAGCCGCGCCGCACACGCAATAGTGACGAGGTGAACGTCGACTGATTACTATTTACATAAAAAAAACTTCAAGTAAATAAACAGGTTCGCGGTATAGTATAGACAGCAATTTCTGTCAATTCTAAATGTCAATGATTTGTCAAATTAGTGTTTTCTTAAATCATGGTCTAAACCTGGATACTTAGCAATTTTGGCAAAATTAATCTAATATTTTTTAAATTATTATATTTGAATGAAGTGTGTGCCTGAATTGAAGCCTGACGCTTGGTATCGTTGTCACTGTTTATTTAATAAGAGGTGATTATTTCATATGTCATTCACTACAACTAAATGTTAGCATTTTTACATAAACTTAGATTAATAAGTATTTAATTTGACTTATACCGGGATTTATAACGACCGTTAGCTTAGCTGTCAATGTTTAAAAATAAGTTAGTTGAAGCGCGGCATTGTAACGCAGTGAACTTGTGTAAAGGAAATTACGAAATTAAATTACATATCAAGTACTTGTGTATTATTTTACAGCAGTGTTAACATTTCAGAAGTGGGATCGACTCAAAAACCCCACAGGTAATTGGAGTTATGTATTTTTATTTTTTTGTTGTAACGCTAGGTTTTCTTGACAAGATTATGTTGTATAATAGTTGGATTTTATTAATGGCTCAGTTAATATAAAATAATAGCTTACTAGTTTAGTTCAAGTGTTAATTATTTTGTGATGAATTTTTCAAACCAAATACATTTTTTTTTTCTCTATTCCTTTCTTTGGACACATGATATTGTGGTTTTAATAACCTTCTCTATAGAAGAAACACATACCGTAGGTACGAGTATATTATGGAGTAAACAAACGCGTTTATTATTTAGAAAAGGTACGTTTAAAGATTTACTTAATATAAAAAATATGTGGGTTATCTATATGTGACTATTTTTCTTTGTTCTTTTGTATTCATATCATTGTCCATTTTGTTTATATTTCGTTAATATTTAAAAAAAAAAAGAACAAATGCGCCTTTGGAAATATTTTTGTTTCAGCATGGATAAAAATAATGATCGAATAGTGCAAACGCCTCCACTCCCATCAGAAGAGTCAATTGGGGACCTCGTGATGTCCATTGAGGCATGTCATACTGAAAGCCAGGCGCGCAGCCGTGACCAAGCGAGACGCAGCCGGGCGCATGATCGTGACCAAGGGGAACGCAGCCGGGAGCACAGCCGGGGTGACAAGAGACGCAGCTGGGCGCATCGTCCTGGCACCAGACGCAGCAGCAGGGCGCGCAGTCGCGACGAACATAGGCGGAGTCGGGCGCACAGCCGGGCTGACGAGAGACGCAGCTGGGCCAAGCGGAGCCGGTCGAGACACAGTCGCGGCAGAAGCTGCCGGGTCAACGACGACCGCTCGCGGGACAGCAGGCGGTATCGCAGTCCACTGCGGGGTCGCAGAAGTCGCTCAAATTATACTCGGAGTCGTTCAAGGTATGCTGATAGTCATAAAGATAAACAAAACGAGTTATTGGATACGTTAAAAGAGTTATTTAAATCTACTAGGTTAGAAAATAAATCAGATTATACTGAAAGGTTTCCAGTGATGAATGTGTTGCCAGAATTTAATCCATCTAATCGAAGTCAAAGCGCTGATGTATGGTTGGCTAAAGTGAATGAAACGGCTTCTATTTATAATTGGTCTGAGCGTCAAATAATCCATTATGCTCTCCCTAAGCTAGAAGGCGTAGCACAAAAGTGGTATCATGGTTTACCTAGTTTAAAATTTACTTGGACGGAATGGCAGGCAAAAATACGAACTACCTTTCCAAGTAAGGAACATTATGGATTATTATTGACAGAGATGCTTGATAAACGCGCAAGATATGGTGACTCGTTGGAAGAGTACTATTATGAGAAGATATTGTTATTAAACAGGTGTAGAATTACGGGTAGTGATGCAGTTGACTGTATTTTATTAGGGATCGATGATCGTGCGGTCAAAACCAGCGCCGAAGCCGCTCAGTTTAGTGAACCGGATAAATTACTTGTTTACTTACGTAACCAAAAGGTAACCAAATCGAGACCCTCCTTTAAACATCCTAACGCTTCTGATAACAAATCTTCCAGTAACTTTTACAAGGCACAAACTAGTGTCTCCAATAAACTCGAGAATAGGGTAGTCAAATGTTTTAATTGCGGCGGTGAAGGACACCCACATTTCAAATGCAAATTACCGATAAAAAGATGTGAGTCTTGCTTTAGAATAGGACATGTAGCTTCTGATTGCCCTATTAAGAAAAATACAGATGTTAAAACGGTGTCATGACTAGCCGTTGCTAATAGTAATGACGAAAAATATTATAAGTCTGCGAGTATAAATGAACATTGCTTACCATGTTTTGTAGATTTTGGAAGTCAATGCACACTCTTGAGATTTTCGGATGCTAGCAAAATAATACAGACATGGTCTAAAGATGATTTACCAAGTTTAAAGGGCTTTGGAAACTCTTCGGTTCAAACTATTGGCAAGGTTAAGTTAAGCATTAAAATTGATTCGGTCGAGGCTATTGTAGAAGTTTACTTAGTACCAGATAGTTATTTAACTACTCCTTTATTAATAGGTCAAACATTTACTGAACAGGATCACATAGTAGTTTACAAAACAAGTGATAGTTTGTCATTTTCGAAAAAGGTTAAAGATGTAATATCACAATCTGTAACTTTATTTATTAAAGACAATATTTTCGTAAATAATATCACGAAAGTAGATGTTTATACTAAGCCTGTGATTGATGGAAATTTATTTGTAGAATACAGTTTACATTTACAACCTGAAAGGGAATATGAAATATTGCAAGGTGTGATTAGAGTTGTTAATGGTTTTGGTCGTATAGTCATTAAAAGTTTGAACGTTAATAGTTTCAAATTATTAAAGGATAGCATTCTTACTCGAGCTTGTATCGCTAATGAATCCAAAGAGTTTACAGTTAATAAAATAGAAACTGATTTGACATCTGAAGGTAGTGATCCAATAGTTTTGGATAAAGTTCAGGTAAATCATTCGATTGGTAAGCAAAAATTAAATGAACTTATTGAACTATTGAATGTAAATCGTAAGTGCTTCGCGTTTAATATCAAAGAACTAGGCTGTTGTAGTTCCGCTGCCATGACTATTCAACTTACCGACAAAAACCCTGTTGTGTACCGTCCGTATCGCCTTTCGTACGCAGAGAGAGAGGTTGTTCGGGATATGGTTATGGAATTAGAGGAATCTGGAATAGTTAGTGAATCTACTTCAGAATATGCATCGCCAATCATTTTGGTAAGGAAAAAGACCGGTGGATATCGCATATGTATAGATTATAGAGCTTTGAATAAAAAAACAGTTAAGGATCACTACCCGCTACCTCGAATAGATGATCAGTTAGATCATTTATCAGGGTATAAGTATTATACTACACTAGATCTGGCATCTGGGTATTACCAGATTCCGTTAGACGAGTCTTCAAGACATTTAACCGCTTTTATTACGCCGGATGGGCATTACCAATTTAATAGAATGCCATTTGGTCTAAGTAATGCACCAGCAAATTTTCAGCGAACTATTAATCATATCTTGGGTAATGCTCATTTTAAACATGCATTCGCCTATATGGACGATATTATTATTCCCTCTAAGGATGTAGAAGACGGCTTTCAAAAGCTACAATTAACTTTAAAGTTATTTCATGACGCTGGCATGACATTAAATTTGGATAAATGTAATTTTTTCATGGAATCTATTGAATATTTAGGATTCGAAATTGATAAAAATGGTATTAGACCAGGACAGAAAAAAATTCACGCTGTAAAAGACTTTCCTCGTCCAACAGATCAACATAATGTTAGGCAATTTGTAGGTTTAGCTAGTTTTTTCAGAAGATTCGTAAAAGATTTTTCTGTCATTGCAAGACCCTTGACTCAATTATTGAAGAAAGACTGTAAGTTCGTCTGGGGCAAAGAAGAAGAAGATGCTTTTAATAAACTTAAACAAAATTTAACTGACAGACCTATTCTTGCATTATTTGAGCAATCTTATGAAACAGAATTACATACAGACGCGTCAAAATTGGGTGTGGCTGGAATTTTATTGCAAAGAAAAGATGAACAATCCCCTTTTCAAGCGGTCGCTTATTATAGTAGGCAAACATCACCAGAAGAAATGCATTTTACTTCGTACGACTTAGAAACGTTGGCTGTAGTGTCATCTTTACAACGTTTTAGGGTTTATTTGCTTGGAAAACATTTCACTATCGTCACAGACTGTAACTCGCTAAGGGCAACTTTTGAAAAAAAAGACGTTATACCAAGGGTTGCTCGATGGTGGAATGTTATCCAAGAATACGATTTCTCTATTATATACAAACCTGGCAAATCGATGGCTCACGTAGATGCCTTAAGCCGAAATCCAGTGAGTGAAGATTGGTTTGAGGTAAGGTGTATTACAGTTGACTGGATTGCTACAGTGCAACAGAATGATCCAGAAATTCAACGAATTGTTAATATTCTTAAAGAGAAAGAAACTGAGAATATAATAGAGATTAGCAAGAACTTCATTATTAAAAGAGGCCTTTTATATAAAGTAACTAATGAAGGTAATCGTTGGGTTGTACCTAAAGGTGTCAGGTGGCATATTATGAAATCGAATCATGATGCCATAGGTCATTTTAGTTTTGATAAAACTTACGACAAAATCAAATCCACTTATTGGTTCGCTAAAATGAGAAAATTTATAAAAAAGTATTGTGATTCGTGTTTGGAGTGTGCACATTCTAAAGTTCCTGTTGCAAAAAGAGCTGGTCAATTACACCCAATAGAGAAAATTGCTGAACCCTTCCATACGGTCCATATTGACCACTTAGGTCCTTTTGTTACTAGTAAACATAAAAATACCCACATATTACTGATCATAGATGCTTTCACAAAATTTATTGTAATAACACCTGTTAAAAATACGAGAACCTCTAGTAGTATCAAAGCACTGACTTCTTATTTTCATACTTTTGGTGTTCCCAAAAGAATAATTTCCGACAGAGGTACATCGTTTACTTCAAATAAATTTAAAGAGTTCATAGGTGGATTAGGTGCGAGGCATGTCTTAAATGCTGTTGCTTCCCCGAGAGCAAATGGGCAGATAGAAAGGTACAACAGAACATTGTTAGTTGCCTTAACAGCTGCCACTGTTGGGAAATCTGAACGTGTATGGGATGATAGTCTTTCAGAAATACAATGGGGAATGAATAATACGCTTAACAAGGGTATTGGTAAGACCCCGGCGCAAGCACTCTTTGGTACTAGTTTGTCAGGTACTTCAGATTCTCTGTTACGTTTGGGGGTAGCATTAGAAGAGGAAAATATTGATAGGAATGTAGTCAGGAAGGAAATTGAGGAACATATAAAATCTGATCAGGTAAAACAAAAGGTTAGGTATGACAAAACAAAGAAAACGGTTTATTATAAAGTTGGTGATTTGGTAAGGGTTGAGCGAGATATTCAATCTACTGGACATAGCAAGAAACTAATCCCTAAATTAAGAGGACCGTACCGTATCACACGAGTGCTAGGAAATTATAGGTATGAAATCGAGGACACGCCTATATCCAGAAAAGGTAATAGACCGTTTAAGAGCATATTTGCTGTTGATAAAATTCACCCATGGTTAGTATTTAATAGATCTGATAGCCTGGAAGATGATGAGTATGATAAAAATTCAGACAACAATGAAGTAAGTAACTAATAATAGAATAGATGACGTTGACATGGTAGAATAATTTATAAAGGATAAAAAAACTTCTGATTAATGCGAATTATAGGATGTAAAGGTAGACTCAAAGCAGGAAGAAAATAGTTATTATTAACAATATAGATGAGAGTTCATTACTTAAAGAGATGGTGAAAATTTGTGATGAGATTAGTCAATAGATGTATCTAATTACTAAAATATGTATGTGAGTTTATTATTTAATATTGAAGGTATGAATGAGGCTTCAGTATTAAAGGTATTGTGATTTTTGTAAATAAGCTATTTGAGAATTTGATGTACTAAAAATGTGTATGAGGTTTTAGTACAGAAATTGATTAATATTGAAGATATGAATGAGGCTTCAATATTAAGGAGATAAGGAAAAAAATGAGATACGACTACTTTATTATGATGTACTAGAAATATGTATGAGATTTTAGTACAAACCTTAAGGAATATTGAAGATATGAATGAGGCTTCAATATTAAGGAGATAAGGACAATTTTGGATAAGACCACTTAATTATAATAATGTACTAAAAATATGTATGAGGTTTTAGTGCACGCGTTAAGGAAAATTGAAGATATGAAGGAGGCTTCAAAATTCAATGAATTGAATATTATGTATTGTGATTTGTGATACCAATGGTAAATTAAAATATTATATTTATGATAACTATAGTATGCTTGTCATTTATATATTAAAAGAGTTAAGAAGTAATGTAATTTACATAATATTATTGTTTTTATTTTAATATAAAATTTATAATTGTTTTATTAATGTGTTGTTACAAATGTACAAAAATAGTGCAGTAAAGTAATAATAAGGTATAACTGACAATAATTGCCTGATGTTGATGTACCTATTGATGATTTTGATGGATTTTGTAAAATAACGTAATTAATAACTATGCAAGTGTTTTTATTTGAGTGATTTAATGAATAGTAATGATTCTCATTATAAATAACTTTATAGGTATATTTATGTATATAAGTTAACGACAGATTATAAATTTCCGGGACGTAAATTGTTACAGGAAGGCCGAATGTTAGCATTTTTACATAAACTTAGATTAATAAGTATTTAATTTGACTTATACCGGGATTTATAACGACCGTTAGCTTAGCTGTCAATGTTTAAAAATAAGTTAGTTGAAGCGCGGCATTGTAACGCAGTGAACTTGTGTAAAGGAAATTACGAAATTAAATTACATATCAAGTACTTGTGTATTATTTTACAGCAGTGTTAACATAAATGTAACTGTTCTTTTAGCATTTTAGCCCCAGCAAGTAACGTTACAACTTACAAGCATCATCACCGTAAAATAGCTTTTTTATTTTTTATTTATTTATTTAATAAGTACAATTATAAAAACTAATAATTAAACATTGCCCCACAAAACTGGAGAAACAGTTTGACCGTGGGAACGGCAGTCTAAAGTAACACAATACAGGGTGTTAGGCAGAAGGTTGGACAAACTTCAGGGACTAACTCTGTAGGTCATACTCATCAACTTTTATTATGGGACCAACATCCAAATTGCGAAAAAAAAAACACCTGTTCCATACATTTCGGCTGTTTAGATCTCAAAGTTTGTTTGGAAAAGCTGTTTTTTTTTTCGCAATTTGGATGTTGGTCCCATAATAAAAGTTGATGAGTATGACCTATAGAGTTAGTCCCTGAAGTTTGTCCAACCTTCTGCCTAACACCCTGTATAATATTATATTATTATGTAGGTTAACATAAAATGAGATTAAAACAAAACAGTACCTATTATGCTGAACATAAAGATCAAATAAATTGAACAAAACCTTTAAATATTATATATTTTATTAGACTCTTGAATTTATTCTTGTTTTTTTCACGTCTAATGGCTTCAGGCAAACTATTGAGTAGGTATGGGATACGCTTTTTGAGTGTTCTGTCTCCAAAGTAATTATTAATCCTAGGAACGAATAGTTTACCTGTCGCCATAGCTTTGGTGTTGTAGCTATGATCAGAGGGTTTTAATGCAGAATAGTCTGAGTTATGTTCCAGACAGCCATGGTTATTTACAGTTTTTATTTTAAAAGTTCATTAAAAAAAACTTGGCATCGTAAATTACTTAACAGATTTTGAAAATAATAAGGCATGACGAGACTTTTGTAAGACCACGCAATGGTGGCCATTTTAAAACTTGCCGCTGTAACAAAAACAAAGGCTTTATGGTTTGCCACCCTTTGCCGTACGTCAATGTCGTCAATTGTCAGATTTGATTTGTCAGATAACTGTCAAATTAATGTTTATTTTCGTTTCGTGTGTTTTCATTTTCATATTATTTTAGTCTATAATACGCATAGTCTGAGACAACATAGATATATCGCAAATGATCTTCCTCAAGATATGTTTCTGACTCACGTAAACTAGTTATTTTTGTTATATTCGTTAGTCATAATTACAGGAACATGTCGCTGTTTCCAGCTTACGGATTAGATGTCCCGGCGTCCGAAGCCGTGGAGCAAGCAGGTATATTGAGCTTTGTCGTCCTCAGGTGGTGGGTCAACTGTGTCGTAGGAGTAATAAATGGGGCTGTCACAGAGATCAGGCTACTTTTGAACTATCAACAGTATTACACATCCATTGACTTATACAATTGTCTGAAAAAATTGTTATGTATGTTACAGTTGAGGTGCCAATTCGTTGGGAAGTAGCACCTGAGAGCGAGTTACTCGCCAGCAGCGATAGTGACAATGTGGAGTGTTCTCAAGATAATGAGACTGTGGTGAAGGCAGTTCAACGGCCAGTGGGAGACACCTCAGACACCCAAGATTACTATGAAGACCGGCGCTTCGATGGCGGCAACTTGCGTGTGTCAACTATTTACTATCCAGGTTGCCCACAGTAAGTACACCATTTTTTGTACTTTATTGTTGTAACAAGTGAATCATTTGTTTTATTTCAAGTAGAGAAAAAATATGAAAGACTTTTGTGTAAGATTAAAATTCACACTGTGAATGGTATGGTATCAAAAATAAATTTTGAAAAAAACGAAATTCACCAGAGAGCAAGGCCGCGGGAAAATCATAGTTAATTTTAAACAATTAAAGGTTCCTCATTGTAGCCGCTCAACTATCTTAATGGAGATATCTTATCGCCACCCATTAAAATCGGTACCGTTGAGGAGTTCCAGTGGCCATCTGTGGTCTCCATCATTAGTTCCGCTTCAGCAAATGGTCCTTTCTGAATGCAAAATGCTGGAGTTGTCACTAAAACTATTAAATTCGCTATATGTTTGCCTACATTTGAGGATTTCCCTCAATTCCTCACTGATCCCCTCATCATATCCTGGTTTCCTTATCATGGTACCACCCTTGGGATATCTCCTTTCCAACAAAAAAACTCATCAAAATCGGTTGATAAACAACGAAGTTATCTGCGAACAAACCTTTTTTTTTTTATTAAATGTACTGTCGAATTGAGAAACTCCTCCTTTTTTGAAGTTGTAAATGAAAAATTTAAAACCCATTGAACATATAACCATAAAATAAACTATCTTACCATCTATTTTAAGCTACAAGACTGACCATTCACAAGCAATTGGGCTGTCTCGGCTTCCCCTCGCGGTCAGGAAACGCCCGCGTCGGTACTGGGAGCGCGCGGGGGCGCAGGAAGCTGGCGGGGAGGAGGGGGAGCGGGCCAAGGCGCTGCGCCGCGCGCTCGCTGAGCAGCCGAAGGATGAGATGCTGTGGATGCAGTATATCGAACACCAGGTTATATTTTAGGGTTCAGTAACAAGGTACCCTTATAGTCGTCTGGTCACGAAATGGTGGTGAGCGGCGAGGTACAGAAATAAATTCATTGAAAGTGTCTCATTGCTCTCATTTCATACATGGTGGTAAATGTCTAAATCTGTGTGTTCAAACTGCATGCAGCCATGCAAATATTATCATAAATGATTCACAACACTAAATACAGAACTAAGTAGCTCTATGCTACCAATTTTACTGATTGTCCTACCCCCAACTTGAAACGCAACAACGCGAACACTGCTATTCAGCTGTTTAATAATATAGATTGCAATAGCACAATGTCTGGGTGATTATTCGGCGTTTTAACCGCCGTCATTATTGTCTTCGCATATTATTCAAGATAAACTTTTTAATTGTCTTATGATTTTAAATGGAATTAATACTACCCCCGGGTCCGTTGACTTTGACATCAAAAGTTGCTGGTAATTATCATTGTTTTCGGCAATATATTGAAGACAACAATGACGGCGGTTGAAACGCCCAAATATTCACCCGTCTACCACTAGCCAACACTACTACAAAACTCTTATGAGGGTATTAACCTTGTATGGGTAACATTATTTTAATGTCTATTAAATTAACACACTCTAAACGAGAGTCATAACTATTGCAGGAGTGGCTCGGAGGCGTGACCGCAGCCCTATCCGCGTCGGAGGAGGCCGCGGCGAGGCTCCCTCGGGCCCGGGGGATCCGCGCCCGCCGCCTGGACGCGTCGGCCCTTGCACTGTCCCCCCATGATTATCTGACGAAACTGCGCGACGAGCTTGCACAAGGTAAGGATACTTTTATGTTTTAAAGTACTGGTGTAGTTATTATTTTTAATTTTGTTCTTGTTTTTGACAGTTAGTAAAATAAGGTAACTTCCTTTTGTCTATGGCAGGGTACCCTTAATGAGCACAATTTATGGTATTTAATTGTAACACCAACAGCAGAAAAGAAGAATCTGTAAGGTCAGCCAATATTACAGGGTTGTATGTTGCATTATTATCAACTTGAAATTTGAAGTTTGTAAGAGTGACACTAGGTCTAAATTGAAGTACCGCGACGATGTAACATAGAACCCTATAATATTGGGGCAGGGTTATTATAATATTTGGTTGTCTTAGATCGCTCACAATGTTGTAGCAAAGCTATGTAGTAATGAAACATGATTTAATTTTGAGATCCGCTTTAATGGTTTGGGCACAGTGTCCTGTCTGATCGTAATTGAAGGCCATACGTCCCATGACCCGTGTCCCCAGAGAAGCAGCAGTCGGTCCGCGCGGAGCTGTGGGCGCGGCTGGTGCTGGGCGTGGCGCGCGCGGGCGGCGCGGGCGCCGACGCGGCCGCCGCCGCCGCCGCCGACCTGCGCCGGCTGCCCGCGGCATACCCGCATCTGCTGCACGCTTATGGTACGTCCCATGACCCAAATGTCCTTACAATTCCTTTGCCGTCAACGGCCCGACAACTCTTCTTGAGTTGCTGGTGTTTATGGGCGGTGGTAAGTAGTTCCCTTCAGGTAATCCGTGATCGTGATCGTTTACCTTTTTGTGTTTGTGTTTGTACCAAGTCCTATTAACTAGGGGGGGGGGGGGGGCGTCTTTATTGAAGGGTAAAAATGAGTACTGATATTTGCAGGGCTAGTTTTAAGGGCAGCAGGGCTGTGGGAGACGCTAGTGCTGTTTCTCGAGCTGCTGATTTGCATGAACTGCGCGCCTGCTTCGTTCCCGCGGGACGAGCGAAGCGAGGAACTTGCGGAGGAGCGCCTGTTAGATTACGAAGATAAGGTAATAACCATTTTCTCCCACATGCTAACATGCATGCATGTTAACCTTACTGTTGTAAAATCAGCCCGTGAAGTTCTGAGTTCCAGGCCCAAGCTAAATAAAAATAAAATACAGTTATTATTTACCAACGGCAGCGGTTGCGAAAATGTATGAATTTTCATTACGTACCTGGTGTTTTAATTTTTAAAACCATGTTTGGACTATGATAACTAACTCTAAATAGCCAAACACTCGTGAAATATATATTTTTTAAACTGGTGAACTTTTTAAATGTCCTAGATTATAAAGTTAAACATTTTCCAACAGTGTTTACAGCGTATTTGAAAGTGTATCAAATAGGTCGACGTTTTTTTTAAGAACACGATTTCGTATGTTTATTCGGACTTCGGTTCTGTACTTCTCTCTCAATCGCTCTTATTCGCGCTTATGCGAGTCCAACCGACGACCCGAAAGCCTTTAAAATAATTAATTATTGAACTACGCGCAGTACGCGCTTTCAACACGGCCATCCCGCTATATGACGCGTCCTCGTGTGCTGTTACAGAAATAAAATTTGTTTATTTATATTACAATAAACAATAATAATAAATTTTATTTCGAGCAACGAGGCTCGTATTTTCAAATACCTTATAGACTAACATACATAACAATTTAACGCTTAAAAACTGACTGGCTGCCGGCTCGAAGCGCGCGCGGGGGGGGGGGGGGGGGGGGGGAGGCGCGGCACGCGGCGAATGGGGCGCTGCTCGCTTCTCAAGTTGTCAGCACGGACGTGAAACTTGACACCGACGGAATTTGATGCATCAGCCGACGACCTAATTACCGGGACTGACTGATTACAATGATTTTATTTGCTTGCTTTCTTGTCCGTCTGTTTAGTTATTTGTCTGCTCGGTACAAAAATATTTAAACTAACTTCCCAATAACCTTGGTGTTTGCAAGGCAACAGTAAATAGCCTCTTTTCTGAGTAAGCGTGTCCACCCTCGCCCCCGTCGTCACTTAACATCAGTCTCTCGTGATGTTTAAGTCAAACGCAAATCCATTTTGGATAAAAAAGTTAGACTTGAAACTGTAAACTTAACTCGGTCCTGAATGACACTGTTTAAAGTGAAATAGCTGAAAAACAAAGGTTTTGGCTAATGTGACATCCCCGTCCTCGCCTACGGCTCGGAAAGATGGACGTTCTCAAAGGCAAGTATGCACCAAATGTAAGTTGCACCAAGAGTTCTGGAGCACTCCATGTTAGGAATTTCACTTCTGGATCACGTACCGAATGTTAAGATTAGGCGCAGGACTAAAGTGGCGGATGTCGGTAAAAAGAAAATGCAAATGAAGTGGAGATGGGCGGGAAACTTGGCTAGGCGAAACGATTGCAGGTGGTCGAGGGCGCCAACAGAGTGGTGGCCGAGATTAGGTAACAGATTAGTAGGCCAACCGTCAGCTCGTTGATCTGATGATATTTGTTAGACAGTTGGGAAACTGTGGCGATCTAGCGATGTCTAACGACAATTTGTAACAACCGACTCTGCAGCGCCACTAGCGCCACAAGTGTCACACAGCGGAACTAAAGTGTTCTACATCGCGCTAACGAAGTATCTACAGCCGGTTGGCATTTATACAACTTCCAACTTCATCCCAATGGACTTCGGTCCCCAGGCATAACATCCGCCTGGAGAGAGATCTTTCTATTGTCCTCTCTCTTCTACATGACGATGGATGGCGTTGGCACGAGTCCGGGCAAAGGCGTGAATATGAAGAGGCCTTTACCCTGAGGTGGATGTGGGCTGAAATGATGAATTGAATGTAATTTAATTTAGAACACGCTTGACTGTGTGTGTGCAGGTGATGGGCAGCGGGCTCCCAAGCGGCGCGGTGTGGGCGCGGGTGGAGCGCGCGCGCGGCGCGGCGCACTGGCGCGCGAGCCGTGACGTCACGGCCGCGGACCCCGCGCGCGCGCCCGCGCCCGCCGACGTCGCGCCCATGCTGCTCCCGCTCGCGGACCCTGATGCGTTGTTGCTGCTAGCTTTTAACGCTCTGAGGTACACTCACTTTTTTACCTGACTGCGGGACGCAAAGGAGAGTAGCGTGTTTATCAGCCCATGTATATTTGTATGAGAATTCATTCGTGCTACATATAAACACAGGTGTCCGAAGCGCGTCTTAATGTAAGAAATTATAATTGCTGTTCATTGTAAATAAATAAATTAAATAAAAAAATGTATGATGTATGTTTGTTCCTTTAGGGCGCTCTAGAAACCAAGCGCGTGGACTGATTTAAATGATTTTTTTAATCAATCGATTTGTCTAAATGTCGGGGCACTAAAGATATGACGGTAATCTAAATTCAATAAAACAGCAACCAGACGCGATATTAAAAAAAGGAAAAAAATAAAGTCGACGGATTATGACAAGTGGGGTATCGTTGAATAGGTATTTAAAAATCATCGTTAGGTTTCTTCCATCATTTCGAATGTTGATTTAGGAGTTATAATGATGTAAAGTTGTTATTAACAGTCGGGTTTTTTAAACAATGCCTTTTGTTATTTTATTTATTGTTATATATGTATATATAAGTAACCTACCGTGACAGCTTCACGGATTTTGAAAGGGAGGTTTCGTTTCATGATCCTGTAGGGTTCAATACCCGGTTTTTGTTAGACTTGTTTTAAAGGCACAACAGTGGGCCTTGGTCCAAGGTACCGATTATAAAAAAATGTCTAAGTATTCGGAATAACACAGGTATAGGACAGCATACGTCAAGCATATAAACATTCTTTGATATCTGCAACTACTACGTTCATGAACACTGGCGGCGCTGGCGTAGCTGTGTTGTCCTCACAAGTCGCGAGTTGTCACTAGATGTCGCTAGGCGTATGTTTTCTCCACACCAAAAATCTTTGCAGGCTTGCGAAAGTACCTCTCCTACCGGGCGCTCAATACCTCCACTCTGCAGTAGGATCTTTAGGGGAGTGGGACTGTGGGGAGGGTCTTCTAACACTTGTGCGTGCGGCGCGCCGCCTGCCCCCCGCGCACCCGGCGCGGGCGCCGCCCAAGCTAGCCAGAGCCCTGGTGAGGATGTTCGTGGACCCGCCGCATTATTTCAGCGATGATTATGGTGAGTATTTTGTTGTATTGTATTGTTAATACTTTTTTCCTTTTTGTGTAAGGTTAAGGTTATTAGGTCTAAAGAAAAATCAATCTTGTTAAGATGCAAAGGCATGAGATGATGTACCCGAATGGTAAAAGAAGAACCAAATCTGGTGAGGTTTCTGCATCTGTCTGAAGTTAATGTCTTAAAATGTAGGATGGTTTAACATTTCATTACTAATATATTGTTAATATATATTTAGAGTAGCGTCTCTACTGTGGACATAGTACCTACGTACCCGAAGTAGACGTTTTTAAGGTCTAATTTTCTGGCTGATCCCATACCCTGACCATTGACTGTATGACTCGCCTATAGTATAGCAATCACAGCTGAGCTGGACGCAACTCGTTGTGAACTGGTGAGTGTTTGCGCCAGGGTACCGCAGCTGGGTGGAGTCCCTGTGGGAGGCGTGCGCGGGCTGCGCGGGCTCCGCCGGCGTGGTGCTGCTCTGCTGGCGCCTGCGATGGTTGCACGCTCAGCTGTTATTAGTGGCGGTGAGTGAACGAGTACTAAAACCCAATTCATTTATTTATTGCATCACTGGTCTCACATTAGTCACTCAGGCTCAGGGCGACTTTGTCCACAGTCCTATTTCGTCACCTTCTTAACTCGTCCACAGTGCCATATGGCCTACTATTACAATTCGTCGGCATTTCTATATGGTCACCTTCCTAACTCGTCCACTTTTCTATATAGTCACCTTACTAACTCGTCCACATTCCTATATGGTCCACAGTGGTAACTGGTCCACATTCCTATAGTCCTCACACCTCGGTGCCAACTCTTCCACATTTCTATTGTGTCGGCAACTTCTAAACTCGTTCACTACTTTTCACAAATCCCGTGTTACAAAATATAAATTTTTGATATGTTACAAACTCATCCTTTAGAAATTTGGTTCGGATATTTGACTTTTAATCGCTTTAAATTGAACATCACATTAAGCCACGTTTGAGTCATGTTTGAGTGTGCCAGTTACCACTGTGGACGAGACAGCACTATGGACAATATATGTAGGAATGTGGGCAAGATAGGAAATTGACGTTATAAAAATGTGGACGAGTTAGGAAGGTGACAATTTAGGAATTCCATACTGCCGACATGGCATTGTGGACGAGTTAAGAAGGTGAAGAAATAGGACTGTGGAAAAAGTCGCTCTCTGTCGTCTTTCATAGTAATTAAAGTGCTGTTCATGCCCTTTTAGGCCTTAGCGATATCAAACTATACATTTATAACATTAATCTAAACCCTAAAACCAGGAATTGCATATGACTGTTATGGAATTGCTTTTAACTCGGTCATGGAATGTCGAGTAAATAGGAGTTATGGAAACGTTGAGAAAGACGATATGGTTTTTATTACCTGGAATACAGGCATTGTATTTTATCGCTTATCGCTCAGTGCGTTCTATCTGACTAGATAGAAAGGGAGATCCGAGCGACAACCAAGCCGCGGGCGATGGTTAGCGCTCGTGCCGCCTTAAAATCTTTGGTTAACAATCTTACTTTTACTATATCGTACTAATATTATTAGAATTTTTGTGTGTTAGTTTGTTACTCTTTCACGCTGCAACAGCTGGACGGATTTGGATGGAATTTGGAATGAAGATAGCTGTAACTCTAGCTTATCATTATCACATAGGCTGCTTTTCATCCAGGAAAATTTAAAAGTTCCGGAAGGATTAACTTTAGTCAAAATGTACGCGAACAAAGTCGCAGGCAGGAGTAATATTATAAATACTAACGTTTGGATGTTTATTAGTCAATCACGCCAAAACGGCTGAGCAGACCTGTATGAACGCGTGACACAAAGATTGATTGTAATCTGGAATAACAAATAGACTACTTTTATTTCCCAAAAAATAGGACAGTTCTCGAGGGAATAGTGATAAACAACTTCTACGCGGACGGAGATGCGCAAAAGACATTCTAAACTCAAGAAATTGCAAAAGCTCTAAAGATTTACTGAGACATGCATAAGAAGGAGCAATGGGCCTGCACCATCAATGTGGAAATAAAAGGTATACCAATGATGCGGTTGGAAAAATTCTACGAGGTTTTCTTGTATCTTGGAAGTCATTCAGAGCCCAGTAGGCGAGAAGATGCATATAATTATGGGAATAATCGTTACACTAAGGAAAATTATGTTGCCGCATGTTATGAACAAAACGGTCTTTCTCCAGAGGATATAGGGCTTGAGGGATATAGAAGGATATTCGTGAATGCCCACCTGACCCTTCACAATAAATCACTAAGTAAGACTAAAACTTTAGCAAAGGAAAACTGCAAGTATGTTTGGACCAAGCACTGCAGCATTTCTCGGAACATAGACATACTTAACAGTCTTGGTTATTTTTTTAATTACTGCGAATATTTAGCGGCCCGTCGGTTATCGGGTATGTTTTTGTCTTGGTTTGCTCCTAACTCGTCATCTTCCGAATTGGTCCTATACCAGATTCGCAACTTTCCAAACTGGTCATTTTCCATTTTCGTCATATTCCAGATTCGTCATATTCCAAACTCGTCATTATAGAGTCGGGTTCATCGATACCGGACAACTAAACGGATTGTACAGAATGGAAATCATAACATAAATATGAGGTAGGTTTAGGATATGTTAGCTATTCAACTGGCCCGAAGGGCCAAACTCTCGTAAATAGGAGCTCGGCTGACTCTGTTAAAGTTGAACCGTTGTGAAAAAATATATTTGACCTGTTTCAGTTGGTCAGTTAATTGGTCGTAGTGGAAAAACAGAGGATTTCTATAATAAGTTTATAAAGGCGAATGTACATGGTATGACAAGTTTGGAAAGTGACGAATCTGGAATATGACAAAAATGGAAAATGACCAGTTTGGAAAGTGACGAATCTGGAATATGACTAATTCGGAAGATGACGAATTAGGAGCAAATCTTTGTGCTTACTGTCTTTAGTGTTACTTATCGGCGGTCCATTCATTGATTTCCGCCTCGAAGCAAATTATCGATTAATTGTTATGAACCTTAGATTTACTACTTCGGTCATATTTGGGGGTTTAAGATTAAAACTTGTCTCGGCTACGAATGTTAATATATCTAAAACGTTTTTAAAAATCTACCTTTGACAAAAAGTGCTTGTCTGGGACAGTACTGAGCAAATTGGAAATATTAACTTAAGTGTCCCCAGGGCTCCTTTAAAAAACTACTACCAACCTTTAGCACCGCTAACGTAAACGAAATATCGCAGTAACTCGTAATTTTGTCGGGCTGTGAGGTCAATGAATGAACTATCTCAAAGTAATGAAATGATGATTTGGATCTACAAATTAAAACTATCTGCGGTCGAAAATCGTTTGGCATCCAGTTTCATTGCTTCCCATCCCGTTGCAATTGTCTAATCCGTATAAAAAAAGACCTATGTTTCTTTTGGCAGTTTCTGTGTCTTTCCTTGTTTTGTTTTGATTTGCGCATTTACTCTTCTGTTTCTATGTGCTACTTTCCGTTTAACTTTGAATGTATCTATGAAACCTGTCATTAGCTATGCAGTTACATATTGTAATTAGTTACTAAGGTTAGAAATTTTGGTGGCATTACGTGGTTCTAGAATCCATGGAGTCACTATTTCTTAACATGGCAAAAAGTATATATTATTTGTGATGACCGCGAGTAGTTGTTTCTGAGTCTTGCATGTTGTCTATTTATTTAAGTATGTATCTATTTCTCAATATAAGTAAGTTTATCCTTGTCTAGAACCCATAGTACAAGCCTAGGGCTTGGTTTGGGACGAGGTCAATTTGTGTGAGATTGATTTATTGTATACCATTTTTATTTTGACCTTCGTTATTGTCAATTTTAAAAGTCATTCATTCATCAAACCGCGGTATCAACTTATATGAACTTCGGTATCGAGGATATCTCCGCTGTAAAAGCGTAATAAAGAAACAAATACTAATAGGTACTAGGTATTGATAAACCGAACTAAAAATGTCTTTAGTTTATTTTGAAATATGACAATTGTGAAGGTCAAAATCTTTAGCAAAATAGCGGCTCCATTGATTCTAGAACCACGTAATGCCACCAAAAATCCTAAACCTAGTAATTACCCTAAAAAAAATACTGTTGTAAATCTAAAACGGGCAAATCACGCTGCGTGCCACGCTGAACACGACCGTTGCAACACGATCGAAACGTCGAGGCTTATATATGTTTTTACACGATTAAATCCCCTTTTAGATTTATAACAGTATGTGTGAGCATCGCGATAGTTTATAACGAATAATATTCTACTACATTTATACCAATGATTGCTTAAATATTTGGTATACATGTAGGACGACCCGGAATGCGCAAGCGAGGCGCGGCGTATCCGCGACGCTGCGCAGACGGCGCTCCGGCGCGGGGGCGGTACACACCCGCTGCCGTTCGCGCTGTTCGCGCGCGTCGCGCACGCCGCCGGCGCCGGCGCGGGCCTGCGAGCCGCGCTCGTCGCACTTAGGGCTGCGCTGCAGGATAACGCGCTGCCGCACCATTATATACTCTATATTGCAAGGTATGGTACAATACTCCATCGCTTATTTTGTATTCTAAATTTACTAATATTACTCTTAATATCTAGCGGACCGAGCATCGCTTGCGTAGAAGGATTTTTTTTCGCAAATACATAAACAAATAAATTTGGCACATCGATTTCTTGACCGAAGTATAGCATAAGGTTATTGCGATAAAGTGTTTGTGTTAATCAAACAATGTGTGTGCAATGGCCAAACTTCGGTTAGACGATATGAGCGAATGAAAGCCAGTGAGACGAAATTTACATCCCGAATCTTTAACTCATGCATTTATCTTTGTAGTTAACTTTTTTTGTACGATTGACAATTTTTTTTTTCAAATCGTTATAAAATAAGATTCGTTTTCAACATAGATAAATTGTACCTACATTTAAACCTTAGTTTATTACATGACTATGGCTATGAAAAAAAAATATCGGTTAAGAACTGTTTCATTGTTGGTCATAATTAAAACGTCATGTTCTCGTAGTAACTTCATAGGACATCGGCGCGCCGCTGGTGACTGACATAGTTTGTATACAGGATAGTGTGCGAGGTAGCGCCGGGCGCGGCGGGCGCGTGGGCGCTCGCGGGCGCCGTGCTGCGCCGCGCGCCGCCGCGGGACCTCGGCGCGCCGCCGCCCGCGGACCTGCTGCAGGAAGCGCTGCAACTGGTAACTGACATGCTACAATTAGTGTGGATACAAGTGGACTTTTTTTGTGATTTATCCAAGGCGTTTGACTGTGTTAATCACGTTACGTTAGTGCGGAAGCTGAGCTTCTACGGTATCAAAAACGGAGCCCTTAATCTTATAATTTCTTACCTTGCTTATCGAACTCAGCGGGTGGACATAAACAGAACGCAATCCCCTAGAGCAGCTGTTGCTTTGGGAGTGCCTCAAGGCTCAATTCTGGGCCCATTCTTGTTTTTGATTTATATTAACGAACTCCCTTATGTTGTGCGCAACAAACATGAAATAGTTCTATTTGCCGATGACACTTCACTTTTATTTAAAGTGGATATAAAACAGGCAAATTTTAATGACATTAATGATACGTTGTCAACAATTCTTGACTGGTTTACGGCCAACAACCTACTTTTAAATGCCAAGAAAACCAAGTGCATGAATTTTTTTCTACAAGATATGAAAGGAGTGAATGGGAAAAGTATAAAACTAAAGGATGAGACGATGGGATTCGAAGATAAAACAGTATTTTTATCCGGCAGATATATTTTGTCCGGCAGCATGAGCATGTCATGCTCACTCAAAGGTCTTTGCTTACGGCGGCTTAGTTGATCGGGTTGCCACCTTCCCGAACACATGGTTGAGGGAGGCGATGGCTGAGATACGCGTCATACTCGTGAACGGGTGCTGTCTATGGGGTCCGGTCTGTTCACGCTTGCAAGGACCTGTTTTTTTAGTTAGTTATTTCTATTATCGTTCCTGGCGTAGAGACCTCGTCATGTTGTTCTCCTAGTCACTATTTTTAATTTAATGTTATTGAGCTTAAATTTGTAATTATTTTATTGGTGTTACTTTTAAAATAATTATTTATTACTTTACTACCTTGTGATGTTACTTTTAAGTATTATTGTATTTTATTATGGGAAAAAATGACCTTCTGCTGGAGTTTCTTGCGGCGCTTCTTCTCCGCAATGATGGTCTTGTCCGAAGCGCTAGTAGATTCACTCTATATTACCTACGTGTAAAAGAGCCCAAATGTGGCCAATTTACTGAATAAATATTTCGAATTTTGAAAATGTAAAATTAAGTAGAGTAAGTACAATCAAAATATTGCATTTTCACAGCAGTCTATGATATATGGTACATATGCCTACTCTTAATAATATCCAATGTATGTTAATCCTTGTTAAGTCTATGGCTATCACACACACACACACACACACACACACACACACACACACACACACACACACACATAATCTTTCGTAAATGCGAACATATTAAATTATTTTTTAGTGCGAGCAGCGATGCATGGAGCTAGAAGCCGAGATGGCGAGCGAGCCGTCTGACGGGGACGAAGAGGGCGACATTGGCTGCGGTGCGGCGCTGCGGGAAGCTTTGTTACCGAGCGAGGCTGAGTGGGCTGCCGCGCGGGCTGCGCTGGCCGGCCCGCAGCGTCGCAGGCAGCTACTGGACCAACTGATGGTGAGTGGTGGTTATGGTACGTCATTATTTTTATGTTGATAAAGGGAGCAGACGAGCAAGCGAGTCACCTGATGGTAAGTGATCATCGCGACCCGCAGCACTAGAGGAATCGCAGATGCGTTGCCGGCCTTTGAGAGAACTTAGTGGAAGTAGAAGAGGTAGAGGGGAAATTGGGCTACCGGCACTGTCACTTGGCCAGACGAAACGTAGCAGAGGTACGATTACTTCACGTCGGTATTCTATGTGAGGGTGGTCCTACCCCGGTGGAGCCGGCCCGTCGAACTGAGATTGACCAGTAACTTAGGTAGATTGCGCGTGTGTGTTCCAGGGCCCGGGCAGCGGGCGCGGGCGGGCGGCGCGCTGGCGCGAGCACGCGGCGGCGGCGCTGGCGCGCGCGGCCGGCGCGGCGCGGGCGCTGGCCCCGATGTTCCCCAACAACGCTCTTCTAGCTCTCAGTAACTCACTCTCATGTTTCATTTACTTTACTTGTATAAATACACATGCATACTTACAATCACTCCTCTTTCCCGTAGAGGTAGGCAGAGACCACTACGAGCGGCGTTCAATAAATTCTCGGTATTGGTATCTGGAAAACCGTTTTAGTCAACTTCTTAATACTGGCCGCTAAGAGTTATTCATTGACAGTAAAAAAAAGTAAATTTGAAGCCCACACGTTCTTTTGTTTTTCTACTACTGGTGAACAAACGTGATCACCATGAGCGATTTTACAATGTTAATATATTCTTGACTAAACAGGGACAAAATCAGAAGTCTATTAAAGAAGAAATGGATTTAGTTTACCGTGACCCCACTCCTTCATTATCTACTGTCCAAAAACGGTCAAATAAATTTTCATCACACTTGCTCGTAAATGGTGTTATTCCATGCCTGTATACAGAAGGACAATGGCCTAAATTGTTCCCGCGGGAATTATGGCGAGTTTGTCATCCCTAGGGAGTAATGACTTTCTTTTTAAAATTTGCAACTCTTTCGTACATCATTTCTGACTAAGGAGGTTTAATTTTCAGCCAAAAATTAAATCGGTTTCTAATTTCATCTTTAAAAATTAGCTATAGACTAACTTACATTACACAAAACCTATACGCTTCATTAAACTTCATTATTTTTGTACCTATTTCAAGTTTATATCAACATTTATCTTTAATTTTAGTAATTATACATTTTTATCAAATTGGCTAAATCTGGCTCGAATCCAGGTCGAAACTAAACGCAGTTATTATCTGTGGTAGAGGTCACAAAAAAAATATCGTTTCCATTTACGTTCCCGTTCGTCAAAAGTTATTTCTTTATATTTTGCAGAGTTATAGTGTTTTTTTTCTTTTGTTAAAGTGTTTTTTTTCCTCGCAAATGTGATGAAAACCATTGTGTGTATCACAGGCAGTAAGGGGATTACTAACTCGAGTCATTAAAAGCTAACACTCTCGTTAGTAATTCCCTTCATACTACCCTTGATGCACAATGTACTATAAAACGGGGGAAGGAGAGCATAGAAGATGACCCTAGACCTGGTCGGCCTGTTGAAGCTACTTCACCAGAAAACATTCAAAGAGCGAAGAAAATTATACTGGAAGATGGTCGAGTGAAGGTTAGGTCTATAGCTCAAAAAACAAATATTTCTATTGGTACAATACATACATAAATAAATAAATAAATAAATAGTAGATTGTTCAACAAGGGACTAAAACAAGCCATAATGACACGAGATGTTTAGCCACGCGAGCGAGCTTGCGAGCGAGAGTGGCTATAGTTCGAGTGTCATTATGGTTGTTTAGTCTCGTGTTAAACACTCTACTTTTCACTTCGAATGCGAGAAAAAAAAAACTCTTTTTGTAATAATTTTGCACCGTTGGCATTTTGAGGTTATTTCCACGGCCTAAAAATGGTCCATACACAATCTCTGAAAATGGCGATAATCCTCCATTCATTAACAACGTGATGTTTAAATGCTTGCATATTTAGCCAACAGATACAAACATGAAAATTATTTGGACCATGCCTAATAAAATAGAACTATCCCTAATATATTTAAATATATTTATATTAGTAATCATTAATCGTGTTTCACGAAATTAAATCTTTTTTTTAATAATTTTGCACAGTTGGCATTTTGAGGTTATTTCCACGGCCTAAAAATGGTCCATACACAATCTCTGAAAATGGCGATAATCCTCCATTCATTAACACCGTGATGTTTAAATGCTTGCATATTTAGCCAACAGATACAAACTTGAAAACTATTTGGACCATGCCTAATAAAATAGATTTTATCCCTTATATATTTAAATAGATTCATATTTGTAATCATTAATCGTGAAATTAAATCGATTAATTTATATTTTTTGCAAGAAAAATGATCCATATACAATCACTGAAAAAGGCGATGATTGGCAGTTTAAGGGTTTCCAAAGTAAATTAAAAAGAAAAAGTACTTTAGTCCCTAGGGAGTAAAGTGTAGTTTTATTCCCTAGAGATTAAATACATCACTTTAGTCCGGCTATACAAGCCAATTGTGAGTCATTTTAGAGCCTGAGAAGTGAAATAAATATTTATACCCACGTTCATCTGAACATGTCCAAAGTTAGTGCGAGATGGGTACCCCGAACGTTGACACCGTTTCAGAAGCATACGCGCGTTGCTTGTTGTTCCGACTTCATTGAGCTGTGCGGTGAAAACCCTGATGGTTTGCTCCAAAAAAATGTTACCGGAGATGAAACTTGGGTTCATCATTATGAGAGCAAACAAGAGTCGATGCAGTGTCACGTTAAAGGAAAAGCTCATCCCAATAAATTCAAAGTCGTCCCTTCAGCTGGCAAGATCATGGCGACAATATTCTGGGATTGTGAAGGGATAGATTATAAAGAAAAGGGTTTAAATATTACAGGAGAGTACTACGCTAACATTTTACCCCAATCACGGGAAGCAATCAAAGAGAAGAGGAGGGGAAAATGGACCAGGGGACTGCTTCTTCATGACAACGCCCCTGTGCATACTGCTCAGGTTGCCAAGGCTGCTGTTCTTGAATCTGGCCTCGAAACTATTACTTACACGCCGCATAGTCCAGACTTAGCCCCCAGCGACTAAGTTTTGTTTCCCAACCTTAAAAAGGATCTTCGTAGACATCGATTTTCTAATGATAAAGCGTTGAAGGCAGCGGTGGTGGAGCATTTTGACACCAATGACAAAATATATTTTTCACTTCTCATGCTCGTAAAGTCCTTCTTTATGCTGGGTATAGGCTGCATAAAATCGCATTTTATGCACTAGTGCATAAAGTAATTTCTTCTTTTAAGACTAAGGCAATCAGGCCTTACAGCCTTCACACAATACACCTTCATTTCATTGATATATTTTTATGAGATTTTGGTTACATCTTAACTTAATTACGACATTTGTATAACTATCTAAATACAAATTTACGAATAATACCTACGGCGTGCATTTACGGTAAAAAAATACAACGCAAATATTTATAATAACTTGGCATTAAGCATCAGACCATAGTCAAACCTGTCAAACGTCACTTAGTCGAAAATTAAAAAAAAAAGTTAAGAAGGTAATCAGGCCTTACAGCCATGCGCAAACATAACATTTTAATTAGGTACTTACAATTAATATAAAAATTTAATAAATTATCTTGTAAGTATGTGCTTCTTGTTTTATTTCCTTGCAATCGAAGAGAAAAGCAGAGTGTAAAATTCGAGCATAAAACCCATTTTACCCTCGACGTGACTATCCACACTCGCCGTTCCGGCTCGTGTGGCTATATGCACATCTTGGGTAAAATGGCTTGTTTTATGCACTTGTTGTACAATCTACTATTTATGAGGGGTTAAAACAACAAATTGTCAGATCTTATAAGTGAGATCTTATAAAACACTAATCGTATGCTTTTGTTTTCCTTCTCATATCGAGAATTGATTGAACGCCCCTCGTACCTTCCACTTACTACGCTCCAGACAAACGGAGGAGGAAGCCAAGGACGCTTCCTCCGCACTCATAAATCTCTTCATAGACGTGCATCGGGGTCTCCAAATCTGGCCCTTTCTTAATACCTTCCCGATCTGATCGTGGAACGTTCGCCTTGGCTGCCCTCTACCCACAAATTCATTTTATAAATACAATGTCAATATTATTTATAAAACCGAACAAGTGCAAGTCGGACTTGCACTCGAAAGATTCCGTACTATTCTTGCGACCGACCTCCACTTTTTATTTTTATTTAAATTATTGACTGTTATAACGGCAATAGAACTACACACTCTGCTAACATTTCAATAGTTAATAAAATAACAGTAAAGTGATAGACAGCCCGACAAACTGACGAACGGATGGACGGCAAAAGCTTAATAATAGAGTCCTTAATAGCAGAGTAGAGTTTTTTCGCACTGTTTGTTGCCGATGGCAAAAACCCAAATGTTACATTAATCTGATCAACAACAATTCAAAGAAGAACATTAGAATAAACAAAAACAACAACAAAATGCTATAAATGTTGTATTTACACTATAATTACTTATCCGGACACTGTTTGTGATTGGGCAACATATTGCATTTTTTTTAGAAAATTAAATAATGTAACTTTTCTCTCAGAATCGCGTGACCTTCTAGAAAAACAAACTTACTTTGTAAATAACACGAGCACTTGCTTTGTCTTAGAATAATAATATAGGTATTTTCATTGTTATGTTATCTGTTACAGTGGCGGGTGGCGCGCCACTGTGGGCGGGCGGCGCGGAGTCACGAGCGGCAGCGGGAGCGACGGGCGGGCTGCTGCAGCTGTGCGCCGCGTGGCCCGCTTTGCTACGCGCCGCGGCTAAGGACTGGGCGCCTGAAGGTATCGTAGCATTGTATGATAAATTAAAATAATAGGTATCCTTTTTCAAAGCTTGTTTTTTTTGTCACGAGTACGGTACAGTAAAAAAATTATTGCGGTTCCAGCAATATAAAAATGATGATTATGAATAATTATGTCCACATAGACATTATGATTAAAAAAAACATTGGGAAACAATGGGGTCTCTACTGCATGTTATGATCCCCCAGAGGCGGGCGTGGCAGCCCGCGTCCTGCGGCGGCTGGGCGCGCGCGCGGGCGGCGCGCTGCCGTGGGCGCTGCGGCTGGAGGCCGAGGCCCGCGCGCCGCGCCCGCGCCTCGAGCGCGTCGCCTACGCTGCGCTCGACGTCATGCCGCACCACAAGGTAACCCTCATTACGACCGTAAACAGAACGCACGTCCCCGTGATTATTTTATCGGAATATCTTATTATGTTTTCACAATAATGCGTCGGACGGAGCGACCTGTAGTTGGTGTAAGCGTCAGTTTGATTTTCCCTGCTCAGGTACCTCCTATAGCAATTTCCGAAAACTCGGCGACCGGAGGACTGCCTGGTGCTGCTCTGACTGCAAGAACAACTCATCTTCACCAAGTACCGCTCGTGGCTCAGCTAGAGAAGATGAAAAACATCATCGGAAATATCACACTCAAACTGGAGCACCTAGTTTCCCTCGTAGAAGATATGAAAACTGTCAAGGCTGACATATCTTATCTCAAGGACTCGGTGGAAATAGCTCACAACTCAGTTAGTGAATTCTTGAGTTCACTTGAAGTCCTGAGCAATAAAGTCAAAGGCCTAAAACAGGAAATTTTCAGCCTTATGAAATTGCAAGGGGAGGTCTCAAAGATTCACGGAGACATGCATGAGAAGGAACAGTGGGCCCGCGTTAATAATGTTGAAATAAAAGGAATACCTATGAAGCGGTCGGAAAATCTCAATGAACTTGTGTCTCGTATCTCCGATGTCATTCAGTGCCCAAAACGGCGAAAAGACATAAATTGAGCCTGAGTTCCCAATCTCCAAGAAAATGCGCAAAAAAATATTATTATGGCATTAAACAATCGCTATGCTAAAGAAAATTATGTTGCCGCATCTCGTGGACATAGCGGTGTTTCTTTTAAGGATATATAACCTGACCCTTCACAATAAATCTCTGCTAAGCGAGGATAAAACTTTAGCAAAGGAAAAAAACTGCAAGTATGTTTGGATCAAGCACTGCAAAATCCTTGCTCGGAAAACAGATACCTACCCAATCTTTCGAATAAGTGAAGGAAGATCTTCTAAAGATTTCAATTCGAGAAAATGAATGCTTTCAAGAACCACTCAGTCACTTAACAGTCTCAGATTATTTTATATATTTAATTACTTCAAATATTTAGCGGCCCGTCGGTTGGGGAGCACTGCATCGGAGATGTCATTGTGCGTTTATAAAGGCGAATGTACATGGTATGACAAGTTTGGAAAATGACGAATCTGGAATATGACAAAAATGGAAAATGACTAGTTTGGAAAGTGACGAATCTGGAATATGTCAAAAATGGAAAATGACCAGTTTGGAAAGTGACGAATCTGGAATATCTATGACTAATTCGGAAGATGACGAATTAGGAGCAAATCTTTGTGCTTACTGTCTTTTGTATTATTTATCGCCGGTCCATTCATTGATTTCCGACCCGATGCAAATTATCGATTCATTGTTTTGAATCTTAATATAATGTGCCGTAGGTTTACTACTACACCCAGGAGCAAAAATAACGGGTCAGAGTGAGTATTTCATACTAAAGAGGCTATTTCGAAGCCTTGGTGGCCAGGGAATGCTTTTAGTGTAATCTGATGATGAATACCTCGAGCATCGATACAGGACTTCCAGAGTGCCTAGGATACCCAACTGAATAAATCTGCGGTTAACGCCGGAATTCAGCATGTTCAGCAAAACATCTAAAATGGCAATAAAATGTAAGGAAATCCAAGTGCTGACCCAAACTCTCCCGCTGTAGTGTTAACTGGTTGTGCGATCAGTTAGGTATCTTAAGAACTTTTGACCTCCTCTATTGAACCTCGCAGTATCCACCATTAAACCTCACTCAAAACAACCCCAGGCGAGGAACGAAGGCTTTAAAATAGTCTCGTTTGTAGTCAGCAATTTTAACAGTTTATTTTATCCAAAATGGGTAAGCATTTGGCCTCAGTCTCACCTGATCTTGAGTAACGAGGAGGTCGAGCGTGGTTCACGGTTACACAGAAAAAGCGTACTCACTCTTGCTTTAAAAACACCGCGGTTATATGATTCCGGGAATACACACGCAAGGAAAACATTCCACTCCTTGGCAGTCCAACTTATACACCACAAAACAAACACGTTACACACACGCATTGCTTACTATTTATTTCTTAGTGACGGTAGAATCATGAGCAACGTTTATCCGGATCGCTTACCATCTTATCCTTTACCCTACCACCAAATAACAGTGTTCGCATCGCTGTGTTCCAGTATGGGAATAAGACAATTGGTTAAGTCATTAGTTAATACGATATGGGTGTTAGTAAAAAACACTCGAAGCATGTTGAGTTTGAATGTGCAGTGGTTGGCGGTGCGGTGCGGCTCACTGGGCGCGGGCGGCGCCGAGCTGCCCGACCTGCTGCTGGACCGCGGGCTGCGCCTGCACGCGCTGCCCGACGAGCTGCGCCCGCTGGACCTGCCAGCCGGGACAGCCCAGGGATCCAACCCGGGATCCCACCAGGGACCCGAACCGGGGTCCCACCAGGGATCCGACCGAGGATCCGACCAGGGATCCTACCAGGGACCCGACCAAGGATCCGACCATGGATCCGACCAGCCCATGCCAGAGGTTTAGTGAATAAATAATATGTATATGGTATCCCTTGTTTTAACGGCAAAATTTTCATCGATTTTTTTTTATGTTAAAATGGAGGCAGACGAGCAAGTGAGCCACCTTATGGTAAGTGATCATCGCGATCCATAAACAACCGCAACCCCAGAGACAATGCAGGTGTGCTACCAACGTAAGAGAAAACTGTAAACTCGTTTTTTGAAAGCCCCAAGTCTGGTTCGATAATACAGACGCCGAGAGCTAGTTCCACATGGATAAGGTGCGATTATCAGCTTTATGCGTTGGTATTTCAAGACTACTACAACTTAGGGACCTTCGAAAGACGAGCATACCTACTTTTTTCTCAAAGGTTGGAAACGCATTTGCGTCCTCTGATGTTGCAGTGTCAATGGCGTGTTGGTCACTTTTTATCAGGGGACCACGTGACCACCTAGTTCGTTTGCCGATAATTTCATTTTAACGGTGTGTCGTATTATATTGAACATTTATGACAGTTATTTATGATTCAATTAGCAATATAGAAACGGAAAGCAATATTATGAAACTGTTAAGATAGCTGTAATTCTTGTAACGGAATAGCAATATTATGAAAATATTAACATAGCTGAATTTCTTGTTTCAACTATAAGAAACTAAATATAGATCGATTCATATAATATAAAATATACATACTTACCTACTTATACAAATATTGTTCGTTACTATTTTCCCTGAATATTTCTCTTTATATTTGTACCTATGTAGTTGTTTATACATTTGTTATTAACTTACAATTTTTTAAGATAGAATATTCATTTGTAAAGGGTGATCCCATTTGAGGTTCCCATTTTTTTGTAGCATTCATTACCTTAATTGTTTTTCTCTTCTCTAATACCCAATCTGCGTATGTTCTTTAATGTCCATGTTCTCACGAATAATTTTAACGCGTTAAGCTATATTTGACGTTTGAATCACGCGCCATTACTAACAGCTGTCAAAATTAGTGTTGCCAACATAGGAACCTCTAATTATCACCCTTTAGGTTGTTGGTTTCAATTTGCAACGTCTGCCAGTTTCTATTGTTTAATTTTAACCATCTTGTAAGGTTGTGTGGAAGATATCGCTATTTAGGGATAAGACCGCATGTTCACTCTCTATGTAACTTTTTGAATCCATGAATAGGTATGTTATAAGTTTAACGTTTGTATCTGTGTTTGTGTGTGTGTCTGTGTATCTTTGTGTCTGTCTGTGTCTTTGTAGCTCCCAAACGGATGAACCAGTTTGTTTTTTTTTTATTGGGATTGTTCTAAGCTATGTTTATATCTAGTTGTTCCCTTTTAAGTCTTAAAGTGTTTAACGTCTTAAGTATCATGTACTTACGCGTTACTTGTGTACCTTATCGTTATATCTCGTTATTCAATTTTAGGGTTGTTCCTACTGTTACCCAGCGTGCGTTCGTTGCCATTTTGAACTTTATTCATCGGTGGTAAGTAATAGGTGGCTGACGGATGCAATTTGGTGTGGCGATGGCATTGGGTGGCTAAGACTCCAATTAAATTTCGATCACGGTTTTTGTATTAATATGTGTTTGGGTGGATCAACTTTTTGTTGTTGTTATTCGGTCCCGTAAGCCAGGAGACAAAAGTGATTAGTTTCTTAGAAAAAAAAGGTTATAATATATACTACTATATAGTACTTCTAGTACACTCATGAGAAAAACCATAAAATAATGGGTTTGTAATTGCCCATAAAACTATTTTTTTGGGGACTTATAGCCTTTAAAACCATAGTTTTAAAGAGTGACCCAGGAGACGTCTTTAGGCAACGAGCTACAAAGAAAAGTTGATTGACCCACTTGTGAAGAGAATGCCAGATTATAATTTTTAAGAACCTTGAGTGACACTGATCAAGCTTGAGCGACGGTGATCTATCACATTATGAATTACCCACCTCGCATGCCTGTAGATATAGAGAGGTAATTATCCTTATACAATTGTGGATAGTGAATTATAAAAGGAATGGACTGAAACTACATAATATGGAAAAAAATACTGTTGTGCAATGTTTTCATTTTGTAATTATGTTGATGGATATCGCTTGACGTTATTATGCTGTGATTTGCTCCTGTCAGTCGCCCATTAGTAATAAGTCAGCAAAAGTGTGTGGTAACAGTTGGGAACCCCTTAAAACATGCTTAATAGTTATATCCATACCCTTCCAACTACACCATAGTGTTCAATAAAGAGTTGTTATATTGTACGCGCTCTAGATTTGACTGATGTCTATATTGAAAAAGTTTCAGTTCAAGACGAGCTCATAACGGACTGGAATCCAACAAGAGACTAAGCGCCATATTAATAAACTGGTCTCGACTGTCATGCCCGTCTCAAGATGCGTCATGAATGACAGTTTTGTATGGCTTGACGTTTAGGGTAGAAGTACCGGTTTTGACATTTTCACACCGTTTTTGGCCACTCTAAATTTTCACTAATATCTAAAGAAATATTAATAATAATATTAAAGCTTCGCTTCGGTTTCTGTGAGTCTGAAAAACCCATACATAATCTAGAATTTATTAGAAAAAAAAACCTTCCTCTTGAATCACTATCTATATATGTTTAAAACTGCATTAAAATCCGTTGAGTAGTTTAAATTATCTAAAGATAAAGATAAAGATAGAGACATTTATTCGCAACAAATCAAAATCACATTACACAGATACAACAATATCAAGACACAGAAAAATTGTTGCGAAACGGTCCCAACTCAGCATTCGCTAGCCGTAAAGCCAGCACTGGTCTTCCGTTGGAACCGCTTGGTGAAAAAACGGAAAGTGACACATTTAACACAAAACAACGCTAAAAGAAAAACATCAAGGATCAAACACAATAATTTGTTTGTGTATCTAAGCGAACAGACAGCGGGAGCGATTTAATTTTGTGCTATGTAAAGATTAATCTGCAGTCTTAACTATATATTTTTTTTTTAATTTTACATTATTTTTGATACTCATTTCGGCCTAATGTGGCCACAAAGGGTACCTACTTCTACCCTATTTTGACGTATCTTTGTGACGGGCAACTCGGTCAAGATGGCTTCTGTTTATTATTAATATGGCACTAAAACTCCTAGGCATTTGTCCCATCGCCGACTAGGAAGCGATCCCGTGTCAATAAAACAGACACAAATATTTAATAGTTGATCGCTGGCTGCTTACACTGCCGGCGAGAAATTTCTCTCCAACAATATTTATCCTGTGTAAGTAAAAGAGACGCATATATAAATAGTTCGCTAGCTCTACTCGCTTCTTGCTCATCGTCGGTGGCACGAGTGCCTTAACAATATAGACATGTGGCCATTTTTCTGGGACATATGTCGCTAGCATATTTTTGTATTTACAATCGAGTTGAGTAACATAATTTTTGATCGTAATACAAGGGAATAAAGTGCAAAACACATATGAACTTTACTGTATTGTAGGGATCGCTAGGAGAATTAGAAGAATATTTGTTTACTTACGGATATAAAGTAAGAGATGTCCGTAATATATTTATTAGAAAAATGTGTTTGCAAGTTAAGTTCAGCATTAGGAAATTGTAATAAATGAATATTAAAACTCTTGTTGGTTTTATTTCTATAAGTACAAATTTTAATGTGAACGATTTAAAAAGTCATGATATTTCAAAGTTGTTTTCATTTTTAATCTAGGAAGACAAACGAGCACACAATGTGCTCTATTCTTCTGACGCTCTTATAGATTTTGGCTCTGCCTCCATTACTGTCAAGTAAATTCTATCAAAATGTGGCTGCCGCTGTTGAGAGGTGCCGCCAGAAACAGGATGACCGTCACCCTTAATATGAAACCTTAGCCAGTCGGTTAAAAAGCCGCAACAACTTCCTCGGCTGTCTATCTCCCGTCACCAATGCCTTAAAAACCCGTTCCCGTCTGTGGGAAGAGAAACATTCTATGCCGACCTTCGTTCCACCTGGGTAGAGACTTCCACCGGGTCATTCATTATTAATTAGTGGCGCACGTGGAAGTCGTTCAACAGACTGCGCTCAGGGGCCGTAGCTAAGATGCAAACGCTATTAACGTTCTTTTGTATCACGCAAAATGTACCAGACACCACGTGGTTTATCGCAACGCACTAGCATGTCATCCCATACATTTTGAGTGATAGAAAAGAAAAACGTTAAACGGTTGCAACTTGGATAGGGCCTATGGTTGGATGATGCCGAGAAAACTTGGTAAAGTGGGGTTACACCATCGAGAACCACTTGCTTCACCACAGCCCATGGCGCATCTCCTGCATGCCCCGCACGCACACCTACTAGGCAGGACCTATATGACGCCACTGGCCATGCCGTTCGCGGCAGAATATTGGTGAGCTCACATTTATCATGCCGTCGACACGATGAGAAGAACGTTGACAAACGATAATATGTCTAAGGTGTCTCTATGCTAGTAGATGATGATTCTATAGAGGTGTGCAAGTTTACCAGCGTTCTTGCCAATGAGGGAGAAAAAAAGGGCTTTCTGTTGCATAAACATTTGATATTCTGGAGCAACTCTGGACTGTTCACAAGACCGCTTAATACTTTATAAAGAAACATAATATCACCTGGCTATCAAATCGAATCCATTTAGTATATTTAATTCCTTCTTTCATACTAGGGGTTTATCTTACCTTTGTTCTCAATGAAGATGGTAGAGGAAGTGCTTTTGTTTTCTCTCGATGCGGTCAGCATGCAACTTATAGCCCGGATTCCATTCCATACAGAAGCCAGAAAACATCTGACAACACAGTTAGTACATCAGAATATGGACTAGGGTCTAACAAACAACAACACATTACCATTTTACCTGCTCGATTCCGGGCGCGGATACCGGTTAAATTCTCAAACCGTTATTATGTACCTACTTGACGTAAACCCTTCTCATTTCGGTTTCGCTCGCATAAACCGGTTTTTGGAGTAGCTTTTATATGAAGTTATTTTCGAATTAACGGGTTTCGAACTTAAATACCGGTTTAATCCAGACGCATACGCTCGACTTTGCTTCCAATTCTTTTCTCGACTCGCCGCTCGTAGAATTAACCGGTCAATTAAGGTTAACATAAAGTTCTCAAAACGTTCGCGGTCCTAAAAAAGTTCCGGTCTCCGATATCCGGTACTAACCGGTATCTTTTAAACCAGTTCCGAGCCCCGGATGTATACAACCATTACCCGACCCAATTGCTTGTAATTGAATTGCGAGTTAGCATGCTGAAGTGGCAATGGGCAGGCCACATAGCTCAGAGAACTGATAACCGTTGGGGAAGAAAAGTTCTCGAGTGGCGGCCCCGCACCGGTGGACGGAGTGTTGGACGGCCTCCCACCCGGTGGTCTGACGACCTGGTTAGGATCGCGGGGAGCCGCTGGATGCAAGCGGCTCAAGACCGTGACTTGTGGCGCTCTTTGGGGGAGGCCTTTGTCCAGCAGTGGACGCCCCCGGGCTGATGATGATGATGCTGATGAATTGCGAGATAAAAAAAACCGTGTTGGTTGCCATGAAGTTGCTATCTGACATGCCAATACATGTTTTTATGAACTGATTCAAAAACTACCCACTGCTGCTCGGCGAATCGATGGCCTAAATTTTGAGACTTCTGATACCTAGGCTCTTTTTTTGTGAATAGGTGTTCTGTGAGCCTCCTTCCATTGAGTTGGAAAGACGCCCATTCATAACGATTGACAATACCTAAATCCTGCTAAGTCATAATCAAATAAGTTGTTCCGTTTGACTTTGATTTTCGCTGGGAATTTCTGAGGTTAAAAGAACAGTCCCCATCAAATATGTTGGAGCATATTTGAGGAGCTTTAACGTTCATATCAATAAAGAAGAATTCAGTAATTTTTGAGCAGCGTGTATTTTTTTGTTTCTATCATTTTGATGGCGAGTGTACCTATGTATCCTTCCCTCAAGCTCAAGGTACAACAATCGGTTCACCAGTTAAGCCGTGAAGATGCTGTGGCGACTGCCCCTTATGCTACGCGAAGCGCCAGCGAGAGGCCGTTCAACAGCATTATAAAACTCTTTGCTGTTTTGGCTAGATAGCTAGGCCGGTAGCGAGTCGCCGGCATCCTTAAAAATGTCATAGCGCCGTGTTGAGCGATTTTAAGTTATTTTATTATTTATTGCGCGGACTGCATGTAATGTGATTTCTTTTATAGCCTAACATAATTTTTACCTTCTTTTACCGTGTGCTGTAAATATAAACTAGTAACTAAATGTGGACTGAATGATAGACAAACTCATGGAAGCATTCTGATATACGACCTCGCGACTTCTCTAAAAACAGAACGAATAGAAAATTAAAAGAAGATGGTTGGCAGCTGCCAGATGTCATCTTTATTTGACTAATAAACTAGCCGAAAATGCGTGTCGATTGTAGGAGTTTAGCAAAGCTAGAAGATTGAGCGTGGTGCGACGTACGTTTGCTGTGCGTCCACCGTGCGGGAGCGGTGCGTGCGCCTTGCGTGATCGCAGCGACAGGCTGGCGCCGCCAGCGCTGCCGGTGGGGCTGCTGCTGGCTTTCCTGCTGGCCGCTGCTGCCACTGAAGTTCACGGAAATGCACCGAGTGGTCAGCATAATACAATTCACACTTTATTTGACGACGTAATGCTAATCGCTGCTTTAATGAAAGAATGCCGCTAACTCCAATGTGTTGCTAGAAGCATTCTATAATCTATTGTTAACCAACCACATTAAATTTATCCTCCGTCCATTAAGATCCGTTAAAGGAGTCAAGTGGACTTTTTGTACATTCAAATACATTAATGGAGTAGAGTCGGCTTTAATGTGCACTTAAATCCATTTGCAGTCGTTTACACTTTTTAATACGCTGGGATCCATGAACGGATTCTGTTCCACTCTTAATTACACTTGTATCCATCAATGGATCGTACACTTCTACGTCTAAGAGTATCCAACAATGGATGTTATTAAACTTTTATTACACTTAGATGCATCAATTGATGGATACTCGTGGACATTGTAGTATACTAAAATCCATTGATGGATCCCGGGATATAAAAAGTTCAATAGATAAACTCTTATGGACCTTTGTAGACTATAATAGTATAATTATTAAATATTTAAATCCATTGATGGATCTCAGCGTATTACAAAGTGTAAACAACATCAAACGGATTTATGTGTAGGAAAATTAAAGGCCACTCAACTCCTTTAATGAATTTGCATGTATGGGTAAAAACCAAAATAAATGTACATAAAGACGCAATTTAAATGTCACTTAAATGACGTCTAACTTACAATTTCGTTACAAAAATGTATGTTTGACGTTAATAGACAGTTTCGTTACGGTGTGACAAAACTCTTCTTTTATTTTGGTTTATACTTGACTTCTTTAATGGATCCTATAAATCGATTGATGTGCGTGGTGTGGCAGGCTCGCAAGCGGTCGCGGGGAGCGGAGCGGGCGAGCTCGAGAACGAGCTTGAAGATGAAGTGGACGACGCACCCTTTGCGGTCAGTTGCCCGTCAACGATGTGCAATCTTAATATTGCAAACCTATTATTGAAAATGAATCGCCAACGGTGTCGGTGTCGTGTTGGAAGAATTTCCGGGTTATCCTCAAAATTGCCTTTTCGCCAAAGGATCATTTCGACTAGATGACATAACGGTAAAATACAGTCAGCCAAGAGTCAATTCAGCTTAATGACATGAAAGTAGAATACTCAGTCAGCAAAGTTTAAATTTAGCAGGACGTCACTGAATTTAAATGAGCAAGTAGCCAAACGTTTGGAAATATAAGCGGGCGGGTGGTAGGACCTTGTGCGGGGTCCGTCCGGATCGCTACCACCATCTTATCCATTAACCTACCGCCAAACAGCAATGTTCGCGTTGTTGTGTTCTGGCTTGGTGATAAGACAGCCGGTGTAATGACTAGCATTGAGGCATTCCATCTTAGTCCTCAGGGTTGGCAGCGCATTTTCAGTCTTAGGCTTGCAGTCTTGTGAATGGGAATGTCTATGGGTCACAGTTTCCACTTACCATCAGGTGGTCTGTGTGCTCGTCAGCCTTCCCGATGCCATAAAAAAAAAATATACCTATATAAATAGTCCGTGTGATTAGACTACCTAATTAACCTAAAGCAAAATTAGTTGAATGAGATGAACAAAGAAGTTATTAGCAAAACGTCTGGAAATGAAAATAGTCCATTATAATAAGAATACTTAATTCGTCGAAAGTAAAATTAGTTAATTGTCATGACCACAGAACGAGTTAGTAGCAATACCTAATTCGTCGAAAGTAAAATTAGTAGATTTTAATTATCACATGTCATATCAACACGCCCTTTTTGAGATCCAGACTTTTCGCTACCGGGCCATTTAGCTTTTATGTAATTAAATAATAAATACATTCTAAGATAAAGACGTTTCGCTACTATAGTATTTTTCACTTCTCAGGCTCTAAAATGACTCACAATTGGCTTGTATAGCCGGACTAAAGTGATGTATTTAATCTCTAGGGAATAAAACTACACTTTACTCCCCAGGGACTAAAGTACTTTTTCTTTTTAATTTACTTTGGAAACCCTTAAACTGCCAATCATCGCCTTTTTCAGTGATTGTATATGGATCATTTTTCTTGCAAAAAATATAAATTAATCGATTTAATTTCACGATTAATGATTACAAATATGAATCTATTTAAATATATAAGGGATAAAATCTATTTTATTAGGCATGGTCCAAATAGTTTTCAAGTTTGTATCTGTTGGCTAAATATGCAAGCATTTAAACATCACGGTGTTAATGAATGGAGGATTATCGCCATTTTCAGAGATTGTGTATGGACCATTTTTAGGCCGTGGAAATAACCTCAAAATGCCAACTGTGCAAAATTATTAAAAAAAAGATTTAATTTCGTGAAACACGATTAATGATTACTAATATAAATATATTTAAATATATTAGGGATAGTTCTATTTTATTAGGCATGGTCCAAATAATTTTCATGTTTGTATCTGTTGGCTAAATATGCAAGCATTTAAACATCACGTTGTTAATGAATGGAGGATTATCGCCATTTTCAGAGATTGTGTATGGACCATTTTTAGGCCGTGGAAATAACCTCAAAATGCCAACGGTGCAAAATTATTACAAAAAGATTTAATTTCGTGAAACACGATTAATGATTACTAATATAAAAGAGTTTTTTTTTTCTCGCATTCGAAGTGAAAAGTAGAGTGTTTAACTCGAGACTAAACAACCATAATGACACTCGAACTACAGCCACTCTCGCTCGCAAGCTTGCTCGCGTGGCTAAACATCTCGTGTCATTATGGCTTGTTTTAGTCTCTTGTTGAACAATCTACTATTAAATTGTATCATTCTAATATCCAGACGTTTTGCTAAACATACATTTAGCGTTCATGTCTATAAAGCAACAAAGACATTACACAATCCAGACGTTTGAACTATATTGTCGTTTGGCGAAAGGGGAATTTTGAGAGTAACCCGAATTTCCGTTTCACAGAAAGCTATTTTCTGCAAAACCTTTGTCTAGTTCAGGTTATCATAAATAACTATACCTACTAACACAAAACTGGGGCTGGTGAATAGAGCCAGCCCCGTAATTTTGGCATCTAGTACTTAGTAACTTCCATCACAAAACTGGGGCTGGTGGATAGAGCCAGCCCCGTAATTTTGGCATCTAGTACTTAGTAACTTCCATCACAAAACTGGGGCTGGTGAATAGAGCCAGCCCCGTAATTTTGGCATCTAGTACTTAGTAACTTCCATCACAAAACTGGGGCTGGTGAATAGAGCCAGCCCCGTAATTTTGGCATCTAGTACTTAGTGACGTCCATCACAAAACTGGGGCTGGTGAATAGAGCCAGCCCCGTAATTTTGGCATCTAGTACTTAGTGACGTCCATCACAAAACTGGGACTGGTAAATAGAGCCAGCCCCGTAATTTTGGCATCTAGTACTTAGTAACTTCCATCACAAAACTGGGGTGGTAAATAGAGCCAGCCCCGTAATTTTGGCATCTAGTACTTAGTAACTTCCATCACAAAACTGGGGCTGGTGAATAGAGCCAGCCCCGTAATTTTGGCATCTAGTACTTAGTAACTTCCATCACAAAACTGGGGCTGGTGAATAGAGCCAGCCCCGTAATTTTGACGTCTAGTACTTAGTAACTTCCATCACAAAACTGGGGTGGTAAATAGAGCCAGCCCCGTAATTTTGGCATCTAGTACTTAGTAACTTCCATCACAAAACTGGGACTGGTGAATAGAGCCAGCCCCGTAATTATGGCATCTAGTACTTAGTGACTTCCATCACAAAACTGGAGCTGGTGAATAGAGCCAGCCCCGTAATTATGGCATCTAGTACTTAGTAACTTCCATCACAAAACTGGGGCTGGTGAATAGAGCCAGCCCCGTAATTTTGGCATCTAGTACTTAGTGACTTCCATCACAAAACTGGGGCTGGTGAATAGAGCCAGCCCCGTAATTTTGGCATCTAGTACTTAGTGACTTCCATCACAAAACTGGGACTGGTGAATAGAGCCAGCCCCGTAATTTTGGCATCTAGTACTTAGTAACTTCCATCACAAAACTGGGGCTGGTGAATAGAGCCAGCCCCGTAATTTTGACGTCTAGTACTTAGTAACTTCCATCACAAAACTGGGACTGGTGAATAGAGCCAGCCCCGTAATTTTGGCATCTAGTACTTAGTGACTTCCATCACAAAACTGGGGTGGTAAATAGAGCCAGCCCCGTAATTTTGGCATCTAGTACTTAGTAACTTCCATCACAAAACTGGGACTGGTGAATAGAGCCAGCCCCGTAATTATGGCATCTAGTACTTAGTGACTTCCATCACAAAACTGGAGCTGGTGAATAGAGCCAGCCCCGTAATTATGGCATCTAGTACTTAGTAACTTCCATCACAAAACTGGGGCTGGTGAATAGAGCCAGCCCCGTAATTATGGCATCTAGTACTTAGTAACTTCCATCACAAAACTGGGGCTGGTGAATAGAGCCAGCCCCGTAATTTTGACGTCTAGTACTTAGTAACTTCCATCACAAAACTGGGGTGGTAAATAGAGCCAGCCCCGTAATTTTGGCATCTAGTACTTAGTAACTTCCATCACAAAACTGGGACTGGTGAATAGAGCCAGCCCCGTAATTATGGCATCTAGTACTTAGTGACTTCCATCACAAAACTGGAGCTGGTGAATAGAGCCAGCCCCGTAATTATGGCATCTAGTACTTAGTAACTTCCATCACAAAACTGGGGCTGGTGAATAGAGCCAGCCCCGTAATTATGGCATCTAGTACTTAGTAACTTCCATCACAAAACTGGGGCTGGTGAATAGAGCCAGCCCCGTAATTTTGGCATCTAGTACTTAGTCACTTCCATCACAAAACTGGGACTGGTGAATAGAGCCAGCCCCGTAATTTTGGCATCTAGTACTTAGTGACTTCCATCACAAAACTGGGGCTGGTGAATAGAGCCAGCCCCGTAATTTTGGCATCTAGTACTTAGTAACTTCCATCACAAAACTGGAGCTGGTGAATAGAGCCAGCCCCGTAATTTTTGCATCTAGTACTTAGTAACTTCCATCACAAAACTGGAGCTGGTGAATAGAGCCAGCCCCGTAATTTTGGCATCTAGTACTTAGTAACTTCCATCACAAAACTGGGGCTGGTGAATAGAGCCAGCCCCGTAATTTTGGCATCTAGTACTTAGTAACTTCCATCACAAAATAGGGGCTGGTGAATTTGAGCCAGCCCCGTAATTTTGGCATCTAGTACTTAGTAACTTCCATCACAAAACTGGAGCCGAAATTACGCGTCAGGATGACAGAACTAGGCAACGTCGTGGACACCAAAATATTACTAGTATGCTAGGATGGCGCGGAATTACGGAACGCACGCAGAATATCGAGGCAAGTTTTTGGCTATCCTATAGCCTATAAATAACCGCTCAGATCATCGTGGAGCACCTCGACGGCTGGCGCTGCGGCGGCGCGCTGGTGTCAATGCGCACGGCGCTCACGTCCGCGTCGTGCGCGCGCGGGCGCAGCTCGCGCCCGTCCGCGGAGCTGCTCGCGCGCGCCGCCAGTGGAGACGCGCCTACCTCGGCGGGGACGCGCCGCGTCTCGAGGGTGGCGTACGCAAGTGATGGGACGGTTAGTGGTTTGGTGTAATAGCTGAAATTAAATGAAAATATTTCTTTGCCAGAATACTTATGAATAGGGTTAACTTTTAGTGGCATACCATGTTTCTAGAACCCATGGCGTCGCTATTTCCTAATTATTCCTGTGTCCGTATTTAGTTTTCAAATTTGATAGCAATTTAATACTCAATACTCAATACTCAATCATTTATTGTAATCATAATGTTTTACATAGATCTTACTTGCTAGCTTAGGAGTTAACACTAGACTAGCTCATTATGAACCCTGATGGGCACCGCAAAGATGGGAGAGGACGACTTACTGTACTATTTATTTTCATTCACAAATTCGTTAACGGTGTAGTAAGATTTTGATATCAGCAGTTCTTTAAGTTTCTTTGTAAACATATGTTTGTAATTCGACATTGAAATGACATGACATTCGTATCGTTATCGGTTTCCTATTATCTCGCCTCGTTCGTTTTTCGTTTTAATTCTTATTTCGTCTCATTCTGTATTCCTCTTCGTCCTGTTCGTGATCCGTCAATATCTTATTTGGTCAAATTCTGAAACTTGTCTATCTCTTAATACGTCTTATGTTCGTTTTTCGTCACGGTGTTCCTTGGACTCATTCGTCGTTTGTCCCTTTCGTTTTTCGTCTCATTTACTTATTAGCAAAAAATATTTCTATACGTTCAGTGCTGCTCACATTTGTATTCATTTTTAGTCGTATCATTTGGGATTATCTTTTCCCGTCATACATAAGGGGACTGCGAAGCGAGGGCTTTCCATACAAACGGCATTAACGTGCTCCACCCCCTAAATGTTAACCAATTGAAATTTTTGATATGTGGTCAGTAGGAACAAAAACTAGACGTACGTTATCAACAAATTTCAATTTATTCCTGATTTATTTAGTAACAAGTTATGACTTATTTTAGATTGTATACCTATTCACGCTGCGAATATCTTGTCACCCCATTTTACGGTACCTCGGCGTGAAAAAGGATTTCCAGCCGCGTTTCCCTATCCGCCGTCTAGATCTACTTGAATAGCGAAAGAGACGAACAACGAACAGGACGAATAGCGAATGTGCCCAAACAACTAGAACAGCAGCAAAATGCAGCGCACTGGGCTATTGAAGTTCTCACACCTATGATCTATATTATAATATCCATAACTTAACTTCGACAGACTTATTCGAATATAACGTAACGAACGTAGGTCTGACGTGAGCATGAGGTGGCAGCCTGTGGATAACAATATGGTTAAAAAAGTTATTATGAGAATGAATGCAAAAAAGGCACCCGGCAGCGACCTCGTGCGCATGGCTGACCTGAAACTTCTAGTTGATAAGGTAAGTCCCGTTATCGCTAACTTAATTAATATGTCAGTTAAAAACAATCAGTTCCCAAATAAATTAAAAGAAGCTGTAATTCGTCCAATCCATAAGAAAGGTGACCGGAAAGTGTTCTCAAATTATAGGCCTATAGCAATTTTGTCAAGTGTAGAGAAGGTAATGGAAAAATGTATTGTTAATCAAATAGGAGATTACCTTCACACCAATTCTATCCTTAATACTTATCAACACGGGTTTCAAAAAGGTAAAGGTGTTCATACTCTGCTTGCAAAATTTGTAGATGAAATTAACTCACATTTAGAAAGTAAAAAAGTAGTTGCAGTAATATTCTTTGATTATAAAAAAGCTTTTGACACTCTTGTACCGGATACGCTTTTAAATGGGATGGATGAATGCGGCATTAGGCAGCCGCTGAATGGCTGGTTCCGTGACTACCTGATGTCTCGGATTTATCGTGTGAAGGTGGGTGAGGTGCTCAGTGATGACGTGGCGGTTGACTGTGGGGTTCCGCAGGGTTCTGGATGTGGTCCAGTATGCTATTTGATGCATGTAAATAGTATAGGTGGAGTCATACGTCACAGTACACCTTACATGTTCGCTGACGATTTGTGTATTGTGTCTGCCGGGACTGATTTTGTTGACATGAGTCGCTCTATACAGCTTGATATAGATGCAATAGTGCGATGGTCTCATGACAACGGCATTTTGTTGAACGCCGAGAAGACTAACCTACTTGTTATTCACTCTCCTTATTTGAAAATACCAGATTTTACTTTTCATTTGGTGGCCCATGGTTATCAGTGCTTGCATAATAACCAAGTTAGTTGCCAATGTAATCCTATAGATAAAGTTGATTGTGTTACATATTTAGGAGTTAAAATAGATACTAGTTTTTCCTGGTCTCAGCATGTGGATTACATCTGTGACAAATTAAGAGTTTTGCTAGGTAAATTCTACCATCTTAGTTACAGGGTTCCTGTTGGTACTTTAAAATGTTTATATTATGCGTTGGTAGATTCTGTACTGGGGTATGCTCTCAATTGTTATGGTCTCACTTTTAAAACATACTTAGATAAGCTGGAATCCTTGCAACTGCGTTTCTTAAAATTTCTTGTCTCTCAAAAGATTAAAAATACCTGTAAAAGTGACTATCGAAAATTGTTCAAAATATGTAAGATACTTCCCGTCACTTTAAAGCACAAATACCTTTTGGCTATTAATAACCATGACAGTTGGCAGCATGACTTGTGTAGAATTGATCACAATCATGGAACGAGATTGGTGTCCGCAGGTAAATTTGATGTGCCTAGAGTTAACAACTATTACGGAGACAGAACTTTGAAAAAGCGCCTGCCATATATTCTCAACAGTTTACCTGGGGACATCCGTCTTGAGCAAAATAAAAGTATATTTAAGAGAAAGCTAAAGAAACATCTATTAGATACACTGCCTTAGAATTATATATTTGGTATGTCGAACTAAACATTGTATAACATTAAGATTATAGTACTGTTCTTGTTCTTTTCAAGTCTTCCTGCAGTCAAACTGTCCTAAAACAGTTTTGCAGGGCTTTTGATTTATTTTTAAGTTTTGTTGTTGGTTTAATAAATAAATAAATAATAAAAAAAAAAAAAAAAAATTGGACTGGATTTTTGCCAATGACATACCTAGTTACCTACTATAGATTCAAAGTTGGTGGGTGAACACTTGTAAGTTCGCTATTACCGGTAAACTGGGGGCACTTTGATTTACGGGGTAACATTGACCGACCTTAAAACGATAACTGTTTTAGTTGTTATCTTCTTAAATTGTTGAAGTAATTATATAACTGTATGAGTAGCTTAGTCCTGATGAAACATTTAATAGAATAATTAAATATTAAAGATAGTTTTTGGGGTGATCAATGTTACCCCGTAAATCAAAGTACCCCCAGTTTACGGTACGTAGGTAAATAACATAACAAATCATTTTAACTTTTGACCGTAACGTGTTGCGTGACAGGAATACTGCTCTAAGCAACATTGAAAGAACTTTATTTTCAGTTAGATCTCACTTCTTTTATTATGCTTTTAATGGGATTTGACATTACAGGTGGCATGACAACTGGTTTGCTCTGATAACTAGCAAAAGGCCAGTGGCAGTCAAACGCTTGTCGGTATCCGACAATAGGGAATATTTAGAACTTTTTTTACAATCAATAAAATCTGATTCATGTAACGGACAGTTGATATAAATATTTTTTTAATAGCTATAAAAATAACCATGATATAACTTATCGTGATCTCTTTTACAGTTTTATAGTTTGTTGAGAAATGCCATTTAAAATCCACACATGTCCCCTATAGAACATCTTCATTCGGCAGGAACCCGAGGGTGAGTGGCACGAAGTTGGTGCGTGGCTGGGCGCTGCACTCGACCTGGCGATGCTCGAGCTTGAGTCACCTTTCGAGTCTTCCGCGCATGCGCGGCCGATCCTAATGGCCACCACGGTAGAGGAGTGTACCAAATCGCCGCCATGCCACGTGGTGCGCACTCCCAGCGGGCCCGGCCCGCTGCGCGTGGCGCTCGTGAGGCCAACGCTAAGCGTGACCTGCGGGGCCGTGGCGCATCATTGGACCAGCGTTGGTGAGAAGGTCATGTGTCTCACCGGACCGGAGCTTTGCCCGGTTAGTTCTTATAATATAACTATTACTTACATGAACAAACTGGGAAAATACTCATTTTGTTTTGAAATTTATTTTCTGTGCAATAAAGTCTGTTTTGACTTGTCTTAATTGTAAAAAAAAAAACAATGTTTTTTGGTTAGTTCAGTTTAGTTTAGTTTATTTATTCATCATATTAATATTAGGTAGGTCAAAGAATACGTAATTGCATTGAGATCGTCAAACATAAATACTAAAAATCAAAGATAACAAGAATAACTAATCTCTTCTCAAAAACGTCACTCTATACGTCAGGATTTTTTCAGGTTTCTGTTTAATAAACTTCGGTGATAAGGGGAGGGTAATGTTCATTTTTTGTAAATGTTTGGCAATGAATCAAAAAGTACATCACAAAACAAAACAAAAAATATGTTTTGTAATTTGAAGATTCGCTATGATCAAACAACTTTCATTTCACTAATTTATCATTATAACTCCATAATCACGTACTTTTGAAAATCATTTGTGGATTTACTAATGATTTATATACCTTATTATCACTTTAATTTTAAGTTATAGATTAAGAACTATTCATTATACGTATTTTAAACAAAAACACGCGCTATGAAAATTTGAAGTCATGCACTGACTTGTTTACATCTTTGGCGATTTCAACTGTGACATACAGACAGATGGACAGAAAGACAGACAACGAAGCCTCACCATAAGGGTGCCTATTTTACCATTTTGGTACGGAATCCTATAAAAACGGGATACTTAGCTTTAGGTCCACATCTTGATAGGACTACCAAATCTAGCATGCGACTAAATCTCGATCTGATTACATAGCTTTGTGCCTAGATAGGTTTGCGACCAGATGGCTTTGCATCTCTAATTGGTCCCAGTCGCTAAATGACCAGATTGTTTTTCACCTTATGTCTGTCTTTTCGATGTAGACATGACGCATGGCGAGGCTCCTATTCTCGGGCAAATTGCCCTTCGAGCATTAAAAAAAAATTAGTTTATTTGTCTAAAGAAAATTACAACTTATGGGTTCCCGGTGGGACCCAAACGAGGCGGAGCCTGTATTGGGACCCGGTGAGACGATTCACAGTATTATTAGACGTAAGCGGTTAAGACGGATTTAGGTAAAATAAACATAGCAAAAGCAAGAAACAAAGCACATGACATTTGTATGTGAGTGTCAATTGTTGGAAGATGCATGTGTGTGCGTGTGACAATGTGAGTGTATGTGTATGTGTGTGTGTGTGTGTGTGTGTGTGTGTGTGTGTGTGTGTGTGTGTGTGTGTGTGTGTGTGTGTGTGTGTGTGTGTGTGTGTGTGTGTGTGTGTGTGTGTGTGTGTGTGAATGCGCGTAGGTGTATGTGTTATGTCACCAGGTCTTCTGTGTCAGAATAAGACAACGTGAATAGCCACTCTTTTAGGATAACTTTGGCATTACATTTGAAGCTTCGTAACGAACCTAAGCTATCTAGTAACGCAAACGCAGTGGCCATTTTCAACTCGTAATCGCAAAGCGATCAACCCCCTATTTCACCATATTGACAATGACAGGTGACAGGTTACATTTCAATGCACATGGCGCCGCTGATATGAATCCCACTGATGTGGAAGCTTGTTAACTTTGCAATGTATAGCGAATTGTCACATGTCGCCTACTGTCAAGATGGTAAAATAGGGGGCGGCTCGTATTGCTATCTAGGTACTTACAAAGAGATGTAGTCAGATCGAGATGTGGTCGCAAAGCCATTTGCACGCGTAGCACAAGTTGTATTTTCTTGCTTGTCGCTCAGTGCGTCTCTATCGTTACTGAATAGATAGAAAGGGAGAACCGAGCGAGAACCAAGTCGCGGGCAACTTGTGCTAGCCGCACTGGTGGTATTTACTACCTAGTCGCAACGAGACGGGAACCTAGAGCTTCTATACAATAACTAAATGAAAAGCAAGTTTTAAAAACCCGACCGCATTTTTAATATTATTATTAAAACCGTTTATTAATGCTACTATATTCCTATATATTTGAGATGATCACATTAAGACCTTTCTAATGATAACGATATTGTAATAATTAGAAGTTTTTTTTTGTTGACAAATAATTGACATTGTGCCATTGTTGTTATTTAAATTTTAACAGCTTAGGTATCCTATGTCACCCGGGACGGTGAAAGGATTCTAACCATACCACACACATTTAAATCGGCTGAGCCGTTTAGAAGTTACATGATAGTTACATACATGAACCCTGAACACATTACACTCCTTTTTTAGTCAGTCGTGTGTGTGTGTGTGTGTGTGTGTGTGTGTGTGTCAGGCTTGTGGGCCGATTTTACACGGCGGACATACAGCGACTTGCGTGTCCAATATAATAACGCATTCAGGATGCTATTGGGGCTGCCTTGGCGCTGCAGCGCGTCGGGAATCTTCGAGGACGCGTGCACGGACGGCTTCCCCGCCATCATGCGCAAGCGTTGCGCAGCGTTACAGGCCCGGCTCCGAGGCAGCAGCAATAGTGTCCTGAGTGTGTTCGTGGACCGATGGGACTATTACGGCGGTGGTCACAAATACATGTGTCCCGCCAGTGACCAGCGTTTGATTTAAAAATAGTACATTGTGCATCAAGGGTAGTATGAAGGGAATTACTAACGAGAGTATTAGAAGCCCGACGCCGAAGGCGGAGGGCTTTTAATGACTCGAGTTAGTAATCCCCTTACTGCCTGTGATACACACAATGGTTTTCATCACATTTGCGAGGAAAAAAAACAAAGAGAAAACACTTTAACTCTGCAAAATATAAAGAAATAACTTTTGACGAACGGGAACGTAAATGGAAACGATATTTTTTTTGTGACCTCTACCACAGATAATAACTGCGTTTAGTTTCGACCTGGATTCGAGCCAGATTTAGCCAATTTGATAAAAATTTATAATTACTAAAATTAATGATAAATGTTGATATAAACTTGAAATAGGTATAAAAATAATGAAGTTTAATGAAGCGTATAGGTTTTGTGTAATGTAAGTTAGTCTATAGCTAATTTTTAAAGATGAAATTAGAAACCGATTTAATTTTTGGCTGAAAATTAAACCTCCTTAGTCAGAAATGATGTACGAAAGAGTTGCAAATTTTAAAAAGAAAGTCATTACTCCCTAGGGATGACAAACTCGCCATAATTCCCGCGGGAACAATTTAGGCCATTGTCCTTCTGTATACAGGCATGGAATAACACCATTTACGAGCAAGTGTGATGAAAAGAAAATTAACTAACTAACATAGAATAGGCATGTTACTAACAATATGGATGTGTATATCGACGGTTCTGTGACTCAACCGCGTATATTGAATAATGTCCAGTATAAACTGACACGCACTAAGTATGCACTCGCGTACTTAGTGAGTGTCAGTTTATACTGGACAATATTCTATATACGAGGTTGAGTCACAGAACCGTCGATATCTGAAATAAATGGTTTTTAATTTAATTTATTTTAATTTAAAAACACCCGTTTTAGAACGACTGGGGCTCCGGCGTCGTGTGCGCTGGCAAGCTGTGCGGTGTGATGAGCCGCTCCGCGCGCGCGGCGTCCGCGGCGCCCGCGACACCTGCGGGGGACAAGAAGGGCCAAGAGGAGGGGGGTCACCAACTGTGCGGTAACATCCACGCGGCGCAGAGCATGGCGCGCTGGCGCAACTTCTTGCACTGTGCGCACACGCTGCGGGCTTGTGGGAGGTATGTTAAGAAGCCACTACTGCCGCGTCTACACCAGAATAAAAACCGGCAAGAGTATGTCTGACCTGCTCATTGTAGGGTTCCAAATACGTTACTAACACATAAACAATCTCAAAAAACAACTAGTACGAACTAATTCTCTATTTAAATAAATAAAATATCTTTATTTCGGACCACAAGTTATCCATAAAATGTTAGTAAGTAAGGAGTTATGCTAGATTAGTAAAAATCTTATTTCAAATTTGGGATTCTTAAAATTAAACTACAATTTCGGCTACGCCCTTGATTTGTCCCACCCAGAACTTTAAAATGGGACAGTCAAATCTGCCCGCAACCGCGTTCACAATGCTGCTGGGGCTTTGTCTCATGCGAACCAACAGTGACACGATCTTTTTGCGTATTACCGCCTGAAAGCAGTCCGTGCGAGCTTCTACGAGCATACCCGATGCACTGCATCTCCTCGGCTGTCCCATCATCATTCTGAATGCGTTATCGTAGTTAAAGATCATCGATTGTACCTACACAGTTTTGTCAATAAATATATGTTCATCTTTATCTTTAAAGTTATTTGGTGCTGCTGTCTGTGCTGTGTTGGTATAAACACTTTAGTTGCCTGTACTAAAGGCTACTGTGTGTAAGGAACCAAAAATTTGTTTTCCCTCATCTGTATTTAGTACTTTAGTATTTGTCTGATCCCTTAAAGGGATATGTTAGTAGGTACAATAAAGTATTTTCAATACATACATAAAAACGTACTAGTCATTGTAGTGAACACGGGGTCCGTTCATTTGACCGAAATACGTTTGGTCGAACGTATCGTTTCGCAACTTTTTCATTTGGCAACCCACTTTTATTTCTGTAACTGTAAATATTTCAGGATTTATTTCTGTACCTTCGCGAAGACCCTATAGGTTAGGTTAGTTTTTATAAAAATCCTGAAATATTTACAGTTACAGAAATAAACGTGGGTTGCCAAATGAAACTGTTGCGAAACGATACATTCGACCAAACGTTGTTCGGTGAAACATTAGTGAACCAGAACACACCTTTGGGAAACTGCTACTTTATTTTTTAACAGAGATAACTGTGCGACGCAATGCAGTGAGAGACAGCTCGTCGAGCCCGTCAAGATCGACAAGAAGTTCCCCACCGCCGGGGAGCCAGAAGCGACCGTCGAGGAGACCACCACCTCCACCACAGAAAGTGATGCCTTTATTGACGGCCGACGCAAAAAGTTTCTAAAAGGTAGTTACTAGGGTTAGGACTTTTGGTGGAATATCGTGATTCTAAAATCCATGGAGTCGCTATTTCCTAATTATTATTATACATGACACTTTGATTTTGACCGTCATATTTTAAAATGAACTAAACACATTTTTAGTTCGGTTATTCCATCCCTACTAATATTTAATTGTTTAGAACGCTTTCACAGCAGAGATATCATCCATACCAAAATTCATTTAAATCGATTTAGCGATTCAATGAATAAATACATTTTGAAATATAAAAATACTGATGGTCTAAATCATAGTGGTTTCATGGATTCTAGAATCACGATTTGCCACCAAAAGTCTTAACTCTATTTATTACACACACATAACGGCTACACTTATACCTAATAATTATAAAGATAAAACCCCGATATCCCTTCTTTCAGAGCTGATAGTTCTTAAACGGTTCAACCGATTTTAATGAAACTTAGCTATGAACCACCGATAAGAAACCTGCTTTCAAATAAAACGATCCGTATCCAAATAACTTCACCCGTTTAGGAGTTACGGGGCCACAGACAGACACACACAAAGCTTCTTGCTTCGTTGGTATAAAATTGGTTAGACGTCAAAGAGTTATTGGCTCTGACAGTAGGGGGTCGCTATTATTGTTTTTTTGTTGCATTCCTCTAACTTTGTCCCTAAGTATGGTTTGTTTGGTGCCACCAGGTTCCAGCGAAGCTGAAGCGCCGGAGTCTTCGGAGAGTTTCCAAAGCGATGTAGTGAAAAGCAGTTCGTCTTCGCCGCTCGGTAGCTTAATTATTTATTTATTATTTAATTTACATTCGCACTCATGCTAAGGCTTGTTCACCAGATCAACTAGCCACATAAAGTCGGGCTTACATAATTATAAAGACAGATTTTACTATGCTAATGCTTCTGATATTTTGCGGGTGGTAGGACCTTGTGCACGTGCAGGGTCCGTCCGGATCGCTACCACCATCTTATCCATTAACCTACCGCAAAACAGCAGTGTTCGCATTGTTGTGTTCCGGTTTGGGGATAAGACAGCCGGTGTAATGACTAGCATAGAGACATTCCATCTTAGTCCTCAGGGTTAGCAACGCATTTGTAGTCTTAGGCTTGCAGTCTTGTGAATGCGAATGTCTATGGGTCACAGTTTCCACTTACCACCAGGAGGCCTGTGTGCTCGTTTGCCTTCTCTATGCCACAAAAAAAAAATATGATCGAAGAACTTCTTCGTTATTGATTTGTTTGGGATATTGTCAGTGTGTTTAATACAACACAAAATGATGATAAAAAAAAACGGCAATCCATTTTTCTTTTTGTTGTACCTATTATCAAAACTCTAAAACACAAGCGTCAATTTTGGTATGATTTGTACATAGTAAAAACCCTAAAATAAATACTAATACCTACTCAAAACCGGTCAAGTGCGAGTCGGAATCGCGCACCGAGGGTATTTTTATCGACTACGATGTCGGCCAGAGCGATTGTGAGCGCTGGATGTATCTATTTACATCCTAACCTACATATCTTTCATATCAATGCGATAGGTTAAGCGTGCGTGTGTTCGTTACTTCGACGGTAAAACGCAAGGACGAATTTGACTGGATCAATTGGAACAGAGTTTGCTTATACACTGGATTAACAGGCCTATGGTGGTAGGCTGCCTTGAATCCAAAATCTAAGTAAACAAAATTCAATATGGCGGCAAGCAGATGCCATATTGTGAAAAAGAAAAAGTCGACGAAGTATGAAAAGTGCGGTATCATAGAATAGGCATTTAAAAGTCACTTTAGTTTATGTCAACATTTTTCATTTTGAATTACCATTTACGATTTTAAAGGACTTTTTTTTAAAGGTCATGCTCGGGGTTTTCTCTGCGTGATAGAATCAGAAATGATGATATCCGCAGTAGAACTAAGGTTACCGACATAGCCCGAAGAATAGCTAAACTGAAGTGGCAGTGGGCGGGGCACATTGCTCGCAGGACTGATGGCCGATGGGGTCAGAAGGTTCTGGAGTGGCGTCCGCGGACCGGAAGACGAGCTGTAGGTAGGCCTGCAACAAGATGGAGTGACGACCTCGTCAGGATCGCGGGACCGCGGTGGATGCGAAAAGCACAAGACCGGTCTGAGTGGAAAGCCTTGGGGGAGGCCTATGTCCAGCAGTGGACGTCTTTCGGCTGACATGATGATGATGATGATGATATTGTGCTGGGGTGTCGAGTTCATAAATATGTTATATACTTCAGTACCTTGTCACTATAATTGCTGTGATAATTCGTAAATGGCAGTTTGAACATTAGACAAGGTACTAAAGTGTAAACAAACATATTCATGAACTTGACTGTACATAAGTTACACAGATTTCGCAGTCGGGTTTTTTGATCAAATTGTTTTGTTTACAGAGTCAGAAGAGACTACAGCTACTACCCAGGAGTACCAGGGAACGGCCAAACGCAGCTTCATGCCGCCTCCGGTCGGCCGCCCCAGGATGCAGTCACCCCCCATGCGTACCGAGTACATCCCCGGCCCACCCCCCGCCACGAGCGAAGGGACCGTCCGCCGGGCGCCGTTTGAATTTGAACCCGGACGTGCTGATTTTAAGGTATGTGTTCAATTTTGAATCTCAATGGCTTTAAAGTCATTTTAAAATTAGTTGTGCGGTGATTTGAATTCAGTAGAACGATGACGCGTAAACGTTTTAGCCTATTATAATCTTCCACAGCTATTGGTTAAATGTTTAGCGCGTCGGTTGTAATTCCAGTTTAGCAGTCATTTCATATTCTACCATACTCGTAACACAACAAGGTCTGTATTAAATTGATGTTTACATTCGTTTATCGGTATTAGTCAACGCCTGTCTTCGTGTCAAAGATAGACGTAACAAATATTTGTCGTTTTATTATACTCGTATTTGGTATCAAAGGTGTAAGAAAATTTATTTACCAATATCAAAATAATTAAGTGGTATTCAGTAAATTGAGGGCTCTTTTACACGTCGTTATATGGTGTGAATCTACTAGCGCTTCGGACAACACCATTTTTGGATAAAAGAAGCGCCGCATGAATCTCGACAGATGGTGGGATGGCAAAAACGAAGGTTTACTCCTATTCGGGCAGAGACAACTCTAGCCCGACAAACCTAATCTACAACCATCACAGAATCTTTATCAAGGTTCTGTTTAGGCCCTCTGGTACAACCCGGCCACCTTTATTTGCTCAAAGTAGCTTGTTGACTGTACAACTTTCTGACACCTCTATGGTTGGGTATTATCTGTGGTTGTGGTCTTGCCTTAATGGACAAATGTTGTCCACAGGCAGGGGAGTACGGCGACAACGCAGCGGACTATGGCGAAGGGGACGAAGGTCCGACGCGGACCCCCTCCCGCCCCCCCCAGACCCACCCCGTGCGCACCGTGTCGCCGATGTCCGCCGCGCTCATCAGCTCCTCCACGGAGCTCAAGCTAATCCCCATTAACCTTGACAACGACACGTACCAGGAACAAATTGATGAGGGTATGGAGACGCACAAAAACGGAGCAGCCTCTATTTCGAAACCGTTTGTGATCTTTTTGATGGTTATTTTATACATGTAACTTTAGCTGATAATAAATTGTTTGTTTTGTATTGTTAAGATTTTTTTCTTTCCCTATACAGCTTGTAATCTAAAAATAAGCATTAAAAGGAAGGCCTGTAAAAATAATGAAATCTGCTAAGGTCCAACCAGTGCAAAGAACAAAGCCAGGATTAAGTCCATCTCTTTCACTGCCTGGCAGGTTAACCTTTTTAACGCCATGAAATATCTCGTTCCCTTTGGTTCCCCTCCAGATTTTTGGTACGTTTTCCTGCTGAACTACGCATGTAATTTGATATTATATTTATTTTAATATTTGTAGCTTTATATAATGCTAGACTAAATAGTACTATTGTAATATGAAATATGTTTAAAAGATGACTGCTGAGTTTCTTGCGGCGTTTCTTCTCAGCAGTGGTCTCCTCTTGGGAAGCGCTGGTAGATTCTTGACGTGTAAAAGTGCGGCCTACTTACTGAATAAACTTTATTCTTTTATCTTTTACGTCAAATCAGAAAAATTGCCAATTTGAAATACATTAACAAGGAAAATCTTAACTCCTTTTTTAGGATTCCGAAGTCAAACTAGCAACTCTTATAATTTGCCATTTCCGCCTGTATGTTTGTCAGTCTGTATGTCACATCACTTTCTCAGAAACTATCAAAGTTACCAAATTATACCGCATACTAAGGGCCGGTTTTATAAAGCTGATACCAAATTTACGACAGTAAGTATAATTTTAACGAACGGCTTGTCAAGTAGCAGTAAGTTTTACTGGTATGCGTTTTATAAATCAAATAATCGTAAACCTTGACATTCGTTATGAAACCATAGGACTGCCACAAAAGAGACTTCGATACTTAAAAATACCACCCTTTATTGCTTGATATTGTCTGTAGTTCGCCTAATTGTCTATTGTGTACCTATATATTTTTCATATATTTTTATTCTGTTGACTGTTGACATTTTCAAATTAACTTTCAACGTCAAAGTTCAGCGATAAGTAAATAAAAAATAAATAAAAAAGAACATTTGTGTGATGGAAATCCAAACAAAGGTATGTAACTTAAGTATGCGTTTTGGAAACTAAGAATCATTAGGGATAGCAATCACTAAGAATCATGTGTACTTAGTTTTTCTCAAAATTTATTCCTTCACCATTATTGCAAGTGGTTATTAATGATTTACTATGCACATCCTAATCCTAATAAACATTTAGGGTGCAGGCCCCGGGATCGAACCCACGGCCTCCTGTATGGGAGGCCAGCGTTTTACCAACTAGGCTACCAGTACTTATTTACTTTTGTCTTTTCTTTAATTGACTTAAATTTACGCTTGTCTTGCAGAGGAAACGGAGCCGACAATTTTCCCGCGACGAGACAACGCGTCTGCTATGTTTCGTAGAAGACGAACAGATATTAACGTCCAAAAAAACGGATGTAGCGACGAACTCTGCAAAAGACGAAACTGCTACTACCAACTGTTATTCTTTGGCTCGCCTGAGTAGAACTTGATTACTACTGGAATTTTGGATTTTTTGTTCCATAGCTATACTACATTTATAAGTACAAACCTATTATTAATTGTAATGGCAGTGCTCCTTTTTTTTGCTGCCTTTTTCAAATTGTCCCATTTCAGACGTAACGCATTTAGTTCTTTAGGATATGTGGCGACGGCATTAATTTGTGCACAGCCTTGTCCATGTCTGGTGTTTTGCAGCGTTCGTCGCTACATCAGTTTATTGTATATTAAATAAAACAAAATTTATATAATCTGACTTTTAATATAGGTATATCTAATAAATCACAAAAAGACATGAAGATATGTATCGCCGGCCAAGAACTTTCAAGCTGAGACCTAATCACGCCTTTGAACGACGCGAGTTTAAATGCCGCGATCGATTGTTGAAAGAGAGCGTAGAAACGAACTTTACGTTCTCCTTGCAGAAGATTGGAGCCTATTCTAGCGACTTCCCAATGGCACAACTAAACGGCACAACTGACCAAAATCTGTATTATAAATATGAGGTAGGTTTAGGTTATGTTCGTTCTTCAGCAGGCCCGGAGGGCCAAAACACTCAGAAATAGGAGCTCTGCCGGAGCAGAGCTCCGTCGACTCTATTAAATTTGATTTTGAAATAGAAATCATTGGTCAGTTGTGCCACGGAGTTGTGCCTAAAGGAAAACCCACCTATTCTTGTCTAGCTCTCATTTTGTAAACATGTGTCCATGTATTTTTTTGCTTTATCGTTTATTTTGGTTCGCAAATCCAGGGCAACTTTGTGAAGTAACCTCCAACACAGCCTTCTCTTTCACATAAAAAAAACCTTTTTTGCAATGCAGGCTTGCATCGATCGGCAGGCATCGATGCAGGAATCGATTTCGCAGCATAGTATTGACTAGATATCGAACCTCCCGTGCCGTTGTACACCTGAGTCGGCCTCCTCCTGGTCGGCGTAAGTTCGAACCAGTTTCTAGAAACCGCTGAAGAACACGCTGTACTGTTATAGAAGCTGCCTGAAATAATTATCAATTAAGTCTCTCCTGTAACGTTCATTTGACAATGTATTACTGTCCGTATTTGCGTTAGACTCATCATTGGAAGTTTCATTCAACCTAGGATCATCCATAGCATCCATAGCATCCAAAGGGAGTTCGTCTTGTGAGAGTCTACATATGTTATGCAGTACAGCTGCTGCTACGATAACAGCTTGTGCTCTGTTCACTGACAAGCGAATTGGCAGATACAGTATTGGGAACCTTCTTTTTAGAACACCGAAACAACGTTCTATCACATTACTCGTACGAATTTGCGACTCATTGTACAATACCTCTTCTGGAGTCCGTGGGTCGCTTAGCGGAGTCATTAAATATTTTTTTAGAGGATACCCACTATCTCCAACCAGCATGCATGATCCGAATGTGTTTTCTTCAAACTGGGATTTTATGATGCTTGCATTAAATATCATTGCGTCGTGTGAGGACCCTGGCCACTTAACAACAATATTGTTTATAATCAAATCGGCATTACAGATACACTGCACGTTGAGGGAAAAATACCCTTTTCGATTGCGAAAAACTTCCGCTTGTGGTCCACCTGGGGATTGCAATCGAATGTGCGTACAGTCAATTGCACCTATAACAGATGGAAACTTAGCGATGTTATAAAAAAAATCCTGCGTACAGTTGGAACTGCTCATTTTTATAAATTCTCCTCTTAAAGAGGTTAAAATCCTTGAGACTCGCCATACAGTTACACATGCAGTTGCTTTAGACACTCCTACAAAATCTCCAGCGGCGAGCAGCACCACGCCTATTGCATAAAATCTAAGCGTTAGCAACAGCTGAGTGATCGGCAATAAAGCTTTGTTTCTTGCTGTTGCTGGCGCTAATCGGGCTCCAATTTTCTGCAATACGAACTCTACGCTCTCCTTCGACAATCGAAAGCGGCATTTAAACTCAGCGTCGTTCAAAAGGCTGCAGTAATTGGGTCTCGGGCTCTCGGCTTGAAATTTCTTGGCCGGCGATACATATTTTCACTGTCACTTGAATCAGATGTATCCAAATTATGTAACAATAAATCATCATCACTGCTATCACTTCCCGAAGAACCAAGCATTGTTAATTATTATTTTTATTTATTCACAAATTAAACAGCTGTTCTGTCGGCGGTGATACAATACATAGGTAGCATGTCAAAAATGACGGTTCGTAAGTTTAACCCCCGTCACCGAGCTCAGTAACCGGCGGCAGGTAAAATTTACTAAAAATTAACTAACGAATCTTTATAAAACGGAAAAGATGACCGGTAGACTAAATTTACGTCAAAAAGATACGAAAATAAACGAACGGATGGTTATAAAACCGGCCCTAAGATTACTAAGTGAATAATGATGTAAAAATAGGTCTAAATGTCAAGATGCCGATCTCTTGTTAAGCCTAGGCGTAACGCGAAATTGGCAGACTGCGCTTTAGGTACTCAGCGACTAAAGGATCAAATCTATGTCCATCCTGAATACATCGTCAAGTTGAGTCGTGTCCCGTGGTAAATTAAACAAATTGATCCGTACAGGCGTGGACCGGAAATCCCCTTTATTTGGTTAAGTCTATCAACCGGGTACTACATCATATGCTCTCCCTATCGATAAGCTTACCCTAATGATATGGAAACTACTTCGTGAGGGTTTTTCGTGAGGGTTTCGGATTTAAGCACTTACATTACGTTAGTGTTACCCTATCCATTTAAATACCAATAACGACAAAGTTCTTCGATCAATTTTTTTTTTTGCTTTTTATGGCATAGAGAAGGAAAACGAGCACACAGGCCACCTGATGGTAAGTGGAAACTGTGACCCATAGACATTCGCATTGACAAGACTGCAAGCCTAAGACTGCAAATGCGCTGCCAACCCTGAGGACTAAGATGGAATGCCGCTATGCTGCTGCTGCTGTTTGGCGGTAGGTTAATGGATAAGATGGTGGTAGCGATGCGGACGGACCCTGCACAAGGTCCTGCCACCCGCCAATGTGCGCGAGCGGGGTTTGCCGCTCCTATTTAGACCCCGGCGTCCGCGATACGCTGCGAAGAACTTGGTTAAATTATTTTGTACGGTTATTTTTGTGCTCAGTAGGGCTGAGTAGGGGTTATACTAACCACAGTTAAAAGGAACGCCCGTATACCATTTACATACTGTATAGAATAGAATATATATTAGTATTTATTTATTTTGTTCACGTGGAAAACATGGCAACCCTAACCGAATGTCAACGCTGTAACGCCGAGTATTTGCGTCTATGTTTATGCGCGTGACATGTGCGTGACCAATTTAGTAGCAAAGATAAAAGAAGTTAGGAACGTGTTCGGTATTGAAAATATTGGTATGCTAAGTGCCCACGACACTAAACCTAGTTCGATAAGACTACCAGATGATATATACATCTCATGAAGAAAGTAAAACGTCTGAGGATGTGTATCATTTGTTAGTAGAATGTGTCCGGACTCAAACCAAGCGGGAACGATTACTTTGTTCAACTCAATTTGAATATATTGAACGTCGGACTGTTTCAGTCAATTGTGGCAGAGCCAGCGATATGGCAAAATTAGTTTATAGATTTTTGAACAAGTAGTCCTTCCCCCTTCCTTTTCTCTTTTATTTCTGAATAATATGTATTTGTCTTTCATTTTTGTATAGCTTTGTCCAACGGGGCTGCGGCCGTGATCAATCAAAGAAAGATGGGCAAAAATGTATGGAACCCATCCCAATCACCAATAGAATTATAACGTACGTAGGCTTATTGATCCCACTATTTGCTGTAATTCTTGTAAATAGTAAATCGGTCAAGCTTGAGTCGGATATACGGGAAATAGCATTGCAACGCATGCGGGGCACAGCCAGTGTAGTAATAAACGTTGTGTGTGTGTGAATATATATGAAGGCTGATAACTCTCTTCTCCGGGGTTTTTGTAGTTTGTCCCCGTATTAAAAAATTAAACTTATGCAACTACACTCGCGGACAAATAATACGGGTCAGAGTGCGTTTTTCATACAAACGAGGCTATTTCGAAGCCTTGGTTAATCGCCAGGGGTTGTTTTGAGTGAGTTTTAAGGGTGGATACTGCGAGGTTCAATAGAGGAGGTCAAAAGTTCTTAAGATACCTAACTGATCGCACAACCAGCTAACACCACAGCGGGAGAGTTTGGGTCAGCACTTGGATTTCCTTACATTTTATTGCCATTTTAGATGTTTTTCTGAACATGCACTGTTCCGGCGTTAACCGCAGATTCATTCAGTTGGGTATCCTAGGCACTCTGGAAGTCCTGTATCGATGCTCGAGGTATTCATCATCACATTTCACTAAAAGCATTCCCTGGAGAGGAACCAAGGATTCGAAATAACCTCTTTAGTATGAAAAACGCACTCTGACCCGTTTTTTAGTCCGCGAGTGTAGCTTTCACGTGGTATACCTACATGAGATTTGTATTGATTCAATGGGTCAATTTGCCCATCATTCTTTAAGATTGAATCAACCTTAAAATTGTAAATAAATAAATGAATATATAAATATATAGTCACGTCATTAATGGTCGAACACGAAATGGCAATGCTGCAATGCGAAAAACATGGCGCAGCTTTTGTTTACTTATTAGTTCGATGTATAAATGCAGCAGTGGTTTTTCTTACACAGGAATTGATGATCATTCAGATTAGCTATGGTTATATTTAAAGAGATCATAGATACCTACTTAAGTACGAAGCGTCGCTTATCATGCTAATGCCACTGATTAGGCCAATCAGGGGGGCTTGCAACACTGCATTGTCGTATATTCGTAGCCGTCCCCTGTTCCGAAGAATAAACGAAACTTGGGAGACTTTTATTAGCCTACTAGACATCGGTATTATAACCAAAAAATATGCTCTGCCGTGTTTTTTGAATTGTAGCGTTGCCATTTCGTGTTCCCCCATTAATGACGTGACTAATTACATAGGTATATATCATCCGGTAAAGATAAAATATGTTTATTCAGTAAGTAGACCGTTCGGGCACTTTTACACGTCAACAATCTACCGGCGCTTCGCAAGAGACCACTGCTGAGAAGAAACGCCGCAAGAAACTGAACAGTTAGTCGTTTTTTTAAATACTACTTATGATATTATACAATTATAAAGCTTAACCTAGCATTATATAAAACAATGAATGTAACATAAAATAAAAAATAAAAATATATTCAAGCGCAGCTTGAGCAGGAAAATGTGTGTGTGTCTTATTGATTTAGGTTTAGTGACGTGGGGTCGCCTACTATATTATTTACGTAAACAATATTTGATTCGTTGGCAATAGCTATTAACCGGACAAATAAAGGTGTCCCGCGCGCTCATAGCCACGTGCCTAAGGTAGAGTCAGGTCTACCGCTTTGGCCGAGTTGCTTCGTCAACGATATTTTAACGAAGACATTTTATACTACAAATGATATTTTATATTTGGACACGTACGCGAGCATGCTCGTAAATAAAATTGGAAAGTAAACTGGCTCACTTTCATATAGCTGCTGTCACGAGCAAGTCAAAATCTGTAATGATTTTCGTGAACAAACGTGTTTAAATTTAGTACGACGTTAAAATAACAAAAATAAATATTTTATTGTATTCGTAAGTGACGTTTTTTTATAAATATTCCAGCTTATATAGACACTGACATATACATGTTCGTTTGTGACTCCTTCACGCTGGAACGGCTGGTCTGATTTGGATGCAATTTGGTATGGAGATAGCTTATACAATGGATTAACATATAGGCTCCTTTTTATCTAGAATAAAAATAAGTTACCTAGGCTATAGTTTCATTATAATTTAATATGATGTAAAATCACAAGCTATCATTCATTCGCTTTAAAATTCACATGATAGGTATAACTATCATATTTTATAATTTCAAAATCTATATCAGTGGGGCTCACAACCCCCTACCCTTCAGAGCGAAGGGGAACGGGGAAGCCTACCCACTAAAACCTCACCGGTGTTAACTTCCATAGGCTGTTAACGGGGGCACCGTGGGCTGATGACTATTCACCACTGGGTGCCCCCCAGCCGCCCCAGCCTGTTGCTGGGGCACCTGCGCCAAAGGAGGGAGGGTTTCGTTAACACGCCGAACCCTCCCCCAGACGTGTAGGACCTTTGTGTGGGACCCTATCCCCACGGTCCTACTAGGGGTTCAGGCGGGCGGCAAACTGCGTCCGCCTTCGCCTCACACGTCTACGCCGGAGCGGGTGCGCATCCACGTCCTCCTCGCGCTCCCGCTCCGCCGCCTCCTTCTGCGAGACAATGCTCTCGCAGAAGGAGATGACCGCCAACCACGATCTCTCACTGCTCAGCATGGCCGACACCACGCTGTGCAGTGAGAGATCGGAGAGCCCTGTGTCCGCAACCAGAGCACCGCGCTCCGGATCCCACTTCGAGCACACCTCTAGGGTGTGCAGGGCCGTGTCGTCCGGATCGCCGCACTCATGGCAAACCGGAGTGGGCTCTCGCTTTTAATCTTGTGCAGGTAATGACCGAAGCACCCGTGCCCGGTCATCACCTGCACAAGACGGTACGTGGCGGTACCGTACCTCCTCTCCAACCAGTGGTCCAGCGACGGGAGGAGTGCCCCTATGGTGCGGAGTCCATAGGGGGAGTCCCCCAGGTCGCTTTTCTACCGGTCCCGCAGGCGCCGCTCCGTCATTCGACGGGCCCCCTCCACCGTCTCCGAATCCGGGCGCTGTCTCCTCACCTGGAACCCTGCCCTCACCCGGTATGTCTCGGCCTGCACCTGAGCATTTAGCTCCCACGGCGGGGTGCAGGCCAAGACCCACGCGGCCGCATGTGCCACCGTCATATAGGCCCTCACTATTCGGAGGGCCACCACTCTTTGGGGCCTCCTTAGGAGCGCCTTATTCTTGGCCGACAACTTGTCGGCCCAGATTGGCGCTCCGTATAGCGCCATGCTACGCACTACGCCTGCGAACAGGCGTTGGCATGGCGCTTGAGGCCCTCCCACGTTGGGCAACATGGGGCCCAGGGCCGACGCGGCGCTTACCACCCAGGGAGCAAGTTGGCGGAAATGCTCCCCGAAATCCCACCTCCGGTCCAGGATAGGGCGAGGTACTTGATGGTACCCTTCACCTGGACCGCCTCCCCCGCCACAGGGATGGTCAACCCGCTACGTGGACGCTATCCCTTCCCCCCGAAGACAATAGCGTCTGTCTTCGGGAGGGACGCCTCCAGACCCAGTTGTCGGATGCGGCCTCCTCCAGCTCACGTCCCCGCACGGACCTACGACCTAACCTAACCTAACCTAACCTAACCTAACCTAACCTAACCTAACCTAAACTTACGGGTGCACCAAATTTTACATATTATTCTTTCAAACCCCAAATATCGGAACTTACGTACGAAAAAATTATGTTCGTCATTAAAATCTTACATCAAACATAATAAATCTCTATTCATCTATACTTGAAAATCTAATTAAAGACCGAAATGTGATATTTCCTATCTTGATTATTTAGTTATTATAACATTATTTCATAAAAACATGAATGACAACTCGTGTAATTTTTTAGTAATATTAGGGTAAGTTTTATTGATAAAAATACCTACACTTAAACCAACATGCAGTTATCTCAGCGAATGTGCGGCCGTTGAGGTTAGGATGTTGGTCTTTAATTCGATTTTCGAGAATAGTCTCATTTACTAACAATCGTGACTTCGAAATATTTAAATTTATTAAGTAAGTTTGAAGTTTTGTTGGGTAAATATGCAAACATGTAAAGCGTCACATTAAAAAAATACGAGGAAAAAAGTTGTAAGTAACTTTTAATAATAATTTGGAAATTTCCAGACATCATGGCTTCTATAGATATTACCCTTCAATCAACTCTGTCTAAATTATTAAACATTCATTTTAATTTAAGGTCTTGGACTCAAGCGGTTCTCCCAATTCGTTTCGGTGGACTTGGTATTCGATGCTCTTCTAGCGTGGCACTGCCGGCTTTCCTGTCCTCCGCTTATGGTTCGTTGTCTCTCGTCAGTATTATTTTAAATCTCCCACAGATACTTGACGTTGAGATGGCGAACCTGGTGGAGGCCAGGGATGCTTGGTGTGAGTCTTGTCCCGGAGTGGATATGCCAGTCAAGAGGCATATCCAAAGAGCATGGGATACACCTCGCCTCGAATCAATTCATGCATCTCTTGTACAAAATAGTCCGGACGATTTAGATCGCGCCCGTCTCCTCGCTGTCTCAGCAGGCGAATCAGGCCACTGGCTCCACGCTCTTCCTTCCCGTAATATAGGCACAGTCTTGGACCCAAGCTGCTTGCGAATTGCAATAAGCTTACGGCTTGGAGCCAGAATCTGTGAACCTCATACTTGTACGTGCGGGAAGGAAGTGAGTGAGCTGGGACGACATGGCCTTTCATGTTTTAGAAGTGCTGGCCGTTTGTACCGCCACGGCACAATTAATGATCTGATCCGTCGTTCGCTTGCCACTGTCTCTGTGCCTGCTGTCCTGGAACCAGCAGGTTTGCATAGAGACGATGGCAAGCGACCAGACGGAGCTACGTTGGTGCCGTGGAAACTAGGTAGGGCACTGGTGTGGGACGCGACGTGTGTTGATACATTCGCCCTTTCTCACGTCCAGACAACCCGTAATCGGGCCGGTGCAGCAGCTGAACAGGCCCAAACCAACAAGCGCCGCAAATATTCATCATTATTAAATAATTACGAATTTGTGGCGCTTGCGGTGGAAACAATGGGACCTTGGTCAGCTGACATGAAAAGTTTTATTAAGGCCCTGTCATCCCGGCTCATCGACACCTCCGGAGACCCTAGAGCTGGCGCTTACCTTTCCCAAAGGATTGGGCTAGCCATCCAGAGAGGTAATGCAGCCAGTGTCTTAGGGACCATGCCGCGAGCGGACCTGCTAGAGGGGGTGTTCTTTTTATAGTGGTGTTTATGTTTAATTTTTAATATTTGAGTAGCTTAGTTTTATTTTATTTTATTTTAAATAAGTTTAGTTTTAACTTTAACTTTTAAATTTTAATGTAAAGTCCGTATTTATAGTTGTTTAATAATTATATAATACATATATGTAGGTATATAAGGTAGTTTTTTTCTCGCATTCAAAGCGAAAAGTAGTGTTACTTAAAGTGAGAATAAACAACAATAATGACTGACACTCGAACTATAGCCACCCTCGCTCAGCTCGTAAGGTTAAACATCTCGTGTCATTATGGCGTATTTTAGTCCCTTGATGAACAATCTACATATATCTATGACGTGCATAAATAATAACGTGTGTGCGCGTGCGACTGTGTGCGCTCTCCATCAGTGGAACTGACTTAACTTCAGGTATTTGGATTGATAAGATTTTTATGACTTAACTTGAGGCGAGAACAGCATAACGAAGATATTCTTTGTACCTAAGTTATGGTTATGGGTACTTTGTACATAACTTCGGGTAAATAAATACAGGGTGGGAAGGAGTATAATGACAGATTTTAACCATCGATTCTAGAGCCTATTTGGAGTATATAATGTGGTATAACATGTAGTCTAATAAAGTATAATTTCCGAAGTTTTATTATTTAAAAAATAAATCCATGTTACGTTAACCTAAAGCATTATTTACTTAGAAAGATTCATATTGTGAGTAGTAATATTATCAACGCAAAACCTAAATAAATTTAATCTATTTCTTAGTAAATAATGCTTTAAGTAAAGGTGACAAAGTTCAAATTAAATTTCACTATCGAATTGTTTTTTAAATATTAAAAATCTCGGAATTATGCTTTATTGGACTACATGTTATACCACATTATATACCCCAACTAGGCTCCAGAATCGATGGTTAAAACCCTGTATAAGTTATGCCAAAGTTACGAGTATGAAATCCAAATAAATAGGCCACCAACCTTAATATTTTTCAGCTCTTATGCCTGTGACAATTCTCATTTATTTTTCTTTCCATAGTTTTTATCTTATGATCGTACGTTCTTGGAAATAAGAGTTAGGTATCCGTTAATGGTGCCTGTCAACCCTCCAACACTGATGTGCTAGTAATATAGCGAAAATTAGATACGGTTTTAATGACCGCTTTGTCATTTCATTAGATACCCTATTTAATTACAAAACAATTGTAAATTCAAAAGGCCATTATTTGCGTTACGCCTCAAAGGCGTCTTTGGAAATACATTTGGCTTTTCATCGTGTCATAAACCTCTTCAATACACTCGTTCCATTTCATTACACCTGAGCACATTCGAGGAGTTTGAATGTTTAGCATTGTAGCAATATACGTGGAGCCGTGTCCAATTCCGGACGTACATCGTCCTGACGATCTGACGGCGGCGTCAAGAAATATAAATATTAAATAAAACTTTGCATACTTACGGAGATACAGTGTCAGTTTGCTCTTCGTTTATCTATGTGGTTAATTGGTTAGTATTACTAGCTGCGACCTTTGTTTGCGGGTGATAGGACCTTGTGCAGGGTCCGTCCGGATCGCTACCACCATCTTATAACAGCAGCGTACGCATTATTGTGATCCGGTTTGGGGATAAGACAGACATTTGCAGTCTTAAGCTTTCAGTCTTGTGAATGCGAATGTCTATGGGTCACAGTTTTCACTTACCATCAGGTGGCCTGTGTGCTTGTTTGCCTTCTCTATGCCATAAAAAAAAACCCCGATTCAAAGCTCTTTCTGAAATGTTCGCACCCACCTTAACTATTCTCTGTTTGGCCCAGTGGTTGACTTGTAGACAATGCTTTATGGCATTAAGTCCACCATTTGTACTTACTTTTTATACTGTGCAATAGAATTTAAAGATTGTTTTTGCACGAATATATTTTTGACACGTACTTACCTAATACCTCAGTGCTGCAAGATCAGCGTGTATAGTCGAAGAGGTAAATAATTAACTTTTTTATTAAAATTTATTAAAATATACTTTGTTTTACACGTCATAGCCTGAGATGAAGTTATTCAATATTAATACAAATCGAGATGCACTATTATGGTCACACGTAGACAAATAAATTGTAGAGCGTTTGTTTAATGTCAAAAAACTCAATGGTATCGTGGGTATAATATCCTGTTTCATATAGGTCCTAAGTTATCCTTATTCTTGTTCGATAATTTATCCTACATATGTTCTACGAGGTAACTTATGTTGATCTTTTGTTTAGTCAAGAGCTAAAGTATCTAAATACTAATACTTAGATACTTTTTTATTACCCAATCAGAAACATAATTAACGGACCACTTCTGAATCTTTTCACATTACGATAAGTTAATGGTAAAAAAGATGCACTTAGTACAAGTAAAAAAACACGTTTATCGTTAAACTAAGGTAACCAGTGTCACGTACGAATCATTTTATGACACAACACCTTGTTTGTGTAAAGTTATTTTGCAGTGCCTAAGATTACGGAGAGTGTAATGCCATGTCACCACGCGCGGATTCCACGGCTAAGAAGGAAGATATAGTAAATCTGGATAGGATACTGACGGAAGAAGTGGGTGCCTTCGGGAGGTTCCAGATGAAAGCGATATTGCTCTGCGTTGTAGTCGCTTTGTTTTCAGGATTACTGTCAAGCGCGTTTCTACATTTTTTTGCAAGGACTAACACTAGGTAAGTGTTGAAGTAAAGCCATAAATTTAGACGACCTTATTTTACATTTAACACGTTCCCTGTCTTGAGCCTTTTTCCAGGAGTCCGTTCTTCCACTATAGGGTCACATCCCCATACTGAATGCACAGTTGGACTTGTGACATTAGCCGATTGTTTTGTATGGGGATAGTGAACGTGTTTATTTGAGCCGACGCGAGCTGAGTTTACCTATAACTGGTTTAAAACCCTGTCATTAAAACAAAATTCACAAGTAAATAATGATGTTACATTGTTTTGTTCTTACCCTCATAATCGTGCCATCGATTCACTGTGAAGGAGATTAATACACGGAAAGAAATACACTGGAAAAGTATACTTAACGTACAGTAAACTTCTGAAGAACGAGGGTAACCTTTTTGACCTGGATGTACAGTTTTTTGCTCCCCTACTGTGTACACAAAACTGGTGACTGTTGACAAATTAAATTTAGCATAAACTCAACGCTACTTCAAGGTTAACTGCGGGTGGTAGGACCTTGTGCAGGGTCCGTCCGGATCGCTACCACCATCTTATCCATTAACCTACCGCCAAACAGCAGTGTTCGCATTGTTGTGTTCCGGTTTGGGGATTAGACAGCCGGTGTAATGACCAGCATAGAGGCATTCCATCTTAGTCCTCAGGGTTGGCAACGCATTTGCAGTCTTAGGCTTGCAGTCTTGTGAATGCGAATGTCTATGGGTCACAGGTTGCACTTACCATCAGGTGGTCTGTGTGCTCGTTTGCCTTCTCCTTGCCATAAAAAAAACAAAAAAAAAACTAATAGTAGGAAATCCGAATAGGAGAAGATTAATTTGCACCGGGCTGTTTATTCGGTAAAAAGTAGTTTATATCAAGTTAGCGGCCCGCCAGCGGCTTCGGCCGCTACAAATTTCCGACATTCCGGTGTTTTTTTTTTTCATATATACCTTGTCCTGACAATAAGGAATACAACAAAAAATAAATCAGCCAAATCGGTGTAGCCGTTCTTGAGTTTTGCGCTTAGCAACACATTTAGCGATTCATTTTTATTATATAGATTTAATATGCCAAGTAACATAATGGCGAATATAATTAATTCAAAATTTAAAAATTAACTTTTTTTTTTAAATTACAATTGTTTGTGTATTGGACAAATTACATACCATTTGAAAGTAAAGCCTATAAAATGTGTAAACGTTAGGTCGACTAATTTTTTCCCGTCAAACTATTGGCCTATAAACAGGTTTATATAAACAGGTAAGTCGGTACTAATAATTTGCACCTAACCTAACCTTTACATATTCTATAGGCTTCATACTTTCGATTAGTACGTAATATGTCAATTAAATAAGCATTTGCAATATTTTATAAATATTATTTTAAATCATTTTGTCATGATATACTAAGTACCGTAAACTGGGGGTACTTTGATTTACGGGGTAACATTGCCCACCCCAAAAACTATCTTTAATATTTAATTATTCTATTAAATGTTTCAACAGGACTAAGCTACTCATACAGTTATATAATTACTTCAACAATTTAAGAAGATAACAACTAAAACAGTTATCGTTTTAAGGTCGGGCAATGTTACCCCGTAAATCAAAGTACCCCCAGTTTACCGTACTGGACTAAAATTTTCAGCCTACCTATTCGCCATAAACAGCCCGGTGCAAATAGTCTCCTATTTGGATCTTAAACCATAAATTAAGCGAATGATTGTTACAGATGTAAGATCCCAGAATGTGAATCCAACTTGAGCTCGGAGCTCAACTTCACCCCATCGTGGATCCACAACGCGGTACCACTTTCTGGTGATTCTATAGATAAATGCCATCGCTACAAAAGTTTTGCGAACACTTCCGAAACGTGTTCTGAAGATGAATTTGATCGAAGCTCTGTGGTCGAATGTCAGGATTATGTTTATGAAGAAAACAATACGGCGTTTTATGAAGTAAGATACGTTTCAAAATAAACCATCATGTCTCCTATGCCTGTTAAGTTATAGATCAAAATGACCCTGGCAAATGTACCTGTTTATATTAAGTAAATGCTTGCTTCCACTTCTTTCACACTTTGTACAAAATAAAAAGCAAAACAATACAACTAGTATATACAGTGTGTAAATGGACTCGGGCGTTTCTTTTAACTGTGGTTAGTATAACCCCTACTGAGCACATTTAGGCAGCTTTTGATTAAATTAAATTTAAAAAAAATAACCATACAAAATAATTTAACACGTAATGTATAACGAAAAATGCAATTAACATTTTCACAAGTAAACATTACGTACTTACCTGACAGATGGACTTCGATGTACATTGCGGGTCGATAGTATGTTCAAAAATTAATAACGGTGTATACGTTAGCGTAATCAAAATAATTCTTTCTGTTAATGATTAGTAGAGTCTTAATCTATGTCCAGTTTTAATAAACGCCCGTATACCATTTACACACTGTATACTAATTGCGGGTGCGGGTAGTAGGAACTTTTGCAGGGTCAGGGCTAACCTACCCTGACCCTGAGGTCAGGGTAGGTTAATATCTACCGCCAAACAGCAGTGTTCGCATTGTTGTGTTCCGGTTGGGGGATAAGACAGCCGGTGTAATGACTAGCATCGAGGCATTCCATCTTGGTCCTCAGGGTTGGCAACGCATTTGCAGTCTTGGGCTTGCAGTCTTGTGAATGCGCATGTCTATGGGTCAGGGTTTCCACTTACCATCAGGTGGCCTGTGTGCTCGTTTGCCTACTCCATGCCACTTACGTGTTACAAAGTGGCTATGCCTAGTAAAACGTTGGAACGTAAACTGTTAATTGCACTACGAAAAAAATTTACAATTTGTATGCGACTTCGTCCGTTTGAGATTTGCATTGTTTTCATATAGCCAATTAAATATGAAGCGTGAAATACGTGCATAAGTATTTCAGGCACCAGTGGTTCATATTTAAAGGAGCAAGGTTCATCACCAATGTTCCTCAGTTAGCGTCTAAATGGAGCTGTGAAAACGAACTCCATGGCCCCTGCTTCCGAAGATCCCTCCCTCTCTCCGACAACAGTTGTTGAATGTATGTTTTACTTGCAGTTCGGATTGGCCTGCGACGACTGGCGCCCAAGCCTGCCCGGTTCGCTACAGCTCTTCGGTATGATGGTATCCTTGCCTATCACGGGGTTTGTGGCAGACCGCTGGGGCCGGCGTATCGCCTTGAGCATCTTGTCTCTGAACATGGCTGTCATAGGGTGCCTGCAGTTATGTGCAAGATCCTATATCGCCTATTTGGTGATGACATTTGTTTTCGCCGTAACGAGCACAACTGGATTCTCCTGTTCTTACATTTTAGGTATTCACTTATAATTCATATTCGGAAGTTATGAATCTATCTCAACTGGCGACTAGTTTGACGTACCATTATATTTTTAATGGCCTATGTGACAATCACGATCTGGGCGAATCGTGTGACACCCCATTTATCATCGATCCAAATCTTTTTTATTACATATATACAAATAAACCGTTACACTTATTACCCTTATTTAGGCTTTGCACAGTCGTGTGAAGATTTAGGTATTAGGTTAGTAAGACCTCAGTTTGCTTTTCTAATGCACAAACGCGGCTGTGTTTGGTCAATACATTATGCAATTCATATAACATCATCGTGATAATCTGAATAAAATAAGTAATAATAAATTTGCTAATTAAAGCATCGAATTCCCTTCGCGGTATAGCAAGATTGGATTTTAATTTTTAGTGCGTCCATTTCTTATGATTATATTATGACACAGGCATTTTAAGGCTACAAGAACAGGCTTCCAGTTGTGGGATTTTTGAAATCGTTTTCGTATTGGCTGGTCCCGAAAATCCTAAACACTCAGCTCTCGAGTATTGGGGTTCGAACTGTATTTAAACTTACAATTAGTTGAGATTTGAAAACAAAGTGGTAACACAAATCTATTTATTTGCAGCTGTAGAATATGTTGGACCTGAATACAGGGTATTGGCCGGTGCGTCCGTATCATCCTTTCTTGCTCTAGGACACGCTCTTCAAGGACCTGTGGCCTGGGCGATACCTTATTGGAGACATTTGCTCTTCACTCTCCATGCGCCTGGATTTATTTTTCTATCCTATTTCTGGATTGCGCCAGAGTCTGTCCGTTGGTTGATGAGCAAAGGCCGCTATGAAGAAGCAAAGAATATTTTACAAAATGCTGCCATTACAAACGGGAATAAGTTGTCAGAAAAAACATTGCATGGGTTTTCTGAAATTAAAAGTGAAGAAATTAAAAATAATGATGATAATGAGCCCTGGTTAATATGTCTTGTATTCAAGCATAAACGAGTTTTGTTTCGTTGCACTGTGATTCCGTTGTGGTGGATAATGACTTTATTGACATATTATGGTCTGACACATACTTCAGCGACTATCAGCTCTAGCCGGTTCTTAAATGTGAGTGCAGTGGCTGCTGTAGAGATACCAGGGTATTTGACTGCGGCATTGCTGTTGAACAGAATCGGCAGAAAGCCCTTAATGATTGCAGGCTATTTCATATGTGCAGCCTGTCAGATCGGTTATGTCTTCATACACAAGGGTAAGTTCCATGGTTTGTTTCTATTAATTTCCTAGAAAAAAAAATAAGTACACTTTTTTGAAATGTAAATTCGCCAAACATAACGTTTATTGGCGAGTATGTTACTATTCGGTGAATGATTACCTCAGTGATAAGGATCTATTATAACTACACGTAGCGCCTTGTACCCTTAAGTGTAACATAATATATATTTTCTGTGATTCTGCTATAGCTATACAATCTTATTTAATTGAAAAATGAAAATTGACATTATTCTTTGACATTTAATTAAGCCACATTATTATTTTAATTACTAGATATTTACACGCCGTCTTATGGCAGAATATGTTGGAACTCCTTACCATCCTGTACCATCATGTAATGTACCCATGTTCTTGTGAATAAATAATTTATTATTATTTCATAGATATTTATTTAATTTTCTATAAATTAGGTTTTTTATAATAAACATTCAAATATAAAAGTAAAATAACAATACTAATACAAAAAATATACATTATAAAAAACCTAACCTACGGGTGCCGCCGTATTATTATTATTATTAGTAATGCAGTCACATTTTTTTATGAAGGTACCAGAAGTTACCCGGTTTAAATAGATAGACACGCCAACATCACATCACGATCATATCCATTCATAGAAAATACATATATTGCGGGTGGTAGGACCTTGTGCAGGGTCCGTCCGGACCACCATCTTATCCATTAACCTACCGTGTTCCGATTTGGGGATAAGACAGCCGGTGTTATGACTAGCATAGAGGCGTTCCATCTGGTTTTGCAGTCTTAGGCTTGCATTCTTGTGAATGCGAATGTCTATGGGTCACAGTTTCCACTTACCATCAGCTGGCCGTGTGCTCGTATGCCTTCTGCTATAAAAAAAAAACGAACTCGAAATCAAACATTTTGCATCTTTGGAATTATAGTGACCTAAATCAACATTTTAGTTTTCGACTTCCAGACATTTATTACTAGCATCTGCCCGCAAACTCGTCCTATTAAAATTTAAATTTTCCGGGACGAAATGGAGCCTATGTGTTAATCCTGGGTATAAGCTATCTCCATTTCAAATTTCATCTAAATCCGTCCAGCCGTTGCACCGTGAAAGAGTAACAAACATCCACCCATACATACAAACATTTGCATTTATAATATTAGTAAGCACTATAGAGGCCTAACTTGAAATCAAAGATTAATGATAACTATAATTCTAAAGATGCGAGTACTGAATATGTAACCGTTTTGTTTCTAGGACATTACTGGCTGTCGTTCTTGCTGTTTTTGGTGGGGAAGGTGTCCATATCAGCTGTGATGACGTCATCTTACGTGTATACCGCTGAACTGTACCCGACCCGGTACCGCACCAGTCTGCTGACATACTCCTCGATGATCGGGAGGATTGGTTCCATAATAGCACCCCTCGTTCCGGCTCTTGTACGTATTTTTAATGTTTGTTAACCACAAAATATTTATGCAATTATTTTGTGTATTAGTGATATATTTTTCCAAAAATTTCAATGATATTTTGATCATCAATGATTGGTGCAGCAAAGTAAAGTAGAATATGTCACGTAAATAGTTAAGGTAAAAAAACACGCCCGCCCAGAGTGCGGCTCCACTGAGGCGGAGACGAGCGGAGTGGAGCGGAGCTGTGCCAATATTAACCAATAGAACGCTAACGTGCGCATGCACGCTCCTTCTATTGGTTAATATTGGCACAGCTCCGCTTTGCTCCTCTCGTCTCCGCCTCAGCGGAGCCGCACCCAGTGTAAGGGTTCATTTATTGACTGTTTCTTTATTCCACCACAACTTCTAAGTGCCTATAAAGGGACTAGATTATTTGTCTCTAGTTTGTATAATGATTGATTTTTATTAAAAATATTTTGTAGCTCAAGATTAATTTTGATTTGTTACTTTTAATTTGTTTTATTTTTAAAGGGCGTTGTATACTGGGAGCACCTGCCCTTTGTCCTGTTCGCTGGTGCAGCGATGTTGGCTGGTTTCTTAGTACTCCTGACTCCAGAGACTCTGGGCACCTCATTGCCTGACTCCATGGAAGAAGCCGACAACCTTGGCAAAGGCACACCTTCCAGAATCATGAAGCACTTAAGAAAATTAATGTTCAGAAGAAAGTGTTATACTATTTAAGCAATTTCATTAGCTCTTAGTCCCGCGGGATTGAATAGTAGTTATGTTGGTTTTAATTGTTACGTTGTGATATAAAGGTTGCTTCCTCATTCCTCCACAAACTTCGATAACACCCTGTATCTCCCCTGAGATACGAGATCAAATAACCCTCGATTGATTCGTTTTTTACCATCTCGGTGGTTTCCAGCTGTGCATAAAGAGCATTTCACACTACGTTAGATTTTTTATTAAACTTAGCATAGCAAACTTAAGGTAACTCATTTTTTTTATAGGTTTGGGTAGTTTCCTCGCGCGAAATTTCTCAAATATTGAAAGGTTCTTATGATTAATTCTTGGAAAATTAACTTGAAAATTGTAACTTAAATATAAGAATTGCGACTTCTACTAGGGAATGGTATTTTTTGTAAGTTTTAGTACGTCAAGAAAATTTAAAAATATACAAACAGGGTTCCTTTTTTACCATTTTCGTCCTGGGGGTTATTATGACGTGGCTATGCAATTCATTTTACGGCAAGCGTAAAGGACAGAGGTATAGCAGTTATATAGCTCTGTCCTTTTCTCTCAGCGTAAAAAAACTGCATTGCTATGTCATAATAACCCCCAGAAGTCTAAAAAGCGAAGCGAGACGCTAGTAGAGTATGAAGTCCTCTTTACAGTAAGCGCGGGAGTGCCGTGACGTCAGGCTCTGTGATTGCAGAGCGCTTCCCCACTGCACTCTAGGAAATGCAAACTGCTCTTATTGTTTCGCAACGATATTACAAACAAGACCCGACATTTATTTCCAGCCATGTTTTTATTTAAATATGCTTCTTGTTCCTATAACCGTGTTCAAATGGCTGTTTGTATGGCTGAGTAAACTGTATGTTGAGAAATACGAGTATAAGGGTGAAGCCACACGAGCGTAACATTGAGCATTGCATACAAAAGTTTATTACTTAGTTACTTTAGTATGAAACCGAATAAAGAAGAAATGACGTGACTGAAAATACGCGCCACACAACTCTCAAAATTACGCTAGTGTGCTCACTCTTACAGTTGTTTTATCTCACGAAAGCGGATGAACCGATTTAGATTTGAAACAGGTTAGCTATGTTTCATGAAAATCGGTTTGCCCGTTGAGGCGATATCATATCAATTCATCTCTGAATGAAGGGGTCACCAATGTCACCATTATTATATCAGTGGTTTCTATCTACTGAATAGTTATTCTGTCATGGATAAGAAATAAATGAAGCTAGTTGTACTGGGGTCCTACGGAAAAAGGGTACAAGTTGACTTAACTCGTAATAAAAAGGGTATATGCATGAACGGAGTATACCAGACTTACAACCTTTTTCACTTGATCTTCAGAAGACTTATACCCTTTAAAAAAATAAAAAAATATTTAGTAAGTGGGCCGCTCGGGCACTTTTACACGTCAAGAATCTACCAGCGCTTCCCAAGAGGAGACCACTGCTGAGAAGAAACGCCGCAAGAAACTCAGCAGTCAGTCATTTTTTAAACATATTTTATATTACAATGGTACCTACCTACTACTTAGTCTAAGCCTTATATCTATATATATAAAAATGAATTGCTGTTCGTTAGTCTCACTAAAACTCGAGAACGGCTGAACCGATTTGGCTGATTCCTTTTCGGTTGTATTCGTTATTGTCAGGGCAAGGTTTGTATGAAAGAAAAAAAAACGGCGAAGCCGCTGGCGGGTCACTAGTAAATCTATAAATATTAAATTAAATATAATATCAAATAACATGCGTAGTTCAGCTGGAAAACATGCCAACAATCTTGGGAGAGAGATAGAGGAATCATTTTTTAAACATATTTCATATTACAATGGTACCCTTTTTCTCTAGGACTCTAATTATCAGCACATTTATTTGACAGCTTTATTGGAGACCGTTGCATCCACGCAGAAGACGGTACAGCCCTCCGCCAGGTGCGCGCGGTACAGAAGACGCGCCTTGTCCCGCTGCATGAGCGGCAGCTTGTGGGATAACTTGTCTAAATCCAACTCCTTTGACGCTGTCAAGCTCTGGAATGATAATGATATCTTTTTCACTCCCTTGCTAAATAAGACAAATGGCGGCATCTCTGAGAAAACTCCAGTAGCAAGTGCAACTTATTACTTACGGGAGAAGGTTGTATCTGCTTTGGCTATTGAGTTTGAGATATCGCCTTTTAGCTTATGAGGAGTTCTATAATCAATGTTTATACGTCGATTTTTAGTAGTTGATAACGTTTTTTAAATCAAAAGTATTTGACATACTTACTTACCTAATCTTTTTTTTTTCTTTGCCCCGCGGCGACTTGGACAGCTACTACCGCGGGAATATGGCGTTTCCACAATGAAGTGATTTCGCCGGTGCCAAGTATATATAGGTATAAATCAATATAGCAATAAAACACAATATAATTTTCTCTAGGAACATTGAGGGCAACGTTGTACGGTGATATGTAGGACAGAGGCCAAGATAGTTTTAACCTCTGTACTTACCACTGCGAGTCCACTTAAAACGAGAAGTAAGATGCCAGAATACACGAAATAAGTCCAAGTCTTCTATCACTATGCAACACAAAGGCATTAAAAGTACAAATCACTAACAGAAAAGAACTTTGAACACCTAAATAAACAAAAATAAAAACTAAAACAAAATACACTTCCGCCATCTTTTGACGTTGCAAATGGCCTCCACTTACCTACTCATATTATTTTTTTAAGAGCGAGGAAACTGCCAGTTCTACAGTAGTCACTGACGTCATTGAGGCTCTTTGACATTTCCTTAAATAGGCTTAGAGATAATAACTATAATCACATAGTATGTGAGAAAAACAACTACCTATGCATTATTTTGGTGTTTGGTGCTAGGCCGAGGGCCCTGCCAAGACACACTACGCGAACTAGCGTTTCTATTCGTTCTGTTTTTGTACCAATCGCCTCACTTGTAGATGACAATATACGATGTCACGTGATCTATCAGTAACGCAATTGGTCAAAAACGGAACGAATAGAAACGCTTGTTAGCGTAGGTGTGTATCTTGGCCGGGTCGTCTGATGATCTTTCTTTTAGTAAACGAAAACCCAAAACCCAATCAGCAAAAAATATATTTCTCTGTTTTTGGTAGGGTGTAAAGACATGAATAACGGAGCCAGTTGTATATTATTAGCATATTTATTTGACAGTTTTATTGGAGACCGTTACGTCCAGGCAGAAGACGGTGTAGCCGTCAGCCACCAGGTGCGCGCGGTACAGAAGGCGCGCCTCGCCCCGCTGAATGAGCGGCAGCTTGTGGGACAACTTGTCTAAATCCAAGTCCTTGATCGCTGCCAAGCCCTGGAACACGAATGATGTACGTACATACATACATTAAATGACGCCATTTCGCTAAGGCACTGGTCCCACCGCTTTCATTTATAGTTCATCGCTGAGCTATAAATAAGCTGAAGCTCAGCGATGAACTATAAATGTATATCTCTCTCTTTTATTTACACGGGAGCGATTATCTTTTGTTCGTTTCTTGGGCGAGAAAATCGCCGATAGTTCATCGCTTACTCGCTCGCGGTGGGACCAGTGCCTTAGTCTGTCTGTCTGTATGTCGTCAAGCTAGGGGTCCCAGGTTCAAATAATTGTGAAATGAGCGCATGTATTTCTTCTTGAGCCTTGGATGTTTTCTAGGTAATGAAGTAAATATGTCTCTATATATTTATGTTTATATTTATTTTATTTTATGTATTTTCCGAATTTGAACAACCGACGTATTGTAAAAAATTGTTATTTAATAATTCGACATTTGAGGCTGTTCTCATGTTTATTGCTGTCAGTCAGTACCTATAGTAGGTAGGTACCTACAAGCCTAGAGCTTAGTTTGGGACTAGGTCAATTTGTATAAGTTGTCCTCCGATATTTATTTAATACTAGCTGGTGTCCCCGACTCCGTCTGCGTGGAAGTCGGTTATCGCTATTCCCTCCTAACCTATATGTGTGCTAAGTTTATAGTATATAACTTAAAGAATAATAATTTAAAAAAATAAGCTAATTTCATGTTTCACAAAATTGACCGAATCTTGAAAATATTTACCTTTTTTAATAAACAGTTTGCCTTGTTGTACTGGAACGCCCCGAAGGCCAGAACGATCCTCCCGAAGAAGTTTCGGCACGAGATATTTTCCGCGTGCCACCTGCGCTCCTTCTTTCCGTGCTCATCTATGGTGTAACCGCTTAAACTAAACTGAAACATAAGGTTTAAAGGTGGCGACAGACTTGCACACCTATTTTATCTCATCACGCGTTCGCATTCAGGTACGCATAGGTGGACACCAGGGTTAAGCTTAAAGCAATCGCTCTGGCTCCAGCTTCAGCACATGCTACCTGATGGTAAGTGGAAACTGTGACCCATAGACATTCGCATTCACAAGACTGCAAGCCTTATGATTAATAAGATGGAATGCCTCTATGCTAGTCATTACACCGGCTGTCACATCCTCAAACCAGAACACAATGCGAACACTGCTGTTTGGTGTTAGGTTAATGGATGGTGGTAGCGATCCGGACGGACCCTGCACAAGGTTCTACCACCCGCAAACCTGCATGTTATGAGTTTACTGGCATTTCAGTGTTACCTCCGGCTATCTTACCCAATGGATAAGGGGGAGCGTGATACATTACGTCGAAATGTTACAAGTCAATCGCCACCTATGGTTTGCCTTTTGTTAGGTTTATTATTTGTATGTTTTTACCAATGACGGGACTATGGGAGTCCCGGAACCTTTGGGAGGCTTACATGAAGCTAACGCCACAGGGGCCTTTAGACAATTTTAATTTAGTTAAGTAGTTTCTTCACTTTATGTAGTTGAGTTCACTTTATGTAAGGATGCTCCCACGGACCACCATAGGAAGTGATGACGAGATTAAATTAATTTGTCCTTCGTTTGGTATTTGGTAATTCTATAGATAAAGTTAACACAGAAAGAAAACGCTTCTAACAGGATTGTAATTATTGTGAATAAGCATCCTGATTCCATACGAGCCTGACAAGACGTTAGATACATCAAACTAGACGTTAGTTGAATCACTAAAGAAGTTGTTGTTGTATGTACAGTCAAGGAATTTAATTCCTATACCACTTTGGACTATGTCAAAGTGACGTAATCAATCAACACGTAAGAGAATTCTTATGATTTTATTTATAGTGTCACTTTGGCATAGTCCAAAGTGACACTATACCTACTTACGATCTTGACTGTACCTACTTACGATCAGCTTTGGTAAGTACGAGTTAAACTAACATCATAATTCTATTTTCCTAATTATTTTGACAACTGAGAGAAAATCCCTCTTGGCTTGCTCTCATTTTTCGAGTCAATAGAACACATACGATTTCGTTTATTTTCCTTGCAATAAATTACATGCTTAATTTTATTACGTGTAGTAATTAACCTACGAGTTAGGTCAGACTAACCTTACCAAATCTGGATTTCCTATCGTAAAAATGTGGTCAAACATCATCTATACCGATCATCTTCGATCCGTTCCTGAGCCATAATGCCTACTTACATTTCGGAAGGGTACTTCGGCCAACACTATTTTTTGACCACTGATGACATATTTTCCTTTGGATTTGATCAAGTTAAAATCTATTATCACGGTTCTTTTGTGTGAGAAGGGCGGCTTTGGTTGATCGCAATGTGTCATGTTCTCAAGTAACACTTCGAATTTTACCTAGAACATATAAATATAAAACACAATCGCTTATCTTTAAAGTAGGTAAAGTATGGATATATTTTGTACCCACTGAGCTTAGGTTACCTTCCTTTTTTTACTTACCTTTGTTTACTGGGCACTTAATTTGTAGAGAAACATCTAGCAAAGACGGGCCTTTATGACAACACAGATTTTAGAATGTGCGGCGAAGAGATGGAGACAGTGAAACACTTACTGTGTGAATGTGATGCCCTAGCCGCAATAAGAATGAAAATCCTATATATGTGGCTACCCAGAACCAAACGATTTCAAGGCATTGCCATGGCACTCATCTATCCGGTTTTTGGAAGCGCTAAATGAGGGGTTAAGTATATCCGTAAGGACCCCACCAATTTGTATTTTTTTTTTATTTTGAAAACATGTAAATACGATTTTGATTTTGCCGCCTATAATAAAGGCGCAGGTCAAGGAAAGTATGACTCTTACCACTTTAAATAGAGCCCCTGTTTCCTGTTTCACATAAATTCCTGAAGCAAAATTGAATAAAACTCAAAAAGCACACTTACATTTTCAGCCTTTGTCGTGTAACAATAAAAAACTACCAACGTTACAAATATATAGTTCATTTCAGTAGTGCTTCATGGAAAGACTCAAATATTTCTAGCCAGTAACGACCGCTGCGGCCCCATTTGTTTCCCATTAGTCATTAGAATTAATTATACATATATCAGGTAATGTTTGATCGTGGCCGCAAAACCAGTGAACCAAGTAGTAATTGCCTGATAAGTGGCAGTCTTCATTATTTTGTACTTTATACACTTACAGGTTATAGAGGTAGAGAGAAACATTGTTTGTAAACCCACGACGAAAAACAGGGGTGTTATAAGTTCGTTTGTGTCTTTTTGGGCAGCGCAGATGTTAAACGGGTGAGCCAATTTAGAATTTACGTCAAATTTTCAAAAATAAAGTGTCTAATGGTATGGTCTATACCAGGGTTCACTAATGTTTCACCGAACAACGTTTGGGCGAATGTATCGTTTCGCAACCGTTTCATTTGGCAACCCACGTTTATTTCTGTAACGGTAAATATTTCAGGATTTTAATAAAAACTAACCTAAACCTATATGGTCTTCGCGAAGGTACAGAAATAAATCCTGAAATATTTACAGTTACAGAAATAAAAGTGGGTTGCCAAATGAAAAAGTTGCGAAACGATACGTTCGACCAAACGTATTTCGGTCAAATGAACGGACCCCCTATACCAGTCATATAATAGCCATATTCAACCTTATTGTTATAAGGGCCACAAATCCGTTTTAGCTGTGGATCCTCGGGCCAAACCTACCGCCAAACAGCAGTGTTCGCATTGTTCATTTTATATACCATCAGGTGGCCTGTGTGCTCGGTTGCTTTCTCTATGCCATAAAAAAAAAAATGTAGGTATTTTAGGTGTTAATAAAAATGTCATTTAGATTTATTTAAGTTTATTAGGTTCCTATAGGAATTGTAAACGCATAATTAGGATACAGGTTGTTCCAGAAATTTAAAATATTTCGAAATTTGATTAATTCTACGCTTACTGTCAAGATGACATACTCCACCCCTGAGAGTCGTACCAAGTTGCACTACGCTAAGTAACGTTTCTATTCGTTTCGTTTTTGATCAATTGCGTCACCGGTAGATCACGTGACTTTTCGTATCACGTATCGTATTTCGTCTCTACCAGTGACGAGATTGATTTACAAACGAAACGAATAGAAACGCTAGTGAGCATCTTGGCAGGGCCCTCTGGTGTCCCGAGCTACGCCCAAGATTATAATAAAATAAGTTGGTATTTAGGGGTTCCACAATTTTACCATTTTTTTAATATGTTTTCATGATTATGTCAAAGTCAAAGCCATTTATTGTTAATTATAGGTATGTAGGTACAAAGTTTTTACAGGTTTTTTTCTAGGAACAGCTATACTTTGCCATTTCGGCTTACAATATCTTATATCTTTATGAACTAGAATTTACACATAGTCTAAAAATTATCGAATACACTCATAAAAAAAACATCTATTTCATAGAACACGTTACACATTATAAGAATTTTATTAATTTTCGCTTGGTCTTGAATAGTTTGATCATTGAATAGTTTTGTAGCCATTACATAAATACCTACTCTTGTTATAATATCTAGTTCTAACTGGGATCACTGGTAAATCTGTTTTTATTTAGCCTTGGTCTTTTTTTATTGGTTACTCGAAACAAATTCCAAATACACACGCTTCCAAAATGTACATTGATGGGAGAGTCAAAATATTAAGTTCTTTAAACAATGCAATTCTGCAAAGCCGCAACGGGCAGAAATGGTGATGATGGTCGATATCATTAGTGTTTGACACAAGTTGACTGGAAAGTGAGTTGTTTGTTGTTTTTGGAAAAATAATAAACATCTGCTATAGCATAATTGATCAATTTGTGCAACCTTGAAATGTCGTCATTTCACCTTGGAACTAGACATTTTCATTTTATGCATCACAGTTAAAGAGTTAAGTATACGTTTTTTTTTCCATTCATATGTGAAAATATCGTAATATATATTCACATCATAACTTCCTTGCAGATGCAATGAAAATCATGCAGCATGTCTCTCTCCTAAGAGCGTTCACCTCAGCATTGACTTCATACATTGCTTCAATATCAACCTCAGTCTTCCCCTACCTTTAATGTTAGCCTTTTATTATTAAATTTCATATTTTTTATTATGATGTAAATGTTTTCTAAATAGACACGTAAGTATATTATTGTGTCTTGTTGCAGTGCCCTTGCAGGGTTTATGTTGAAGCTATCTACTGTATTTTTAAGACCTCTCTGTACAACATAAAGCAATAAATGAATATGACTAAGACTATGACCCTCACAACTCATCCAAATTCATACTTAGAACTAGGTATCTTGGCTTTCATCCCTGCTTTTCTTCTAAGAAAGGCGCATAGAAAGGTTGATAATAAGACGTTTCGGCCGAGTCGTTAATAAGTCACAAGACACAATGTCAGTCTATACATAATACGAAAATTGCGAAACTAAGTTCTGATAAATCAATTTCGCGTGAACTAAAACTATTAAATAGACAATAATCCTTTCAGACCTGATGATTTTCATACAACTTAGCTAAGATTCATGACAATAAACGAGCTTTAAAAAAAAACTTCGTCTAAATCGGTTCACGTTATACCCCATACACCCCACTTTTTTCGGGTCCTAAAGACCAATTATTAGTTTGGCTTCGAAATGGCACTGGTTCCGTTACTGTGATATTACCGCTGATGAAGGTTTGACCCATAGTTCTGATTTTTTCTGTAGATCCACAGCAAAGACCAATATCGATAAATTAGAAGTCATTCAAATTAGATTTTTAAAATTACTTGTTCCGCTGTTACTCCAGTTTTGTGGGGCAATGTTTAATTTTTAATTATTTATTAATATTGTACTTATTAAATAAATTAATTAATTAATAAATCCATAAATGGTGCGTCTCTTTTCAAATGGAGGCTGTAGATTCTTGCATTCAGACACGCTTATTAACATAACTTCATATCTGACCTGGAAGGAAAGAAGTATTGTTTATAATAAGGCGCTTTACTCACCGCCGGCGATTGGCTGTCGACTATTCTCTCGCTGAAGAAATGAACAAAAGATACAAATTCCATGGCAATAAATGAGATACACATATTGATATTAGGTCGCCACTAGTTTGTTCCAACGACAAGAGCTATCAAATAATCGCGACACTCGCTCAGCGATTCTCACTTGGCGGTCAGAACTCGCACAGAGATACCATCGATCGGAGCGGCACTTTGTCCACCGCCGACGATGAGCGGAAAGCGAGTAAAGCCAGCAATTATAATATACTTATTTTTCTTTTTTGAGTGAGAAAATATCGATAGCTAATCGCTTTCTTGTCGGCAGAGCGGGACAATTGCCTTGTAGCCCAGCGACCACATTATCGGAACTACACACTCACTACTCGCTGCTCGTAAACTAGTATAGGTAAACAACTTAATTAAATGACCTCTTGCATGTAGTTGTGTACAAAACGAATATGGAATTTAGTCAAAAATATAGAATGTGAGACGGTCTATAAAGATGTGTAACAACTACATGCAAGAGGAAGATTAGTTAAGTTTTTTAACTAAATATCTCTAATTTCTAGCTCGAATCGCTTGTTTGTTGCACAGATAATTTCAACTAAAGAAAAAATTCAAAAAAACGACAGTGGCAGTCTGAAACAATCTAATCCATGTATTTTTTTAGTCGGTATGACCCGACTTCTCCTCTCAGGGCGAATTTTCAAAATCTGTTTTTCTCTCCATCTTCTCTGAAAATTGAGGTAAGTCCAACCAACAACTTAATTTCCTTTTCGTTTTTTAAAAACCCACTTCTAAATTTCTGGTACAGAGGGGCCTGGTGCGTGCAAGTGAAGTGCCGATGCCGCCAAAAGGTGATGGGCAATTTGCTATGGACCCCGTCCCCACCCTTCAACAGTAACGGGATGCATGTCTATATGTTCATTAGGACCCAAAAAAAGACAAATTATTTATTTTAGTAGCAAAATCAATGGGAATTTATTAATGATAACAAGGGCCAAGCAAGGCAAATCATCCATATATGTGTTAATTTTCAAACAAATTCCATACTACTATTATGATTTTCCAAGAAAACCCCATACATGTGGTGATCACCGCCGTAGTAAGAATACATCATGTTGCCAAGATCTATAAACTGGCACATGTTTCATCTCTGTTGGTGAATATGAAAAATAAAAACCAATTACTAACCTCTCTAGCCTTAGTATTCTGGCCATTGTAAAAATGAACAGAAACCAAAAAGGCACACACACAAAACGATAAACACGGAAGTTTTGACCATGTTTCCTGTTTACTGCATGCCTCACTAATGATAGGAAGATTACGGACACACCCAATGATGATGGCCACAACGTAATGTTATTTTATTAATATTCAACATAATTTTGGCGCTCGTTTACTAGCGCGCCTGGCCAGGCTAATAAATATACATTGTGGCGATAAACAGTTAAATATGAACTATTTAATATCTTTATGTAGGTATGTATGCTGAAATATTTTCATTGAGAGCGCTCAAGACTGTTCATGTCCTAATTCTTGGTCATTTGGTATAATAGGGAAAACAGTACAATAGAGAATGAAAACCTTAGAATTCCGATCTTTTTTCCGAATATTAATTTCTCCGAATTTTATTTTTTCCTAAAACTTTGTTACGCTTGAGCTTTAGATTAAATGCATAAGTAATATATGTAATTGTCATACGTAGATAAGGTTAGGTTTGATTTATGAGCGACTAGCTTCTTCCCGCGACTTCGTCCGCGTAGATTTCGAATATCGTTATTCCCTCGGAAACTTTTAAATTTTCCGGAATGAAATGTAGTCTATGTGTTAATCCTGGGTATCCTCCATTACGAATTTCATCCAAATCCAGCCGTTGCAGCGTGAAAGAGTAAAAAACCTCCATTCATACATACAAACATTCGCGTTTTTAATATTAGTAAGGATAACAAAAAGTTGCCTTCTATCAAAAAATTGCGTTCGAAATTTTGAAAATTCGGAATTTTGATCAGTCGAGGATAAAATGGGTTTTAAGACCAAATTATACACTCGGCTTTTCACTTCGATTACGAGAAAATATAACATTGATAATGTAAATTCCGTAACACAACAAGTTTTGCAAAGAAAACAACAAATTAATAGCCGAAAACAAGACTAAATTACTTTCCCGCCACTAAATTTTTTTCCGCATGAGATTTTTTACTTAGGTCGAACGCAATACTGCCACGTCATACGTTGATTTTGTGATGTTTTTGTTAATAGTGCTTGTTTTTAATAAAAGATAAAAAAAGATAAAAGATGTTTAATCAGTAAGTAGGCCGCACGGGCACTTTTACACGTCAAAAATCTACCAGCGCTTCGCAAGAGACCACTGCTTAGAAGAAATGCCGCAAGAAAATCAACAGTCAGTCGTTTTTTTTTAAATACTACTTATGATATTATACAATTATAAAGCCTAACCTAGCATTATATAAAACAATTAATTTAACATAAAATAAAAAATAAAAAATATTCAAGCGTAGCTTGAGCAGGAAAATGTGTAAAAACTAAGAATTTTAGAATAGTTTTCAATGTCTCTTTTGTTAGATGCAACATAGAAGGAAAATAAATTAAAGTAAATGTATTCAAATAAGTTTATTTAATGCAGTCACCTCGTCTGTCTGGGTGTAGGACTGAATTGTCTTATGCACTAGTACATAAAATGCGAATTACCGAGCATAAAGAAGGACTTTACGAGCATGAGAATTGCGAAATGTTTTATTAAATAAAGATGTGTATAAAGTGATACACAAAGTATTATTTAAAGTTATTACACCCTACTACTTGTTTATTACCCAATAATTAAAAGATAAAAGTCATTTATTCAGTAAGTAGGCCGCACGGGCACTTTTACACGTCAAGAATTTACTAGCGATTCCCAAGAGGAGACCACTGCTGAAAAGAAACGCCGCGAGAAACTCAGCAGTATTTCATATTACAATGGTACTACTTAGTCTAGCATTATATAAAGCCATAAATATTGAAATAAATACAAAATCAAATAACATGCGTAGTTCAGCAGGAAAACATGCCAAAAATCATGGGAGAGCGATAGAGGGAGAATAGGAAAAAAAAAACACCTACTTGTGTACATAAGACGGTGCAAGACGACCAAATAAAAGTTTCGATATGTTTTCCTACATCAACGGTGTCCCCTAGACAAGATAAAGTATTTTTGCATTTGAACAAATTATTATTGACTAAGTTTCGGGTAGTGCCAAGAATCGTCGTCAGAGTCCTTACAGGCACCGTTGGTCGAATTTGAAGCATCCGAATCTTTCTGACTTAAGTCTACTTCTAGCAGCGTGATCTCCGTCAGGTCGTGCCATGTCGTGTCGAGCCTACGACAACTCCGTACATTTTGTCAGTTTTCGTAAATGGTTTACGTCAGCGTTAAACAAGTCAGCTAGCTTCACATGCTGTTTCCGTTTTACTACCACCATTTTAACAATCCACCCTGGTTGAATAAATTACCCGTTAGGCCTGCAGTTAAGCGCCCATTTGGCAGAGGCTTGGGTGCTTCCAATAAAATCATATGGGCTTGCATTGGACACCTCATTGGGAGAGGCTGTCGATTTGGAAATGTGTCGTGACATGTTCAACCCATCATACCAGAAACATTTATATGTACAGGTACGTCAAAATCAACATTTATTTATTTATTTGTTTATTTTAGGAGAACCAACAGCTAACAATTCTGATAGTAACTTAAATAGGTACAGAGCCAATTACAGGAACTCACAAATAGGTACAATTTAAGAAACATATGCCTTAGTGACACGCACAGCAGTGTCACAACCAAATAAAAATGAAAACAATATAGTAATGCACATATGTAAGATCTAAACTAACTTAAAGAACTGTTAACATTCAAAACATGCCCCACCCACTAAGCTCGCTTACCTATTAGTTCGCAATTTGAAGATCGCTCATTGAAAACACATTTTAGTTAATATATAATTATGTGAATCTACATTTTTTATATGTTGATAGCGACTGTAGGTCTAAGACTTGAATTTGTATCCCACCTAACGTTCAAAGTCAATCTGACATTCAAAAGCAATAAGGTTGAGTTTCCTATAGGTTACAATTCGTCTAAGAAACAAACAAAATTCTCTAGTTTGTCCGAAATGTTCCGGCCAATGTACTTACATCGTCTTCCATTATCAGAATTCAATTGAAAGAGTCCGGTACAGCTTAATCAGAATAAAAAGGGTCTGATGAGAGACCGTTCCTTGATTAGGTGGAAAGGTCACGGGTGGGGGGAGCACCACCATTGCTTTGCAGGGTGGCGGTAAACTGACGACTTATTCCGAAGATTCTAGTAAACGCAGAATTTAAATATACAGGGTGGCTCATTCAAATCGGTCAGTATGGGAAAGTCTGAAACTATAAGACATACGAAGATTTGTTCTTAGGAACCATGTCACCGATTTTGATAAAAAGAAAAACTGCATTCATACATTTGAAAAAAAAAAACTGTACCCAGCTGGGGAATCGATCCGACCGTTACAATATTCAACAAGTTCAGGCATTCGTTACAATATTCAACAAGGTCACTTCGAACATCTATTAAAATAAATAAAAAATATGTGAAAACAATGCATTTTCTGGATTTTAGACATCATGTTTCTTAGAAACATTAACTGCTTAAGACCTACGCAATCGATATCTGAATAGAAATAGTGTAAGTTTATTTTTTCAAAACAACCGGGTTCGATTCCCTAGCTGGGTACAGTTTTTTTTTCAAATGTATGAATGCAGTTTTTCTTTTTATCAAAATCGGTGACATGGTTCCTAAGAACAAATCTTCGTATGTCTTATAGTTTCAGACTTTCCCATACTGACCGATTTGAATGAGCCACCCTGTATATATATATTGGTGTTTAATTGTTTGTAGGCTTGTATTAAAAAAACCGGTCAAGTGCGAGTCGGACTCGCGCACTGAGGTATTATTATATTCCAATATAAAATTTGATTTCGAATCGGATCAGAGCGAGCCCTGACTCTTGCCCATGTTTTAGTATTAGTTGTTTTTGTACAGGGTTTGTTCATCATCATGTCAGCCGAAAGACGTCCACTGCTGGACATAGGCCTCCCCCAAGGCTTTCCACTCAGACCGGTCTTGTGCTTTTCGCATCCACCGCGGTCCCGCGATCCTGACGAGGTCGTCACTCCATCTTGTTGGAGGCCTACCTACAGCTCGTCTTCCGGTCCGCGGACGCCACCCCAGAACCTTCTGACCCCATCGGCCATCAGTCCTGCGAGCAATGTGCCCCGCCCACTGCCACTTCAGGGTTTGTTAACCATTCCAAATTTGACGAATGTATGTTTTAAACTTTAATATATACACGTTTGATGTATCCCCCTTTATTATTTGACTTTATTTTGTTAGTAAATGTGGACTAAAAGAAGATGAAGTGACTAAGATTGAAAAGGGCATGCTTCGATGGTTCGGTCATTTGGAAAGGATGGATGAAAGAAGATTGACGAAAGAGATATACAGAGCGGAAGTGAGTGGAAGGGTCGGAAGAGGCCGCCCTAGGCGTACTTTTTCGAATCAAATCGGAGAAATACTGGAAAAGGGCCGAATCTTAAGTACCCGAAACCGACGTGCGTGCATGACTCGATGTATGAATGTGGAAGAAGCGAAAGACATTTGTCAGGATCGTAGCAGGTGGAAAGAAGTCGTCTCTGCCTACCCCTTTGGGAAACAGGCGTGATTTTATGTATGTATGTATGTATGTATGTATGTAAATCCGCCGTAATAATCACAAATACTGAAAAAAATAAACGCTGTCTATAACGGTTCAAAAGATACAGCTCTTTAAAGTCACGACGGGCGGTCGGGCAGCGGAAGGATATTAATAAGGTCCCGTTGGGCTAACATCCGGTACGGTACACTGAAAAGTGTTTTTTTTCTTCCTTTATCCACCAGTAAACTTGCTTATAATGATGATGATAAAAATGTTTTAGATATGTAAATGTAAATTATTGATTCTTGTCTTTGTTTTGTGTAGTAGGGTGATGGCACCAGTGTTTGACACTTTTCGCTGACAGGCACCAGTAATGGACACTTAACTCTTAAATCAAATTTCATGCGGTCGTACATTGATTGTTATAAAACAACCTTTATCCTCTGTAAAATAAGAATTGCGGGTGGGTTTGATTTGCGGGTGGTAGGACTCTGTGCAGAGTCCGTCCGGATCGCTACCACTATCTTATCCATTAATCTACCGCCAAACAGCAGTGTTCGCACTGTTGTGTTCCGGTTTGGGGATAAGACAGCCGGTGTAATGACTAGCATAGAGGCATTCCATCTTAGTCCTCAGGGTTGGCAACGCATTTGCAGTCTTAGTCTTGTAGTCTTGTGAATGCGAATGTCTATGGGTCACAGTTTCCGCTTACCATCAGGTGGCCTGTGTGCTCGTTTGCGTTCTCTTTGTCATGAAAAAAAAAGAAGTGTTTAAAACTATTGGTCAGCCTAAGTAGTTTTTTTTCTTGCACATACATAAATTTTATAGAATATACGTTCGATTGTAACGTCCTTGCGTAGTCCCCCTAAGCCCAACTCTTTTATTTCTCCCAGTTAACTAAATAATGAAACTTCCTCGGACACTTTTTGCAGTTAATTTCCTGGGACGAAACTTCGGTTATTTCCAGTGAACGGGTTGGATGCTTGTAAGTAATTAATAAAGAAAGTATTCCAAGAATAATTAGTGTTCCTGGAAGTTTACAGAGCGTTATGATTTTCTTTCCTTTTTCAGATGTTGTTTTGTTTATTTAATACTTTTAACGAGCTGAGGCAAAGAAACGAGACTTTCGCAGGTATTTTGTCTTTTTGCTGTTTTGACGTTTGTTGCGTCTATTTAGCCACAGGCTTTAAATTATTATAATGAAGAACTCTGAAAAGGCGCGCGATCGTGCCATCTTAGGTACTACAATACAATACAAATATTCCTCATTAACTACCACATGATGTAACAGCAAAAAGTAAAAAAAAAACAAAGTGAGCAGAGCGATTTCTTCCCGACAACCTTACAAACAAAAGTGGTTGATCCTCAGCTTTGTTGACATATAAATACTATATAATTTAAATACTTAAAAATATCCATAAGTAACAAAATGTTTATGCTCCTCTCAATAATAACCCTTACTGGGAACCGAACATATCTACACTCAGGAGCAAAAATACCGGGTTAGAGTGCGTTTTTCATACTAAAGAGGCTATTCGAAGCCTTGGTTCCTCGCCAGGGAATGCTTTTAGTGAAATCTGATGCTGAATACCCCGACTATCGATACAGGACTTCCAGAGTGCCTAGGATACCCCACTGAATGAATCAACGGTTGACGCCGGAATAGTGCCTGTTCAGAAAAACATCTAAAATGGCAATAAAATGTAAGGAAATCCAAATGTTGACCCAAACTCTCCCGCTGTGGTGTAAACTGATTGTGCGATCAGTTAGGTATCTTAAGAACTTTTGACCTCCTCTATTGAACCTTGAACTATCTACCATTAAACCTCACTCAAAACAACCCCTGGCGAGGAGCCAAGGCTTTGAATTAGTCTCGTTTGTATGAAAAACTCACTCTGACCCGGTATTTTTGCTCCTGACTGTATAATATTTAGGGGTTTTTTTAAAAGAACTACGATGTCATCAACATAGAATGTAACGGTTAACGCCGGAATAGTGCCTGTTCAGAAAAACATCTAAAATGGCAATAAAATGTAAGAAAATCCAAATGTGGACCCAAACTCTCCCGCTGTGGTGTTAACTGATTGTGCGATCAGTTAGGTATCTTAAGAACTTTTGACCTCTTCTATTGGACTATCTACCATTAAACCTCACTCTAAAAACCCCTGGCGAGGAACCAAGGCTTCGAATTAGTCTTGTTTGTATGAAAAACTCACTCTGACCCGGTAGTTATGCTCCTGAGTGTATAATATTCAGGACTTTTTTTAGGGCACATAATTAGGGACTAAAATTATCGACGTTAACTTTCCATTACGTCACGGCAATTTACTTTACTGCTATAATATAAATTAACAGTGGCACCTCAGACAAAACTTCTGTACCAAGTGCAACCAGTTTACCAAGCAACAGAGTGAAAATTGAAACTGTTTCGGTTGTTGAATGGGAGATACCGTCTATAAGCGTATGATGAGAGTATAAGTATAAATGTACGATGAATTTTCGTGACGTAATGGGAAAGTTACTGTTATTAATTATTGTCCTTAAATATCCACACTTTATTTTAAATGCTCACAAACCCGTCAAGTACCTAATCTACTTGTTTTAAAATTCCCTCTTTGTGTCGACTAAAAATATTAAAATATTAAATATGCAAACGTGTAATAACTCCCATGCGCCCTTCAGCGGCGATATATTTACTGTTCGAGGGATTACGTGACCGCACCGCGCACAGGGAAAAACATGGAGTAGACTGTTTTTTTTTAATTTTGATTTATTTAAATATTTATTCATAATTTTATAACGTAATATCTGTTCAAATCTGTTGGTGTCGATTTTAGACCACTCTTCATAGAAAGAGTTGACCAGCAAAACACTTTGAAAACTCAGCAGAAGACAACTCTGATATATTATCGAAGTGTTTATCGGGCACTTAATTTGTGGGGAAACATCTAGCAAAGATGGGCTTTTATGACGACACAGATTTTAGAATGTGCGGCGAAGAGGTGGTGATGCCCTATCCGCAATAAGAATGAAAATCCTCGGTTGAGGGTACCCAGAACCAAACGATTTTAAGGCAAGTGCCATTGCACTCCACTATGCGCCTTTTATAAGGGGTGAAAAGCGCATTGGATTAAGCGCTAAAAGAGGGGTAATTACACAAAAGGTCTCATAGGGTCGAAGTGTTACCGTAAGGACAACACCAACAAGAGGACGATTCAATGTAATAGCCGCTTTGTGTGAAAATGTCAATAAAGCCAATAAGTTTAACAAAAAAATTCAACGACTGCATAGTGTTTCTATGCTGCACTTAGGCACGTGGTGTTTAAGTGGGGCTTAATAATGAGTTAGCGTGTCTAGACAAGCGTGGTCAGGGCACCTGGCTACATTTCATAGCAGCAATACACGAAGAACAGCAGCAGTAAAAAACCTGTCAAGTGCGAGTCGAACTCGTGCACCGAAGTTTCCGTACCGTCGCACAGTAGGTATAACCCTAAAGGCTAATGTTGTTTATCTCAGCGACTAATTATTACGTAATAGGACGATGGGTAAAAATGTCCCCACGCACCAACAGTGATGAAACATGTGCCAGTTTATAGATCTTGGCAATATGATGTATTTTTTCTATGGCGACGACCACCATATGTACGGGGTTTTCTTGAAAAATCATAATTTTATCGTGTGGAACTATGGAATTTGTTTGAAAATGAACACGTATGTAGATGATTTGCCTTGCCTGGCCCTTTGTTTTCATTAAAAAATTCCCATTGATTTTGCTACGAAGATAAGTATTTTGTCTTTTATTGGGTCCTAATGAACATATAGACCTGCAGCCCGTTACTGTTGGAGGGGGGGGACGGGGTCCATACAAAATTGCCCATCACCCAAATTTCGTTTTGTGATTAACATTGTGCGTGCGCTCAGGCCACAGATTAGATTTAAGTAACGTGTGTATTGCACTGCACAGATAATAGTGTCATTTCTTGCGCGTCTGTATTTTGCCCAACGTACACTGTCGCCTTTGCATTTCATTTGTTTTTGATTTATACTTTTTCTTTTTTACTTGTGTTCTGTTAATTTAAAAATAGATTGATTTTTAATATTATATTTACTGTCACCATCCGTGGTGTCACCGAGCGGTCCCAGCAGAAGACCAGCGCCAGCTTAACAGCCGGCACATGCTGAGTTGGGACCGTTTCACAACAACTGTCCAACTTTGTAATGCTGTTATTTTTTATTTTTGTATCTTTACTTTATTTTTGTGTTGTTGTGAATAAATGTATTTTGATTTTTACCTATATTCCGATTTGAATTCCATTTCAAATACTTACTCTTGACCTTTTTGAGTATTTGTGGTTTTTCTGTGGTGTGGTAAATTTGAAGAGCTGGCCCGCAAGACTCACCTCGCCGGTTGGAACTACCCCGGAATAGATATACAGACACGCAGATATACAGACACATGGATATACAGATACACACGTCAAACTTACAACTCCCCTAGAAGTCAAAGTCAAAGTTCTTTATTCTTCAATTTAGGCATAATATAATGCACCTATGAATGTCAAAAAGCATTACCACCGGTTCGAAAAATAAAACCTTTGCCCCGAGAAGAACCGGGGTAAGAACCGGCGGCGGCCCTCTTTTTACATCGGGGGTTACAAACCACCTACAAGAACAAAAATAGGTAGGTACACATGAGTTATGACGCCATAGTTAACTCAAACTTTCCGCGGAAAATTTTCACATGACCGTACTTAAACAGAATAAGTAGGCTCAGGAAGTTTTGCTGAAACGTCGGCGTTTAATTAAAAAATAGCAATTAATTACGTGAGGCGGGATCAAGATTAACGACCGTCGGTGGGGACCGCTTGGAGCCAGGCTTAGGCGATGTGGCTTAGGAATCCTTGTTGCAGCACGGTTTAGATAAAACGGAATGTCAGACGGTAATACACGACACGACACGAGCTGTCAATACCAGCTTGAAGAAATAGGGGTTGGCCATTGAGTTGTACTTTTTAGCGGGCCTCAATTACAGGTAATATTCATGTCATGACTCTTTTTCAAAACCCTATTTATGTAATAAACCGTGTAGAACAATCATTTTTTGAATAGCTATAAAAATAACCAAGATGTAAGGCAACACGGATCTCTTCCAGAATTTAACATGGAGTTTATATGGCCGACCAGTTACATGACGTCTCAGAGCATAAAATATAATCTCTCTGTGTCATCGCTGTTTAATTAGCAGTTTAAAATGCTTGCATCATCCGTATTTCTAGGCCGATTTTAATTTTTTCATCACACTTGCTCGGAAAGGGTTTTATAACACGCAGGCGTTTAGGGCAGTTATAGCTGACTTAGCTCCCGCGGGAGTAATAGATTTTCATAACTCCCTAGGGAGTTATGAGTTTAGTTTTAAAATATAGAATCCACTTGTACATCATTTCAGATCAAGGAGGTGTAAAATCAGCCAAGGTTTATTTCCTATATTCAAAACTTGGCTACAAACCAATTTTGCTGTTTGATTAAACTTATACGGCACATTTGTCTGCATTCAAATTCAAATTCAAATTCAAAACGTTTATTTCGGGTATCTTGACCCATATTGGTTAGTATGCTATACACTGTTATCTTACTATCTAATGTTAGTACTGAGGAACAACTACTACCATTACTATTTTACCATTATTTCAGAGACATTCGCAATTATTTTATTAAATTTCATTTTGAAAATTAGTACAATCTGGCAGAATGGCCTGTATTTTTCAAGTTAAAAAAAAAGCAATTCTAAGCATTATCTGTGGAAGACTAAAAAAAAGTTGTCAAACTTTAGCATAGCGAATAAATAGAGTTCATTTAATAAAAAAAAACTATTTGTTTTTTATTTCCTCGCTAATGTAATGAAAATCATTGTGTGTATCATGGGCAGTAAGGAGATTGCAAACTCGAGTCATTAAAAGCCCTCCGCCTACGGCGTCGGGCTTCTAATAGTCTCTCGTTAGCAATCCTCTTCTTACCGCCCTTGATGCACAATGTACTATAATATCACTTTTGGTTATCTCTTTTACGGTATTTTCATTTTTGATGAAAAGTGTGATTTAAAAATAACTTGACAACCACAGCTGGAAAAATTCAATTTCAATTTGTCACGGTCAACCATAAACGTATTCCAAGTGGAGCCAACCGGCAAAACCCGTGTTCGATTCGAGATAAAATTCCAGCAACATTGTCCGAAAGATTAATGTCGGCGCTCTTTGTGTGTGAGTTTGTGCCACCGGCTATCGGACTGTGTCACAGTCACAGCTGGAGCGAGGAGTAAGCGATGTTTACCTTATCTATACCTTGTCCACGTTAAAGAGTTAGCAAAGCGCCGACTCTGTTGCACTTTTGTATACAAATGAGAGGGACAAGAAATCATCAGTAGGCGTGAACAATCGCACCTCACTGGCGGGGTCGGCTTACATGCCTGGCTCGGAATATTTGTTTGTTTATTATTTGTTATGTATGTATGTATGTATGTAAACTCTTTATTGTACAAAAATATAAATATTACAATATTTTGTTACTAAACTAATGTACAAAGGCGAACTTATCCCTAAATGGGATCTCTTCCAGCTAACCCTGAAGTTATGATTTTGGTTCGTTGATTTGGCAGGCCAGGTTAAACGGGAAACAGTCCAATAAACGAGCCAGGTAAAAAGTGATATCAAGAATATGAAAAAAGAGCTCTATAACGCGTCCGTACCGTACAAGAAACAGATGTCGACTGATTTGGGCCGACATGTAAACTCATCATGTGCGCAAACGGTGCCCTTATCGCTGGCCAATCACGTGTATTTTAAGTTTTCTGGTACTAACTCTTTAACGTGGACGTGTTTAAGAGGTGATTCTATTTAAAAATTCACTATTCAATGTCTCTTTCTATGAGCGTCTATCCGCAGACATAAAAAATGAATCTGCTGATGAATAATTTGCTCGCCGGCTTAAAAAAATTGTTATTAACGAAATCACTTTATTCCGTTAAATAATATAGTGACGTTTAGATTATGTACCTTCTATATTGAGTCGTTATTTTTATTAATGATTATTGTATTCTTGACATTGTATGACTGTAGCATTTGAGCTATATTTCTTTGTTTCTTTTACTGTTTTATTCTGGGTCATTATTATTTAATAATAATGACCCAGAATGTACACACTGTTGTACACATTGACATTATGTGATTTAGATTTTTTATATTTTGTACACTGACGATCTTATTGTGAATTCATTATAACTATGCGACATATAATAATGACATGTAATTTCCAATATGAAATAAATGACTACCTACTACTACACTCGGGAGCAAAAATACCGGGTCAGAGTGCGTTTTCCATAAAAAAACGAGACTATTTCGATGACTTGGTTCCTATTATATACTACTATTTACTAACGGTGAGCCTAAAGGCTTGTACAGACTCTTACATTAGTAATTGAGTCGAGTAACGAGTACTTCAGTAACTAAATGTGTATCGGCAACGAAAATACTACTAAAATACTCACTACTTGACTAAATGACTGATGAATGAATGTAGTCTGTGGAAGCCTTAAATTGTCCCGTGAACGCATTTAAAAAAAAATACAACTTCTAAAGCAGCTAGGAGAGAAAACATTCGAGATCTTTTTTCATACAAAAATTTAAAAGTTTCTCCTTTTTTAGAGTTTCGGGTCCGTCTGTCTATCTCTCGGTCACTAGGCTGTATCTCATGAACCGTGATAGCTTGAGAGTTGAAAGATTCACAGAAGATGTATTTCTGTTGCCGCTATAACAAAAAATACTTAAAACAGAAAATGTTATATTTAAGGGGGGCTCCCATACAACAAACGTGATTTATTTACCGTTTTTTTTGCTAATATTGTACAGATAATGGTACACAATCCGTCGTGCACGAGTCCGGCTCGCACTTGAGCGTTTTTTTTATTTACTAATGGCGGTCCAGCGAAATACGTCGCAGTAATTTCACCGGTGTCAAATGATTGAGAGTAACCAGATAAATCAAAAGTAAAGCCCGACGTCTTTCAATCGGTCATCTTCCCTCAGAGTATATCACTTGTATTCTTAGAAATATTTTGCAATTGGAAGTTTTTTGTCGGCCCCTCGCCTCGCTACCACAGAGGTATGCTCCTTAACCCGTGAGCGAATATGAGATGATACGGGTCCAAACAAAGGAGGATAAGGGCGATAACGTAAGGGTGCGGTTGGAATCATTCTTGTGGAATTTCACATGAAAAATAGCTTGTTTTTGAGAAAGTATGAATGTTAATGCGAAACCGCTGTCTGTTTAATAACTTAAAAATATTATACAGCTATTAAGATTTCTAGTTTTTAACAATGTCTGATTAAGCGAAATCTAGTTCCATGGTGTAATGATATTCGATTTTAAATAAATATTTTACAAAAATTATCCCTGTTTTCATTTTGACATTAAGTTTTGGTATTCGGAGCATAATAAAGTCGATGGCATCGTTGTTATCCTGGGTATGGCTAAGAAATATTTTTATCTCTCCTCGTAAATTAAGAATTTTCATATCTCATTAGCGTCCTGACGCGCAATTCCATCCCTAGGGTAGATGTGATTTCGAAAAAATAATTGGCAAGCACTCAATTTTTTACGGTTCTCTAGACCATGGAAGAATCTTCAACTGTCATTAAGAACTGACTAGAAGTTTTTTTTAAATCGTTCTGTATTTTGCCAAATCACTCATATTTTTTTGTAAGAATGATACTGAAAAACAATATTTGTTTTCTTTCATGAGTATCCGAAATGAAATGTACTTAGAGTGTTTAACTAGGGTGAAAGCATCAATTGCATCCTCGAACTATAGACACTCTCGCCAGCGCTCGTGCAGCCTAAATATTCATGACATTTTTTTACAGCTTCAAAAAAAACAGTTGCGATTTTTTGAATAGCTATAAAAATAACAAAGATATTAGCCAACAAATTTTTTTTCTGTCTCTTTCTATCAAAACAGAACTTAACATGGAGTTTATATGGCCGACGTGTTACATGACGTTATTAGCAGTTTAAAATGCTTGTGTCATCCGTATTTCTTGGCCGATTTTTATCTAGGTGATCTCCTTCACGGTATTTTCATATTATTATATTGTTGTGAAATGGTATTTAAAACATTCCAAGCATCATTTTCATCCCTTGGTCTATATCTACAATTCTGTCTGAATTTTTGTATAAAATACCAGTTTTATCTATCAATACAATGCAAACAAACGCAAGTGAAAATTTTATAAAACACTACTTTCTGATTTCTGATATTCCAAGCCATCCCTACTTCGTGACGGAGCGGGAATGCAATTTTCCGCCCGCGCCGGGAAGACGGAAATAACCTCGTTTACGGCCTGCGAGGGCAGAGATTGGCTTATTTAAGGAATCCGATATGCCGATAGCCTTTGTATTGGACAGATTGATTTTCATATATATTCAGTCACGTTTTAATTTAAATGGACTCGTGATCGCGAAGAGCTTGTAGAGCCAGGAATAAGGTAGTATAGGTATGGTAATAATACTAACACTTAATTAAAAGTAAACATTTCAAATTCTAATTCAAAATTCAATATTCTGTATCAAGAAAATATATGCTTTTGACGTTTTCACTACGAATGTAACTATTGTCAACAACTTAGTAGCCAGTAGGTGTTCAAATGTGATGACGACGTTTCTTTGCAACACATGCCAAAAAAAAAAAACTTATCTCCATAGAAAGGTTTCTTTCGATGCCTGACTGACAGTAATAAAATTAGCCTACAGAGAGTCCATGTACCAGGACAAAAGATACTTATAATCCAGAAAAAATCGATAGGTCCTAAGGAAAGATCGATAAACGGGATCAATGTGGACGAAAACTGTCAACCTTAGGACCCTGCCACGATGCACTACGCTAACAAGCGTTTCTATTAGTTTCGTTTTAACCAATCGCGTCACTGGTAGATCACGTGACTTCTCGTATCACGTCATCTACCTGTGACGCGATTGGTTTAAACGAAACGAATAGAAACGCTGGTTAGCGTAGGCAGGGCCCTCTAGAATACAGTATACACACTAGCGTCATCTGTAAATTCCTTTAAGCAATTCCCTTTTGTTTCATTTAATTATCCTCTTTACTGTCGTGAAAACGAATGGCAACTGAGCTGAGCCCGCGGTTTATATCGTGAAAGTTGCAGCTCGAGGTCATTGAACTAATTTATACGTTAGCGTAACGAACATAAAATTAATTCTGGGGTCCTAGTAAAAAAACCGGTCAAGTGCGAGTCGGTCTTGCGCACCGAGAGTTCCTTTTTAAGATAATAATGGTTGAGAAACGCAAAAGACAATACTCATTTTGTTACGAACGTTATTTATTTTCAAGTTTTTTGATATATTTTTATTTTTTGCGTAAAATATAAATAATCTTTACTAAAATCAGGAACTTTCACATGTTTTTGGTGCATAAACTTCGTTGATAAATTTTTTAGGTAAATTTTTGGCTATAAATCAAAAAGTAGGTACCCAAGTTACGGAAAATTATAAAAAAAATAATTTGAAGCAGATTGAGCCCATTCATATGATTATTATAATATTTTTACTTAGTAAAAACACATGCGAGCAAGCAAGTTATACAACAAAGCCAAATATTAAGTTGATAGCTTCTATAGTTCTACAGAAAAACTTTAAAAGCCAAGTCAACATAAGGGTTCCTTTTTTACCATTTTGGCACAGAATCCTAAAAGGTATACGAGATTTCAGATTTTATTAATCATTAAAATGTTACAGTATAAATTACGTAGCATGTCAATTATGCTCGTAACTAGGTACAGTTTACAGTGAGGTAATTACAAGAGGAAACTCGCTTTCGGTAGAACCTGTCTCAATCATCTGTGAAGTTTGTTCACTCAGTATTCCAATGTACATACACCTCCACATCATCTCCGAAACTCAATTAAACTCTTCAAAATCAACATAAATCTAGAAGCTTGCTTTTCTCTACAAAACTGCGGGGTCAGGCGTTTACCTACAACTTTTCCATTAGGTTTGAACTCGAAATTTCATGATGCATCTGTACAGTCGACTAAAAAAATATGTATGCATTTTTGTGGCTTTTGATTTCGAGAAAGCCAACGAGCAGTACCCTTGAATCAGCTAAACTCATTTCAGCGAATGTTTTACTTCGCCGAAGTTCGAAAACATTCTCGACAGGGACGATAACCTGTCGATGTTTCGAAAAACTTTAGTCCGCTGTTTTATTATGTTCTCAAAATGCTTAAAGAGATATTTATTTATTTATTTATTTATTGTTATTGGAGATCCAACAGCTTACAAAACAAGATAGAACCTAAATTACGTAACAAAAAGCCAATTAAAGGTTCTCACCGAACCTCGATATATCTACAGAACCAGTAGGTTAGGTTAGTTTTATAACAATCCAGGAAAGTAAATGCTTTCAGAGAAAAACGATTTTTACACAAATGAAAAGAAATACCGGGCAAAAGTTTCTTGAAATAAGATAGGTAACAGGTGCAGGAGTTTTAATTTTTTGGTGTTAAAAAAAGGATGATAAATATTTTTTTGGAAAGCAGCGGACCTAGTGATTGCGTTCATCGCGTGACAAAATGTGGATATAGTATCCGTCACTCTCGTACTTTTATAAGCGTCAGAAAGTGACGGATGTATTATCCACATTTCATCACACAATAAACGCAGCCATATTAGGCCACCTGATGGTAAGTGGACTCTCAAGCCCATAGACATTACCAATCTTACGATGACAATGTCATGACTGCAAACGCGTTGCCAACTCTAAGCACTAAGATAAAATGCCTCAATCCAACACCAAAATAGAACACAATAATGCTAAAACTGCTGTTTGGCAGCGGGTAAAAGTATAAGATGGTGGTAGCAAGCCGGACAGACCTTGCCCCAAGTCCTTCGGCTACCAATGATGAGCATTTGATTGGAATAAGGTTCAAAATTAAACACGTACATTTGTTGTCGACTGTCCTATTCAAAATTAGCATACGCACTTAGCAGGCGTTTTGATTGCTTTTAGAATGCTTTTACTGCAGCGAAGTACTTGACAATTTCACTATTCGGTAACCAGATTACGGACAACACAGGCGGAACTTTTAGGTGGTCAACAAACACACTAAAATATACTTTACCAACTAGCAATTCCGTGGCTCTTGTGAAAACGGATGTAAGTCGGCTTAGTTCGTTATAAAAAGTATACCAAACTTATTACCTTTTTTACTTAAACCTAGGAAGACTTCCTTTTTTCTCTAGAGCCACTGAATTGTAACAGATATGGGCAACATTAGTGGCAAATGAAGTGAAAACGGGCCATAAGTAATTGTTTTTTTAAATAAAACCTATATCACCGATATAAGAATAGAAAACCAGGTTCAGTAGATGGATTCTGAAATGCAGAAAATGTTTGGACATTGTCGTGGGAAATGTCGTTTTTGGGGCTTTAAAAGCAGTCTAGCTTTATTTCAATTAAAATATCCAGTGACACTAGAGAAGCATACGCGAATCTAACGACACGTCGTTTGCCGACATCAAAACTTCCGATCAGCCTCTACAAGACAAAGAACCATGCATAAAACAACAAGTCTAACAAAAGGTAAAATTTAAAGATAAAGATAAAGATACATAACCACATTACATATATACAAAAAGATTAACCCACAGAGAAACATCCTATTTGGATAGTCAAGAAAAAAATATCTGGTTGCAACGTAAAACGTTGACTACAAATTAGCTGTGCAAGCGCTCTAACCCGGGGAAAAAGCTGGATTACTCGCTAAACCCCGTAATGAGGCGACTCGAGAGATCGCTAACCGCTTCTGTCTGGATGAATCCAGTTGAAACTGGATCGCGCCGGTTTAGTAAAGGATTAGCTTAGATAAGATGGTGATACTTTGACCTGTATAGAAATACGAAAAATCTGAAAGTTTAATACCAACTGATTTTTTGTCGTTGGAGATTTCAAATTATTATTCATGGGGTCTGTTTGTAAAATTGGGAACAATGTTTCACTCAACCTTTGACTCTTTGTTAGGCCATGAAAAAATCTTATGCAACCATTACGAAATGTAATAATATTAACATACAAGACTGACAATAATTAATACAATATAAATTCGTGACACTAACATCTCTTGTGCTCGCTGGAGATCGTCCAGCCTCATCATCTCAGAATGCAATTCATCATTTTCATCTCTTGGTTAAATACTACCTTTGACTTAAAATATTACTTCATTCACGAATTTGAAGCCTAGGTATAATATATTTGTATGTTTGTCTAAGGCTGTTTGGCTAAGATAATCAAGAGTTATCAGTTTTCAAATTTGGAACGAGTTCCTCTTAGGGTCCAGAGGGCCCTGCCAAGATGCACTACGCAAACTAGCGTTTCTATTCGTTTCGTTTTTAAACCAATCGCGTCACTGGTAGATCACGTGACTTTTCGTATCACGTCGGCCCTCAGAGGGGTATTGCGTAACAATTGTTTTCATTTTGTATGGAGACAAGCCTTCGATTTTCAAAATGAAAACGTTTGCGCTTTCGAGTTCGTTAGGACCTCTGGTATATTTTTAAGTATATTCGTTCTTATTTTAAAAACGTGTTAGTGGTATTCTTAATTTCTAAATCTGTTCCAATGCTGAAAAATATGAAAAATGTTTATTAATATAAAAAAATACAAAACGTTAGTTACTCGCTATTGGCAACGCATCTTGAACCAGGAGGTGGCAAAATATGTCGTCTTATTTGCTTTAGTAGGTATATTTTTTCCATGAACGTTGGGAAATCACTAGTGCAACACATTATTCATCTTACCTTTCGAACCGTATATTTCGAGAAGACTAAACAAATTCACTTTACTCTTAGACTTTTCTGCTTAGCTCGCTTCGAAAGCTATTTTTATCTGATATGAATAAGGATTTCCATATTAATTATTCGCAGAGAGCGAGGAAATAGCTCGTTACGCTAGATCCGAGTGAATAGACGGCGACCTCGCCACAGCACCACGATGCAGACAGTACGGCAATACTGATATTAAAAAATGCAGTGTATGTACGCCTAAAGGATCGCCCACACTAGGGTTGCCAACCGTACTATATTATATATACTATATTTTGGCTCCGCGTACTATATACTGTTGAACAAATACACTCAGGAGCAAAAATACGGGGTCAGTGTGCGTTTTTCAAACAAACGACACTATTTCGAAACCATGGTTCCTCGCCAGGGGCTGTTTCGAGTGAGGTTTAATGGTGGATACTCAGAGGTTCAATAAAGTAGGTCAAAAGTTCTTAAAATACCTAACTGATCGCACAATCAGTTAACAAAACAGCCGGACAGTTTGGGTCAGCATTTGGATTTCCTTACATTTTATTGCCATTTTAGATGTTTTTCTGAACATGCACAATTCCGGCGTTAACCGCAGATTCATTCAGTTGGGTATCCTAGGCACTCTGGAAGTCCTGTATCGATGCTCGAGGTATTCATCATCAGAATTCACTAAAAGCATTCCCTGGCAGGAACCAAGGCTTCGAAATAGCCTCTTTAGTATGAAAAACGCACTCTGACCCGTTTTTTTTGCTCCTGAGTGTATACTATATTCCGGTCACTCCTTAGTAACAAGTAGTTTTATTGTATTATATTAACTAGCGACCCGCCCTTGATTCGCTCAGGTTTGTGTAAGTTTTCTGTAACACCCCCACATAAACTAGAATTTGTTATACATAAAAACCTTCCTTGAAAATGTATCTAACTGATGGTGAAAATTGCATTAAAATCCAAAGGGACAAACGGCGGGAAGGACTTTGTCTCATATACTATGTAAAGATGAACAATACCTTTACACTTTTTTTTAATATAATTTTCTTTACAATACTACATTTTCTTTCAGTGTACTATATTATTTACGCCTTGGCGTGGAAAATACTATATTTGGCCCAATAAATAGTTGGCCATCCTAGCCCATACTGACGCGTACAATACTTAATTATTATTATAGCCCTTGGTTCGCGCTGTTGAATATACGAGTACTGTAACCCGCCGCTATTATTAAAATTCATAGGTCGCGTTAAAATAGAAAAAAATATAATTATCTATACGGGTCATGCCGTCGAGATCCTAATTGGATCGCAGCGAGGATCAGAGACAATTTTTATAGCACTTTTAGAAAAACTTTGAAATTCTACATAAAAAGACATCTGCACTTTGTCCGCGCCATGCAACAATTTGTTGGTTAAAATATACTCGAAAATTAAATTTGACAGTCAACGTTCGTTTTGGTAGTTTTTTCAAATAACGATTTTGGGGACATTTGCAACGTCAAAAGATGGCGGATGTGTAATTTGTTTTAGTTTTTATTTTTGTGTATTAGGTGTTCAAAGTTCTTTTCCGTTAGCGATTTGTACTTTTAATGCGTTTGTGTTGCACAGTGATAGAAGACTTGGACTTATTTCGTGTATCTGGCATCTTACTTCTCGTTTCAAGTGGACTCGCAGTGGTACAGAGGTTAAAACTATCTCGGCCTCTGTCCTACATATCACCGTACAACGTTGCCACCAATCTTCCTAGAGAAGATTGGATTGTGTTTTATTGCTATATTGATTTATACTTATATATACTTGACACTGGCGAAATCACTTCGTTGTGGAAACGCCATATTCCCGCGGTAGTACCTGTTAAAGTCGCAGCGGGGCAAAAAAAAAACACGATTTATAAAAGGTACTTTACTTGCTATTTTTAAAACAAAAAAATAACGACTTGCCTTGTGAACTTTTCTTCTTTATTCCAAACCACGCATTGTCAACTTAGATAGCTAGATGGAAATAACTTAGTGGTTAACCAACGTTGATGTATTTTTTATACTCCGTTTTAACCAAAAATATCCTCGCAGAGCTGTGAATGTTTTCCAAGGCATTTAAAATGCTAATAAGTAATACTAAGTGAGAATAATTAGGAGGTCGGCGAGAGGTTATCAGCTAAATGAGCCGTATTTATCACCCGCCTGAATTATGAAGGTAACGCTCCACATAAAATAACCTCAAAATTAAATTTGGAACTATACATCTCTCTTTCGTTCCATAGCTATGGGAAGAGAGGGTAAAAGAGACAGGTCGAAGAGAACATCACACAGACTCTAAGTGTGTCAAGAGAATATGAATTTACGGAGGTTTGGGATAGGGCATCTATAATGCTTTTTGTTTTAGTTGTGCGGTATAAGTAAATGAATGTTCTAGCAGTTTGAGAGCTGTAGTTATAATCTGTTCTTGGCCGAGCTGCCCTTAGGACAGGTCATGACCTTTTTAGTGACAGTTTTCTGGGAGTTGACGTTTACTTTGACGGATTATTCGCGGTAGTTCCTTTGGATATTCCTTCGAAGGAATTATTGCGGTTTTTTATTCGCCTTTGTTAAAAAATGAACGAACAACATTTTATTCGCACTAAGTTCCTTAAATTATCAGACGGATTTTTGTTTGAAACAAGAATAATATTGAAATAAGACTAAATTACTTTTTTTAGTTGTAGATGAGTGAATATTAATTATTATTTAAAGTAACTAGTATGTACTTACCTGAAATCGTTGTACAGTGCATCCATTTTCTTGTTCTATATCGGCCATCTTCGTTTTTGTATAAAACACGAGTGACAGGTATACTGTCAGTTACGAGAGCAGGGGTGATAGCGATAGCCAGCCGAACTCTTTTAAGAAGCTGGGAGTACAGTAGATGATTGAAGTTTTTTTTTAGGCTTCAATATTTCGTTAGTAACGTTATGATTAGGTTACGGTTTAACAAAAAAAACGCAAGTAGAAGAAAAGTAGGGCTTGGCAAATAGGAAATGGGGAATAGTTATTTAATTTTGTTAAACGAGGGGAGAAAGTTGTATTTTACCTGCGAGTGTTTCAAACACACGAGACGTAAAATAGCTTTTCACCTCACTATAGCAAGGAAAAATTTCGGATGCGTTTTGTTCGCACCTCGACTTACTTAGACTGACAGAACATTTTAACAGTTTTTACAACAAGAATGAAGGTTAATGTTGAATGCTGATATTAATGAATTAAAATAAAGTTGTAACACTGTATTTAGTGAGTTTTACTCGAAGCAATTCATAAATTGTGATGTTAAAAATTCAGCACTTTTAACGTTTTACGTTTCGTTAGCTGTCAAATATCACTTAAGCTGCCTTCAAATGTCAAATCTCTTTCTTCACATGTGGATAAAAAGCGATTTTCTCAATAGATATAAAACAAACAAAAAGGGCTTTCCGAGCTAGTGAGATGAAAATACATTTTACATATTAACGTCCAAATAGCAAAGACTAAAAACATTCTTCATTTTCATAAAGTTTGCTCAACAAATTGCTATATTTATCACGCCTGAATAAGAATACCTCCAACGCACTGAAAAAATACCACAAAGTTATAACTGCGGCTTGATTGTCGAATTTCCCTGCCACTGGGCCAGTTTTATCAGCATTAATAATTTGGTAACGTCTAAGAAGGTTTTGGTATATTTGCAGTTGTTATAAGTTCGATATTTTGTCAATAGAATTACCTGCCAACATACGATATCGATGAGATATTGTTCGAATCGTAAGTGTCTTGGGGAGCGACAAACATAGCCTCCCTTGTATGAAGTATTTTTTACTACATTGCGTGTTTTATATCGCAGAAAATGTGATTACAAAATAAGTGTTTTTTACTTACTTGCTGACTCACTTAACTTGCGTATCGTTAATCCTTCGATTCAATCCAAATCCGTTCAGCAGTTCAAATTAATAACCTTAACTATTTTACAACGAATAACGTCTGCCTCGGACTTGTTTATCGGGTTTCCCTAGGAAATAGGAAATAAATATTTTTGCGGGTTCAAAAATATCCATGTCCTTCCTTGGGGCTCAATCTATACCGAAATTTCATTTAAAAAAAAATCGGTTATATTAAGCCAAGCGAAGTATAGGTTAACAGACCAAAATTAGTCCAGCACAACCTTTTCTACTGATGTGGTTTGTTAACGTGAAAAAAGTACCAGCTGAATGACACTGACTATTGAGTTTCTTGCGGCGCTTCTTAGCAGTAGTCTCCTCATAAGAAGCCCTAGTAGATTAATATCGAATAAAAGCCCTTATTTATCTTTTAACGTATAACTAACCAGAAATTCTCATTTTTATTAGCTAGTAATCTAGTGGTGTTACCTCGCTTCGCTCAATATCACCGTCGAAGTGGGTTCGACAACTACTTGAATACACTAGTGTGGTAGCTGTTGTCTTTACCCGCAGCAGGATTGTAGCAGTATGTAGAAAAAAAACCGGCGTGGAGGTCGACGACGAATTTGGTACCTACATTATAATTGGAAAGGTTTACAATCCATGCCAGCGGTCATTACAGGTCATTGTCCGAAATTCTTCGTGTTCGGCGCCCGCGCTTAAGTATTGCATTTTTAATCAAGTGAAGAAGAAGAGTAATATTTATGTATGTATGCAAGGTTCCTTTGTGACCTTCTGAAGGGTAAATGCCTTAATGGATTTTAAAGTGCTATATATCGTTGAACAGGTATTTACACGCATAAGTGTCATTGGCTATATTAGAACCTCTTCAGTCCTGATGCTTCAGGGGTAGTCAAGTTTTGGAAGCCTGCATTTTTTCGGGGTTTCTCTGCGTGATAGAATCAGAAATGATGATATCCGCAGTAGAACTAAGGTTACCGACATAGCCCGAAGAATAGCGAAACTGAAGTGGCAGTGGGCGGGGCATATTGCTCGCAGGACTGATGGCCGATGGGGTCAAAAGGTTCTGAAGTGGCGTCCGCAGACCGGAAGACGAGCTGTAGGATATTCCTCCAACAAGATGGAGTGACGACCTCGTAAGGATCGCGGGAGCGCAGTGGATGCGAAAAGCACAAGACCGGTATGAGTGGAGAGCCTTGGGGGAGGCCTATGTCCAACAGTGGACGTCTTTCGGCTGACATGATGATTTTATTACACTTTTTTTATTGAGTGGCCAAGGGGGTACTGTTTTGACTTGCAATAGTCTTTGTAAAAGAAAATTTACATTCATTTGTATGTTCTACTGTTTTTTATTTTACTACCGTCGTCACCCTTGCCAAAACAAACTAATCTGTATTGCAAAGCCATATGAACACCGAACACTCTAGTTTGGGCGGAGTGTTGACTCGACGCGACTCGACGCGATTACAGGACGTACTTACGCGAGCAATATTGAACACTCAGCCGTGTTATGCTGAAAACGTACTGGGAATCTAGACACAGTGTATAACGCTAAGGCATTTCTCAGTGGACGGCGACGCGACGCGATGTAAGGGAAAATCAAACGGGAACCCCTCAAAATTTTTTTTTTCCCGATTATATTTATTTATTTGACATAAACAGTTATAAAAACATTAAAAACAAATATAACATAAACCATTTTTTTTTCTGTAGGTACACCTGAGTCGCCTAATACATGATAAATATTAAAGTATTTTATGTAACCTTTTTAAATATTAACAAGAAGGATGATCAATATTAATTAGTACGATTTTTAATGTTTTAGGTTGGGGCTTTAATTAAAAGCGATATCAAAAATAAAGTATTTAATTAAAATATTTAATTCGGAATATATAGGTATAAAACAAATAAATACGTTTGATTAATTATCTTATAATTAATCAAACGTATTGCCTCAATAAACGTGCCGGCACTTTTAGAGCCGACCGGCATTTGTAGAAATGATGTCAAGAGACCTGACGGAATGTCCTTGGTCCCGTGGAATATGGGACGGGTACTAGTGTGGGATGCAGCCTGCGTAGACACGCTAGCCCCATCACATCTCCACTGGACCTCTAACAGGGCTGGTGCGGCAGCCGAAAGCATAAAGGTAGGCAAATATAGTGGTCTCGGTCCAGAATATATGTTTGTTCCTTTCGGCGTCGAGACCCTTGGTCCGAGGGGTCCTAGCGCTCAAAGCCTCTTCAAAGAAATTTCGATAAGGCTCATTGACGTCACGGGATACCCAAGAGCTGGCAGTTTCCTCGCTCAACGCATAAGTGTCTCCAGCGAGGAAATGCTGCCAGCATCCTCTGGACAATTCCGCAAGGCATTTAGATATAGCTTTTTAATTAATAAAAATATATTCCATAAATGTGTAATTAACGGTATCCATCTGTTCATCGAACTCTATTATCTGCTGAACCCATGATGTTATCAGGATATCTGAAACATTAATTACAAAGGTCAGGTTAGACTTGGACACAGGGCAACCAAAAAAAATACCGCATGTAGCGAGGAATTCAATAAAATGAAAATTCTGCGTGATATATATGATAGATTCGTGGAAAGGTGTTTCGATAAATAGGGGGATGGAACCAGTAATGGACAAGGCACCAATAATGGACTCTTGATTCCTATTTTACAGATAAGGGTTATTAATTTGCAACAATCAATTAAGGACCATATGAAATTTGAATCACGATTGATGTGTCCATTACTGGTGCCTGTCAGCTAAAAGTGTCCAACATTGGTGCCGTCACCCTACCCATAATTTACACACAATATGGCTGAAAAAGACTTCCTTCAAAGGTTCTTGTGTTAGTGGCAGAGTTTTAATAATACTGATTAAAGCTTTAGGTATTCCCACAAGTTGGCTGCTTAGGGAGAGCGATTGAAACCAATGAGAGAGTTGAAGTCGTTATTTGAGTTACATCGTCTGAAGTGTTAATTTACATGAATTGCTTTTATGGACGATTATACCTTCATTTTAGGGTTGCTTTTTTAGCGCTCTAACGCACGAAGAAATAGGGGAGCAGGAAACTAATGCGGACAACGACGCGGGAAGTCCTCCAGTATTATCTAAATTTTGTTTATTTGGCTTACATACGTGTACGAGTCAAATAACTGTTTGATATAAAGCCTCAACTTTCCTGTTTACAAGGACTAATTAATTATTAACTTTAATTAAACATTTACACAGTTAGTTCGCTCTGGAAACGCTGTATTAAACTGAAATTTCTTACACAGTACACGATATTAAACAGTAAAGTGCTTATTTGTAATAGTTTGTTTTTGTTTGTTTGTTTGTAAGATGGGAATTGAAACACGGAAACGATTCTAAGTCTGTATATTCCTTCTCACTGTTATCGTAACCTAAGCACGATATGCAGTCTCACAAACTAGTTTATAAGGCCTACTTCACCTTCCCTACCTATTAAATGAATAAAATGAATTTAGATCGCTGTAGGTCATTAGTATTTTCAAATTAATACAACATCATGAATATTTTAAGCTACTACATTTAATGCGTTAATTTGCAGTCTTAGGATTGCAATCTTCAGGATAGCAAATGTCAATTCAGATCTCTGTTTTCACTCACCATCAGGACACCCTGCGTGCTCGTTTTTCCATGAAATTGAAAAAAACTCGTACCTAATTAGAAAATCATCATCATCATCAAATTATGTCAAAACTTCAAAGCTGTTGCTCTAGGCATGGAATCAACCGTCACTTTTCCAAATAGAACGAGTCCGTCAATTCAAACGTTCCATGGCTTACTGTAATAAACCGTGTCCTACAGTGTAAGCTGACTTTAGCGTAATTTTCATAATACCCCACGGGCACATTTAGCAGTATTATCAAGTGCCCTTAGCTCCCCTATTAATTCCGACTAAGTGTCATTTCTAAATTTGGCCGAGAATTCAGGTCGTTGGATTTTTAAAGTGGCCACTAACGACTTTAAAGGCTAAAGAGGGTCGCAGCAATCATGTAGAAAATAATCAATTCTAGGATCTTTTAGTGTTTAAACCATGTTAAACCACACCGATGTAAACATAGTGGTGTGTTTAGTGTCTTCGCAGGACAAAATCAAAAATAACAACACAATACAAAATACACGAACAAACAAACAAAAATAGTACTCCCGATATGTATTATACCAAGAAAAGAATTAGATTTTGATAACAAAACGGAACCATTCCATAGTTATATTTTCGGGGAGATATCGGAAGTAGGTACTATTTTTTCTTGTTCAGAATGATCTGAAAAAAAAAGGTTTTTTACTGTTCACCTAAGTCAATAAACATTACCTATCTCAGATTCGATTGCCAAATTAGATTCAATTCTCTCCTCTTAGTATTGAGGGCGTGATTGCTTCAAGAGTATATTTGAGATGCTGCTATTTGGCATAGCAGGCAGTAGAGATATTGATGCCTTCGACTGTATTCATACCAGACCATGACCATTACATTTGTAGGTTGTATTCCGTATGTAGCCTATTCCCATCCATTAGTGCGCCTTGTTTGCATATCGGAATTGTTCCTGTAGGTTGGCACGCTTCGATTGCGTTGTTTCTCATACCGTTAGGTTGGCTGCCTGCGTTTTGCATCATAACACCTAAATTGGGAGTAAATCCCTGTATTCCTGGCAAGCATGACTTGCTTGCAACTCACATTTACCAGGAATACAGGATTGGGTTGCTTACTGCATGTAGACACATTTTCACCCGGAGAGTGTCATCTCATCTGTCATCGATCGACTTTAAGTCCTCGCCGTAAAAATAGTGGTGTTAATGTGTATATATATTATCTGTGACACAGATAGATTCTGTGTGTCAGTCTGTGGAATAGTAGCTTCCAGACGGATGGATCGGTTTGGATACAGTTTTTAGGTTTCATGAAAATTGATTGGGAAATTAAGAACATAGAGTATAGAGTAAGGTCATGCGGGGCTATTCCGAGAGGATAAATGAATCTCTTAATATTTTTTTCAAGGGAATTCAACATTTGAAAACTATTTTTGCGTCCTTTTATAATATAAGTACTCACATTTCTATAAGAGGAAGCATGAATAATTTGAAAACGTTAAATTCCCTAAGAAAAATTAAGTGACGCATTTACCGCTCTGACGGAATAGCCCCGCTTGACATTATGTATAACCTCACACCGTTGACACCACATTCGCAATCTTCTTAAGAACGCTATAGCCTCAGAATCCTTTTCCCTTTGGCTTCTCCATGCCATATCTCCTCTTTAGGAGCTAAAGTGCACTACACTTTTTTTTAATTTATTTATCAAAACCATTATGAATTGAACACGAACGATTGTACCCTCTGGGGACTTAAGTAATATGGCTGCTTATATTGCGTGACAAAAGTTGGATAAAGCATCCACATTTTGTCACGCGATAAACGAAGCCATATTTGGCCCCCAGAGGTTACAATCGTTCGTTTTCCTTTTTCAACAAAATATTACTTAAAATACTTTGTAGTTTTAACGGAATAGCCGCTTGCTACAACATTTGATACCGCCAGAATATTTGTCGGAAATTACATTTTCCAAACAGACCGCTATTTTAAGTGTACGTTTAAATGATTATGAAATATTAAAATTGTCAACATGAGTAGATTTCGCTTCTCTTTTTCTCATTTTTATCCAACAAGGCATTTGAAATAAAAACGAAAATACGCGTGCATTTTGTCGGATATCTCTGTATACATATTGCCATCTCATTAAGCTCGTTGATACTACTGAAACGAATTGAGAAAGCAAGATAAACATGAACTTATCCGACTAAAAAAATCATAGATACTTACTACCAACATCAGAAATATCTCTACCACTTATGCCCCTGTTCTTTAGCTTGATTCCCGTCGTAAGCGCTGCCGTAATGAAGAAGTCTAACTGCACAGTAATAGTTTAAAGCATTTTAAATTTAATGAGGTTCTAAAAGAGTACAAAATGCTACGACTGCTACATTGCAGTTAGCTACCTTCTTTGGTATGACGGCAGAGCGAATCTAGTAACTTTAAAACTACCTGTATGAGGCGTATTGATCGGCGGCCCTCTTTATGTAAGAGAACCGACGGTGCACTTTGCTGCACTGAGTTATAACCACGTACAGTATCTAAGTACCTGCCATGCGTTTTCTTAATAGCGATCGGCAATTTTCGTTTTTCTTAGAAACATGCGAATCGATCAGCGAAGTGGCGCGGTGTGTAGATTATTTTGTCGTTGTTGTTGGAACATATAAACAACGTGTTACAAAAATACCTACCAACAAAAGAGCGAAATTATAAAAATGTCTACCCTAGTGCCATCTCAGTCATAGAAGTTGTACTTACGACCAACGAGGAAAGGTGCCCAACTGTCCGACTCCGATTTCGTTTATTTTGGTATATGTTAGAGAGTAGTCCAAAATAACAGACACGTATTTTTTCTTAGCTGCCCACTTTCAACCTTTTGGGAGAAATTACCTCCAAAGTAATGAAAAGTGACAAAAACCTCTAACTTGTATAGTTTTCTTTTTATTGTTAGTTTCCTGTTGGTTTGATTGTTGTGCATGAGTTTTATTAAATCGGCTAAAACTCATATTTATAAAAAACACCACAGAATCTCTTCGATGAGAAGTATACATATAACTTTGTGTGGTATTTTTTTTAATGAGTTTTATTTTGTTTTGTTTATTTTTACTATAGAAATTAGAGGGTTTAGGCACTTTTCAGTACCTACTTTCGAGGTTAAATTCTCCCAACAGGTTGAATTTAGTTATTTATACTAGGGCTGTCATTTTTTTTCGGGTATTTTATAGCATGTTGTATAAGTACTTATGGCTTTGTACATCGACCAGTTAGCTCGTCAAACAGGCACGCGCTAATCTAAGATCATATTGTTACGTACTGGGTGTTAGTCGGTGTATGAAACAGTTTACTCGGCATAAGTGCAAGCGATGGGGTATAAATTAGTTAGAGTTTGGTCTCTGCAACTAGTAACAATGCGGGTAGTTTGCGGGGAGTTTGACATGATAGGTTATCACGATTATAACGGTGTAGTTTAAAGTAAGGGGCTTCTAAACGGGCCATATTTTTACTGCAATGTGTGGCCGGCAACTATTGGTGTCCATCTCTTACTCGTATGTTACAGAAAGACAAATCAAATCAAATCAAATCAAATCATATTTATTTGCCAGAACACAGTAATACATAAAGCAGATGTTGAAGAATTAGTAATCCAATGCGTTCAGCCTGCATGCAAGCGTGCAAATATTAATAGTTAGTCTAAAAAAATTATTATATAAATCTAAAATACAATTATCAATTACAATACAAACATACAAATTATAATTCAATAAATAGGTAATAACATTCCGTAAAAACACAATCATTAGTCATTAGAAGTAAAATAGTCGATATTTCCTTACTTAGTATCTATTTAGGTCACTATAATTCAAAAATTCATTTATATTATAAAAACAATTTTGCAAAAGCCAATTTGTCAATTTGGATTTAAAAATATTTCCTGATAATAACTTTATGTCATGAGGTAAGCTGTTGTATAGTGTTATACACATATTAAAAACATTTTTTTTATATATGTATTTATGACAGGGAGGCCTATACAGTTGGGACTTCACACGTGCTCTTAGCTGCCTTTGCGTGACCTCACCACGTGTTTTAAACAACTGAGGACGGGAGTTAACAAATATACAAATTTCTTTAATAGTGGCCGTGGACACCAATAGTGGCCGGCCACATATTGCAGTGAAAATATGGCACGTTTAGAAGCCCCGTGACACAGAAATAGGTACATTTTATTTATTTTAATTCTATTTTGACGTGTAGAAGTGCCCGAGCGGCCTACTTAGTGAATAAATTTCTTTTATCTTTATCTTTCTTTGCGAGTGCGAGTCGGACTCACGCACGAAGGGTTCAGTACCATCTATCCCATCCATCCATATATCTAACCTAACCTAACCCAACCCCCATTCCTATCCCCCCTAACCCCGCGGATAAGTAAACGGCGGAACGACTTTCTCCTCCGGCCTTTCAGCACTGACTGGGGTAGTATCCGCGGGAGTCTAAATTCTAGTTGGTAATAGGGGCATTGGTGTTTTTAGCCGGTGCGAGCCCGGCAGTACCTGGGCCCTCCATTCCCAGGTCTCCGGCAGGGATTTTCACCTCTGCCCCTTTTTCTTAAGCAAACAAAAGCAAGGACTTTTGTCTTTGGCCCCTCAGGCGATTACCAAAAAAAAAAAAAAAAGTACCATCTATCAAAATATCACGTTTGTCTGGGAGCCTCCTTAAATATATTTATTTTTTTATTTTTTATTTTTTTCCATTTCAAGTGAACATACAACTAAATATTCTGTATTTCAAGCGTCTATTGTTACTGTTATTAATACCGAGCAAAAATCGGAAAAACATGTATGTTGTATAGGATAGGAGCCACCTTTAAATATTTATTTTATTCTGATTTTAGTATTTTTTGTTATAGCGGTATCACGGTTCATGAGATACAACGTGGTGACAGACAGGCTGACAGACAGACGGACGGATAGACAGTGGGGTCATAGTCATTTACAGGATTTCGCATAATTGTTTTGGCATAATTTGTATTGGCATAATAGTACTGCCGCATATTAATACTTTGCATATTACGCTATTAGAATAATTTCAGTTGGACTTATTTGTATTAGACTAATACACATTATGCATATTATTGGGCTGATAATTATTTGTCATACTACCTGTCTTTGACTATAATATCAGTCACTAAATTAATAAAACACAGTTAAATTAGGTCACGTTAAATACATTATTATAGGTATATTAGTTTTGTTAGTATGATATCCAGGCGCGAAGGGCCCAAGCAACGCGGAATAGGACCTCTGTCGACCTTGCTTTCCTAACTTTCTGCTTTTGCTTGAACTAATTCCTAAATTTTTTTTAGGACAATACTGTTATGCATTTTGTAATGATGCCAATTAATTATTATGACTTTTTCCATTTATGCTATTTGACGTTAGTCTTGATGACAATCATGCTTACTATATTTATGCATTTTAATTTTATGCGTATAAAAATATGCGTAAAGATGATTATGCTCATCATTATTTCGGCTAAAAGCAATTATGCGTTACCCTTTTAGATAGATAGATAGATAGATAGATAAAAACTTTATTCAACATAAACACAAACGCAGGCTCTTAAATTAAACATAAAACATTAAAAATATAGACAAAAAACACGAGACTTAAAATATACATTGACGTATATACGATGAGAGAGCCATGTGTTGTGCTGTGAATTGGCGCTGACTCAGCATAATGCTGCAGAAACTGCAGCGCTGGTATTCTGCCAGAACCATTGGAATCAGGTCTGTGGCGCCCGAAAGAAGCCGAAAGATGTGCCAAACGACCATGATAATATGAATATTAACATTAAGTTACCTACTCTGTATCAGTTCTTGCATACTATAATTATGTTATATTACTCAGCCTTTAGTTTTTAATATAATTTCTAGAAGTAAAGCGGAACTAAACATTTACACAGCATAAACAAAACGGAGAAACTAAATAATAACTAGCAATAATTACACAGGGAAATTATTCTACGACATCAAGCTTATTAAGCTATTTGTTTATTTAACAAATGAATTCTATACTTAATTCTAAACGAAGACTTATACCTAAGGTCACGGATGGGTGGGGGAATGTTGTTCCAGCACTTTGTAGCCTGATATCTAAAACTGCCCCTAAAGGAAGCTGTTCTATGCAGAGGCACCCTGAATACGACAGCACGCGATGCTCTAGCTTTGAAATGCCTATTTTCGTCCGACCACCTTAACTTTTTAAAAAGATAGCTAGGAGCTTGATTTTTAATAGTGTCGAAAAGTAGACACGCAAAGTAGAGCTCCAGCCTATTTGACATTTTCAAACTTTTCGCACCATTAATAAAAGGGGTAACGTGAGCTCGTGGTGGTACTTTAAAACAAAACCTAGTGCAAGCGTTTTGGACTTTCTGTATGAGACGCTGAGATCGCCCCAAGAGACAAGGGCCGAAAGCTGTATAACAGTAATTTAATTTTGAAAGAATTAGAGCTTCACATAGTCTCACACGCACGTCAATACTCAAGAAATCCCTCACGTTGTATAGAACTTTTAGCCTATAAAAGCAATTTCGAACCGTGTTAATGACGTGATGTTCAAAACGTAAATTGTTGTCTACTAAGAGTCCAAGGTTGCGCGCTTAAATCTTTTTTTTTTTCCCTAAATGATAACCAAAATTACCAAATAAAACACTAAAATTCATCAATACACATTTAATATCCTGACGATATCTTAAAATTATATTTAACAACTGTCATATTAAAATAAAAATACTAAATCTAACTCAAATATTAGCTATCACTTTTTGGTGCACTCCCGTTTTTGGTCTTATACGTGTCCATTTCGTATTGAAGCCGCGCCCGGTCTAGAGCGAGTTTTTCTCGATCCAATGAGATTCGTTCCCGATCTAGGGCGGTGCGCTCGCGCAGGGCTTGCGTGCGCTCCGAGTATTCCGAGACAAACTTGCGGAAAGTGTCGTTCAGTTCCTGAAAACAAACGAAATTGTTTTGGAGTTATGCTCTTTGATTATTTGGGGTTTTGGATCACATCTTGATCATGTTTCATGGCAGCCCCATTAGGCTGTTCTACTTAAATACATACAAGTAACATAACAAACAATATGAAACTTAACTGCCTACATAGAGTGCGGGAGTGGACTACTTTAGCTCTGATGAGTTGAAACTGGTTTTTTTGTGGAAAAATCTTTGTTTGATATCTTCAACACCAAAATAAAATGATGTACCACTAAACCCCGCGCTTTAAAAAAGGCAGTGCATCTACTAGATAAAAGTTTTAGGACCGAGTGTAATATCTTTATTGTACAAGAATCAAGTTTAGAATAAACCTATGATATGTATCTAAGCACCAATCTAAGACATCTCGCATTAAAAAATCGTAAAGCCTTTTTGCGTGTAGACTTAACCTCCTCACGCACACACAGATTACAAAGCAAAAGGCGGGAATACAATACATACATAGACAATAATCCTTCTCCATCGGGAAAATTCAGAACACACGACTACTTCCGAATGATGTCGACGTGTCTATGAATTATTTGTATTATTACGTGACGTGGCTGTATTAAATAAATAGAGTTCTATAGTTAAATGTCAAACCACGAGTTTGAAGTATATCACACTTACATGTTTAAACTATCACGATCAAATTGTATAGAGAATAGGTGTAGGTAAATAAGAAGAAATATAAACTAAATTTCGAAAATAGGTTCCCAGGTCTTAATGCTTTTCGCATGACTATTAAAAAGAACTGAAAACAAACTTATATATTAACAAACAAAAAAATACTCTGGTATTAACCAATCTATATCGACTATCAATCTCACGACGCGACCACCCCACGTCGTCTGATGGGTATTGAGTCTGACGTAAGTAGCATGATAAATACGAACATTTCCGAGAAAATACGATGGGAAAGGATTTTTTACTACATCTGAACAAATGTATATACACCCACACATACACAAAATTGCTCTTTTTTGGTATCAACATTCATACTGCCGTATAAGTGAAAAGGGCAGTATAAAAGTGCGTATTCCGCGCTTATGGATTTCGCACTTATATACTGCATTTTCGCTTTAGTCGGCAGCATAACAAAATTTCTCTTGACAGTATGTGAAATATCAACACGGCACAAAACCATCCCATCGGGTCACAATGCTTGCACCGGGCTATCCGGGGAAATTGCAAAAGAAAACCCACCGGTGAACCCTTTGGCTAGGAAGCTTTATTACTGGGGTATTGAGGGGTTATTGACAATAGTTGATTACTTTACAACGCTTTGTTGAGTTGGTGGGAGGCTCAGGGGAGCTAGTCTGTGGCTGGAAATGTTGTAACACATTCGGGATGAAGAGAAACAGGGAGAAATTGTGTTGCACCTGCGGTTTGCAAAGTAATTGGTTTTCAATTGATAAAAACTGTCTCTTTCACTGTTTTTTTTTTTGTGATTTTATTGCCAAATTAGACAATTATGGAAACGGTATTCGGTTGAAGTTTAAAAATGAACGCTATGGGGAGTGTCGTCTTTGTAGTAAAACTTAGAGGTCAGCTGATAAAACTGATCGCGGCCTGCAACCGCTTTAATTTAGTTCTGGGATCCTAGCGAAAACGGGTATAAGTCACCTGAAGATTAAGTGAAAAAGGGTATAAGTCTTGTATATTCCGTTTATAACCTTTTTATTACGAGTTAAGTGGACTTATACACTCTTTCACTAGATACCCCCCCAGGCATTGTTTTTTTTAAATTGAATTGAAAAGACAACCGAGCACACAGGCCACCTAATGATAACAAGGATATGCGACCCATAGGCATATGCAGTCTCAAGACTACAATGTTAAGCCTGCAATCCTGAGACCGCAAATGCGTTGCCAACCCTGAGGATCAAGATTGTATGCCTCTATGCTAGTGATTTCACCGGTTATTGTTGTCGTCCTCGACGTTTCCTTACCCGGACCACAACAATGCGAACGTGGTAGTGATCCTGATGGAGCAGGGCGCAGGGTGCTACATCTTTGCATCTCTGAGCGAGACCTTTGTATACAATATAACTCTGCGATAGAATGGGAAGGCACCTTTGATCTATCTAAACGCACTTGTGTCATATTATATTTGGTATACATATTCTGTGCCTTAGCGTCCAAAAGGTTCTCACCTTCAACACTTTACTCTTGTCTTCGCTCCCACTCTCCTGGTCCCCCAGAACAGCCTGGGCAGCAGGGAACATCTCCTCGCCCGGGGAGAACTCCTTCGGCTCTTCCTCTGCCTCCATCTGCTCTGATGACTCCTCGTTCTCATGCTGATGGTCCTCCTGCTCCTCCTGCATATAAGGGAAATATTAGAGGAATCCATTACACACACAAATTGATCTAGTCCCAAACTAAGCTCTAAGCTTGTACAGTGAACTACAAAGAGATATGTCCGATTTTGAACCTTATTACAAGGAAATAATGGGTACTGGATAGACATGCCTACGTGGTAAGCCTACATAGAAAACATCCTAGACTCTGGAAAAATCACTCGCGCTCATCACACAAATATATGCCCAATGGGAACCGAACCCAGTACCGCTGGCTCCGTAGGTAAACGCGTCGTCAACAGGCACGTTATAGAGTTAATATCTGACACATGAACTGTCACACAGAGGTCATCCTTATTCGAAATCACTTTAGCTATTAACTGTTAACAGCCTGGATGACATGGACTTTTTTGGGTATATTTTCTAAAAAAGAAAATAGCTGGATCGTTTTTTTTTATGTCACCGAGAAGGCAAACGAGCGCATACGCCACCTGATGGTAAGTGGAAACTGTGACCCATACACATTCGCATTTACAAGACTGCAAGCCTAATACTGCAAATGCGTTGCCAACCCTGAGGACGAAGATGGAATGCCTCTATGCTAGTCATTACACCGGCTGTCTTATTTCCAAATCGGAATACAACAATGCGAACACTGCTGTTTGACGGTAGGTTAATGGATAAGATGGTGGTAGCGATCCGGACGGACCCTGCACAAGGTCCTACCACCCGCAATTATCGCCGCCGAAACCCCCTGCATACTAAATTTCATGGAAATCGTTGGAGCCGTTTCTGAAATTCAGATTAATTGCTCGTCTAAGGCCGGATTCGACCAAACTGGAGTAAGTTTTTACTCGAGACGAGAGTAAACCATTGTTTAATCTGGAGTAAGTTGATTTTGCATTTTACCAAATCACAATCTCAGAATAAGGTACTACACGCAAGTAAATATGTACACGGCCGATTTTGGTGGAGTAAAGGAACAAACTGAGAGTAAGCTATTGTTGTCAAAGTCACTTGTCAAATGAACTAAACAAATTGTCAATATGATATGACATTTCTCCAACTGTATTTACCTACAAAATTAAATGGTTACTTCGTTTAAAGCAAGGCCAGAAGAAACAATATGACACTATTCCTTGTCGGTTTATACATTCGTTCATCATTCACTCTTACTCCACAAATCAATAATACCGAGTTTAGCTTACTCCTCGAGTTCGTTGGAAAAACGTAATCCTAGTTAATCAGGAGTAAATTCCAAGAGTAAAATTATTCCCGTAATAGTTAGACTAGTGTAATTACGTGTTTGGTCGAATCCAGCCTAAAAGTATTAGAAAGATAGATAGATATATATTAACCTAATCGATAATAATTGTTTATATTCATACAATACTAGGCAGATAAGCAGTCAATCCTGACACTTTGCACGACCATGAAGTTTCTGACTATTGACATTGTTGACAGCAGTAGATTTTTGGGGTGGTAGGACTCTGTGCAGAGTCCGTCCGGATCGCTACCACCATCTTACCCATTAACCTACCGCCAAACAGCTGTGTTCGCACTGTTGTGTTCCGGTTTGGGGATAAGGCAGCCGGTGTAATGACTAGCATAGAGGCATTCCATCTTAGTCCTCAGGGTTGGCAACGCATTTGCAGTCTTAGGCTTGCAGTCTTGTGAATGCGAATGTCTATGGGTCACAGTTTCCGCTTACCATCAGGTGGCCTGTGTGCTCGTTTGCCATCTCTATCTGTCATAAAAAAAAAAGATAAACTTATTTGTTGCGTGTGAAAGGGTAGTAATAACAGCATTGTTTGAAAGCTGTCTAAATCATCCATATTCAGAAACTTCATGGTCGTGCAATATGTCAGGATTGCTTCTTATCGGCCGGGCATTATAATCTCATAAAAGCAAGAGTAGTATAGGGTAAAGTCACCAGTGGTCAGCCAGACACCTGTAGTCGGCCTCTGCCTATACTTTGTATGAGTGGGAAGTGTATGAATAAATATTTCCCACTCTTCGCACTCATAAAAAGTCGACTGCTGGTCTCCGGCTGGCCACTGGTGACTTTACCCTATAAGGATTTTATTGAAATCGGTATGTAGATAGCTTGAACCTCGGGGAAGGATATAACAATTAGGGTACTTATTACGAGCATTTTTTTTAATCCTCGAAATTAGACAGCCCGGGGGAATAGCGATTATACGACTTCCGTGAGAAAGGTTTTTTAATAATAGGTTTGTTCTTGATTAACTCTTGCCTTTTCAGGACGAAGATATTGCCGACGATGAAACGAGCTCACCCAGATGCCTATTCACCCTAGTTTCAATAGGTTCAGATAATATGCACTAGGAAATACAGACGCCCGAAGAGCATTCCACTCATATGGAATTCAGCTTAGTTTTATCTAAAAATAAGTATTCCATGATCTCACCTTTACAATAATGTTGTTTTCAAAATGCCCGTCGCTCACCGAGAATCTGTTGAAGACATTCGTCTTGGAGTCGTTTTTATCCGACACCCTGATGACTAGTTGGTTCTGAAACAAAAGAAAACGCTATAAACGGGAATAAACGGAACCGTCAAGTTATTTACCCCACTCCCGAAGGAGGGAAATGTGTTTATCTGGCTATAGATAGGTAATTATGATGTATGCATTTTTCATCTCTCCTGTTCGGAAAGTTTAATTTGAATGGGTAGATAGCCGGGTGGAAAATTGCGTTTTCACCTCTAGGGTGGAATGTATTTTTTTTAATAGTTACCATTGGCCACGGAGTCTAAAATGATTGAGCTACGTCATATTATTAAACTAAAAGCTTTTCATATCTACTCGGATACGTTAAACGACGTATTCGTTACGATCTATAGGTTCATATTCATTTTACGACTGGTCTATTTTATTCGCAATTACAAAAAATCAACATTTAAAATTATTCCTCTCTCTCATTCCGCTCCCCGCCATAATGCCATGATAGCATAGCATGACGTTTTTTTTCACGTTTCGGCATGGCCATCTGGAAAATACACATACTGCCAACATTAGAAAACTTTAATCAAGTTGGCCACGACCAAGGAGCTTATATACAATACTGGAAGTTGAACGCCGAACATTTTTAAAAAATGTGCGTGTAGTACTTTACTTTCCTCAGTCGAAATGAAAAGTAGAGTGGCCAACTCGGGTGAAATTACCCATTTCCCCTGAAACTATTGGCGCTCGAACGCTTGGTTATCAATCTACTAATGCATGTTTGATCCTTTGTGGCACTCTAGAAACCAAACGCGTGGGCCGGATGATTCCTATGTCAATCGATTTCTCTTAATCTTGTTAATGTCACCAAACATATTACAGTAATCAAAATTCAATATGGCGGCAACCAAACGCCAAAATGTACACGAAAATAAATAAGTCAGGTTCAGAAATGATAAAAGATGTAGGTACTTAAACATATCAGTACTGTTTGACACATAACCTCAATATTTCTGCAACGAGTTTTGATTTTTAAAAAAAACGTTAATACGCGAGTTCCAAAAGTACGTCATGTTTTTGTTTACATCTTTTGACATTTCTATTGACCCCGACTTTGTCCACGAACTATGACAAGTGGGGTATCATTCTCCATTTCTCCGTCTTTCATATTTTTTTTCTCAAAAATGACAGGAAAAGTTGACATTACTATCTATATATTGGGATGCGAAGTACATAGTTTACTGACAGATCTCAAATTAAAAAAAAAAACATTGCGTGCTCGCTACACAAGCACGCAATGTTGCATACAAATTTCATTACCATCTAGTATCTAACTTTTTAAAAAGTGAAAACGGCCTTAATAAAATGAGGGCACAAGTCTTATTACATCCAAATTTTGTTCGGAATATAACTTTTTTATCTGTATCTCGAATAGCTTGAGTAGTTTTAAAAAAAAAGCTTGCGTTTCTCCTTGTCATAAACAAAAGACGGTAAAGAGTAGGTAATAATATTTTCTGTATAGATTGTGTGGTATTACTTTCCTTAACCCTTAACCACCTATGTGCGGTCTCACAGACAATGGATTATTCAAAATTGTCAATAACTGTTCACAAGTACATCGCACACGCGTCTCTGACCTTGTACCTTTGCCCCGCCCCCCCTCAGTGCCGGCCATGCCATCGATGCGTTCAGACGTGTGCGCATTTGGATCTGGTGAGAAAAAAAATAGCATTGGCGGTCTGTGAGACCGCGTGTAGGTGGTTACTATATTTTTTGGATAGTCTCAGAGACCGCACGTAGGTGGTTGTGTTATTTTTAACCTTCACAAAAGTGACCAACTTACTAACACTACCGGTTCCCAGCAATACTGAAAAGCGGTTAAAAGGCAGAAAAACGTGCTCGACTTGTGATCCAAAGAAGAAACGCAAGACACAGTACAAGTGCATCGAATGCAAAACACCGATTTGCATTAAATGTTTCAATAAGTTGTATATTGACTGCCGACAAAAATGGTTATTTTGAAGGGCTGTAATTTTACAAAAATACCTTATTTTTAACAAAAGTAGATAGTCTAATAGCATTGTTGATTGCTCAATTTTATTATTTTATAATGAATAGCTGTATATAACATTCCTTAATATTGAGATCTCATGTCCTGAAGGATACCTAGGTTTTTATTTAAAAATATAAGACGGTCCTAAATATGTTAAGTTTATAAGATAATAATGTTGATTATTTTTGTATTATTGTTGACTAATAAATGCCTTAAACTGTGTAAAGAGTACTTACTACATTAAAACAACCGTCAGCTACGTTAAAGTAAAAAAATTAGGTCCCATAACACGGAGCGGTCTCCATGACCGCAAGTAGGTAGTTGTGTGATACAAATAGGACGTAGGTAGTTAAGGGTTAATAAAGTACTTTACTCCAACATAATTTTATTCTTGCGATTTTTGAGAAAAGCACTATATATGCCTCGGCAGGAACGGCAATTGCGGGCCTCGTATTTTTAAACGGACTCGCAAGCTCGTCCGTTTAAACCAATCCTCGCCCCGCAATTGCCTACTTCCGTGCCTAGGCAATAATGTACTATTATGTTAAATAATATTGTAGGGTTTATAAAGATTCAAAGGACGATGGGTAAAAATGTCCCCACCCACCAACAGCGATGAAACATGTGCCAGTTTATAGATCTTGGCAATATGATGTATTTTTTCTATGGCGACGATCACCAATTATGTATGGGGTTTTCTTGAAAAATCATAATCTTATCGTATGGAACTATGGAATTTGTTTGAAAATGAACACGTATGTAGATGATTTGCCTTGCCTGGCCCTTTGTTTTCATTAAAAAAATCCCATTGATTTTGCTACGAAGATAAGTATTTTGTCTTTTATTGGGTCCTAATGAACATATAGACCTGCAGCCCGTTACTGTTGGAGGGGGGGGGGGGGGGGGGGGGGGTCCATACAAAATTGCCCATCACCCTTTGGTTAGCAAATAGTCGGGTTTTTAAAACCTTGCTTTTTGTTAGACTTGTTTACCGATGTAAACAGAGGGGCGTGGCTAACGTGTGCAACGTTCCGGGATAGATTATAGTCTGGAATAGTCTATAGGCTACTTTTCATCCCGGAAAATTGACAGTGCCCGAGGGAGTAGCGATAAAATACTTATATTCGGACGGAGCGCGCAAAACCTTCTTCAAAAACTTACTCCAAAATCATGACTCGAGATGAAATTAAGAAAATCCTCTTTATATTTTTTATTTAGAACTGTCACTTTTTTATAACACATCGTGTGGAAACCTTTGTCATCAAGCGAATCCCTGGTAAGTAGTGTAACGTCTTTGTACAGAAAGTTCTTCTTCTTACGATACAACAACTTCAAGAAACAATTCTCAAACGTTTGGTTATTGAAATAATTGAGATTGCGTGACAGACCGCACAAGAAACACTTCTTCCTCATTTTGTATTAATAACAACACCTAGTAGCACCTGACACCACGTTTGCAAATACACTGACCAAAATCGATTTAAATAATTCTCAGAAATAGTGTTGTCTCTTTGCAACACATTGATAAATCAGCAAACTAAGTAGTCTCTTTTACTCGCCCCACACACTAAGAGTAAGTACCGTCCTTCTTTATCGCACAGGGTAGTAGGCGCAATGCTTCTCTGTCGCACAATGCTGGCAAACTCGGTTGTTTAAGCGACAACCGCTAGTATTGAACGATATTTTTTAGACAACCTGACATTATTTGCATTTAATAAAATATAGCTTATATTGGTATATAGATAAATAACACTAATGATGTAAATAAAATCCTACATCCATAATATATCCTATGCTTTTGACCTGTTACGATAGCTTTGACAGTAATAGCAGCCGTTAAAAAAAAATACGATAACATGTCAAAAGGAATGTAGTTTTACCGATTAGAATAGAGAGATGAACATACCAAGACATTGCTTTTGGTCAGGGTATCGCGGAACCGGTTCTGCATATCTCTTATTAAACTTTCAGAAGGACAAGATAAGATTGCTATTTTAAAAAAAAGATTATGTTGTAATATCGACATACATACAAAAAAACCTTCACGCCTTCATTCCCAGTGGGGTAGGCAGAGCTTCAGAATTAACAACATCTTAAAAAACTTGTTGACAACTCCGTAACCACAATTTACACAAACAGGCTAAAGGTGTTTACCAGTGTAGGTATAACTACCTACTAGTGACAGGTTGCAAGCCCAACGCCTAACAATACTACAAGCCTTTATTCCCTTAGTCGCCTCAAGAGTCAAGACTTTCACGGGAAGACATGGAGTGGCACTTTTCTAAGCCGGCAACCACACGGCACAAATAATAATAAATACATTCTATATAAATATATATAACAAATGTTATACCCAAATACTTATAAATATTAATAAAATAATAGGTATTCGCCGAATCACCAAGAATATACTCGTATCATTTGACTCAATTTGCCATTAGGGTGATAAAATTATGCCGCTGCTGTGATCCGCATTTTAATATCTTTATCCACCTATAGGTATCATTATTTGTACCAAACCTGTGGGCAAACTTCCGTTGCTTTGACATCATCGATACCAAAGGTGCTGTATACGCACCTAGTAAGTAAGTACCAGACATAGGACTTTTTGAGGCAAAAACGTCAATTAACTAGGGACTTCCTTCCGATATAAAATTTATCGATAACCGTTTCAAATACTTATTTCAGTGACATTTTATTGTAGATAGGTATTAAGTTCTTCGGATTCTAAAATTAAAATAAACATCAATTAAAAAAAATAAGTTTAATCTTTAACGTGTTTCTTACACGAAAATTTAATACTGCATATAAGTTATGCAAGTTGCATAAGAAAGTACAATTTATCGAAGTCCCTTGGACAGGTTTGTTCGTGCCACAAAAACTCTCTATGTCTGGTAAGTAGGCACCTACTTGCGGTAATCACCGCCCGTCTCGCAGTCGAATGAATGAATGAACCGCATGTGGTACGCAACGCGACGTTGCCGGCTCGGTGCGCACAAATTATTACTACATCCACATCCAGTGGCCCCGGCGAGACGCGTGTGGCGTGCCGTGAGCCCGTGACTGACGTGCAATGCGTAGATAAAACATCTGACCAGTTTGTAAGCACGAGAGTGACAGATGCTTTAAATATCCACGTTCGTCCACAGTGATTAAGGTGTACTATACGAGCATAAAGTAGCCCCTTCGAACTATTCCGCATCTGCTAAGTCAAATAGCGGTATGTTTGAAGAAACACTTGTAGCAAGTGCAACTTTATTACTAACAGGAGAGGGTTGTATGCTTTGGCTATTGAGTTTGATACCTATCGCCTTTTGGTTTGTGAGGGCAGACCGCACCTGCCCCTTGGTGTGCAGAGCATAGACATTAATATACTATCCACCAAAACGGATGTCTTCGTGTGCCGGATTTTACAAGTGTGTGTAATTTTAGTGATGTGCGTACGTTATGTCGATGACGTAAAAAATATCGATGAAGAAGACTCAGTTATCTAAGACTTATATAACGTATAAAAGATAAGTAAAACTTAAAACTAGCATTCATCTCTAATAAAAAACAAGACTCTTTCATTATCTATAATACCTAATACTCTTTTGAATGTAATTAACATACACATGTCATGCAATTAATTTCAATGTAAATAATAATAAATAATATATAAATATAGTTCTTACACAAATTGACCTTCTCCCAAATTATACCATTGTAATATGAAATATGTTTAAAAAATCACTGACTGCTGAGTTTCTTGAGGCGTTTCTTCTCAGCAGTAGTCTCCTCTTAGGAAGTGCTGGCAAAATCCTTGACGCGTAAAAGTGCCCGTGCGGCCTACTTACTGAATAAATGACTATTATCTTTTTTTATCTTTTCAACTAAGCTCTAGGCCTGTACTTTGGGTACTAGACAACGATATACATACTTATATAGAGAAATAAATCCTTATATACAACGTGTCCCAAAACTCAACGATAAGCCGGCACCAGAGGATGGAGCTGCTTATGAGTAGTCGAGAAAAAATAAGGAAAAGATATATTTTTTTCCTTATTTTTTCTCGACTAATCATAAGCAGCTCCATCCTCTGGTGCCGGCTTATCGTTGAGTTTTGGGACACGTGGTATATAGAAAACACTCAAGACTCAGAAACACTCGCGCTAATCACAAATATTTATCCTGACCGGGAATCGAACCCGGGACCGTTCGCTTAGTAGGCAGGGTCACTATCTTATCATGTAGTCAACATATAACATATGTTTTTAAAGAACAATGAAAACGTTAAATAAACAACGTAATATTTTCGATTGTCCTTTAAATAATACAATTTTATTTAGATTTGCAGTCACATGAAACAATTTTTAAAAGTCGTTTCGTGTCGTATACGAACCGTTATGAATGTTTCAATTATATATCTAATTACAAGATGATCCGATGCGATGCGAACCGTTCAGTAGAAATCACCCTTAACAGGCATACAAACTTAAATACGAAGTTTCACTTTAATAGCGCAGCCCAGTTTTTATAGCATATAGGTATATTGGTGTAATTACTGTCCCTTTTGCTTTTACGTATTATTAATACGTTGACTCGTAAGTAAAACCGATAATAATCCACATCTGAGTCGATATTTAGTTTTTTTTCCTAAACCTCCAATATGCTCATCTTCAAATATTCACCCGCCTATGAAGATAATGAATTATATTCTACAAAATAAAAATAAAGTCATACACACCGGTATAAACTTTGTAGGGACTGAATCCTTTTTTAGCAGACGACGACTTTTACTCTGTCGAAAACATCTTGGTTCAAAATGTTTACTGCATACTGTGGAGAATTTATGTGGTGTCCAGTTTGGTTTGTTTAGTACTCTAATCCATTTTTCATTGAGCACAGTATCGGATGGAAATCTGAAATGCACCTTTACCTTAAGTGGACGGTGTGCGAAGCAAATATTGATAGAAAACCGCAAATCGATGTACAGGTTAGCCATTTGGTACACGGGTACTTTAGGTTAAAACAATCATTTTCTTAGTGGCAGTTGTTAAAAATATTCGTACCTATGAGCGGAATGTAATGACGTACCTAATCTTTATTTCGTATAGGGGCACCAAAAGATGAACGATTAAGCGACTACACCAACTTTAGGCAGTTTATATTCAGTGAAAGTAACAAATTTCACCCTATTTAATTATTTTATTTGGTACAGTATATGGTCTAGATTGAAAATGACTATTATAAAGCCTGTTATTATATCTCCGTATTTTTCTAAAAATCATTGAAACCAAAAAAAAAAACTAAATTTTCCATCTGTCATTTCAGTACGATTTATTAAGAAGCTTTAAAAAAAGTACGCCTTGCCTAGTAGCTGAACACCGTTCAAGTATTGGCTTAGGTATACATTTTTGAAACCATTACTTGAACAGCATATTTCTCGTTAACTAACATGAAAAATGAAATATCGTATAACTCCAATAAAAGAGTGATTAATCAAGAATACATACCAAGCAAAACCTTCTAAGACTGACAATTATTGAATTTTATACGTAATTAAAAGCTTAAATTTGGAGAGCACTGTCCTTATGTATTTTCCCATACTATCGACATTTTCGGCGGGAAGCTCCAGAACGACGACCGATCACGGCCAAAAAGAACATAATACTATGTTAAGATTTAATGGAGGTGTAAGCAAAGAGTTGCTGTTTAAGAAAAATAAATTCCGAACTATGTAATATTTGTCACGATTTAGTTATGTGATTATTTCGATCGAGTGTTCAGCTTTTGGGTGTCGTTCATCTTTTGGTGCCCCTACCCTATTATTATATTTGAACTTTATGTGCCGATTCTTAAAATATACGTACTACACCCCTTCGGCCACCTCTTTCCTAAAAATCCAAATAATATTTTTACAAATAATTCTAATTGTTTCTTAATATACTCGTACCTTAACTCAAAAAGGCGATTTTACATATAAACATTCAGGTTTTTTTTATTTTTTTTTTTTTTTTTTTTGGTAATCGCCTGAGGGGCCAAAGACAAAAGTCCTTGCTTTTGTTTGCTTAAGAAAAAGGGGCAGAGGTGAAAATCCCTTCCGGAGACCTGGGAATGGAGGGCCCAGGTACTGCCGGGCTCGCACCGGCTAAAAACACCAATGCCCCTATTACCAACTAGAATTTAGACTCCCGCGGATACTACCCCAGCCAGTGCTGAAAGGCCGGAGGAGAAAGTCGTTCCTCCGTTTACTTATCCGCGGGGTTAGGGGGGATAGGAATGGGGGTTGGGATGGGGGGAGACTTATAGCTATGTGAGTCGCGGAGTGGAATTCCTGACGCATGCATGCTTACAGACTACGGGCTTCCTTTCTTTTGCCCGACAATGGAAGGGTTGGGTCGGAGATCTTTTAGGACCACTTGTGTGGCTGTTGATACCATCTTTATGGGTGGGGCTACCCTTTTTGAGGCTTTCTCTTTTGCCTGGAGATACTATTTTTGCGCGGGTCTCCTTGCGCTGCCCTCTTTTGTGACCTCTTCCGTTGCAACTTAGCCTATACATTTTTTAATGGGAGGGCCGGTGTCAATTTGACGGGGGACCAGTGAATCGCGCGCGGAACCTTACCCCAGCCAGTGCTGAAGGGCCGGGAGAGAAAGTCATTCTCCCGTTTAGGAGGCTGCAGGATTCCCCATCCCCCGTCCTACCGACACCCGTTAGGTGTTCGGGAGGTGCGTGCGTCAGGAATATATCTAACTCTAACCTTAAGTGTATGTTATACACTGAAAGTTAGAGCTAGCTCTGGGTTAACATAGATGTAATACAAAGAAAGATAAAACAGAGGTTATTAGAGATGGGGGTAAGGGTTTGGAAGATTTTACTTATTGCATCATCCTACAAGATTAGGGGTGCGTTGGGTTGGGATTGGTGAACAGGATACGGCGAAGGGGGGAGGTTTGAAGGGGGGGTACGAGTACAAAGGCTTAGGGAGACCTGGGGGGTTGTTTCGGCGTGGGATCCTGCCCGGGTCCTGTGGCCGAAGGGTTTTCGTGGTGTCAGATTTCAGCGTAGCGGTTTACACAATAGTCCGGGCTCCGAACTATTTGTTCCTTAAACACGCTACGCGTACCACTTTTTCTATAAAACCCTTCGTGCTTTCGCGGTTGGCTTCTGTTCCCAGCAGGGCTTTCCAGCTTGAGCTATCTGGAGAAACTTTGACTCCGGTCTTTTGTTCAAGGTCGAACCTTTCCACGCCAAAACGCGGGCATTCGCAGACAATGTGCCAGATGTCCTCATCAAGGGTCGGGTCGCAGACACACGAAGGTGAATCTTTGATCTTAAAACGGTGGAGATAAGCGGCGAAGCCTCCGTGACCAGTAAACGCTTGAACCAAGAAGTTTGTGAGTTTGAGTTTCTTTAATATGCTGTTCGCGTCTCTCACAGTTGTAAAAAACTTCTTGGTTGTCGCACCTGTCCCGGATGCCCCGTAGCGAACCTGCCACTGTTCGAGCGTGTTTTGTCTTATCGACCTCTTGGCGTAGGACACCGGCACCATGTCATATTGGGGGGCGGTCTTTTTCCTAAGGGCTGCTTGCTTTGCCAGTTCGTCTGCTCTCTCGTTTCCTGGCGTTCCAACGTGAGCTCGCAGCCAATAGAACCTGAGATCGGTCCCCGTTGCTCTTGTTTGGGTTGTGGCATTTTTGATCTCTTGGACCAAGGGGTGTGTCGTGTCCGGTGATTTGAGGAGCTCCAGTGAGGATCTTGAGTCACTGAGGATGCTGACTCTCTGCGCCTTGTGTTTCCCTGCGATCTGCACTGCCCTGAGTAGAGCGTACAGTTCGGTTTGAAACACGGTGTTATAGGGCGCTAGCTTAAAGGTTGAGTGGCGGATTTCTCTTCCATTCTCCCACCATGTGAGTGCCGCTCCCGTCTGGCCCTCAATTTTACTCCCATCGGTGTAAATTTGAGGGCCTTCGAGGTCGTATCTATCGATCACGTCTTGGCTGAACTCCTCCAAGCAGACGTAGTCGATGGACACAACCCTTGACGGGTGCGGTCTCTTCAGGGCGTCAGTTTTTTCCTCAATTTCTCTTCCTGGTGGAATGTGGTCCTCACTGTAGCCCTTTTTGACCTCGTAGAGGCTTGCCGCTTCGTGAATTCGCAAATCCAGTGGGAGGGTTCCCGACAGGATCAGCGCCGATGTCAGAGAGACCGTCCTGTACGCTTTGCAAATTTTTTGGGCGAAACCACGCTGTATTGAGTCTAGCTTGTTTCGCACCATCACCTTGTTGGCAGACTTGTGCCAAGCGCTTGCTGCGTACAGGACGATCGGCTCTATCACCGCCACGTAGATGGTTTTCACTATCTCGCTATTGAGCCCCCATGACACCCTCGCCGCACGTGACAGCTGTCTGTAGATATCCGTTACCTTTCGGCACGTTTTTTCTACGTGTGCGTTGAAGGTCAGCTTACGGTCTATGGTGAGTCCCAACAGTTTGATTTCGTCGACAAGCTCCACCACGGTCCCAGCCATTGAGATTCGGATAGGATCCCATTTCAGCTTCCTCGTTATAACCATGGCTCCCGTTTTGTGAGCGGCGAAGTTAAGCTTATTTTGGGTACCCCATTCGACCACTTTTTGGAGAGTCCGTTCGGCTTTTGCTTTTACTGCGCCTGATTCGTTGCCAGAGAACACCAGAGTGACGTCGTCAGCGAAGGCCTGACAATGGGCGTCCGTGTCGTTGAGCATCTGAAGGAGATCGTCTAGAATTACATTCCAGAAGATTGGACCTCCTATAGAGCCTTGGACACACCCCTTCGTGGTGGGCTTTTCGCTGGTTTCGCCCGCGTAGTGTACCCTTATCATGCGGTCGTCCAGGTAGGAGCGGACCATGTGATAAAGATTTCTCGGGCAGCCTTTCTTGGCCAGTTGGGCTCTGAGCTTCGGCCACCAGGCGTTGTCAAAAGCTCCCTCTATGTCTAGCGAGACGAGTAGCACAATGCGTTTCTTCGTTTCTACTTCGGTTCTTATGTGTCTCATCAGGTCATAGAGGGCGTCTTCCGTCGACTTCTGGGGCATGAACCCGTACTGGCGTTTGTTCAGGGCCGGGAGGATATGCCACTTGATCCTGTTTACTAGCATTTTTTCCAGGATCTTCCCTAATACCGACAATAGACCAATCGGTCGGTATGACTTGGGGTGGGTATAGTCCTCCTTACCGGGTTTCCGTAGGATGCAGACATGTGCTGACTTCCAGGCTTTGGGGAAGTAGGCTAGCCTAAGGCAGGAATTCGCTAAGCACAAAAATACTTCTCCATTGCACTGAATAGCTGCTGCGCATATATCTGCAGTGAGTCCGTCTGATCCAGGTGCCTTTTTCGGGTTCATACTTCTGACTACTGTATCCATTTCCGCTTGTGTGAAAAGTGGATCATTGCCAGTGAGGTGTGACTCCACTGCTGGGTTGTCTCCCTCCGTATCATCCCTGGTGCTCCTGTGATGATCGGACTCACCGTCCTGGCGGTCATCCGGGTAAAAGCATTCAGCCAGTCTTTGAGCCGACTGTTTCGGTGTTAAGGTAAGCCCCCGTTCGTCTCTGAGCAACGTGTCTTCCTGACGTCTAGCCGTTTTCCTGATTACTCGGTAGATTTTGTCCCACATAGACTCCCTATCCTGCGCGGTGCAAAAATCCTTCCAGCTAGCCGTCTGAGCCTCTGTCGCTTTCATGGCATACTCTTCCTTTACCTGGAGGTATTGGTCGAGTACGTACTGCCTTCGGTTTGGGGCTGCGTTCCTTATTCGCCTTTTCCTTCTTAACACCTCTTTTTTCAGTCGGTCCAAATCTTTGGACCACCACGGTGGCTTTGCGTTTGTCTTGGGAGCTCTCGGTTTCGGGATGCATTCTTCACATGCTTTCGACACCGCACCGATGTAGGCGTTGGTCGCCTGCTCCAGTGCTTCTGTGTCTCCAATGTTATTTAAAGAATGCGTCGTCAAGTCTCTTTCCACAAGCTCCACTGACAGAACGGTCTTAAACTTGGTCCAGTCAGCTTTCTTTGGGTTGTAAATCCTGGTTGTTGGTCTTGGTACTGGCTTCGGGGGCGCTTCACTACCCACTGCAAATTTTATGGTGTTATGATCGGACGTGACAACATTCCTGTCTACTTCCCAGTCTTGGATCCTGGACAGAATGTTGGTACTGCACGCTGTCACATCAACGATGCTAGTGTATAGCTTGCCTCCCCGGTATGTCTCGAATGTCGGAGTGTATCCAACATTCAAAACATTCAGGTCTACCTCATTGAGGAAGCTATGGTAAGCTACCCCCCTGTGGTTCTCCGATCTGCTTCCCCACCAGTAGCTCCAGGCATTCACATCCCCTCCCACGATGTAGCTGTCTGTACCCAATCCAAGCATGATCTCCTTTGTTTTGTCAATGTATCCCTCCAAGTCTTGGTCGGGCTCGAAATAGACCGAGATTACTCCAACTGATACATTACCAAACTTCAGAAGTGCCGCCGTGATGTTCTCCGTGACCAGCTGTGGGTCGTGTTGCACCTGGACTCGATCACCCAGCACTACTATTGCTGACTTCACTGGTTTCGCGCGATTCTGTGTACACTGAATCACCTTGAAACCTTGTTGCGGCGTCATCTCTCCCTTTCCGCCCACATACGGTTCCTGTAGCAGTGCTACTTCGCAGTTTCCGTTCTGCATGGCCTGGTGGAGTTCAGCTGTTACCAGCTTGGACCGTTGCAGATTGACTTGCAGGAACTTTGTCTTGTGGGGGGCGGCGGGGGGGTTTTGCTTGTTGTTCGCCGGTACAACTGTGTCAACAACAGTATGCTACTCTCGACCGTGCTATGGTGTCCCATTTCTGACGTTCTTTGCAGTCGGGGCTAAACGCCTCGTGCTGTACCTCCGTTGGTTCCTTGCCTGCCCTGGTGCAGTTGATGCACTTTGGTGTCTCTGGATTTTCCGGACATTTGCCGGGTCCGTGGCAGGTCAGGCAGAAACGACAGTTGGTGCTCGCCTCCTTGCACAATGTCCTTGTGTGTCCATAGGCCAGACATTTAGAACATTGTACAAGGGGCGACTGGTCTTCCACTTTTTGCCTTTGGATGCCGATGTAGACTTTTCCAGTCTCCACAAACCTCCTCCAGACAGCCGGTGGGAGCTCAAACACCAGGTGACAGCAATGCGGGTTTCGAGCTTTCCTGCGGTACCGGAGTTTTATCTGAGCGGGGTCCACGTTTAGGCCTCCCAGTAAGTGGTGGTTTTGAGATAACAACATCTGCGGTAGGTCCTCGTCTTTAAGGTAGGTGACGACGTCCCTGACGCAGATTAGGGGGTTTCTCATTTGTGGGTATTCCGCGTTGAGTTTCCCTTCCGTTATCTTTCTGAGCATCTCGAGGTCTCTCTCGCTGGCACAGCTAACCACCACCTTTTGGTTCTTGGCCTTTCGTACCCGCTCGATCCTCAACCCGGTAGACTTCACGTCACAGACTTTGTTAAACTCCCGTAGGACACCATCGCTGGTCTTTGTCGGGTCCTTGGACGATAAGATCGCGGTGTGGTTGGGGGTGCCTGCCTGCTTCGGGAGCGCTGCCTTCTGGGCGTATGTGCTTGGGCCGTGGGCTATCGTTGTCCTCTGTTGCGTGACCTCCTTACTCACTTCACTCACCGACTGTTTAAGTTCGGCTAGTGCCATCTCCGTATTCAAGGTTGAGGCCGGGGCTGAGTCACGTTCCTTTTCGGTCTTTATTTCCTCCGTTAAGGTTCTGACGAGCGAGCTCATTGCCTTCATCCTCTCCCTGATGTCGGATAAGTCTTCCGATGGTTGTGTCGCTGTGTCGGGGTCTCGCTGGCTCTTAAGTTCCTCAGTGGAGTGCGTGAGGAGGTCAATCCGCTGCGTGAGCGTGCGGATGGCCTCCTTCAGCTCTGGGTCTTTTGGTGGCTGACCTTGTGTCTCCATTACCTTTGGCAACATTCCCTCGATGGTCTTCGGGATGGTTGCCGTGGCACTCGCTAGGGCGTCCATGGTCTTCCTCATTTGGTCTATCTGGTTAGAGACCATGTTCATGTGGACGGACAGCTTCGACACTTCTTCTGCCACTTTGCTGACGTTGGCTGGGTTTTCCTGGGCTCCGTTGCCTTTGCCTAGTTTCTCCACTGCCAATTTGACTTCTTCCACCGAGGTTCTTATTTCTCCTATTTTTTGGAAAGGAGTGGCCGTTTCGTAGCCCAGCCAATCCCTCACAGACTCTGTCTGCTGCAGAGTTCTGGTGGCCAGGTCTTTTAGCGCTCCCAATTCGGCTACCACCTCCTGCCTCACCGCCGCCATTTCCTTGGCGTGCTGCCTCTCCATCCGGACCACCTCTCTAGCGCTTCTGGACCTTTCGCGCTCGAGGTTGAACTTATGCCTTGACCGGGAGTCGGATAGCGACAAAGCTGTCTCATATAAGGTCTGCATGCAGTCAAGAGCGGTTGCTTTGCATTCCCGCTTCATCTTGCCCGCAGACTCCAGAGCGTCCTTGCCTTCCAGCAGTTTCGCATTAGCCAGCTTTGTCGCCATGTCCATCTCCACCCCCGGGCCCCTACCACTTCGCGGCACGAGGATGCTGACCCTACCGACTGATGACCCCGGGGACATCGAGGCATTGGAATAGCATTCTGAGTTCACTTCGTCTAGGTCTTGCCCGGATGTGCTATCCCCGACGTAGGACTCAATTCTTTCCATGTCCGCGATGTCATCGGGGTCCGGAGTGGGGGTGGCTGGCGCTGGATCTTTGGCCACCGCTGCCGCTGCTTCCTTTTGCAGGACTTTCTCCCTTAGCGATTTGACCGAAGAGGGGCCTTTTTTCGCTGCGGGAGGTGCCTGAGTCCTGCTCGTGGATTCGTCGGTCCTTGCTGCCTTCTTTGTGGGGGGGGTGGGCTTGGGGGGCATTTTTATTAGGGCTATAAGCGGAGAAGGGGTTGGTTAGTGGGGGGTGGGGTGAGATTTGGAGACTTGAGCCAAAAAGTGGGAGGGGGATTTCCCCGCGGCGGGGGGGGGGGTTGGGATATGACGGAGCCAATTGTTATTATTTTCCCCGGCCCGTCGCAGCCGTCGAAGTCGATATTAGCGCTGTCAGCTGTATGAACCGCCAGCCACTAGAAACGAGGTCGACCGCCCGACGGGCGGCGCGTGGCGTCGCGTTGAATGATGCAATAAATTGACCTAGTTGCGTCGGCCGCTAGCTAGAGCTCTCTGCGCCGTCTATGACTGGGCAGCGAGGGGTCTACAACTGGTCGGATTAGGGGAGGTTGGGGGATGGAAATTTACAGAGAATCAGTTATCCCAGAACTAAATAAACTAAGCGTCTAAATAAAATTACAAAAATAAAAATAAATAAAAAATTAAGCTATAAGGCCCTGTGGAGTCTCTCTGGTTGCTCCTGGAGGGGTGGTACTTTGCTCCAGATGTTGATCGGAGCTCTGTGAGTCTTCACAGGGGTTGAGGGAAGGGGTGGGGTGGTTTGATGGGCGTAAAACATGCGTCGAAGTGCCCCGGTACAAAATGTATCGCTATTCCGATGGTCGGAAATATGGCGATAATCCGGCGATTCACCTTTAGCGGGATAGGGTGTGTATTGACTTACTGCGCAATCCTTGGGCAAACCTCGGAGCTGGAAAGATCAGGTCCTCGCAGATCTATTTCCGGCAAACTACCCCAGAACTCCGTCCGTCAACACACACTTTGAGTCACTATACACGGGCGAGAGATGGTCGAACACGTGAACCAATTTTGAAAACTTTTCACCCGCGTGTAGCCCGTAGTGCGCCGGATCACCTGGCACTTCGAACGATGTTTTACGCGATTAAAATATTTTTCCGATTATTTAAATGCGGAGCGACTCGGATTCGTGGCGCTCGCATAGGCGGACGGTTTGCGACTGGGTTTTTTTTTATTAAAATGTTTGAGATTCGGAGTTTTGAAATTCGTTATCGCTCTGTGCTAAACTTTTAGTAAACCGGTGGCCAAAAGGTAACGGTGTAGTATATTTTTGGAATTAGTTTATGGAGCCCTTTCATTTGATCCTACACTCACGATAGGTTTCTGAAAAAAGATCAATTCCCATACAAAAAATGGATGACATTATTGCTATGGGAATATTTTAAGAACTACCGCTCAAGATGAATGTTTTAACCTCAAGTTTTTCTTATCGTAGTGACTGATTAAATAATAAACTGCATTCAATCTACCTAACATTTTATAATCTCTCTGAATAATGATTAATTAATTATGAGAAGGAATGACGAAATATCGACCTATCGATAACTTAATGATATATGTGTGATTCAAACATTCAATCACTACCTAAATTATAGAAGTTTTGACGAACAGAAAATGCATAAAACACAAAATTACATGATATCTCGTATTTATTATAATGTGGATCATAATTACCTGTGAAATGTCTCATTGTTTCGATTATTCCTGTGATTCACTTCGCAATCGGGTACTACACAGCACACCATTGTTGATTTTAACACGACCCTTAATCAATTTACATAAATAATAATATAAAATACTGAAGGACGCTGTCGCCAGTGTCGGCTGGTGTGACGCCGTGTGACACTGCGACCAACTGCGAGCTGCGAGCTCTCAAAATGGTTACAACGGTTTTTCTTTCGCTATCTCTTTCGCACTCGTATTCGTGCCGTAAGAGACTGCACTCTCGCTTGCACAGTAACTGTGTCTATTACGATTCTGCTTTCGCTATCTCTTTCGCACTCGCATTCGTGTCGTAAGAGACTGCTCACTCGCTTGCACAGTCACTGTCTATAACGATAGTATATTAATGTCTATGGTGCCGAGTGGAAAAAGGAAAGGAATAGAAAAGTCATACAATAAAAAATAAGTAGGTATGTACAGAGGCGAACCTATTCCTTTAAGGCATCTCTAAATCATTGAGAAATCGAGAAAAGTTAAAGGTGGTGCGTTGAGTACCTATTAGAAGTTTAGGTTAAATTTAAAATACTTATTAGTCACTAGATTCCATTTCACCTCGAGTGTAAGTGGTTGTTCACGCGGCAAACCGTCTCAAACGCGTAAGTGACCATGTTGAGAAAAGCACACGCGATCGAGAAGTTTTCGTGTTTGTAAAAATACACTACAGGCTCGGAAACTTCCACTCGAGGCACGCTTAAGCATGGTCACTAATACGTTATGATTCTGCCTTTTGGCAGACATATGTTTGACAAATAAAAATATTTGATTTGAAAATCGTTTCCCAACCGTTTAGCCTAACTTATCCTCGGCCTGATCAGTGTTTTAATAAAGGACACATTCTAATTGGTACTCTCTCAAATCTTATATGAGTTATATGCAATATTGTTCTTTATCTAGAGGACATCGGGCAGAAACCGAAAGTGTTGAAAAAATGCTTGAGCAGGACGAGTCTATAATACGATTCTACACAATGGCACCGAGTTTAATCCTGAAATATTTACAGTTACAGAATAAAAAGCGGGCTGGCAAATGAAATGGGAAACGATTCATTTTGCCAAGTAATTTTTGGTCAAAAGGCAGGATAGATTTCATATAGCTTCACGGATTAAGATCATGATCTTATCTTATCTTAAGATGAATCTCACCCCTGAGGAGCTCTTCTCAACCCTGAGACCGGGCTGGTCGCTCACCGGGTCCACTATTGGCACCTCGGGGCTGGCCTCCGCCTGCGTTTGAGACTGCGCTCCGCTGCTCGACTGCGAACTCTGCTCTGACTCCAGCGCGGGGGGAGGGTCTGCGGGGAAAGTGGTGTTTTAGAGTCCCACCAGCAAGTGGTAAACCCCGGACTTTTGTGGCAATGACGTCACAATAGGGTAGTTTGGGGAGTAAATGGATGAAAGATAAAGATAAAATACATTTATTCAGAAAGTAGGCCGCACGGGCACTTTTACACTTCAAGAAACTCTATGTTTTCGTATATTACTGTTAACCATACATTTGTACATTTAACTGGCTTTGGTTTTTTCGGCCGCTCACTTTTAGTTCGTTAAAAGCCAGTTTAACGTACAAAGGTATGGTTTAAAGAAATATACAAAAAGATATTATTGATCAATTTACTACGTAATTTTTGTCGTGAATGCCTACCGAATAACCGAATGAAATCTATTAACTCTTTATTCGAATTTATTCGTTCCATTTACTCCCCAAACTCATCTACTGTGACGTCATTGTTAAGTGACACAAAAAAAGGCGGCAAATTCAAAATAATCACTTGGCTGGTAGCACGAAATGCATAGCAACTGAATAGGTAGTAATGTATAATGATCAACAACGTAAGAGTTGACGCACGCCATGTTAATTGTGTCCTGCTGTACTCATAATGTGATAGCTTGTTTCATTTGTGAAAAAATCTATTATCACCAATCGCTGCGCGGACTTTAAAAAAAATTTTTGTAAATTAAAACCTTAGCGACTAGCTACGTTTATAATTTACATACATGGTGGAAGGAGACGAAGGCAAAAGCCCTTAAAGAAAATACAATAATCTTTATAAATACTTCTTTATCTTTACATTTAAAAAAAAAAATTATTATGGCATAGAGAAGGCAAACGAGCACACTGGCCAGTGGCCACCTGATGGTAAGTGAAAACTGTGACCCATAGACATTCGCATTCACAAGACTGCAAGCCTAAGACTGCAAATGCGTTGCCAACCCTGAGGACTAAGATGGAATCATTTCATTTCATTTCATGTTAGCCGAAAGACGTCCACTGCTGGACATAGGTAGGCCTCCCCCCCAAGGCTCTCCACTCAGATCGGTCTTGTGCTCGCATCCACTAAGATGGAATGCCTCTATGCTATTCATTACACCGGCTGTCTTATCCCCAAACGGGAACACAACAATGCGAACACTGCTGTTTGGCGGTAGGTTAATGGATAAGATGGTGTTAGCGATCCGGACGGACCCTGCACAAGGTCCTTCCACCCGCAAACAAACATAGTATAAAACAAAGTCGCGCCCGCTGTATGTGCGCTTAGATCTTTTTAATTACGGAACGGATTCTAATGCAGTTCAGCGATAGATACAGTGATCCTAGAGGAAGGTCATCATGTCAGCCGAAAGACGTTCACTGCTGGACATAGGCCTCCCCCAAGGCTTTCCACTCAGACCGGTCTTGTGCTTTTCGCATCCACCGCGGTCCCGCGATCCTGACGAGGTCGTCACTCCATCTTGTTGGAGGCCTACCTACAGCTCGTCTTCCGGTCCGCGGACGCCACTCCAGAACCTTCTGACCCCATCGGCCATCAGAGGAAGGAAGAATTAATTTTTACAGCGCCGAAATAAATTGTTTGACATAAGGTCCTTTGACCTTAAATATTATGATAAAGCAACAATTACAGAAACACTTTCTGACGCTCAGTTAGTCGTTATACTTAGTTAATTAAATTATATAAGTTAGTTTAAGTTAGTTTAGGTCTTACATATGTGTGCATTACTTTATTGTTTTAGTGTTTATTTGGTTGTGACACTGTTGTGCGTGTCACTAAGGTATATGTTTCTTAAATTATATGTATTTGTGAGTTACTGTAATCTCTATTTAAGTTACTATCAGAATTGTTAGCTGTTGGTTCTCCTAAAATAAATATAAATATATAAACTTAGGTGCCTATGTTTAAATATAAAAAATTAGGTAGGAATCGAATATACTCCTTAAATGCTGCTTTTCTTCTTCGTCTTAAAAATTACTTAATTTTCAGTGAACGAAGTGATACGTGATTAAAGTTTTCTAGTAAAATCAGTGAATAAATCACTGTAAATGTGACGGTCACTGTTAAATGTCGAACTCCACAAACCTTTCCGTTATAGCACAATAGACCTTTATACGGATGCCAAAGTTCCTACGGTGCGCCAGCTGTATCTCAGAAAAGTCATGGTGGACCACAGCAAGAAATACGATGGAAACTTCAACGCAGACACGCGACGACGGCAACGGTGGAAAACCCCTAAGTACCACTCCAAATTTGCCCAGCGTTTTAGCCCAGTCATTTCCCCGTTACTTATACCTTCAATAAATCATATAAGGCTACCAGACCACCCCATAGAAAATTAGTAACGCAGTGGCTCATGCAATACAATTACTACGAGACTGAGCTGCTTCTGACTGTGGCCAAATAGCAAACTCAAACAAGTAGGGTTTTGACTTGGGGGCTTTGACTTTATTACGTATTAATAAATTACGACTGTCACCCATTTTACATATTAAATGCCGAACTAAAATATATTATCATTACCTTACCACACACACACGCACACGCACACGCGCACGCACACCCTCACGCACACGCATGCGCACGCGCACACACACACGCACACGCACTATGTAGGAAGGCATTGTATCAAAGTATTGTAGTTGCCTCACTGGGTCCTATAACCCAGGGAACCCTAGCTCAGGACCCAAAGCCTTGATCTATTTTTAACGTGTTTTTGGTATATAATTATATTTCATATTAAATTGGCAGAAATACTATATTTGATAGTGCGAATAAAAAGCAATGATTATGTATATTCGTATAAATTATGAGTTTTAAAAGCGATTTATATGCAATTTAACTAAATTATAGTGGATAAATTATATCTAAACAACCGGGATACAACTTGATCACTTCTCATCTGTAGTTATTTTATTGAAAACCGCCTGAATTGGCCAAATCTATGATGACGTCACAAGTCAGTAAATAGCATCTGTCAATCATTCATGCCGTTCTTACGGTCATTGGTGGCGCGCCAAGTATTTGATTGTAATGTTTCCGGTCTCGACGACAGCAATAAGATGGCAGGTATATTTCGTGACTTATCCAAAGCCTTTGATGTGATAAACCACGAAATGCTTTTAGATAATTTGCACTGTTATGGTATACATGACACCTCCCATCGCCTATTTCGTCAATTTTACGGGACCGGAAACAAATCGTCAAATTGTCTGCAGGTTGCAGGAGGCTGGAATCCGACGCTGGTACTGAGAGAATAGGGATTCCTCAAGGGTCTGTCCTAGAGTCAACCCTAGTCTTAGCTTTAGTAAATGATCTTCCGACCAGCATCACGGCCGGTTCAGTCCTCATAAGCCAAAAGGTGTTATCTCAAATTCAATAGCCAAAGCAGATGCAGTCCTCTCCCATTAGTAATGAGGTTGCAATTGCTACAGGGGTTTCGTTTGAGGTACCGATTTTTGTCTTAGCAGGGCAGCCAGAGTCTCTGTGCATTTCACTGTCGTAGTGGGCGCACGCACGGACGACCAGGTCGTTGGGAAAATTCATGACGAATGTGAAGTAAAATAATTGTAACCTGAAATTAAGTATAGTAAGCTTAAACTTGCACTGTAATTTTATCTCATGTGTGCAGTCACTGAAAAAGGAAAATACATACAAATCCATTTTTAAGCATGAAGCACATAACATTTTTACGTCGTAACGTCTACCTGCTGGTCAGACGACATGTCATAATTCAATCATAACAATGACATTGCAAATGCATTGCCAACCTCGAGTATTAAAATCGACTGACATAAAACTAGGGTAGTTGAAAGAACTACACATATTGCAAGATAAACAATATATTTTAATTTAACGAAAATGTAGTATTCTTTTTTTCTTCCTTAGATTTTAATTCCACATACCCAATAATATGGGGTCGTCGCTTATGGCTGCTTTTATTTCTTGCACTGTTGCAGTGGCATTACTAACATCACATTTTCCCCTGCTATCTTGCTGGCAATGAAATTTAGAAGGCAAAGCTCCATCTACCATTATGATTCTCTGGCTAAATCCCATCTTGTACTGATAGTAGTTTGACATGTCTTTCTCCATCTGTAATTAAATATGAAAGTTATTTTATAAACAAATGGTAACATTTACTGTAAGGTCGTTTTTGCAAATTTCGGGGCCTATTTAGTACTCAAATTCAAATATTTATTATGCAAGTAACACTAAAGGGCTGTAACTTTAAAGTTAGAAGAAGACAGCAGAATTGTGTTTGTTGCTCTAGAACTGAAGTTAAAGTAAGACAGCAGTCAACTTCTGTAATTTTCATCGCTAGTCTATTTCGCCCATAAGGCTGAGTATCCACCTGAGCTATGCGAGCATCTGACTCTGTTAGTGCTAGAATTATAAGCTCAATCAGATTCGTAAAATAAATCATTAATCTATTATCCCCTACGTAGTCCCTTTCTGTAAGATGGCAACGTCACAATGACAGATAAGAACAAAGCATATTTCAAGAACACTTTAGCTGTTGCGCATTTATGAATAAGAGGGTACGTCTTTACGATTATTAATAATAAAATGTTTACTTACATCGAAGTGGTCCTCACAGAAGAAAACTACTGAATATTCCGACATATGATTACTAGGATCTCTTCGAGCAAGCTGCAACCACTTTTTGCGCATTTTGTCGTTTCTTGGAACACACACAAATAGTTTTTCCGGTGTCTTTATCGACGTATTTGTACACTTTGGCACTAAACAGTACTTGTAGCTCATTTTTTTGGTAAATCGCGGAAAAAAAACACAAATGCCAAGGAATCCGAGAACCTGAGAGTTGACGTGACGTTTGTTTGTTTACTGACAAGTGACGTCATTGATTCCTGTTCGACGCCATATTGCCCAAGATAGCGTTGTGGCGGTTTATTTGAAAAGTGATTTTTTATTTGCTTTTTTTTTACATGAAATGCATGAAAGATTAAAAATTACCAATTTAACGTATGCAACGACGGTGGACGTGTGCATTGAAAATACTGTTTATTTTGTATGAAACTTTAAAAATCGAGGTCTTACGTAGTTTATTAAAGTTGTAGAACAAAAGGAGTTCCATTTGGGAAGAAGAATCGATACGTAAATATATTTGTACCTACATTATTTGAAACATTAAAACTTTCAAAAATATGTAAACACGACTCTGCTGCGAGGGAACAAGGTTGTATATAAATATTTGTGACCGTACCAGGATACCAGGCAATGATAAGCATTTCTGTAGGGAAATGAATACATATGCTCATGCTCATAGAAAACATCGAAGACTCAGAAATAAATATTCATGCTGATCACACAAACATTTGCTCTTACTGGGAACCTAACCCGGGACCGCTAGCTTCGTGGGCAGGGTCACTATACAGTGTTTACCGGATTTATACTGCCCTCCTTAGAAAAAAGGGCGTCGAATAGAACCACGTATATATTAGTGACTTTATTGCTTAAGATGGAGGCTTTTAGCTTTGACTATCAAGTTGCACATGCGTCCTTTTTATTTAGAAGGGCAGTATATTGGAATCCCTAATCGTCATTTGTCCTAATGTATTGCTTGTCCGAATTTTCGTTTATCCTAAAGCCTTTTTTTGTGTTGTTATAATACAACCCTAACCTTACCTAACCGCAGGTATTGTTGGAAAAATTAAACAGTGATCTGACTCAACTGAAAGCCAGTTTATGACAAACAAAAATTAGGGCAAACGATGAATTAGAACAAACAAACGAGGTTTCCAAAGGACACTCGTCACTTCCAACTAGGCTAAAGATGTCGTATTCTACTCCACAATAATAAAAGTACCTCGATTCCCCAAAATAACCCCATTCCTCTTCTTAAATCGATCCAACCACCCAGAACTGGCCAGAAAGTCGTCGTTCCCCGTCATCTCCTTATGTATTGTCCTCGCCTTCACCATCATAAGAGACCCTGATATGTGGTACAGGTGTCTTTCTTCCAAATACCAAGCGTACAGTTTCTCTTCTAACTCAGGGTGCTCTGGTGTTCTTAGGGTCTTCCTCTGGGATTTAAAAGGCATGATGGCAGCTTTCTCTATGCCCTCTCTATTCCTGAAGATGTCGTATATCGTTGAACGTCCTATGCCATATTCTAGCGATAAGTCTTGATAGCTGTCACCTCGGTCAATGCGTTGGATTATTTCGTTCTTGTCTTTCAATGTTAGGGTCAGCTTTTTGCGTTTCAGGCGGTTCGTCGACATATTACTTTGCTAATATGCTGTGGGACTATTGATTGTCCATATTTGTAATTGTTTTGCTGTGTCAAATTAGGTTAAGTATAAAACTCTGGATATTCTCATACGAAATAAGATCAATGTTACATACAGGGTTGTGTAATGTAGTCAGAGGTTAACAATCGACCTGTAAATAGACAAGCCTTTGCTCTATCTAAAGTTCTGAACAGCCTGTGTCTTGTAAAACTCTAATTTTCATTATTCTCCCCTTTTTAACATTTTATTAACTACATTTATGGATAACTACACTCAAGAGCAAAAATACCGGGTCAGAGTGCGTTTTTCATACAAACGAGACTATTTAAAAGCCTTGGTTCCTCGCCAGGGGTTGTGTTGAGTGAGGTCTAATGTTGGATAGTCCCAGGTTCAATAGAGGAGGTCAAAAGTTCTTAAGATACCTAACTGATCGCACAATCAGTTTACACCACAGCGAGAGAATTTGGGTCAACATTTGGATTTCCTTACATTTTATGGCCATTTTACGTTTTTCTGAACATGCACTATTACGGCGTTAACCGCAGATTCATTCAGTTGGGTACCCTAGGCACTGTATCGATGCTTGGGGTATTCATCATCAGATTTCACTAAAAGTATTCCCTTGCGAGTAACCAAGGCTTCGAAATAGCCTCTTTAGTATGAAAAACGCACTCTGACCCGGTATTTTTGCTCCGGAGTGTATTATTGATTTGATTCGCATTTTTTCGTAAATGTTAAAGTTCCTAGAAAATCTTGAATTTGATAAAAAACTTGATCGTACGTACTTGGAAGTAGGGATGTTGCGGATTCGGATATTTCGAGACTCACATCCGAACATTTGGATACGGATTCATTTAAAATGGTAAGAACTTACCTGGAACATGTTTTTTTCCTTGCAATTGTTTTTCAATATCAGATGTAAACAGGCTGTATTGCTCCGGGTGCATTAATTTAAGGTGATTCTTTAAAGACGTGGTCGTACGTCCCTTCCGAGAATACATTTTACTACACATTTTGCACTGCGCTTTTTCACGGTCATTGTCATCTACTTTAAAATAATTCCAAATTATACTTTGCGTCGGTGGCGGCATTATTCACTATTTATATGATTATTCGCGGCGAAACCCCGAAACACTTTGAAACTAAATGGATCAAAGGAGATATTGTGATTTCATTACAACAGGGCCTTGATTCTACGGTAAAAACGACATGCCTTTGACCTGTTAACATATTGTCAACGTTGTGATAGCTCTTAGAGTCTGGCAAATGAAACATGATAATGAAAAAATGGCAACACTGTAGTGTCGTCCCTTTCAAATCAATCTAAGAAAAAGGGACGACACTACAGTGTTGCCATTTTTTCATTCTCATGTTTCATTTGCCAGACTCTATTTACTTGACAGTAATGGCGGCCAAGTTTAAAACAACATCATAACACGTCAAAAGCGATATGACTTTACCGTGTTGAATTAAAGGCCCTGCGGCTTAATATTGTTGCGTTTATCGCGTGACAAAATGTGAATAAAGCATCCGTCACTCTCGTACTTACGTGTCGAAAAGTGACGCATATTATATCCACATTTTACCACGCGGTAAACGGAGCCGTATTAGGCGCCCTCTGTTGCCGATTAAAACAAAACAATCTATACCTCATCCACGATAACGAGCTAATATAGCGGCCTCTCTTTCACAATTTTGTATGCAGATGAAAAGGACAGAAAAGGGCAGTGGGCGTAAACAATTGCACCTCGCTGTCCGGCTCGGCTTACATGCCGTCGCTTGGAATATTTTCACTAATTATATTTTATATTTATATTCATTATTTTCTTAACGTTTAGTTTTGACTGTTGTGCTTTTAACATGTTTTGTAAATAAATAACCTTTAATTGACTTAAGATATGCAGTTGTAAATATACCCGGTCTTTATTTATCTACAGATTCTTAAGTTAATACAAATAACTCACCTGATGGATTCTTCAAGCCAGAAGATAAACCATTCATCATTGCATGTCCTGCATTCTGGATCGTGGAGTCAATCCAAACTGAACTATTGGTGTGACCCTCGTTTATCCAAGTTTCATCTAAACAGTTTTTGTTTTTTTCCGCTGCTCTCGCTTCTTTTATAGCTTTTAAATCATTTCTCCTCCAATTTTCAAGGTCTTCTCTGTCAAATGTAAAGCCCATGTGCCTTAATAACTTATGAAGCGTAGACCGCTTATAATTTTGTAACGTAGTATCGCCGTTGACTACTTCCAAAATTTTGTCCAATGTCGGAATTTCATTCCGAAAAAAAAACTCGTGCACTTTTCTTCTCAGAGCGTTTTCAGTAAAACTGTCCAACGAGGTCAGCACATTCTTTCGCTGTCTCTCTTTTTTCGGAGATTTAAGGACATTCGTCGTTCTTTTTTCTTTGACAATTCTTAACACTGATACCCAATGGATACCTAGCGTAGTCGCAACAGTTTTCGCAATTTCATTGTGCGATGCACTTGGAGCCTCTTCGACAGAGGTGTCGAATAAGTTGCATATCATCACTTTTTCGTGTGATAAAAAGGGCTGCCTCCGCCTCTTCTTAACCGCGATTGGTGAAGTTGCCATTATAATTCACAACTGTCCAAAATAGTCCAAATCACTAGCCGAGTCACAGATTAAGCAGGAAACAGTCCAAAAATACACAAGCCGAGTCACACAGTAAGCTTCAGGGAAGTCCAGTAAACAAGCCGAGTCGCAATGTAGGCAGAAGATAATCCAGTAAACGGGCCGAGTAACAGAAAAACAATAGGTACACAAACAAAGGAGAGCAATTAGGAGCGTCCGCACGGTACAATAGACAGAGTAGACTGGTCATGTAAACCCACCCTTTGCACGTGCATCGCCCTTATCGCTGACCAATCACGTGCAACCTGCGTTTTCTAGTATTAGCTCGTTATCGTGGATGAGGTATAGTCAGTTCTTGACGCGGGTGCCGTGCGGCGAGGCACACAAACGAAGCGACTGTTATTGGTTAACCAATCAAAGTGCTAAACTAACACGCAACACTAGAATCTGAAGCACGTGCTCTCGCTGGGTTCTTGCAGCGACTTACACGGATCGGCAGCCGCGCATAAGAGTAAGCTTCGCGCAAACGTGGATCTTAAATTAATGCGGAAGTTCTGCAACATCCCTACTTTAAAATTATATGGTAAGTAAATGGTAAGTATAGTATTGTGGGTTCACTATCAACTTACAATTATAACATTTAAAGCAGTATAAATAAGGTAGGTTAAAATAATTTTGTGAGAAAGTGGACAGTGTGAATAGCCTTTTTTGAATTAAATCGATCCCTGCACTTAGATTATAAAAAGCAATGAAAATAAGTATTGAAAATAGGAAAAAGAAAAATCACTGATGTTTTGTATGAGAACCCAAACTTGACATCCTAGACCTTGACAACCGTAATGTTTATTATTTTTTGTAATTATAAAAGTTCACGTTCGTTATTATGAAAATAGAACATTATTACAGCTACCTAGTTATCTCTAACATCGTTATTCTATCGAGGCAAAAAGGTAGGCAAACTAAATACTTAACGGATAGTTATGGATATGTCGCGAACTTTAACTGCGGTAGGTACTTCAAATAAAGACCTTCTATTTATACGTTTGCTTTGCGACTTGGTCCGATAGGTAGGCATGTTATAAAACACCATCCGCCATCTCCGGTACTCTGCTCGTTTTTTTTTTATGGCATTGAGAAGGCAAACGAGCACACAGGCCACCTGATGGTAAGTGGAAACTGTGACCCATAGACATTCGCATTCACAAGACTGCAGATGCGTTGCCAACCCTGAGGACTAAGAGACGGCTGTCTTATCCCCAAACCGGAACACAACAATGCGAACACTGCTGTTTGGCGGTAGGTTAATGGATAAGATAGTGGTAGCGACCCGGACGGACCCTGCACAAGGTCCTACCATACCCGCTTGAAGACATTTCTTCTCTTTTACCGACCGTAGGTTGACAATTGAATTTGGTTAGCTTACACTCTTAACTCATCCCGTAATTTTATATCCATGCAATTTACCATGTGTGAATATAAAAACAAAAATTAAAACATTATTTAAGTATACTAACTTACTTTTAAACAATCAGGGTCAGAGTGTGTTTTTCATACTACAGAGGCTATTTCGAAGCCTTGGTTCCTCGCCAGGGAATGCTTTTAGTGAAATCTGATGATGAATACCTCGAGAATCGATACAGGACTTCCAGAGTGCCTAGGATACCCCAACTGAATAATTCTGCGGTTAACTCAGGAGTTGAGCATGATCAGAAAAACATGGCAATAAAATGTAAGGAAATCCAAGTGCCGACCCAAACTCTCCCGCTGTGGTGTTAACTGATTGTGCGATCAGTTAGGTATCTTAAGAAATTTTGACCTCCTCTATTGAACCTCGCAGCATCCACCATTAAACCTCACTCAAAACAACCCCTGCCGAGGAACCAAGGCTTCGAAATAGTCTCGTTTGTATGAAAAACGCACTCTGACCCGGTATTTTTGCTCCTGAGTGTATAAACTATACCTAACCACGGCTTTAATAAGAGTCTAACACAACATTACAAAACATGATCCGCAGTCAGAATAGGATGGAAAACCACTGTTCACTGTCACTTTTAACATGTCAGTCAATGTCCATCATCGCGATAAATATTAATTACTTATTAACGCGATAAATGTAAGTGTGTGTACACTTGAACGGTTAAATATACAGTTTGAAAATATACCTAAGTGTGTAAAACATTCGTGGAGCATTTTTAGTTAATTGATATGTCCCACGAAACGTCAGTTACTGACATAGCCCGAAGAATAGCTAAACTGAAGTGGCAGTGGGCGGGGCACATTGCTCGCAGGACTGATGGCCGATGGGGTCAGAAGGTTCTGGAGTGGCGTCCGCGGACCGGAAGACGAGCTGTAGGTAGGCCTCCAACAAGATGGACTGACGACCTCGTCAGGATCGCGGGACCGCGGTGGATGCGAAAAGCACAAGACCGGTCTGAGTGGAAAGCCTTGGGGGAGGCCTATGTCCAGCAGTGGACGTCTTTCGGCTGACATGATGATGATGATGATGACGAAACGTCATTTTGTAATTTGCTCCAAATTAGGTCACTTATAGTTGATCATAAATACGTTTAGTGTTCCTAATATCCGCCAGGTTAACGTGAGATTACCAGCGACGTGGCAGCCCAAGGCAATTTGACGACACGTCATTAGCTCTTGGTTGGTAGTGCTGCCTACGAACCCGTATGGGCAGATATTTGCGGGATGAGCACGGTTTTTTGTTTCCGAGTTTCGGATGTTTTCTATGTACTAAGTATGTAGGTATTTCTATGTTTAAGTTAATTTATCGTTGTCTAGTACCCATAGTGCAAGACTAGAGCTTTGTTTGGGACTCGGTCAATGTAACTATAACCTGATAAGTATGTCATAGCTGAAAAACGTGTTAACCTCTCTCTGCACACGATACTAAAGAATGATGGGCAAAAATGTATGGAACCCAGCCCAATCGTCAATATAATTATAACTTATGTAAGCTTATTTATCCCACTATTTGCTGTAATTGTTGTAAATAGTAAAATCAGTCAAGCGTGAGTCGGATATACGGCTAATAGCATTGCAACGCATGCGGGGCACAGCTAGTGTAGTAGTAAACGTTGTGTGTGTGAACATTTGAAGGCTGATAACTCTCTTCTCCGGGGTTTTTGCAGTTTGTTCCTGTATTAGAAAATGATGCTTATTATATTTTGTATTTTTGCAATTTGGCACCGAACACGACTTGCGACAAAATACTCATTATGTCACAATCATTGTGCCTAAATAACTAAAATAGAGACTAGGGTAAACCACACTGTTATTGCCCGCGACCAGAGATTGCACACTACATTTTTTAAGGTTCCGTAGTCAAACTACCCTTATAGTGTCGCCATGTCCGTCCGTCCGTCCGTTCGCAGCCTAGCTCAGAGAATCTTAGTACTAGAAAGCTGTAAATTGTCGTGAATACATATACATATTTGTCACGCCAGCAAAGTGGTGACATAAAATCTGGAAAACTATTTTTTTTAGTGTACCTCCCCTACACGTAACCTCGTGATGTTTTTTTTTTCTCGCCTTTGATAGTGTGGTTGTCGTTGGATAGGTCTTTCAAAAAATATTGTGGGTTAGTAAAATCAATTTTTCGATTATGAAATATTACGCGTTAAAGGGCTAATTTTTGTTAGAGTCAAGTGTCCCCTTCCAGCCAAAATTACAATAGGTACTAAAAATCAAAAAAATATCTTAAACGAAAGCACATAGTATAATGCATTTGATAGGAAAACTATCACGACTATGTATACTTCATTGGTTCTTGAGTTACAAACGGTTTAAATGTTTATACCTACCGAAAACTTATTTGCGGAGTTGGTAAACTGACCGCGATCTAGTCGATGTATGGGGATAACAGTTTCCCAACGGCAAAGTTAAGTTTGTCGCGAGGTCCATTTGACTGTAGTTGTTTATTTGTTTGATTGTATTTGATTTGTTTGTTGTTGTGGCTTCGGAACCCTACACTGAGCATGGTCCGACATGCTCTTGCCCGGTTTTTTAGACACTGCAATCACTAAAAAATTTTTTTCAACACACTTGCTCAAAACGACCTTTTTATTCCACCGATTTTTGGCTCATAAACCTAGATATTAAACACGCGTGCTTTTTCAGTATATTACGCACAAGTGCCTTTAGTTTATTAACCCAAACAATTTACATTTGTAGCCTAGTACCAAGTTGTAAGTACGAAGAAGAAGCGATATAATTTAGTCGGGTTATAGGTACCTTTTTTTTTCTTAGCAACAAACAGTTTTTATGCGGCAAATAACATTATCTACATATTTATTTCAATAAATTGGTGAAATCAGCTTTATTACTAAAAAATAACTCAAATTCATTAAAATCATTTAATTTTTTCTGTAATTTGTATTTTTTTTCGCAAGTGTGTTGAAAAACGTCGTATGTAACACGTGTGCCTGTGACCATAATATACGCGGCTTTCTTGTGGCATGTGGCACACAATAGCGCCTTGTATACAATGGTCAACTTAGCACACTTGTATCATAAATATCATAATGTACTATTGCTACACATACGTGTAACAAGCAGTAACAATATATTTCTACGTAAACATTTTTTTTTTTCTGTAATTGCAGTCTCTAAATAAAGTGGGTTATCACTGGTAGCGGGCACGAACAGTATGGTTTACCCTATTTCTTGCTAATTATGATCTTTGTTTGCTACATCAATGACGTCACAGAAGATGGCGGGTCGTGTTTTTAATGAAAGCAGACTTATTTTTTTAAATTTAAATAGCCTGTTACAATCGCCATCTGTTATGTTAGTTAGATACTTACGCAATACTGCCTACCGATGTAACTACCTACCTGTTTTCTTTTCGCTCTAAGCTCTAATTTATACTTAAGTCATTAGTTGTTAGGTAAGTACACAAAACTACCTACTACGTGCTTTTACGTAATTGTCCTATTGTCTCTATACAAAGTATTATCATTGTCAAGGTGAATAGGAATGTCAGTCAAGTTATTTAACATTAAAATCGTCATAAATAAATTGAGTTCATTCACAAACTTCACTTTGGTTCACAACAACCCACTTCAGTCCAAGCACAATCCAATAGATGGCGCACTCAACACAAAACAAAGACTTATTTTTGCCCGACGGCGACGCTGTGGCACGAAATCGAAAGCAACTTTATGCATAAAATATCTCTGCGTTTAGTCTTTTAAAAACTAACGTTTTGACGACTCTGCACATCTTATGTGTCTTTAATATTAGAAAGTATTTATTAATAATAACGTTTAAAGTGTTATTAATTTAAAATTGGGCAGTCAATTTTGGAAAAAAAGCGACAAAAACTGACGTACTCTCACTCTAACACCACCGTGAATACTGAATGCGATGCGAGCGATCGAAACTAGTCCCCTAGCCTCGTGTCGGATTAACCGAGTCGGAACAGCGAACAGCGTTTATCTCTTTCCTTCGTACGACGCTGGCGTAAGAGTGAGAAGACCGACGGTAGGTTTGGTAGTTCTGGCTGTCGGATAAGAGGTTAAATTGCCGTTTAGTTTATTCTTGGGCGCTTGTGTATGCACAATAGACGATCATGAGCAACGAAGTTACGCGTTAGAGAAAGATACAAGTATCATGCTTTTCACTCTGATATATGTGTAATTAACGTTCAACACACGTGCATAAACGTGTCATGAACTTTATTTCACTTAGTTATTTCAACACACGTTTTACCCCAGGCTTCGAACCTACGACTCCGGGTGCAATGTGCTAGAACCATTGGACTAGGTAGATAGAAACAAATATTGCAACTAAATGTTAATCATGTGGCTATCCAACGGTTAAACAATAAAAACCATCGAGGCTATCCGACGTAGTTGGCTAAGTGGCAGTGACCCTGCCTATAAAGCTAGCGGTAGCCAGGTACGATTCTTTGTAAAGGCAAATATTTGTGGGATGAGCGCTAGAATTTGTTAACTACTCAGTTTCGACTATTTATTTCTCTATAGAACCTTGTCACATAAAAGCTACGATTAATTCCCATGTAATTTCAATCTCGTCACTTGACGCTTTCATTATGTCAGGGTTCCATAGTAGCATAACAATTAAAGGGTATCCTGCCTTTTCGCCGAAATACGTTTGGTCGAATGTATCGTTTCCCAACCGTTTCATTTGGCAACCTACTTTTATTTTTGTAACTGTAAATATATCAAGATTTATTTCTGTACCTTCGTGTAGAGTAGACCCTATAGGTTATGTTAGTTTTTATAAAAACCCTGAAATATTTACAATTACAGAAATAAAAGTGGGTTGGCAAATGAAACTGTTGGGAAACGATACTTTCGACCAAACGTAATTCGGCCAAAAGGCAGAGAACCCAATTAAAGTCCTCGACGATACAAGTATGTTTGTCGTTGTCTCTTACCCATATTGCAAGCCTAGTTTGGGGCTAGATTAAGTCAGTTTCTGTGAGATTATTCACGATATTATTAGTTCACTCCGGGGGCTTATTGCCGGGTTTATTTATTTATTAAAATACTTTATTACACAAAATTAAATTACTGTAGACTTACGTCTACAGGCGTAATTAATGCTACAAGCTACATTACTCGGGGACAGGGAAACCCCTTTATTTGGGTCTATCAATCAGGTACAACATCATATGCTCTCCCTATCGATAGGCTTACCCTAATGATATGGAAACTGCTTCGAACTAGTTTTTCGTATGGGTTTCGAATTTAAGCACTTACATTACGTTAGGGTTACCCTACCCATTCTCACTCTCCGTTGACTCTGTTTCGCAGATTCGCGTGATTGGTTGGTTTCAAGCCTATGCAAAAATATTTTGCATGGACTGCGCGTAGAGATTAAAACAGTTATATTATCGTCGAGGACTTTAATTGTTATGCCATTATGGAACCCTGTCATAATGACAGCGTCAAATGGCGATATAGAAATTACATGGGAATTAATCATAGATTTTATGCGACAAGGTTCAATAGTTGTTCATCATTTAAAGTCCGTGACCGTACGTATAGAGAAATGGAAATAGTTTTAAGGAATTGGTAAGCGCTTAGTCGAATTAATTGTATCGTATGGGATAGCTTTTCATTGGGGTAAGTCGAAGATATGCTTATCGCATCGTTAGGGTTTGTAAGAACCAATCAATTATATACCCTAACGAAAACCCTCTAAAGTAATATTTCCACCAAACGGCCCGCATCGGATCGGATCGGAAAGAATTTTATAGTCTTTAAACGATACTGAATCATATGTGTACTGTTTTTAAGTCTACATTAGCTCGACCGCGGGCGTCTTCCGCGACACGCGTACGTCGCCGTAAGTATGCCGCGACGCGCGATCGGCTCCGTCATAAGTAGACAATAATAATTTCAATAGAGCCGTACGGCTGCCGCGGCATCCGTACGTGTCCTTTCCGATCCGATGCGATGCGAGCCGTTTGGTGGAAATCATCCTTAAAGGGTCAGCGGTTCCAGTCCCTGTCTACTAGTCAACCTTAGGGTGAAACAGAAATCATACAGTAAGTAGGTGGAATAAATCTACCTCTGTGGATACATCATCCGTCACTGTCACACTTATGTATTTGTCGGAAAGTGACGGACGTTTGCTATTGTTGATACGAAACAAAAGTCTTTTGTGATTTTGAACTTGTGACGGCTATAGCCGTCGTGGCGTCAGTGGCGCGACTCTCAGCTAACGTCCAGAGCCGTCTGCGGCTTTGAAAAGTTAAAAACAAAAAGGTCAAGTGCAAGTCGGACTCGCGCACCGAGGGTTCCGTATTCAAGATAATAATATCCTTGGCATCGCAAAAGAGAATCATCATCATCATCATCATCATCAGCCCGGGGGCGTCCACTGCTGGACAAAGGCCTCCCCCAAAGAGCGCCACAAGTCACGGTCTTGAGCCGCTTGCATCCAGCGAAGAATAGAATACTTTTACCAATTTACTTTTATTTGTTATGAACTTTATTTTCTGTCCCTTATTTTCTTTTTCCCATAAAATATAAGTTGTTATCTACACGTCGGAGAAAAGGGGGGTATTTTTTGTACCTTTTCGACAACATATAAAATCACAAATAAAAAAAAAGTATTTTAAATTTGCAGATAAGCCCTTTCATATTTTATGCCATTTGCTATAAACAAACCACTTTAATTGTTCAACCCCCCTTCTAGACTCCTTTTCAATAGTAGTATAGTTGCTGTGACATACAGACAGACAGACTACGAAGTCTCACCAAAAGGGTTCCTTTTTTACTATTTTGGTACGGAACCCTAAAAGTTAGTATACGTACTTCGTATGGCGCCCTTCGGCAGCCCGCCTGCCGCTTGGATAATGCTGACGATCTTAGGCGCCATTCCGTACAGGTTCCGGCCGCTGCCCTTGTCCTTGTTCCTGGTCCGCATGATGATGAAGGCCCGCTTGCGGAGGTCTCGCCATGTCTGTTGGGGAACGGAATCAGCTTGTCAGATACATGTCCACTACTGGAGACTGGGCTTACTCAAAGGTCTTCACCACAATCATGTCTGTGCTATTTTTGTTCAGTAACTTTCAGGCCTTATCAGATCTTCGATGCTTGCGAAAAGCCTAGTGATCAAGGGTATAAGTCCAGTTAGCTCGTAATAAAACAGGGTATACTGTGGTCTCCAACAAGATGGAGTGACGACCTCGTCAGGATCGCGGGACCGCGGTGGATGCGAAAAGCACAAGACCGGTCTGAGTGGAAAGCCTTGGGGGAGGCCTATGTCCAGCAGTGGACGTCTTTCGGCTGACATGATGATGATGATATACATAAACAGAGTGTACCAGACTTATACCCATTTTCACTTGATCTTCGGGTGACTTATAAACTTTGTCACTAGGATCCCAGAAATATACTTATGTTAGAAAATAAATTTTAAAAATAACAAAAGCACATTCAAAAACGCAAAAAATAACTTCTTTTAAAATGGTACTATGTATCTATAGGTCAGTCAAACTGAAGTCGACCACTCACAATATTTTTAACCAAAACCCGGCTTCAGTTGGACTGTTCTTTAGGTACGGTCACGAGCGTTAATTGGGGACCCATTTTAAGAAAAATATGCATGAGGTCGTCAATGTCATTAGAAATGTCAAGTCATTTGTAACTTCTAGGAAACTCGACCTTATTGCTGTAGAATGTCAGATTGACTTTGGACCTAAGGTGGGTCCCAAATTTAATCTCGTGACTTTACCTGGTACCATTTAAATGAAGTAATTTTTTGCTTTCTTGAAGGCGGTTGTTTGTTTTTAAAACATTTATTTTATACTTTTTATTGAAAATAATAAGCTGTAATCTAGTTCCACTTCGTAGGCAACGCCGCGGCAAAACCATAGTGATTTTTTAAACCATTAAATGTTCTTCGCTTTAGTCGCTCTACTATCTTAATCGAGATATCTTATCGCCGTTGAAATCGGTACAGTTGAGGAGTTCCGGTAGCCATCTGTGGTCTTCATCATCAGTTCCGCTTCAGCAAATGATACTTTCTGAATGCAAATGCTGGAATTGTCAATAAAAATACTAAAATCGCTATTTGCCTACAATTTTTGAGGTCTCTCAATTCTTCACTGATTCCCTCATCAGATCCTGGTTTCCTTATCATGGAACCACCCTCAAGATTTCGCCCCTCCAACAAAAAGGAATCATCAAAATCAGTTCATAAACGTTGAAGTTATCCGCGAAAAACAAAAATAAAACGGTCGAATTAAGAAACACCTTTTTTTTTTGAAGTCGTTAAAAAAACTCAGCTGTACAAAGTGACAGCGAGGGTTCGAACGGGTACCTCACGATCACGAGTCGACCCCTAAGCCACTACTAGGCCATCGGCGCTCTTTTAGGCAGTTTAAACTGGTCTAAACTTCTAACCCCACTAAGGTACTCACGGTCTTGCACTGCTTGGTGGTCTTGGGCGGGCCGAACTGGTTGATCAGGCGCGTCAGCTCGTCCCACAGCTCTTCGGTCTCTGGCAACGGGTGCGAGTGCGACACTGCCAGCTCCTTGTGCTGCTCCATGAACTTCACCAGCTGCACCAGCTGGCAGGTGGTGGCGCGAGACCTGGGGGAAGGTCTACATATGACTAGGTATTAGATAGAAAAAAAACCCAGATATATTGGCGATCCCTGCTTTAGGAGCTGATACCCCTTAAACGAGTTAACAGATTTTCATGAAACTAAGCTAAAAACCAGCGCAAGAAAACCTGCTTTCAATTAAAAAAAGTGCATCCAAATCGGTTCACTCGTTTAACAGTTACAGTGCCCCAAACACACACAAACAAAGCGATCAAACTAATAACACCCCTCTTTTTGCGTCGGGGGTTAACAAAGTAAATTTGGTAGTTCTACTGCCTATTGTCCCTGGATATTTATTTGTTCCTTACTAGCTTCATCCCGGGTAGATTTCGATTACTGTCATTCCCTCGGGAAGTTTTAAATGTAGCCTATGTGTCAATTCAGTGTATAAGCTATATCCATTCCAAATTTTATGCAAATCCGTCCAGCCGTTGCAGCGTGAAGGAGTAACAAACTAACACACACACAAACTTTCACATTTGTATTAGTCATCATCATCATGTCAGCCGAAAGACGTCCACTGCTGGACATAGGCCTCCCCAAGGCTTTCCACTCAGACCGGTCTTGTGCTTTTCGCATCCACCGCGTTCCCGCGATCTTAACAAGGTCGTCACTCCATCTTGATGGAGGCCTACCTACAGCTCGCCACTCCAGAACCTTCTGACCCCATCGGCCATCAGTCCTGCGAGCAATGTGCCGCGGTCACTGACACTTAAGTTTAGCTATTCTTCGGGGGATTTATAATTAAGTAGTATTTATTTATTTAATCACCTTGTCACAGTTACGTAGTAAATTAAGAGTGATTTCAATATACACCGTGTTTTTTTTGATTTACGATAACTTTAAGGGAACGTTCTTTAGGTCAAACAAAGTTAATTTCCCGAAGACAGACAAATGATAAGTCTAACGGTTTTAAAGATATTTAATTTTTAAATTTAATCAGTTAATCACGTTAAACTAGTGTAAAAGGCTCTCTTAATTGATAACAACAATTTTCTTTTAATACTTTATATGACTCTTATGTTATGAGTAAAGAGTTTCCAATTGTTAGGTTTGTATACGCGTCAATCTAAAGTGACAATCTTGTACCTGTCAAGTGTTATCTTTACTTGTGTGTGTATGTCACGCCAACATAGACGTATTTGACACTGATTATTAGTTAACTCTAAAGGCCCTTTTAGAATGACCAAAGATAAAAGATTTCATTATTTTGTACTAAACCGAAAAAAAATTTTTTTTTCGCAGTATTTAAAAATCTAATGTACCAATTAGTTTCTATGGATATACCTAGTAATATGCCAAAGTTATCGTAAATCAAAAAAAACACGGTGTAGTATACCAATAGCTGCGACAAGGTTCTAAAATCTAGCGCTACTTCTGTATTCGATCAAATTCGTAAGGATTATGCCTACTTGACCCTGGTGCCGGGGGTCCTCTCCTGGCCGACGTTCCAGATGCTTCCATCCCTGATCTTCCAGTCGTTATTCATGATTTCATGCTCCACCGCTGTCTCCGTGTCCTCAGCAGTCTGCACAATTGAATATAGTTCAGAAAGTACAATAAATAAAATCTATTGCGATGCAATGTATCACGAGAAGCGGGCTGAAACTGAGCCTTAAGAACCACAATTAAGCTTCTATTTCAAAAAACCGCATCAGATCAATCCAGCCGTTAGAGAAGTACGATGCCACTGATCCCTTCGTTAATTTCGGGGTTTAAAAAATATAGCGATAATGATGATAACATTTTTTTTAATACACACAATCAATATGATGATGTCAATATGAATCTATTATAAATGAAATGTATCTACTTTTATTTTTATTGTGCAATATTTTTTTTTTAAATTCATTACAAATAAATAAACCATCATTACAGGCTATCCTTTCGACAGTGTCGATTAAATATTATATTTACTTATTAAAATATTTTTAATACAAAACATTTGAAGTGAAGGTACTAATCAGAGATCTGAATACCTAATGCCTATTTACCTAAACTTCGCAATAGGAAGTAATCAAGAGTGGTTACAACCACCAAATTTTTTTTTTTATTGAACGCTTTCTTTTCTTTTATTCACATACCGACCAGGGCAGTTAAAATGATTAGCATCGTACTATCTCATTCGCACTCGCACGTTCTTATGGCGCGTGCCCGTTATCAGCCCAATGCAGTTAGTAAGTAGATACACGTCTAAAGGAGTGTCTATAAAATGAATGTAAACAAAGTAATGAGATAAAATATTTATTATAGTATGAACTACTTCGTAAGTCTATAGAATTGCATCACTACATAGTATAAAACAAAGTCGCTTTCTCTGTCCCTATGTCCCTTTGTATGCTTAAATCTTTAAAACTACGCAACGGACTTTGATGCGGTTTTTTTTAATAGATAGAGTGATTCAAGAGGAAGGTTTATATGTATAATAAATTCTAGATCATGAACGGGTTTTACAGAAAACTCGCATTAACCGAAGCGAAGCGAGGGCGGGTCGCTAGTTATACATATAGTCATAAATCAGAATATGTCACCTGTACGAAATCTATACAATAACGTAATTTTAAAAAGTTAAATATACTAAAATTGATTCAATTTGACCCATTATACTTAATTATTTTATGACTGTGTTCATTGAAAATAAATTAATTATATGCAATATAATTCATTCACAATAGGATCACACGATCTCATGTGCAGTTGCATACACTACTTTATCTACATCCATATCATAACTTCCCTATTATATGTTTAGAAACGATAAGCAAACAGCCTATATTAAGAAACCTGTATCTGTGGTTGCACTTTAATGTTAACATTAAAGTATTACATGTCATTAAAGTATCGGTTATTGATGTAGTTGCATCTTAATGTTCACTTTAAAGTTTCGGTGACCGAAACTTTAAAGTGAACATTACGATGCAGGTTCTGTGATACAAGGCAACATGGTACAATTTTCTCACATATTGTAGAAAACTTATGATATGCATGTAGATAAAGTTATGTATGCGACTGTACGCATAATTAGGCATTAAAACACTCGTGTGATCTTATTATGAAACTCACCTATCGGCTCGTTTCATAAAACCACACTCGTGTATTAATGCCTCTCATTATGCACCAGTCACATAAATAACTATTATCTACGCACATAATAATATTATAAGTACTTTAAAATAGGTTCAGAAGTCGACGACTTGACAACAAAAATGGCGGCAAAACAAATTTGTGCTGTGTCAGTGTCACGAATATAAAAGTTTTTTAAAATAAACCCAATATGTCACTTGAAATCAAATGTCATGCGATTTATATTCTAAAAAACATACTGGATTGACGTTTCGTAACTGTTTTAATATCTATGGATACTAGAATAGAGGTCCTCTTGAGTTTTGACAGCTGTTCCATATTTAAACGCAAACGTTGCAAAAATTGATACTGTTATAACTTTACCGTACAGATTTTACCTACTACCACAGACAAGAAAGTTCTTATAGTAAAATTGGTTGTAATAATGCTGGTCATTGTTGTTATTTCATACGGTTTCTGAGCCCATAATAGAGGGCTTATGATATGTGCGTAGATAAAGTTAGGTACTTTAGTGAATTCATTCAGAGAACAAAAACATTATTACAGTAATAAAACCGCGAGAACAAGTTTTTTTTTGAAAAGGCATTGTGTTATTTAATTTCTCAATAAATGATGAAGAAACAAAAAAAATGCTATTGAGTCAATTCTTTACCTATAGCAGGATTTTTTACAGAACATCTTTTAAAAAGTTCCTGCTGGGGTCTTAGTGAAGAAGGGTAAAAGTCGACTTAACTCGTAATAAAAAAGGGTATAATTATGCATGAACGGAGTATACTAGAGTTAAGCCCTTTTTCACTTGATCTTCAGAAGACTTATACCCTTTTTCACTACCCCAGACAGTTTCAGGACCCCAGTTAATGAATCTAAGAACTAAGGCTCGGAAAAACGCCCGTCATTTTGATAACATAACCCTGTTCTGTACAGCAGAGACTTCCTTATGATGTTACGATATTATATTTTATGTTATTTACTAATGAACACGTTTACACAAAACATCTAGTACATGTAGTTTAACCCATTTATCGATAAATTACCAAATATCGTCACATCAGATAAATACATGCTCATACTTACTTGAATCAATGACTTTGTTTAAATTAACGCCGAGTGAGCATATTGGAAGAAAGTATACTGCTATGCTTAAATATACCCTAATGACGTCCGTAGACTATGAACGAACTTTTTCGACTCATAAATGGGTCCTGAATTCACGTCTTTCTGGACTCAGAAGTGAAAATTTGGAATAACATCGACCATTCTTTTTGATTGGCCGAAGTGATATTTTCCGATAACCATTCCGGTGTCATTAATTCTGCCCTCCTACGGAAAAAACGCACATCTACTAAATTAATTGTATTGCACTTCCAACCTTATTACAACCCTTAAAAGTTTAATATGCTTTTATGAATTAATCGCACGTGTGCCAGGGCAGAGCAGGTTCTACGAGGGCAGCATTGATAAAATTGTATTGAATTATGGTACAATAAATCTACAAAATACCTAATATTTTTATATATTTACATCATAAGGAAGTCTCTGCTGTACGGAACTGAGTTAGTTTTTAAAATGACGGGTTTTTTTCCGAAACTCGCTAAGAACACAATAGATAAGGAAATAATTAGTAAAAGAATACTTACACTTGTACCGCTAAGCGGCTTGACGGCGCATTTTACGATTTTCTGTAAAGATATAGACACAAAAATATAGTTAATTCAACACAAAATATGACATTAAAACCTGTACAAAAAAAAAGTTTTTTATATTAATAATCACTTAATTGCCAATTGTAGTAATAGCTCAGTAATTCTATGTATTCAATTTATGGGAAAGTGAAACAATTTAATAAAGTTTTATAACTTACATTGTTTGGGTTACATGGGTGTTGTGTTTAAAGTTCACTACCCCCCGCCCTGACGCTTCACCCCCCCACCTGAAATGTAACCCCGTTAACGGTTTTATTAACTTTCTTGGGACAACTATAAAAGATACGAAAGTAGTGTCTCAGGCACAAAAATTGAATCGTATGAGATGTAAGTACAAAGGCGATATATTAGTGTCCGGTACTAGTAGCTATAGTTTGAAAACCGTCGACCCTATCAAAAAAAACATATAACCTTTTCTTTTTAGAATTGAATAAGGAACATTTTTGTCCTTTACATTTTTTTCGTATCTAGTATAGTTGTCCCAAGAAAGTTAAAAAACCGTTAACGGGGACACATTTCATGGGTTGTGAAGCGTCACGGGGGGGGGAGGGGAGAGTAGTGGACTTTAAACACCAGACCCAAATCTAACATGTCACACGTTTTAAAACTTTATGAATTTGTTTGTCACAAAACATAGAATGACTCAACTATGAAATAAACTCGCTATTGAAAGACTAGGGCATTAATATGACAAAGTTTGCATAAGGCATCCATCACCTTCTGACATGGTACGTTAATAAGTACGAGAGTGACAGATGTTTTATACATATTTGACACGCGATATCGACGCCATACTAGGCAGTCAAACGGTCGTTAACTTGACTGTCTACTATTTGCTATTGAGGAGTTTCTATGGCGTCCTTCCGCCTCCATCATCGTACCAGCTTGATTATAGAATTACCATATTACAGGATTGTCATAAAAATTACATGATAATGCTAAATTTCCAGTCAATCGGGCTATTAGAAGAAGGTTAACATCGGTGTTCAAAGATGTCATGACTCATGACATTGGTATTTGTTACTTAGTTGGCTATTATAAGTTAAATTAATATGTGTAGGAACTTAGGTATCTTCTTTACATCGTCTAGCCTGCTGTATGTAGGTACCTATCTACGCCTTAATCTTTCAAACTGCTTAATCGATTTTAATACGGTTTTATCAATATAATGATTCAAGATAAAGGTTTTAATCAATAATTAATTCTGGATTATACCTAAATGTACGGGTGTTACAGATATCTCACATAAACCGAAGCGAAGCGAGGGCGGGTCGCTCGCTAGTCTTCATCTACATCTACACTACGAGTAATATTATAAGGAGGAAATATTTGTATTTTTGTATGCTTGTAACGTATAAACTCAAAACACCTGGACCGATTTACAACAACGACATTAACCCGAAGTAACATGTGCTTTTTTTATCCCGGAAAAATGAACGGTTCCCGTGGGACAACAAAAATACGAATTCTACGCGGACGAAGCCGCTGGCAGAAGCTATTCTACAGTAATATTTATAAAGAGGAAATATTTGATTGTTTGTTTGTTTGCACTGAATAGGCTCCGAAACTACTGGACCTTTGAAAATTTCTTTCACCGTTTTACATTATTCCTGATGATCAAGAATCGGAGAAACACCCGCCATTTTGAAAACATAACCCTGTTCCGTACAGCAGAGACTTCCTTATGAAGTTAAATAAAAATATTATTAGGTATTCTACATTTATTCTATCATAATTTATAAGTATTTAGCGACAATATTATTAAATAATAACACTAGAATCGTTTTGGGAAAAAACACTTTATTTATGAGAAGAATAATTTCGTTCACAGTCCACGGACGTCTTTAGGGCATATTTAATGGTTGAAATTGGGTTACTGTTTGTGTGTGTTTGTGTTTTCCCACTACCATTCCGGTGTCATTCATTAATAAAATTATATTTATATTTATTATATCATTAATAAATCTATAAAATACCCAATAGTATTTTTATTATCAAGGAAGTCTCTGCTGTATAAAATACCCAATAATATATATTTATTTAATACCAAGGAAGTCTCTGCTGTACGGAACAGGGTTATGTTTTTAAAATGACGGGCGTTTTTCCGATCCTTGCTGAAGAATATCGGCTGTTTTATTTTTATGCACAGAAGGAGTCGCCGGAAACAGCTGGTATTAAATAAGTTAACAATACGCACAAACCACCGAACTTGGTAAGTAGTACAAGTTTGCCGTCGTCGCGGTTCGGACCGCGCACAGTAGAATTGCCTCACCCCTCACCAGTCTCACCACTGAACTATAGGGTAGGGTCAGTCATTGATCTTATTATTATTTTTGGTAAAAGTACCTACTTTAATTCTACTTAAATTCATTCAAAACCAAGTCTGTCCCTAAATAACCAACTTTATTATAATCACAGTTATATCCTTTTAGTTACGAGGAAGCATTTACTATCCAGACAGACCTTTTAAAACGAGCGAGACAGCAAACACGATAAGCCACACGAGCGAGCGAGATAACGAATAACGATAACCCATTAAAAGGGGGACACATTCTAGCGTTCAATGTCACGCCATTATACACATATTCTAAAATAAACACAAGGTGAAAACAACTCTATGGTTTACGCTCAAAGTATAATTTCATGCGCACTGTCTATATAAACGCAACGAAGTACAAACAAATTTGCGGCTAAGCGAATGTAAGAGTTGTATAGACTAGATTTTACAAAGTTTGTTTTGCACTCGCAAGAGCGCTCCTTGTCACACGTCGCAAGTACTTTAGTACCGCGCGGCGTTAGTTCTAATTTTCACCACCGGCAAACATAACTTTGTAAAGTAGACGGAATAATCTTATCTAATACTTATTAGATTTACTGCGAATTGTAGTGAAAATTAACTTCGAAATACGTACCTTGCGTTCCATTTTGTTGTTTTCGTAATTTTAACTGTTTTCCCGTGAAAACGCCGTGTTATTTAACTGCCAGACGACAAACGTATCACCCTGACGACGACAAAACTGACACTGGGGCGATGAATTGTATCGAGCGAGATAACCGCGTGTGAACGAGACAGAAGACTCGATAAAGATGGCGTTGTAGTAACACGATGCGACCTCTTTACGATTTACTCTGACGTTGATCGATGCAATTTGATATAACTTTTTTATTTACACTTTGTTAATACTTTGTAGGTGTTGTTATATTATCGACGTACGTACGTTAAGACGAATAGCGGTATCTCAGACTAAACCCCTGTAGCAAATGCAATCTTATCACTACCGGGAGAGGATAGAATCTGCTTTCGCTATTGAATTTAAGTTACCGCCTATTGCCTTGTAAGGGCAGCGTAGTAACCCAATGTTTTTAAACTTATTGTTTAGCCTAGTCTGTAGTGTTCCTGCTTATGAAGCTAGTGGGCTTTGCTTCGATTCCTGGTAACAGCAAAATGTTAGTGAGATAAATGCGAGTATTTGTTAATTTATTATGACTTCAAAAAATGAAAGTTTTGTGTTTGATCCGCAATGTAGGTGTACATAATGTTGTGTGTTTATCTTTATCATAAAACTTTTTAAGTAATTAAGTAGTTTGTAAGTACATAATAGCTAGTATGCACCCGTTTTCTTTTATTCTTTAAAAAAAAACATTTGTGACTTTCGTTGGTTCTCTGTTCTAACCTTTTAATTGAATAGTCAAAGCAAAATGAACCCTTATCGTAAAAAATAAGGTCACAATCACATAGATAAACAAACACACATAAGGATAGGAAGGAAGGATAGGGATAAATTCGTAATAGGCACCTATTGTTTTTGTTTTTGTTTTGTACAATAAAGTGTTTACATACATACGAACATACAAACACAAACATTACACTTATGCCACCCCTCTTTTTTTCGACGTTAACAAGATATCGATTATAATATATTCGACATACTGAGGTGATTCGGTCTGATAACAGATCGTTGCCCCCGTTACACGTGCTGCTAGAATATGCGGACATGGAAAAATGCTACTAACAGATAGTAATAAGGTCTAGTTTTGGTTTAATAGTTGATAGTTGACTTATTCCCTAATGATATCTACCACTTTACTGTTGATGTTCATTTGGCACGTCAGTGGTGGTAGGACCTTGTGCAAGGTCCGTCCGGATCGCTACCACCATCTTATCCATTAACCCACCGCCAAGCAGCAGTGTTCGCAATGTCGTGTTCCGGTAGGGAGATAAGACAACCGGTGAAATTACTAGCATAGCGGTATTCCATATCAGTCCTCACGGATTTGAGGTCTTAGGATTGCAGTCTTGAGATTGTAGTCTTGAGATTTCAAATGTCTATGTCTCGGATTCCACTGGTCTGGTCACTGTCACAGATACCATCGGGTCATGATACAACAAGTTAGATTATCCCTTGCATTAATATTATTACAGTGACAAATGTCAACCTTAGTAATTATTAGATGTCACTTTCTTTGCCGACCGTACCAGGAATAATGTATTATCCAAAATGGCGGTCAATAAATCAGACAAGATCTTTATGTCCCTAGTAATCGAAGGATACCTCAGGCCCTAGCCAATATGCATTACATATCGTGGCCGCTGGTAGCGGACACCGCGAAAGTGTATTACTAGTTGTGTTAATTTTATGTTATACAGGGTGGCTCATTCAAATCGGTCAGTATGGGAAAGTCTGAAACTAAGACATACGAAGATTTGTTCTTAGGAACCATGTCACCGATTTTGATAAAAAGAAAAACTGCATTCATACATTTGAAAAAAAAAATGTACCCAGCTAGGGAATCGAACCCGGTTGTTTTGCAAAAATAAACTTAGACTATTTCTATTCAGATATCGATTGTGTAGGTCTTAAGCAGTTAATGTGTCTAAGAAACATGATGTCTAAAATCCAGAAAATGCATTGTTTTCACATAATTTTTATTTATTTTAATAGATGTTCGAAGTGACCTTGTTGAATATTGTAACGGTCGGATCGATTCCCCAGCTGGGTACAGTTTTTTTTTTCAAATGTATGAATGCAGTTTTTCTTTTTATCAAATTCGGTGACATGGTTCCTAAGAACAAATCTTCGTATGTCTTATAGTTTCAGACTTTCCCATACTGACCGATTTGTATATTGTTATGTATATCAGTCTGTAGGGTATTTGTACATTTATTATGGGTCTTGTAGCCTGAAATAAAGTTATTCTATTCTATTCCTCCAATCGCGTCACTGGTAGATCACGTGATTCTTCACTGCTCAGTTTCTTGCGGCGTTTCTTCTCAGCAGTGGTCTCCTCTTGGGAAGCGCTGGTAGTATCTTGACGTGTAAAAGTGCCCGAGCGGCCTACTTACTGAATAAATTTCTTTTATCTTTTTTTTTATCTTTTTTTTTTATCTTCGTATCATGCCATCTAGCGTGATGCGATTGGATTAAAAATGAAAATAATATTAACGCTAGTTAGCGTAATGAATATTGGCTATAGCCCATCCAAGGTTACCATCCGTCCGGATGAGTCTGGACGTGTCCGAACTTTTAAACACTAGTCCGGACTTTGTCCGGATCTTTAATTTGTCTGTTTTTTTTAATTACATGGTAATGGTATATATGAGTGAGTAGGTAATGTTTCTATTTTGTGACTAAAAAGTCCTGACTTTTATCGAAATGTCAGTCAGGACTTTTCGAATTCCTAAATGCTAACCCTAGCCCTATTATAATATATCGATGACGCGTTTAAATTAGTTCTAGACTAACCCTGTCTACTAAGCTTGCGGTCCTGGGTTCGATTCCCGCTAAGAGATTTTTTTATATTAGAGGAAAAAAAACACTAAATTTAAAAGACTCTTAGACATTCTTGATTTACAGTCGACTACAAGGATATTATTCATTTATTAACCCTTATTTCAATGGAATAAGGAATTATTACTTCTACATTATTTTTACTACATGTTAACTTCTCCATAGTACTATAAAATATTAAAGTGAAACAAACAAACAGACAGACAGACGTAGTTACTTTAGGTAAGCTAATTACTATCACTACTAATAATAAAACAAAGTCCCCCGCCGCGCCTGTATGTCTATACAGACCAGAGATTTTCACCAAACTCGCCATAAACCGAAGCGAAGCGAGGGCAGGTCGCTAGTACATAATATGAGTATAGATATTAGATATACATAACGCACTGCTATATCAAAACAGTAGTAACTCAAAATACGACTTTTATAAACTTCAAAACAAAACTAGCAAAGATTTTGAGTTGATGCTGTTTTGATCTAGCACAGTAAATTGATACAGAAAATGTATATGTTGTTAGTACCATCCATAAGCTGAGTGTCACCCTAAACTTAGCTAAGCTGGAGAGACACAAAGTGACGCTAATGAACATTTGCAGCTTATCCCACTTCTGAATCGTGACGTCATGCGCTTCACTCGGCATTTGGCAGCACGCGTACAAATTTTAACTTTAATATATGGGCAAACGGTTCTTATTGTAATAGTTAACAGCTTACTGCTCTATTATTTCCTCGCTCATATTATTTCCTTTTAAGTGGCAGGTAGGAGTTAAAAAGTTAAGTATTTGACTGAAATCTCACAGAAATGGACCCAACACACAACATTCAAGACTCAGGAGCAAATAACAATTCCACAGCACGTTAACAGCAATATTGTTTTACCTAGTAGGTACGTAGAATAGACGTATGTACGTTACCCATGAGCCATGAACGCACAAAGCTTAACATTCTCATAAACCTTACATAATATCCTACCATTAAGCTAAAATCCAGGATCTTCCATAATCCTGGCTTCATAATTGCCGGGGCAGGTGCAGGACGCAATTATACCCCCCTACCCCCCCTTTAGTCCCAAGAGGTTTCCGGCAGGAAACAATTTGAGTCAAAGTGAGTTCTCTAGTGGAAAAGATGTCACATATTATCCTTAGATTAAGTGAAGGGTAGATGCGTGGATAGGCAGCAACAAAAACAATAACTTAGCTGACAACTTAAACTCACCTGTTTGTAATTTGTACGCTGAGTTTAGTTTAAGTGAGTTAGATAAGACAATGACCTATCAGTAATAGTACATTGTTGCCTAGGCGCGGAAAGTAAGGGTTTTCCTGACGAGGTGGTTAGGTAAAATACGAGTCAGGAAATCCTCGTTTCCGCCGAGGCATACATAATGCTTTTCTCAAACATGTGAGGAAATAATACAAATACAGTTTTAAAAAGCAAGTACGTATATGTAATTTAATTATGCAGAATGAACGAATGTTACCGACTGTCAATTGTTTTTAAATACTAACCATAGAAATTGGAATGCAAATTCAAAAAGAAACACACGCATGTGCTAAAAAAGCGAGCAGTTACCTCTTGGCAGTTTGGAATTTTTGTCTTGGTCCTTTTGATTTTGTATGCAAATTGACAGCATTTTTAAGAAATATATAGACATGGACGGAAAGTGATTTCATATGGTTGTTTTACTCCTAGGAGTAAAATGAGGCTCTTTCTGTCCTTGTCTTTCAATCGGAAAACGGTTTTTTCCGAGTTTGTTTGAGAAAAATCATATTGCCTTTGACGTGTGATGGTTTTGTTGTTAACTCGGCTGCCATTACTGTGAAGTAAATAAAAGCTATAAAAAAGTCGACAATACGATTACACAATTAAAACTTTGAACCGATGTTCAATGATCGATGATGAATGTTAAACAATTGAATTATTGATTTTCATAATTTTTATATCGTTGGAACTGTAACGTTTTCATAATTTCATAAATAAGTTACGTGTAGACTAGGCTAGGTTAGATTAGGTTTTATTTGAAAAAAATCCTGCAAAACAGGTTCTTAAAAAGATACGTTATGTCTTGCGATTAGACCTAAAACACATGTCATTATGGCAGATGATATAGACACAATATACATACATACACCCCAAACACCCATCTTTTTGGGTAAAGTCGGAAATGTGCGTAAAATAAACATTTCCTCCTATTTTTACTAACATGCGAGGGCTGAATCAACTGTTTGTACTTATGTTGGTTCGACGTCAACTTGCTTTTGATCCGATCTTTCTAGGTAGAAGCGTAAACGAGGAAAAAAAACATAAGCGTGTCAGGTAAGTCGAGATGTCTCTACTTGCGGCGAACTACTAGTGTATAATATCGTCGCCCGATCGTTCCATTCGCCTGATAATTAAATTCCTAGGCAAAAGGTGAGGTTAACTTAGGTTAGGTTATTTTATGATATGCCTAGGAATATCACGATTGGCGAATTATATCTTCTTTGGCGTAACATTGATTTTGCGGCCTGCTTCACAATGCGACACCATTTTTCGCGAACTGCCGCCCTCCTGGTACATTCGTGTAGCTGTAGAGGACCGTCGATGGCGGTTTTACTTTACAAACATCAAGGTTTCTCTTCTACCATTCATTTCATCTACTAGCACGCAATCTGTCGTGAGACAAGCGCTGGTATTAGCGGCGACGCTTCCGTCTAGGCCGCTATTATGAACTAAGAGCACTGTCGTACAGGCTCAGTACATGCCTATACCATCAGCCACTACTAAGTAGGTACATGTCATTTAAAAATTCGCCGACAAATATAAGGGCCACTTCAACCAAAAGTTTAACACTGGGTTAAGACACTAACTCGTGTTAAAATGCCAAAGAAGCCATTTTTTGTCTGTATTGGGAATGGGCCCCCAAATACGTAATGCATCGTATATTAATAAAACATGTCGATTGGTACCCCTTAACCTCTAATTACAGTGGTATTTTTAACCGTGTCTAACCGGAATGCTGAAACTAGTCTTAACCTAGTGTTCATGTTTTTAAATAGAACCCTGAGCGTAGCGAGGGATTCAAGTGTTAACACACATGGTAGAAATAATTATGCTACCATATGACACATGCTGCTTTTCAAATCACCTATGAGGAAAATAAAAGATCTCGAATATGTGCAAATAGTATGAATTTACACACGATTAAATCAAAATCAAATCAAAATACATTTATTTACAACAACACACAAATAAAGTAAAGATTAAAAAAAAAACCGCTTCACAAAGTTGGACAGTTGTGAAACGGTCCCAACTCAGCATTTGTCGGCTGTTAAGCCAGCGCTGGTCTTCCGCTGGGAACGCTCGGTGACTAAATTGTTCTTAGTCGATTATGTGCATACTATTTTATACTGGCAACAAAATGTCCTTGAACAGAAAAGTGCCACTTTAATCCCTCCTAGCAGGGACGAAAAGTCCCCTTTCCGAACAGGTGATGTGAAACAACAGCTTTATGACATTACTTTTGTCACGCGATAAACGCAGCCTTTAGGCCCCGTGGACATCATTACGCTAAGCCTCCTAATAGCCATAATGCTTCTGGCTGTCCTCAATCGACTGGGATGTCCGTTAGAGGCATCGACCTAATTCTCTCGCAAAAACTTTAACTGAATCGTCCTTACAAGTACCACGCTATATGCCACTGGAAATGATCCCTTGGGGAATTTTCCAGGGTCCAAATTTCCGACAATCGTTTTATAGTTTGTATCTAGAAGCTATTTTGTTCTGAGGTCTTGTTATTACCCTATTAAAAACTAAACACGTTCACCGATTTCGATAATTCTTACGTCAATCGAATTGTCTTGATCTTGGGAGTGTTACTAAATATGACAGTACAGTAATGAAAATTCAATATGGCGGCAAACAGAGGCCATAAATAAATCACAAATAACTATGGGCATATTATACTTTATGTAACGAGGGTTGATATAATTAGAGTTCATATGCGATCAATTAAATCGATTTTTTCATTGACTTTTCTAAAAATATAGAAAGTTATGTCATATGTCGATTGCACCGATAAGCACGGGTGATAAGACTGCATAAAGTACGAAATAGGTTTTGATAACGTCCGCCAGTTAGATGGCGCAAATCAGCCTAATTCCCTACGCCTAATGGCGCCTAATGGCAACTAAAGTTGGTTTGAGTAAATAGATTAGTGGAGTTTTTTAACAGATTTAAGTTAAGATATTAGTAGTTATATAGGAATTGATCTGCAATATCCTCAATTGAACTGCGCCTGTTGGAACTGATTATAATTGGGTCCTGCAACACAGGGAATCCTAGCGCAGGACCCAAAACCATTGTTGTCATAAGTTAAGTTATTCTGAATAAATAATTTTCATATTCATTTCTTATTTTCAATTATAATTATACTTAACCAAACCGACCTCGTCAGGATCGCGGGACCGCGGTGGATGCGAAAAGCACAAGACCGGTCTGAGTGGAAAGCCTTGGGGGAGGCCTATGTCCAGCAGTGGACGTCTTTCGGCTGACATGATGAACAAAATTTCACGTCTATTGGTTGAGGCGTTGAACTAGATAATGGAACACACAAACAAACGCATTTATAATTATTAGTAAAGAAGTAACAAGAGGGATTAAAGATACCTTCCAGCCACCATATATCTAAAAGCCATTAATCCAAGTTAGTCGACCGGTGTCCGGCTGCGTCCGGCGTCCGGCGTCTGATTAAACCGTTCTTTATCCCATATTCATTTCTCACTGATATTCCGGCACAAACGGATTTTTCCCGGAAGCTTAAACAGGTTTTAAGCCCCTCATAGAATTTAATGTTCACTTAAAAAAATATCCTAGATTGGATCCTTGATTAAGGCTCCTAGTTGGTTCGTTAGATTCTGGCACAAAATAGGGTATTTGACAAATTTTAGAAAAACTTATTTTCTTGAGATTGTACTGTATTATGAATAAAAATCTATTTTAAAGTTAAAATTCTCATAGCCGCGCTAAAAACGCAGTTTCTATCATGGCGCTGGCCATTTAACAACTGTGACGTCAGACGCAAGTAAACAATAAATAATTCAATAATCAGTTGAAGAGATATACTACAGTTATGTTATGATGACTTGCGTGTGACGTCACCAGAAAGTAATCACAGCTGCAAAGTGCAAACCACAGAATAGCAGTTCTGCCACATATACAATTTAAAAAAATACCGATATTTTTTTGTGTCATTTACAAAAAAAAAATCGTTTAAAATAAAGTGAAATGTTGTTTTACGTTGTTATCTGAGAGGATGACCACAATTTGTATTTTCCATGTTTTAAAATAGCCTATTTTGAAGTTTTCATAATTAAACTAAAAATAGCCTTTTCTTTGAATGGTAAGTAGTAGGTAGGTATTATATAACGAATTAAATATTAACTTATGTTTTCCTGGGCGAAAGCCTCTTTTATCTCTTGCCAATTTTCTGTATCAGGCGTGGCTGGTATAAAGCATTAAATTCTTATGAAAGTTCGGATGTCCCATGCCTCTCACTCTTCATTAAAGTCGCAACTGAAGAAAGACAAGGAGGTAACGTAACTACGTAGCATAGGTAGCGCTAGTAGATTCCTTATTACCGACGTGTTAAGTCCTCATGTGGCCAATTTACTGAGTTTTAGTATTTTGAATTTCGACTTTTTAATTTTCCATTTTCAAAGTTAGGTACGCCCCATGACCGTGATATCCTGCACCAAAAACGTTATCTTTCCATTTTCGAGCAGTTTTATTCGCCGTTTGCATTCGGCCAATAACCAGTGTGACTTCATCATATTGTGAAGTTACTTAGGGCCTGTTGTTTGATCAGCAGAAAATTCCAACTAATCGTTAAAAATAGTAACTAATGGCTTAATCTCAAGGAAATGTGTTAAATTTTCGAATTTTAACAGAATAAATAGTATTGTTGTACTTTTGCAAATCGTAATGGAGTGTAACAATCAGGATTATAGTTTTAATTGACAAATCAATAAAGTTGATTGGGGAAATGTTTTCAATGGTTGATAGTCGGCTGGTAATTATCAGATGTTCTAATGTAACTACCACAGGGGATTCTGCTACAGCCGCTGCTACAAATAATGTAGATCGAAATGTATCAGAAGTTTTACCTCCTATGCCAGCCAGAGCGACATACTTTTCCGTACATCAGAGCAGGGAATTTAATGAATTTCCTGAAGCATTTCGTGTTGCAAACGATTCATTTAATTCTTTAAAAACTAAGGCACAGCTCAGGGAAAAAATCTGCTGACTTTTTTTTTATGGCATAGAATAGGCAAACGAGCACACAGGCCACCTGATGGTAAGCGGTATCTGTGACCCATAGACATTCGCATTCACAAGACTGCAAGCCTAAGACTGCAAATGCGTTGCCAACCCTGAGGACTAAGATGGAATGCCTCTATGCTAGTCATTACACCGGCTGTCTTATCCCCAAACCGGAACACAACAATGCGAACACTGCTCATTGGCGGTAGGTTAATAGATAAGATAGTGGTAGCGATCCGGACGGACCCTGCACAAGGTCCTACCACCCGCAAAACTAACTAACATTTGTATTAATTCCTTTTTAACACTCTCAGCTGTTCGAGTGTGCAGGTTTCCTAACGATTTCTTTACCCTAGCAGCATCAGGTTATATCCTTCAGTTAGAAAATCTCATTGGTACATAGTGGCGGGGGTTCAACACGTAATAAAACTATTTGAATAGTGACATCAAATAAATATTATAATAATGTTGTGGTTAAAAAAATGAATTAACTTTTGTATAATTTCCTTTTTAACACAGTGTTATCAGATTTAAAGTGCGATATTATTATAGCTTTCATTTTCCTAAACCACATTTAGCGTCGCATTCCGACAGGGTACGGATCATAACTGCTGTTCCGGAATTCCGTACAAAAAGGGCTAGACCTTATCCGATCGGTTCGGGTCGTGTTCGACGCGGAGCGCAACGAAATTGAATTAGCTATTTCTGTTTCTGCAGAGTGGAAAACAAGCTCGAAGGATTCTACAAGTTCTTGGATTGTATAAAGTATCAATGATGTTTTTAAAGAGCTGGTTGCGTTGTTAACAACGGAACCAGCTTCGGGAGTTTAAATGAGGTTGAGAAACTTTCTAGTTTTCTGGAATTAAGTTTCGACGGTTCAGTTTCAATTCATATTGAGTATCATGTGTGTCATTTGCAGTCTTAGGGCCGTATTAATAAACTCATCTTGACTGTGAGGCCCGTCACAAGATACGTTAAAGTAAACGCCAAACCACAGAACACTGTCAATTTTGACGCATCTCGAGACGAGCATTAGAGTTGAGATCAGTTATTAATACGGGCCTTATAGTGTTAAGCTACTGATACATGAAGCACTTAAAAATGTACACCTTATTGCTTATGATACTGGTACTAGGGGCAAGCGAGAAAAAAGATGAAAGACTAGTAAAATCGAGCTATTATTCGATTCTTTTCTCTTCCGAGTTCCGAGCTCGCTTGTTTCATTTAAGGTAGGATTGTACGCTAACGGACGTTAAATCAAAATCTGGTTGAAGATGTCATTGTCATTAGAGATACCGAGTCATTTATAATTGATAGGAAACTCAACCTTATTGCTGTAGAATGTCAGATTGACTTTGGAACTAAGGTGGATGGCAAATGTAATTCCTTGAGTGTACCACCGCAATTAACTAAAAAATGTAATTATTTTAAACTTGTTTTAAATCAATATCCTGCCCAACAATAGTCTTAGAACTTTTGATAAAGAGTAGCTTCTGCCCGCGACTTCGTTCGCGTATAATTAGTTATTCGGCCATCACATGTTGCGGCACGTTTTTCACGGGGATTTCAATTATCGTTATTCCTTCGGGAATTTTTAATTTTCTCGGTATGAAAACCCTTTGAGTCCATTGTACTGAGCTATCTCCATTCCAAACTTCATTAAAATCCGTCAAGCTTTTGAAGCGTGAAGGAGTAACAAACTAACACACACACTTTCACATTTATAATATTAGTAGTATCTTTCTGCATTCTACACAAGAAATAAAAAGAAATAGTTATTTTCATGATCGTGTTATAATAGAGAGCTTTTTAGTCGAGTACCGTGATTAGGCCACGAAGCTAGCTGAGTGGCCTAAGTAAGGTACGAGATTAAAAAGCTTGATTATGACACTATTGTAAACAATACTTTTTGTACGAGTTCATTAAAATTAATAATTTAAGTCATTAATACAATCACCACCACATCGACATTTGTATCAAACCACGGCGTCCGTAATTGTTGCAGTACTGTGCTGTTCTGTTGGCTAAAAACTAGCCAATCACAAACCATAGTTTTTTTAGTTTTTTTAGGCCCTCGATACAGAAGCAGGTTTAAATAGATTTTTGACAGATGACGCGACGCTGCTACGTTCCGAAACGCCATATATTGGCAATTTTGTATCGGATCGAGTCTTCTTAAACAAGGACACATATATCTGTGCCTCCTGTGACAAGTGATACAACTCGAAAAACACGATTTTACAGGAGAGCGAAAACAAGTTTAAAAAAAATACTGCTCTTAAATGAATATATTTTTTTAAACATTGCTATTGATTTTTATATCATATAATATCACTTTATTAACTGGTTTTACAAAAATATTGATACTAGTTATAGTTTTTGAGATATTCGAAGAAACGTACTTTATGTATCATTTTACATTTCAGATTGAGCTCCATTTAACTCGTGTAAGATGATACAACTCGAATTGTATTATTTAACACATAAAAGTGTAATCAAGGAGCTCTGGTCATGATTGATACAACTTGTTTTAAAAGCTATTTTTTTGTATTATTTCTAGAGTTAGAGGTTTAGCTTATATATATAAGTTGTAGGGAATTGAATAAGTAATCTTTCTTAAGACGAACGGACATAATAATACGGATATTTAGTGAGTTGTATCACTTTTCACAAAAAAAAATGTAAAATAAACCGTGAGTAATGTTATATATCGAGTTATTCCTAGGTCTGATTACGAAAAAACTTGTGTCAAATAATACAAGTATTTAAAACAAACGATTGCAATCATGATAACTTTATTTTTTATATACTATGGAATAAAGGAACTAAACATGAAATTGACGGGTAAATAGAACAACGGTCTTTGTGATTTAAGGACGAAATCGTTTTTATTGTATTTTTTATTTCCGAAAGCCGAAAGACGTCCACTGCTGGACATAGGCCTCCCCCAAGGCTCTCCACTCAGACCGGTCTTGTGCTTTTCGCATCCACCGCATTCCCACGATCCTTACAAGGTCGTCACTCCATCTTATTGGAAGCGTACCTACAGCTCGTCTTCCGGTCCGCGGACGCCACTCAAGAACCTTCTGACCCCATCGGCCAGCAGTCCTGTGAGCAATGTGCCCCGTTCGGGCTATATCGGTAACCTTAGTTCTACCTGCGGATATCATCATTCCTGATTCTATCACGCAGATAAACCCCGAGCATAGCCCTCTCCTTAGTCTTCTGAGTGACTTTGAGCTTTCTTATGAGGGCCATTGTTAGCGCCCACGTCTCAGATCCGTAAGTCATCACTGGCAACACACACTGGTTAAAGACTTTTGACTTCAAACACTGCTGTAATTTGGACGAAAAGGTGCTGCGAAGCTTCCCGAACGCTGCCCAGCCGAGTCGGATACGACGAGTGACCTCTTTCTCAAAGTTAGACCTACCTAGCTGGACCCTTTGTCCCAGGTAAATATTGTCATCAACAACTTCAAGCGCTGAGCCTCCGACTATCACGGGAAGAAGTGTGGTGGTTCTCTTCTTCAAGAAAGGTGATAAAACCTTGCTGAAGACTTATAGACCCATCTCACTTCTGAGCCATGTTTACAAATTGTTTCCGAGGTTTATCACAAATCGTCTCGCACGCAGGTTTGACGATTTCCAGCCTCCCGAACAAGCCGGTTTCCGAAAAGGTTATAGTACCGTAGAACACATACATGCGCTGCGGCAGGTTATACAGAAGACCGAAGAGTATAACCTCCTCCTTTGCCTTGCATTTCTGGACTACGAGAAAGCCTTCGATTCGATCGAGACCTGGGCTGTGCTGCAGTCTCTCCAGCGGTGCCAAGTTGACTAACGATATATCAAAGTGTTCAAGTGTCTGTACGAAAACGCCACTATGTCCGTAACGTCCGACTACAGGACCAGAGCACGAAGCCTATTCCTCTGCAGCGGGGAGTCAGACAAGGAGATCTTGTGATCTCTCCGAAGCTGTTCACCGCTGCATTGGAGGACGCTTTTAAGGTTCTGGACTGGAGACTCAAAAAGGATAAAGACATGTAGAGGCTTCCCGCAAGAGGGTTGCCTGTCACCACTCATGGTGTCTCCTACTAGATTCGCTCATTAAAGAAACCAAAAGGAGAGGTATACACAAGCAAGCTTACTCATATGACGGGGTACTGCTAGTTTGGGTAATACCCTAAAGGCCGAACCCTATATTCAAAACGAGGACAGATAGGCTATTTGGATATTTTGGATTAAAAATAGACACATTTTGTATAAGCAAATAACAAGCCTTATCTAACTTCCCCTCGCACTTTATACCTCAGCACCCGACCAGAGACAAACCATTTTATTCTGAACCTTTACAAAACTCTGTCACAACAAAGTAATATTATTAGACCTTACTAAATATTAATACATTTAATATTACACTTTATTATGACACGTTTCTTTCTATAGAAAGTATCAATAGATTTGTTTGGATAGTAATTGTATCACTATGCATCAAACTTTACAGGTTCTAAATGTTCGTAATATTCTTACATTTTTGATACAACTGACTTGTGCCATATGACATAATTTCAAAAATTAGGAAATATTTGGTGACATTTGATATAAATTGAGTTGTATCACTTAACACAAACCAAAAAAAGCAAATATAGGTTTAATTTTTGGTCTTAACTCAATTTGTAACTTTCGAAATACGCAAAACTCTGGTGATAAACGATACAACTCAAGTTATATCACAAAACACGACTTTTTAAAGGTAAATTAAAATCGTGATTAATAATACAATTTTAGATATATCACCAGGCACGAAGTTTTTTTTTATTTTTTGTTTTTTGGAGTGTTTTAACTAGAGAAATAGCATTACTCACTCAAAATTGGAAAAAAAATGGTTAATTGTATCATTTTACACGAAAGTATCTTGGGAACTAGAAGGCCTAGGAACACGTGAGTTGGAGCAAAAGATGCGTAATTTTTTTTCAAGTTGATTCATGAAAAAAACCGCAAATTGCTACAACTCGAGTTGTATCACTTGTCACAGGAGGCACAGATATTATTGAAATAGGAAGTTCTATTTTCAATTTTTTTTCTCTTGTCTTGAGCGTATCGAAATGGTTATTCGGTTGTTTCGGAAGTGTCAACCACAGAACTATGTCAACGATGAAAAGAGTGACGTTGCAGTATTCTCTATGAAATCTTAATACACAGATTTTAATCGACGACTACAAAAATACTATTTGTCACTTCTGTGAAAGTTTTTGAATAGTTTTTAACAATCTGTAAATGTAGTCTTATATCCTACACCAGGGTAACAGGATAATTAAAGAAGTTAATCCACCGGAGGTTAAGTGAACTCCAAGTCTGTTTTACTGTCTAGGTACTAACACAGCCAACTGGGGCTCGGAGCAAGTTTATATTTAGACGACTTACTTAGGTTAAGTAATGCTGTTGCAAGAAGTCCTAAGTTAATTGGGTTGACTTTCTTTTGGGATTTTTTGATTACTTACTACAGTTTCTTTTACACAAACCAAAAGTGCTTCATTCAAGTAGGGTTGGTCGGAATTTGGAAGCCTAATTGAATAAATGGTATAAGTAGGTACTTATGTCATTCAGGTATTTTTATATAAGTGTTTATTAGTTGTTAGATGCATGCAGAATATGCAAGTAAACGTTTCAATTTAAAAGTTTGCTAATAAACAGACGTTGGTTGGCAAACTTTTTAATTAAAACCGTGCAAGAGAATGTCGAAACTTAAATGTAAGTAGGCTTTTTAGTATGGAGATTCTCAGAGATAAACCGCAGGTTCCTTGTTTATTATAGAACTCTAAAAATGGGCCACACTGTTTTTGGAATAAATTATATAAATAGGTATACTGAATACTGGAAACTGGGCCAAATAAGAAAGCACCCGAATTGATAATTAGTTCACCGTTTGAAAAGCAATTATGTAGGTTAAATTACAACTTTGCAACTATGTCTCAGGTAGCTAGAGCATCCCCCGGGCGAGTGCTCACTTCCTAACTTCGGAACCAAGTTATCTGGCGAGTAAGTGGTTATGCGTGACACGTGACCCTTGCTTGACATCGTAACACGATACCATCAGATGCATGAATATTGTAAGTGGAGTTAAATAGCTTTTACCTATAAATAATTTAGGTATTTCTAGAAAAACAGAATTTTACCTTCAGCTTATATGGCCGACATGTTATATGACGTCACACGGCGTATCAGATATCTCTGTCTAATCACTGTCTAATTAGTAGTTTAAAATGCTTGCATCATCCGTATTTCTTGGCCGATTAAAATTAAAATTTCATTTTTGGTGATCTTTAACGGTATTTTCATCTTTTGTTGAAAAGTTTTACGACGATCCTTAACGGTGATAACTCTAGTTTTGTACTGTTATTTTTATTTTTATTTTGACTTCTTATTTATATTTTTGATTATGTATGTATGTATGTATGTATGTATGTAAACACTTTATTGTACATAAGAAAAACGAGAACAACACAATTAGGTATTAGAAAAGTTTGTACAAAGGCGAACTTATCCCTTATCCCTTATTATATTAGATTTGTGTATATTTTTTGACGATTCCAATGAAATTTCTTGTACTTTTGACATACTAACATGCAATGTATATTGTGACTTACTTTGGAAAATAAATGTCATTAATTAATTAATTCATTCAAAAACGATTTAAAAAATAAGTACAAGCCTATTGTTTGCAAATGATTAATATTTGTAACAATTTCTATGGAAACTGTTCATTGTTCCGTGATAAAAAGTATGTACCGTACGTTTTATTCTATTTTATCTATCTAAATAAACAAAAATGAATACGAATAACTTCCGAACGCCTGCACCATTTTTTTTTGTTGCTTTCTTTATTGTCAGGACAAGGTTTATATGAAAGAAAATAATTGAAAAATCTACGGGAAAAGTCGGATTTTTGCCAAAAATTACAAAAATTCTAGCAAGTAGGTATCAGATATAAAGTGTATCAGTATTGACACTAAGATTTTTTCAATTTACCTCCTTTGCTGTCTCGCTTCGCTGACTCGTTGACAGACTCTTGCAAAAGCATATTTTGAACTTACTTTAGCTGTTGTAGGTACGCTTCTAAAAGACCAATGTTAGGCAGGGGACGTTTAATTACAAACCACCTGTACGTAGGTACATATTAATACCCCAAGCGTGATAGTTATAGGAAGTATGACCAAACTACACGTCACCAACCAAATTGGTTCACTTATAAGTTATCTCCGGTACAAACTTTGCCTTGTAACGGTTGTGTAATAGTCCATCTGGGACTATTACTACTACAAACTCTCTCAGTATGCATTATTAATTCCTTTAATACCAGTAGTTTATACTTCGTCTCTGCCTGTGTTCAATTAGTTTATTGTTCCTTTCAATGTTTTAATTTTGTGTTGTAATTAGGGTACTAAATAGTTTGTTTTTCTTGTTCGATATTGTAAGTCCATTGCCCCTTTTAGGCGTGAAAGAGGTGAAACAATCGAGTTATTTGTACTAATTTTGTATAGATTTTACTTTTCTTTTGTAAGTAGCGACTGCAGCCTAGCAAATTGTTGAATTTTGGTTTACGGCCAGGTCATCCTCCGCGCTTTATACGCACATTAAATTGTTTTTAACCCACGACGGCGCTTCCAGTATCTCTAAAATTGACGTTGCACGGTTGCGTCAATGTATGTTAAACTAAGTGGTGGTGTTCGCCGTCGAGTATGAAAACGCTATACGTACAGGCAAATACTTAAATACTTAAAACAACAATAAGGTTGAGTTTTCTATTGGTTAGAAATGACATGGCATCTCTAATGTTATTGACGAGTTCAAGCATGTTTTTCTCAAAATGGGTCACAAATTAACGTTCGTGGACGTACATCAACAAAACCTGATATACTAATCCACATTAGGCACGTGTTTTTGTCGGTAGTAACCAACAAATAGATAAAAACCCCTCATTTAATGGCGTCCTCTTTCAGAGCTGATATCTGCACCACGGCCCAACCGATTTAGATAAAAGCTATCAAGAACCATTGCGATTACTTAGCTGTCTCTAAAAACCACCCGCGTCCATATTGGTCTGCCTACACAGGTTTACATCACTTTCTTATAGGACACATGCTGCATAACCTTATAGGCCAAAAATCTCTTATTAAACGCTTCTACACAACAAGCGGTCATCACCAATACTTTAATAGGACCTTTACAGAACTATTTTGGCATGTAATCTGTGGTTATACACTCAGGAGTTGTTTTGAGTGAGGTTTAATGGTAGATAGTCCAAGGCCCAATAGAGGAGGTCAAAAGTTCTTAAGATACCTAACTGATCGCACAATCAGTTTACACCACAGCGGAAGAGTTCGGGTCAACATTTGGATTTCCTTACATTTTATTGCCATTTTAGATGTTTTTCTGAACAGGCACTATTACGGCTTTAACTGCAGATTCATTCAGGGTATTTTTGCTCCCGAGTGTAATACAATTTTGGTTGGACACAGATACACACGTTACTTATTTATATACACGCTTCTTTCCTCGTGGATTAAAATAAGCAGATTGCATGCTTAATTCAGTCCTAACTTGCAGGAAACCAGTAAACTACCAATCCTCAGCGTTATTTACGCTCCACGCTCCGCGTTTTGTGTGAACACCGATCTATCCCGGCGTCCGGCGCATCCATCAAAGTCATAGTGTCCGCGGCCGCTTTACTAGTTACCTGCAGCACCTGCTCCACTAAATATCGACCGTGAATTGTTCTGTCTGTCTGTGCAAAGACTATTTCCAAACGACTTCAAATAAGGAGGAAGGGGAGGCGTTAGGTATCACTTCGTTTGTACGTTTTTTTTTTAACCTTAGTACTTACCTATTTTATTGTTTTTTTTCATGTGTCACATAAAATTCTTATACCTATTTTTTGTTTTCCTACCGATTTGTATTTATAATAATCACTCTTCATATTTTTTTTGTTTCTTAATTTTTAAGTCATAATTATCGCAATTCATAATGCATTTTTTAAGAAACTGTTACTTTTTGAGGATTTTTATAAATCTAACCTAACCTAACCTAACCTTATCTACACGTAAGATAGTTGACAAATTTTGAAAAGTGTACTGTTCTATGAATATTGGAGTTTTGAATTCAGATGATTGCGAGTTCCGATCGTAAGTATTTAAAAAAAATTAAGGCAATGAAGAGTGATCATTATGATGTAAAATGATATGAGAAAAAAAATCGGACTTAAAAAACCGATAATGGCACTTAAAAAGTTATGTTTAAAAACGCGCTCCCATTTATCGATTTGGTCATGAAATCTATTTAAACTCAACGTAAGTAGGAGGGTCATGTTTTTTCCCCATTATGTGGTTGTGTGTATGGTTCTTTGTCCCTTGTAAAGAATGAACGGACGGCCCGATTTCGACCAGCGAGGTATCGTTAGATTCGTCTTAGCGTCGGGGATGTTTTTTTAATTTGACATTACACTGACGACATCAATCCAAACAGCAGTTAGGTATTTATTAAAGCTTGTTAAGTGTTTAATATATTTAACATTTTCTACACCCTTTGGGATATTCACAAATATTGAGAGACACGTAACGAGACCTAATCGCGTAAAATTCCTATTAATGTTATTTTGATGTTTTGATCGTATTACAACGACCGAGATTACGAGTCAGAGTACGAGAGATACTAGAAATTTTCTTGTAATTAGATTGGTTGTTAATTTAAAATGCCAGCCACACAGAAACCATAAATATGGTTCTTTATAATAACAATTTTAAATGTGATCTTGAGCTTTCGCTGATTAGAAATAAAAAAGTTTTAACAGAACAGAGAAAAAATAATTATTTTCTTGTAAGGATTAAGTAACTTTTAAGAGGAATCCTCTTTTGTAATACAATATGACATTCAGGTTTATCACGTCCTTTTTAGGGTTCCGTAGTCAATCTAGGAACCCTTATGGCTTCGCCATGTCCGTCCGTCCGTCCGTCCGCAGCCTACCTGACACTGTTAGTACTATAGGTAGAAAGCTGTAATTTGGCATTTAAGTCACGGCAACAAAGTGGTAAAATAAAATCTTTTTTTTATTGTACCCCCCCTACACGTAACGTGGGGATGTATTTTTTTCTCGTCTAACCCAGACTGTGGGCTGTCGTTGGATAGGTATTTCAAATATATTGCGTGTTTGTAAAAACTATTTTTACATTAACGGATCCGTTTATGAAATATGAAGCTTTATATCGCTATCCCCCCTCCCCCCTACAGCCAAAACTACAAATACTAAAAATCTGAAAAATATGTTTTTTTTTTTTTTTTTTATTTTTTATTTATTGAAATGAATTGAAAGGTACACTTACAGCAAGTTCAGAAAGTATTCACATCATAGTAACAGGTTAAGGTATTATGTCTAGTGTACAAGCCAATTACAAGTATACACAGCATTTCCAGATAACTTAGCGGACTAAATAAAAACAATAGATTACACTAAACATCAGTTCGTAATAAACAGGCCAAGATTTTAGTTTATAATGTTCAAAGTATCACGATTAAGTAGATATTGGTTTTTGAGATACAGGCGATGAAGTGTTTATACCCACTAAAACCATCTAAAATGGCACCAAACGACTTTAAATAGATAGTTATTACTTGTTGTTTTTATGTTTGTAGCACTTAGCGGCTTCGGAACCCTACACTGAGCATGTTCCGACATGCTCTTGCCCGGTTTTTATATTTTGTAAACACGTCGAAGACGTTTTTTGACATCATTTCCTTCCAGTATTTTATTATTTGGGCACGGTGGTGATCACCGTTTGAACTGCATTAATATTTGTAAATAACGCTTCCTCATAATAATCGTCAAATCAACATTTTTTTTCATCGTTATTTGATTGATTTATTGCTCTAAAGCTGATGTCAAATTGGGTGAAACTATAAAAAAAAACAAAAACAGCTGGGCTTACCAAGAAATATAAAAGTAGTAACTGACTGACGCCCGTATTAATAAACTGATCTCAAGTCTAATGCTCGTCTCGAGATGCGTCAAGAATGACATTGTTCTACGGTTTGGCGTCTACTTTGACGTATCTTGTGCTTAGTTTATTAATACGGCCCTGAGTGACCGACTGACATATCAACGCACAGCCGAAACAGCTGGGCTGGATATGCTGCGGGTGCACTTAGAAGGAACTTTCGGGAATTCATTCTTGAAGGCTTGAAAATACCGGGAAATTAATTCTACCCGTCCCTCGCGTCCGTCCGTCCTCTAATATGCTATAAAATTTAGTCTATGCCGATAAAGCCATCATCTATCTATTTATCCATATATATATTATTTTATTGATTCTGTTTCCTTTGTGTTGCCAACTTTACCAGGCCATATGTTTTTATGGTCATTTGAGACGTTCAAGATAATCTCGAACAAATTATTGTGTTTGATCCTTGATGTTTTTCTTTTAGCGTTGTTTTGTGTTAAATGTGTCACTTTCCGTTTTTTCACCAAGCGGTTCCAACGGAAGACCAGTGCTGGCTTTACGGCTAGCGAATGCTGAGTTGGGACCGTTTCGTTACAATTTTTCTGTGGCTTGATATTGTTTTATCTGTGTAATGTGGTTTTGTTTTGTTGCGAATAAATGTCTCTTTATCTTTATCTTTATCTTTTAAAATGCTTAGTCCTGAATGACTGACTGACGGATCAACGCACAGCCTAAACCACAGATCGTAGAGATCTGAAACTTGGAGAGTGTGTTCTTTGTTTAACGTAGGCATCTGATAAGAAAAGATATTCCGAAATTGTTCCCCTTAAAATGGGGGTTGTATTGGACAACGTGATTCCTAGTTCCAATATACTTCAAATGTTGTATAAATAAACGTTCTTTAGCAGAATTTATGGAAGGCGTGTTTCGTATTTTATCGAAATTCATCCCCTAAGGGGCTGAAAAAGGGGTAAAATTTTTGGGGCTGATTTGCTTCGAACCTGATATCAATACTCCTTAGTGCTTTTGATTTACATTACATTTTATTTTGACACATGATTACAATCCGATTTTGTTAAAAAAAGGTTGAACTCACATAAAAGCTTGGTGCAATGCGAATACCTAAACCGCTGAGTCTAAATATTCCAAATGTGGTATATAGGTTCCTTATAAGGTTAGGGGTGCAGTAAGAAACGAGAAGGAGAAAGAAGTAATTAGTAAGAGAAGCGGGAAACTAATTCTACGCGGACGAAGTCGCGGGCGTACTCTACTACATTATATTATAACTCTAATCATTCCCGAAACCCTCAGGCACGCAGAAGGTCGACTAGCGACATACTCGTACATCTAAGGCAATAACTTAATAGCTTACATAGCTTGGAGGAATTTAATCTGCCGGATCATTATTTGCCAATCAACTTGCATGCCGCGGCCGATATTGAAGATGAATGTGAATGTGGAAACGTGACTGAAGCCATATGGTTTAGGAGAGTTTGTCGATGAATTCTACGTCGCAACTTAGCTATTTTGAAAATCGAAGTTGGGCGTTATGTTAACTCTGATTCTTGCTGTAAGTTTGTTGTTGATGATAGAAAGGCATCCGAAATTACTGTTCAACACAGAGCAGTTTTACAAAAAAAAAGTACTTACCTTTTTTTGATACGTTGTAGGCAGGTTGTAGGTGTTTAACTAAAGTTTAATTTAACTGAGCTATGTTAAAATATTTCTGATTTCGTTGCATATCAACCCCCTTATTCGTAAACAAACAATAAACCTGTTTTTGTGAAAGTATTGTGGGTATCTTTCTGAGAATAGAAGATAGAGAAATACCAGTCTCACATTAAAAGATAAGGACAAAGCATACTTTAGGCACACTTGCGTTTATGAATAAATAGGAGGGTTAGCTATTTGTTTTAACATGACTCTAAATTGACATATCTACATTGACATGACGTTTCCAAGAACCTTTCGATTTTCTTTAGATTTTAAAAACCGACCTCAAACAAATATTGTTTGTGTTAAACTTTCGCGACGTTCACACATACTGTTAAAAATCAAAAACGGGACTTAATCGCGTAAAAACCTCGACGACTCTTCGATCGTGTTGCTACGGTCGTGGTCACGATCAGACTGAAGAGAGCAGGGGCCCTAATATGGCTGCGTTGATCGCGTGACAAAGTTTGGATAAGGCATCCATCACCTTTTGACACGTAAATAAGAACGACAGTGATGGATGCTTTATCCACATTTGACACGCGATATAAACGCAGCCGTAATGGGCCCGGCCAACTGGTGCTTATTTATGTTGCGTGCGAGTTTTTTGAACTACCGACACTTGGTCTTGTTTTTGTTCTATCGGAATACCCACCGACCGGCACACAGTACCCAGTGTCAGCGGGTTTGAACATAAATATTGTCCGTGATTTGTTGTGATTAGTTTTCTATTAATCTAGGACTACTTATCGCAGAAGACTTGCCGTATTTTCATAATCATGGTTACTATATAAGCAATGAAACAACAATATCAAATACAAAATAAAACGTTTATATTCTCACAAAAAAACAAGTAAATTAGAAACAATCTTCAATTTTGCTTACGCTAAAGATAATGCTAAACAGTGTTATAATAAAACAACATTACCATATTCTACTTAAGTGTAAAGTAAGCTAATAAATGCTATTGAAAACAATTGTATTTAGGTAAAGGTATGGTCAAATTAAAACACTTATATGCCTTTTATTTGACACAAAACGACTAGATTCAGTGATCACAAAACTTTGCCACAATATTTTCTTTGAACTACTAATTAGAAATGCAAATAATGCTAACACAATCAGTATTGCACTGCCCAAAATCGTCAGTCTTCTATAAAATTTAAATAAATTAATGATCTTCGTTAATATTGATAAAGTTACGGACATAGAGATGAATATTTACAATGCAGTGAGACTAGAAGTCGCCTAACATACTGGACTGAAATATTTATAAGATGCAATGCTGCCCTCCTGACAAGGAAAGGTACCCGACTGTCCGGCTCCGATTTGATTTATTTTGATATATGTTAGAGAGTAGTCTAAAATAACAGACTTTTTAGGTGCCCTATCTCAACCTGTTGGGAGAAATAAAATTGACCTCGAAGGTACTGAAAAGTGACTAAACCCACTAACATAGAGAATTAAAAAATATATACTATTTTCCTCCTTTTTTGATTACATATATGTTTAAGAACATGAAAAAATAATGAGCACGTGTTTTGTCAAGAGGTATCACCTAAAACTCATTTTAAAAAAAACTTTTATGTTGTATACATCTCATCTAAGATACACTTTCTCTGGTATTTTCTTTACTTTTCACTACTTGGGAGGTCAATTTCTCCCAACAGGTTAAGATTGGGCAGCTAAAAAAAATCGTGTCTGTTATTTTAGACTACTCTCTAATATATATCAAAATAAACCAAATCGGAGCCGGACAGTTGGGTACCTTTCCTTGTAAACCAAACTGATCCTTAGAAAAAAAGGGCGCATGTCTCATAAAACCGCGAATGTATAAGTGACCTTATTTCTCAAGGTACTGGGTTAAATTTGCTTTGACTATCAAATTGCGCTTGTGTCCTTTTTATTTAGGAGGGCAGAATAAACAGTATCAGTATAGGAGTTTTATCTGATATACTTAGGAAGGCAGAATGATAGTTTAAGTGTGAAAAGGGAACCTAAATAGGTCTACGCGCTCAGAAATATGCACGTGGAATCTCTCTTTTCTGCTTCCTGATATATAAACGGTTCTTCTTCCCCTTGTCATGTGCTATCTGTGCCATTTGAATATATTTTTCATATCACCTACTCGGAAAGGGGACTTTTCTTCCCTGCTAGGAGGGATCAAAGTGGCACTTTTCTGTTCAAGGACATTTTGTTGCCAAATTTGATAATTGTTGTTAAGTGCGATAATTTCCTGTTGTTAAATTTGATAATTTCAGCATTTCTAGAATGTGTGAATAATTAAATTTGTTTCATCACTAAGATCTTTTATTTTCCTCATAGGTGATGTGAAAAGCAGTATGTGTCACACGGTAGCAAAATTATTTCCACCTTGGGCGTTAACACTTGAATCCCTCACTACGCTCAGGATTCTATTTTAGAATCCCTCGCTACGCTCGGGATTCAATTGTAGAATCAATCGCTTCGTTCAGGATTCAATGTACGCCCTCGCCTTAAATATGTCATTTTGCTCCCTTGTGACACAATCTACTAATGTCATATCGATAACCAATCTTTTTCCTTAAAAAAGTTTGGTCACAATGATAATATTTAGCATTTTCCAAACATCCAACCAGAACACAATTTAGTTGAAATTATTGTTTATTACCATGAAACCATAGATACTTTAATAGAAGACTTTTGATGAAATTCAGATTTCAATCCAGTGTAGAGAGAGACTACGAGAGAGTGAGACATTGACAATATACACAAAGCCTACAATGGAATTGTCGAATATAAAATGCTACGTGATCCTAACAGTGGGGATAAAAGCTTTACTGATGATAACAAATTCAATAAAGTTGTAACAGAAAAACAAATAGCTGTATTTGACTTGTTTCAGTAGCGGCATCTAATACATAACAAATTTTTTAGGAGCTAACATGGAAAACTGAAGTGTATAGAAAAATCATGCTAGTTTTTATGTAATAGGTTAATGATTCACTAGTATCCCCACTGAATTTGACTAAATCTATTATTATTACTTCGTGAACTACAAGTATGGAATCTTTGAAAAATATATATCATGCTACTTTAAATATGATTTTGATGATATGAGAGATTATGATACTCGTAATATGTCATGTCTGATTTATTTATTATTGGTCCTTAAGTTACTAACGGGCAATCTTTGGAATCTATTTGGACAGGGAAACAAAAATCTACACATAAATCGTGTGTATGATCGTTGATTTCTACGGGGTTGTTTAAAACTTTAGTTTTATCCTATCAACAATAAATTTACGCTTTCACATCGAATTTCTCAACAAATCTATTACTGTCTGGTGAGTCGTCAGCAAATTTGATTTCGTTTGACGAATCAGAAGTTTCATCAGCAAATTTTATATCGTTGAAATGGGACAGTGCATTAGCTTTCAAAGTGTCACAATCATTGGTTTCTCTGCTAGTATCGTTAACTCTCTTCAGTGTGTTCTCGTTCTCACTTTTCTCTCTCCTGTGAACTTTGACGGGGGATCTTGTCAAAGTCAGTTCCTTCATGGGTATGGCCACTTCTTTCTTCTTTCTGTTTCTTTTTGGAAACTTTGGAGAATTCTGCAAGTCTGTGATACTGAAGTTGAGCGGATGGATGATGTTGGTTCTGTCGGTGACCCTTCTGGATGTTTTGACGGAGTCGTTGGACTTGATGGGTCTGTTGCCCGCGTTTCTCCTGAGTTTGTTGGACGAGGGACGGTCTTCAGGGGATTCTGTGTTGCTCCCGGGGTCTGGATGGAGCTCTTTTGGAAGGATTTCCTGTAGGAAATAAATGATATGAATCCCTGGTTTTTATATAAGAAGCTGAATTTGTACACTATCATAGGTCGGTGATACACTACTAAAGCAAAAGGCCCCTTTGTTAAGTAAATTATTTTTTTCCTTCACATCCGCGAGTTTTTTAGCTTTACAACGTATTCGATGATAAAGCAACAACATAACCCTTTATCAGCGTGTACCTAGTTTGCCAAAAGATTATGAATATTATGATAAAAGATTTATGAAGATTTAATTATTAGAATATATTTACCTCATAGATAGGTGCTTTGCTTTCGTCCATCTCCTTGATGATGTCTCCTTCTTCAATAGGAGGGATCCACACGAGGAATGCCGGATCCATTCCTAGATATGATCCAGGAACTGACCCTGCAATATTTTGATTATTAAAGTACAAGTCAAATCAATCGATTAAAACTTTTGAACAGGAATGACATTTAAAAGTAGGCGTTAAAACTAAGTTTCTTGTGTCTACAAGTTTCGTCTGTATGCATATCCGTTTATCTATCGACATGCGACATCGTATCACTAATTTGGTTAACTGCTGGAGGTTATGACTTTTACTCCCCTGCCTCTTCAGGACATAGCAAAACTTCGTTATGTGGGAGTCAGTTGGATTTAATTTCGGGCGTATTTTAAATAAAGTTGTCTATAGGTGGCTAAAGATCTATGCTTTCTTTCATCAAACCAGATGAAGTAATTTCCTTTTTTAATAAATTTCCTCACCAGCATTATTGACTTCATAATCATAATAGTCGATTTCCATTTCAGGGTGAGAGGTGAGGCTGAGGTCGGACCGCAGCAGGCGGCGGTTGCAGCTCTCCTTCGTGTGCTTAGGGTTGTCACGGATCCTGGCCGCTGCCACGCCACTCAGTGCTGGGGAGTACCAGCCCTGAAATACCACCATCATCATCATCCTGAGAGACGACTGTCTAAACTGCTGGAAACAAGCCTCCCAGCCACTTGATTGCTTGTGCAAAGATCAATCTTATTTATAAGCAAATAAGGGCAAAGACTGAGTATCTTCTTGGTTAGTCGGTACTTGGTTTTTTTTTTCAAAAAGGCTGTAATGGATTTGCTATTATGAATTTGGCCTTTCTCCGACATGTTTAAGATGCCAAAACAAAACCGTCATAATATTTAACATCTAAGTTCAGTATCATCATCTTGGAACTTTATGATAGGTTTAAGGGGAACTGGGCGGAATGATTGGAGAGCCACTCGACCGCCCGCCTGCCTCGGCGGCGTCCCCACTCATCATCATCATCATCATGATAGGTTTCAGCTTAAATTGTACTTTTTTGACTCAATACCAATATTACCAATTTGGCAATAGATATTAAGCATTTAACAAACGGAAGGCCAAAGTTGCTTACTTCTTCAGATAATAGGCCACTATTAGTCTTCTAATATCTAAAATAGCCTTATTATACGAGTAGTACATATCGTTTTTAGATTATTATTTACTGCCACAACCTTAAATTTAGCAAAACCAAGATAATCAAAAATAAATAAATATAAAGTATAAGATAAAATAAAAACTTATAGTAACTAAGAAACTAGGTTGAACAATGGGTCTCTATCCCAGCATGTGCTGGTTTTCAGATTGGTCCCTATAGACAGGATGGTCGCAAACTGATACAAAATCCTGGATACAGTAAACTAGGTAAATAAAAAAGTACCATAAAAAGGACATGCTTCTAATGGTAAGTGAAAAAGGAGTGATTTACTAATAAATACATTTATTTACTTGAATAATTAACATTGAATTATACCCAATCTTAATAACTCGTAAGATAAAAAAATACTCACATTGGTAAGAGTAGCTGCAGAAGAAGAAGATGCCCTGCTAGCGCTTCTATCCTTGTCCCACAAGCTGTCCTTATCCTTTTCACTACAAGAATCTCTCTCGCTCACACTCGTGGTACTCGTGTTCAGCTCTACCGTAGTTGTCTCGCTCGTTGACTGCTGAGGTGGAGAAGTTATCTAGAAGAAAAATATTATTAAATTGCTACACCTCGATAATCTGCAAGCTCACTATTAGTTAGATGAAAACCCCCGGTATTATGGTGACCCTTCTGTCAGATCTGATATCTCTTAATTGTCCCAAATGTAGCTAAAAACCACTGCTAGAAAACTTGCTTTCAAATATAAAAAAACGCCTTTTAAATCGGTACATCCGTTCAAGAACACACATACCGGTCAATTATAAAACCAAATATTTTTGTGTCGGGGTTTAAATTTTTAAACAGTAATACCGGGGCAGTTGATTCAGACACAGTATGCGACCGTCTCAGCGGAGAAGGTGTGACGCTGGTCTGTCCGGCAGGAGCGCTGGCCGCAGACTCAGGGGTCACGGTAGCCTGGCTCGCCGCGCTGCCTGCGCTGGCGCCGCTCGCTTCGCTAGCGTTGTCCTGCTCTTGCTCTGCGTCTGTTGGCTCGTCTTCTTCCATTCTATTCATAAGAATAACAAAATAATTATCGAGATTGGTGCGCGAAGTAATTGCTTTGGAAAGTATATTATGTACATTAGTATAGTTAATACATAATCCCTGAATTCCTGACTGTAGCATTTTTTCTTCATTTAGTAAAGTAAGTGTTTAGCAGTGCGCACGCTCGTACAGTAGTATTGTACGCACTTCGAAGGCCATTAAATTTCTACATCTTAAACAATAAACATCCATCATGACATGTTTAAAAACGTCTGAACTCGATTCAAATATTTATATTTAGAAACCCTCTTGCAATACTCTGAAAATTCACGCGAACGCACTTCCGTGTCGTAATGAATTCGGAATAACTTTTGTTTTGTTTTTAAATAAATAATGACGACAATCTACCACTCCAGAAAGCGCGTGTTCAAACAATGCCACTCGAGGTGACTCGAGTTACAATCACATCAACGAGCTATCCTAATTAGGCTCCCGACCCCCCACTGTTTTTTATACCCTTTTGAAAGAATCTTGTTTTCATTTTGAATTAGAAAAAGTCAATATTTTTTACTGCAAAATTAACTTCACCCCGTTTTATTTGAGGTTGGCACCCCGCAATGCAAGAGTCGGGTGCTCGTTTTTATTTTAAACCTAATTTTTCTTATTCATTGAAAGAGTTGTAAGTTGCTGAAGTAAGTCGGATGAGCTATTTTTTCAGTCGTTTTCTGTCTGGATTTTATTATAAGTATAAAATTCTGGATAAAGTTACACAGTTTCATAATATTATTTAAAAAAATGTCTCGATTTGTCTGTGTCAATTGTTTCACAGACTAAATATGACCCAGGGCTCGGACAAGTCATCGCAGCTAAACTGATATGGACATGGGACAAGACTATTATAGAGTCGCGACTTAAGATTATTATTTATTATTATCTAAAGCTAATATAATTATTATTATCGTAATTTATAATTTAACATTTGACCTTTTTAGTCGCATATCTGTCATCGGTTTGTTCCAGACAATGCAGAAGTTAATGGTTGCGTATGTGCAATGCAACCATCAGCATTTAAAAAAAAGTAAATGGAAATACCTTCACACATGTATGGTGAATTTTGGGTTGCAGTAATAAATGTCATTGAAAAATATAATTAAATAATATTGTACATAATGCGATTCTATTGATCTTGTTCTATTGCCGTCTTGCGATTGTTTTGCGATGACTTGTCCGAGCCCTATGACATACAATTTAGTTGTAAGGCCCGATTTCGTGATTGACAAGTATTTGTACCAGAGTCTTGGATGTTTTCAATGTATTTAATTATGTATTTATCTATATAAATATATTTATGGTCTTCTGATATTTATAATTATTATAAACTGCAGGATAGCCTTCCCTCACCTCTGTTCCACATTCTCCGAGGCTCGATCGGAGTCCCTAAGTCTGGTGTGCCGCGTCCTCCCCGAGGGCAGCAGCCGGCGGAGGGACACCCCGCCCCCCACCACTTCTGACAACAGGGTACTTCGAGACCCTGAAGTCGCAGCTCCCAGCTCCAACGAAGCTGAACATGCTGTGGACAAAATAACAGATCATCATCATATTCATCCGATTCTATTAGAATAGAATAGGATAACATTATTAAAAGACTTAAATACGTATAAATCAATGTAGAGCTTAAAATTAACATGATAACTATTACACTTTCGCGGTGTCTGCTAGCCGGTGGCCACGAAATCTCCGAAATATGATACCCCTCGGCCAGAATTCCACCTTTAAAAAGGTCGACAGATCTTTGGTCGGTACTCTCACGACAAACGACTTAAAATTAGCCTCGTGGCGGTGCTCCGACCTGACTCCACCCTAAGAGTAACTCCGGTCTGAACTCCTGCATGGGTTAAAATGTTTTTTCATTACACTAAAATTCTCCACTTCCAATTAGATAAAGATAAAGATAAAAGAGTCATTTATTCGCAACAAAACAAAACCACATTACATAGATACAAAAGTAACAAGACAGAAAAATTGTTGCGAAACGGTCCCAACTCAGCATTCGCTAGCCGTATAACCAGCACTGGTCTTCCGTTGGAACTGCTTGGTGAAAAAACGGAAAGTGACACACTTAACACAAAACCGCGCTCAAAGAAAAACATCAAGGGTCAAATACAATCATTTGTTCGAGATTATCTCGAACGTCTCAAATGACCATAAAATTTATAGCCTGGTAAAGTTGGCAACACAAAGGAAACAGAATCAATAAAATTAAACCAAAGACAACTATAGTCTATGGAAATGTAAACAATGCAAGCCTATAGGTTACGTAACAATAACAAAAATGATAGACTTTCAATTCAAGAAATAAAATAGATAAATGTTTTGTTGGTTTTACATTACAGGTCTTTTCATATATTGGTATTTGTTGTACACGTGTTGGATGATTTATTATATTGATTAAATACTATCTATTCGTGGTAAGTTATAAAGACGTGATGGTAGACTCGTATACAAATCGGCTGATGGAACCAATAATGGAGAAGGACCAATGATGGATACGTCTTCATTCATATTTTACTGAATATAAGGGATATTCATTGGCATTAAAAGTTAAGTGTCCATTATGGGTGCCTCTCAACTTAAAGTGTCCAACACTGTTACCATGACATATACCTATGCCTAACCGGCTGAAAAAGTGCTTGTCTCCCACCATGCTCCCACCCCACCAACATGCTCCCCCCGATAAACCTTGATATAATTAAAACATCGATAAATTGTTGTCAGAACTCTTTTTGTCGTAACACAAAGGGCTAATACCCTTCAAAAGGGGTGGCCCTTCAACCTCACGTTATGAAGGTCACCGGTTGAAGGTCAGGGGTGGTTTGACTAATCATATTGGCAATTCAATAGCGATTTCTTTCGATCTACTTTTTTATATCTAAAACCTGTAAAAAATTTGAAATGTATAATAAACTAGTATAAAACGCATTTATATAAACTGTCACAGGGATTCTAGTATGATTTTACTATAGTCAACTAAGGGGGACTTGGGTAAAGTGGCATTTTCCAAAATTCAAGACGTGATTAGAAATCAATCAAAGTAGGTATTAGAGGTTCACTTTTTTATCCCATGGAGAAGGTGGAGGATCACACAGGCCACCTGATGATAAGTGGGATCTGTGACCCAAACACTGCATTCTCAGTACCACAATCTTAATATTGCAATCCTAAGACCGAAGAGTTTCCAACCCAGAGGACCCTGATGGAATCTCTATGCTAGTGATTTCGGGACACAACGTGGCGGCATATATTATGGCGGTAATTATCGTGGTAGGGATCCGGACGGACCTTGCACAAGCTTCTACCATCACTGACATAGCCAAATGCAAGTTATCTAGCCTATTTACTTACATGACAGTGAATTCTAAATCTGTATTAGATTCTGCAATTGTACCCGTAGAATGCAACTATGTTGTTCGGTTCCACTGATTTTTATGAAGATATCTTCCAATATTCAAAATGTACAGTCGGCAAAATCGAACCCTGACCCGCCACGATTTGATTAATAGCGACACTGTGACAAAGTTCTATCGTGGGTCCGGGTTCTATTTTGCTAATGCTCTCTTCCTCAACCTGTTGCCTTGCTACCCATGCTAGGTGTAGGCCTCATCCATTCTGCCATCCTAAGCCAATAGGCATTAAGTCAGATAAAACTCCCGTAGCAATATCAACCTTATTACTAACAGAATAGAATTAAAACTTCTTTGGCAGTTTAATTTGGGATACTGCTTATTGGCTTAGGAGGACAGCATTGCTCTCCATTCTCTTCAGTCTTGGGTCTTTCTTATCCAGTTTTAACAGACATTTTGACCAAATCGTTTGCTGCCTGCTATGCTGATATTTCGCCAGAACAGTCTCCATTCATTCAAAAAATACATTATGACTTGCAATAATTATGACCTAAAACCCATTTTGACAGAATATAACCAGATGATAGAGACCCACATCAGTTGAATTACAAATTACGTCTCTAAACATACTCACCATCACTATCCGTAAGCGATTCTTTATCCGCCGCCCGCTGGTAGTTCTGCGTCCTCCTAGCCGAGTGCAGCGCCAGCCCGAGCGCGGCGAGCGCGGCCGCCGCTGCCAGCGCGAGCGCCGCCGCCCGCGCCCCGCCCCCCGCGCGCATCCAGGCCCCTGCGCCCGCACTGACCGACGCCCACGCCGCTGACGCGTTGCGGATTGGTTCTGAAGATTATAGGATGTGTGAGTGGCTAGATCCAAAGCGGTTGTGTTTGCTAATAATATAAGTGATATAATAATTTGGCAAGTAAAAACTGAGAGAAGTTTAAATAATTTATCAGAACTCCGGTAGTGTGACAATAAGAGAGTAGGTAGGTCCATAGGATGTGGTCTGATTCTGAGAAGCGTATGAGTTCCGTCTCAGTGTTTGTGGCGGCGCGGAGCAGTGGTAGAAGAAACCGTCAGCAACCCGACGGTGTGCGATGACAGGATCCTGGCTTCAGGGGTTAGTAGCATAATCTGTGGTATTGTGCTGTCTGTTCGCCAGTTATTATTAAACAACCCATAAAATGTGTTATTAATTATAAATGAAGCTTGTTTGTTTATAAAATACAGCACAGGTAAGTAACTGCATTGTTATAACGTGTTGGCCAGGTTGGTCAAGACCCTGCGTACGAAGCCAGCGGACATATTTAATAAACATGAACATTATTTCTTTTCCACCACGGTAATTCTCATGTGAATTTGGCATACGAGGAAATAGGTCAATACCCAATTACCGTACCATCTCGATATTACTTTACTGTTTCTACACGGTCATTAGACGACCGCCCGTATCTTACAGGGTAGGGCCTTAGCCAAGTTCGTCAATATTGTACGATAGTTTATTTTGTTATTGCATTCTCGAAAACGACTGCCAACTATTTTAGCTTAGAATTTTATTTTTCTGCACATGCCTTAGTAGGGTAAACCATACTGTTATTGCCCGCCGCCAGTGATTAACCACTACGAGAGAAAAAAAAATGCTTATTTAGAATCATAGCTTTGATCCTTCTTGTTACACGTATGTCAGCAAATATTTTTTTAGTAATTTCAGTTTCTAAAAAATGTTGTGGGTAATCACTGGTCGCCGGCAATAACAGTCTGGTTTACCCTACCCATTATTTAACTAAAGGACGCCCATGACTTCGTGTAGAATTTTATTCAATTCATTACTCCCATTTTTTCCCGTTATATATTTACACTACATCATTACCTACAATAGTATATATCCACGTTTCTACGTTTAGTAGTTTTAGCCGCACGGTAAGTATAGGAACAGTTGTATGAATAGAGATTTTGTAATGGCAATGAATAATATAACTTCACAAAGTTTCAGCCTCATTATGCTGTCTTTAGTGGTCCTTAACGTACAAATGAACACGCAAAGTATCCACCAGTGTCACTGCATAACATAAATAATACCTTAGCTTGTTGTTCAAACAAAACTTGGCCCTTGTACCGCATATAATGTTTGGACCCTGAATTACCTTCGGTGGCTGCACCTCTGATTCGATCCGCCCCCGAATTGAGGGGTAACGAGCCCTGTTTGATTCGGTTTAATGTATTGTACGTAGCCCGAGGAACCGTGAAGGATATAGTTAGTAGGCTTCCTTACTGTAGGTACTGAATGCGATGTAGCGGATATGAGGTCAAGAAAATATTTAGGAACTTGGCTTTCATTTCATTAGAAAAAGTGAACTGTAAAACTAAATGGCAAACAATTATACTTACTAAAATATTTACAATCGTCCTAGTTGTATTTGCTTTTACCTACTCCCTATCATTTGAAAACATTTATGGTTGCAAATTTACAAAATATTTACAAAATCCACACGGTACAAATACCGCGAGAACTTGACACATAAAATTGTTAACCGATTATTATTCAACAAAAGGTGGAGGTCAATTTCGTCTGTATTTTTTCATTCAATTGTAATCTCATGAGCTTCACCGATCTGCGATGCGTGCGCGAGGAAGCCGCCCGCGCAGCGGTCGCTGGTGTCGCCAGACCTCAGCTCAACGAGGATGTGCCGCCCGCCGGCGATCTCCACTGCACCAGTCCCGTCTGTGGTCGTCTCCACGTCTGATACCTGGCGGTTAGGACGTGGATGAGATTGTGACATGTTCAAACCTAAAAGTAAGTAAAGATATAGGCAAGCCAGTTAATGCACAACAGCTTACGTAAATTTCTTGCATAGTTTTAGGGTTCTACCCTTGTTTTAAATATACTTATAGGAAGGCCCTGAGGAATGTTTAATAGGTTATATAATACAATTAATTAGATACCTACATTGCACTGCTTGAGTTCAGAGTGTAGTAGAGAAAAACAAGTATGTTAACATTCCGTTCAGCGCAGTAACATAGAGTTTCTATGACCATCTTCCATCTTCATTATAACACGCTACCATCGAGCTGGTATTATGGTAAAGACGGAATGAACTCGTCAATGGTCAATAATAGATCAATCGGGTTTGGACTCTCTCAGTTCGCTGATATTTAAATAGTAAGTTAGTTTTAAGACATAAAAAAAGAAGTATAGTGTCTAGACTTAGAGTCGCAGGCTCGCAGCATACCTAGTACAACACGAAGATCTTACCAAGGCAGAACTGTCAGGTCCGTCCCATGAAGCCAGCAGCGGTGCACCAAGGGAGTCGCCATCACGAGCCCTCAACGCTTGTCCTGCGCATGGTAGCCGCACAGCTTCGAATCGAAGCCGTACCACCAGACCTTCCTCCGCCTGAGAGAAAAGTTTTGCATTACTGGCTATCATAGGAATGACTGCCGTAACCAAAGAAGGTAGCTTACTGCATAGTAATAGTATAACGATTTAAAATCGAATGCGGATACCAATAGAGTATAAAATGATTTAATTGCATACATTGCAATTAGAAGGCTTGTTTGGAATTATGGCTGAGCGGGTCATACACCAATACGGCAACACGACGAGAACCATTCTCTAGCTTGAAATATTTCCTAAAAAAAAGCGGGTTAGCGAATGAAACGGTTGGGAAACGATACATTTTGCTAAATATATTTTGGCCAAAAGGCAGGATACCGAGAAGGTTACCAGATGGTAAATGGGCTTTTGGGGCCCATGGCATTAACAATTTCAAGAATCCTTTTGACTGCTAATGCGTTGCCAATCCTAAAACCCTCTGATTGCGAATGTCTATGTTAATCTACGGCGTACATCTTCATCACCGCGTGAGACTGATATATAAAAGACGTAAACGTACTCTAGTCAAAAGAACGCACTGAATTTAGTACTGTTATGGTACTTAAATAATGTGATTCAATGCTATTAAACAAAGATTATCTAGCTAGTGCATAAACTATCCTCAAGTCAAGTGCTTAAAATGGTATCCAATAACAAATCTGTTCCGGGATGACATCGTTTAGCTGAACTTTCCTATACATCCTGACACACTTAACACTGTTATCGACTAAACTCCACTTAAGTAATCTACTTCAACACTCAACCAACCGAAACTTCACAATGGACTGGCGAAAGCCGAATTATTCGCAACATCCGAAAGTTACCTTCAAGATTGTGAATACAAAAGACGATCGCTTAAGGAGTTTACGACCTGTTTTTGCAAGAAACCATCAACCGTGTCCTATCTCTGATGCATCGGAACGATCAGCCAATATTTGGAGAATCTTTAGTATACCTATAGCAGAATATGGCTCGTAAATTTTTGAGAGTTTGATCATAATTAAAATATTTTAAGAGAAACAACATTTTTAAACAGCGATGGAACGTTCATGATCATAAAAATAAATATTACCACAGAATTGGAATGAATTTTAATGAATTATCTACCGAAAAAATGATTCAAAGTTTCATTTTTTTTTTTTTTGTGGCATAGAGAAGGCAACCGAGCACACAGGCCACCTGATGGTAAGTGGAAACTGTGACCCATAGACATTAGCTAAAGACTGCAAATGCGTTGCCGACCCTGAGGACTAAGATGGAATGCCTCTATGCTAGTCATTACACCGGCTGTCTTATCCCCAAACCGGAACACAACAATGCGAACACTGCTGTTTGGCGGTAGGTTAATGGATAAGATGGTGGTAGCGATCCGGACGGACCCTGCACAGGGTCCTATCACCCGCAAGCAATATCTACATACATACATAAAATCACGCCTGTTCCCCAGAGGGGTAGGCAGAGACCACTTCTATCCACCTGCTAAGATCCTGACCAATCTCTTTCGCTTCTTCTTAAAGTTTCAATTATTTATAATAATACTAAGCAGCCTAATATGGCTACGTTTATCTCGTCACAAAATGTGGGTAAAACATTCGTCACTTTCCGACACGTATATAAGTAAGAGAGTGACGGATGCTTTATGCACATTTTGTCGCGCGACAAACGCAACCATACCAGGCCCGCTGATTTGAAACCAACCAATTGAAAGTTAAATTATTAATCAAATCTGTTACTTACCAATTATATTAAATATAGCTCTGGGCAAACAGATAAAAAATATTCACAAAATGGAGGATGAATAGAAAAATATACGTCATAAATAACCATTAATTCTCTTATTGTTACTCAGCACTTAAAGTCATTTGAAAAGCAAACAGTTTTTCACCCAGGTCATTTTCTGCTGGCAAATTGTCACGTACTTAGAAGCAGCGCTTTCCGTGAAGGGACGGACCCAGAAGTTTATATTGCTTTTGGCACTTTGTGAAAAGTGGCCGCTGGAAGTTATTGGGTTTTTTAATGCCCTGAATCAATTTGGGCGCCATATTGGTGCCATTTCAAAGTTACTTTTTGCGCTCACCTTTGACTGCGGGCGAATACTAAAAATGTTTTTAAACGATTTGGTGTCGTTAGGTGAAATTGGAATCTCTGGAATCCCAAAGATACTATTCCCTATTAAGTATATATTTACTTTGGTTATATTAAACTTTTAGTCATACAAAAGTTCAAAGTTAGACTCATCTGTATTTCGTTAGTAACACATTCACAATATTATAAATTATGCTGCACGAAGGAAAGGTAGATACTTATAGCTGTTGTCCACGGCTCCGTAGAAGTCATTTATTGCTGCTAGCTGTAAATAGTAGGTAACCTAAATGCCCTTTCTTGTGTTTCAAGCTATCTTCATGCCAAATTTTATCGTAATCGGTTTAGCGGTTTAGCCGTGAAAACGTCACAAACAGACACTGTTAACTTCACATTTATAAATATTTGTATGGATAGTCAGAAACTGACTTTGTATGTATGACTAGCTTCTGCCCGCGACTTCGTCCGTATAGAATTAGTTAATCATCCCGTGGGGGGATTTTTGGGAGGAAAAGTAGCTTAGGTATGTGTGAATCCAGGGTATATAATCCATTCCAAATTTCATTCAAATCCGTGTAAGGGTAACAAAGTAACACACACAAACATTCGCGTTTGAAGGGTCCACGGAAGGAACATGTCAAGGCACTTTATTTTTAAAATGAGTTTTGAATCTCGAAATGTAGAGGACAGAATGAAATATTACCTACCAATTAGTCTCAGATATAAATCTTCATATAACTTGTATTTTTTTCACTCTTAAAAAAACCTCTACACGAATATAACGTACAAAATGACATGTTTTCTAATTTTCAAATCGCGATATCTCAAAAAGTTACTAATGTAACTAGACATGTTCTTTCCGTGGACCCTTATTATATGTATTAGTGAGATTATAATATCTTGCGTGATGCATGAGTCAAGCTTTTAGTTATAATTATGTATTTAGACGCATTTAAATGTTTTACACGATTGATCGTTGTACGATTTTTATAGACGATATTTATTATTTCGGACATAAGATCGCCAGGAATACGGTTTCACTCGTTAATAACGTACGTAATGAAGATAAATTCATTAAAACGTACGTGGTAAATATAAACGTAACGATGGAACCCCAGACTATCTAATCGCACGGTAATGTAAAGGAGACCGCTCGGATAAAGTCAGGGAATGTCGCACATGCATATCCAAGTATAGAAATTATATAGTACAAGTATAGGAAGCAGGATTATACCTGCATATCGTGCGTTAAAAAGAAAAATGACGTTATTCAAAATCATCAAAATTTACAGGACGAGAGTTAAAAGTTTCGGGCACGCTTATTTCAATATCTTGAAGATGGTATAGAACAAGTAACTAAGTATTATATATCACTTTCTTCGTAAATTTTTTTTTCTATTTCTTTTTATAAAAATGTAATGTGAAAAGTAGAAATAAAGCCTTGTTAGCCTAATAAATGCCACTTTTCCATAAAAATAGTTAACCTTTTACGGTGACCTTTTATGAAATAAAATACAAATTGTGGAAGAAAACTTTGTTTATTGAATATAAAAAGCAAATGAAATTACACTGAAGTGTTAAAACTATTGCCAATAGCAAGGTACATGATGCGAAATAAGTAATATTTTTGGCGAAACAACCAAATCAAATAGGTAGATTTTTTCGAAACTCGACATAAAATTATTATTTTTTTATATCGATTCAAATAGGATAAAAGTGGGTACTTTTTAAAGAAATAAAAAAGAAAACATAAACTTAAGTATACTCAATAATTCGCAGCGCTTTCGGCTGCGCCATTTCAAAACCTAGCAAGTCTCAAAAATTCAATTTGGTATTTCTTGCATAAAACGTGGTTCCTAGTAAGTAAGTCCCTACCGGATGCAAAATCATTTAGAGACCTATCTCGGTCAGGTTCACAGATATGAGTACCCCGAAACCTAGTAAGTACCTACAGAAACAAACGGGCTTGACCATTTCAAAATCCAGTATGTCACAAAACTATTTCAAATACCTAGTATATGACATGCACTTACTAGGTATTCAAAAAGTCATAGAGGCTTACTAGGTTTTGATGTGGTCGAACGAGTTTAATCATAACTTTTTAAATATAGTATGTGTTTTTTTACTTGAAGTTACTAGTTTTTGTAAGTCAAGTGTTATATTCATAGACGTTAGTCTTTGTTCGTTTCATTTGACGCGTTTAGGTACTTTAGGTTGGTAGTACCTGTTCCCCCACCAACTTCATGCCATTGCCGTGCGCCGGAGCCGTTCGAACTCATTCAAACCGTTTGAATGAGTTCGAACGAACGGCTCCGGCGCACGGCATTTGGCTGGCGACTGCGCGTTTGAATCAAACGCGCAGTCGCCAGCCAAATGTCGAGATAGCCTGCACGTGTTATGTTAAAATTTTGGTTAAGTGGTGTGATTTGGTTACGAAAATCAATAAAATAAGTAGTCGCACTAAGCGTATAGTGAACAACGCTTTGAATTTAGATAACCACAAGTCTGTGTAAGTAAATGTATATATTATACCTATCCTGATTAGACTGACACTTTCTCGTAGGTATTCAAGTGTTATAAGTTAGATTTTTTGTTGCCAAACGATTCATTTCTATAATATACCTATCTTGATGACACTCTGACACTTTCTCGTGGGTATTCAAGTTTAATAAATTAGATTTATTGTTGCCGAATGATTAATTTCAATATAATTATGTTTTTCGAGAATACAGCTTATTTAAATTTATACACAAGACGCACGTAAAATTCTATTTGATATCATAGTGTGTTAACGACATTTTTTTGACAAACGTTTAGGTATTTGATTATTACGCTTCACATCATCTATTTATCTTGAGTATGGGACAGGGTATCAGCTCATGGTATTTTTTTGCTTAAGCATGGTGTTATGTTTTATGTCTGTGCATTTTAAATTGTTTTTCGGTGGTTTTTGCTATTTTATGTTTTCATTTCAGCTCATTATTAATAACTAACGTTGGTCAACTAAAGATGGTTTTAGGTTATTTTGATTTTCCATTGACCGACTTAATTGTGACGTAAGTAAATCTTACTTATTTAAAAGTCGCAAACAAATAAATTTTATACTCCTAATTTAGAAAAAACAAAACTAGCAGTTATTTTTCTATTAGTCACCATAAAATTTCATAGTAGTATTTTGAACTTAAACGTCTCATTTCTAAAAGTGACGCTTCACATTCAATGAACCCACGGTAACTCTAATAAATAAATAAAGAAAAACGTCATCTTACAAAAGGTATCACTTTGGTACAAAACTTTATTCTAACTTTCTATACTCAAATCAAAAAGTGTCATTTTAGTATTTTAAATTACGTTGATAAGTTAAGACTGAAGAGTAGTTTTTTCTAAAATGTCATTTTTCATTAAATAACACTTAACGGTTTATATCAAATTTTCACACTATTCCCAGATATGTCAGATTTCCACAAAAACACACGTCTATTCACCACTGTGACTGGATCGCAACTGCGAGAGCGTCGCTCTTCTACAAAAAAGATGGCGGACTATAGCGTAGTGGAAAAATGACAACGGTGCCATCTGTAGTGATAGGAAGAAAACTGCGGAGGGCCGCTTTGCCAACTTAAAATATAGGCAAAAAGTAGTTGATTTATGTAATAAAACACTTTTGATATTTTTTTGAATAACGCCACTTTTCTTTTTAACGCACGATATGTCTGAGCTATGCATTCATGGCCTCTATGCATGCATGGTTCATTGGAGGTCATGATACAACAAGTTCGATTTTCCCTTGCATAATATTATGACAGTGACAGGTGTCAACCTTAGCGATAATTAGATCTCATAGAAACTTTTGTCTAAATTGGAAGATCACTTTTTTTTTTACTTTTTTTTTGTGATTATACGGCCCTTTCTTTGGGCAACGGCAAGCAATAGCTATCCAATGAGGAAAGGCAGCCAGCTTTATGGGCGTTCCCGGTGGCAGTGGCCTAGGGGACATTTGTAATTAATATTATAGTTACTTAGAATTAGTTAATTAATTTTTAGCTGTTATTTTTAGTATTTAGTTTTGTATGTATGTAAAGTCTTTATTGCACATAAATAATTATAAAACATTTTGCATCACTACAGATAATGTGGATAGGCGAACTAATTCAATATGGGATCTCTTCCAGTTAACCTTGGAGTAATAAGCAAGGGCAATGCAAGAGGATAGGCAAATCTACAAAATAAAAGAAAAAATTACATATTAAAAACTAATTACTATGTATAATGTATGTATGAGATGGAGTGACGTCCTCGTAAGGATCGCGGGAGCGCGGTGGATGCGAAAAGCACAAGACCAGTCTGAGTGGAGAGCCTTGGAGGAGGCCTACGTCCAGCATATGCATAATTTTATGATTTTTCTGTATTTTGATTGTGTCTTAATAAAGTATTTATTTATGTCGTCTGTAGACGCACATACAATCTACGCTAAAATGTTAATCTGATTTTGTACAACACTATCATCCAATCACTGTGATTCCCCCAATAACGACGGTCGGACGGACGAACGATTGAATGTCCAAGCGGCGAGTTCAAGTAGTCCCGTCAGAGCGAACAAAACACATTTGACCGCGTGCATTTTCAATTTGGCAGCATGGCTTATCGAACGTATAAGGCTGCCTAATTGAGAATGCACGCGCTAACGATTAGACCCACCGCCGTTCGGTTGTTAAGAGAATTGTGTCGTTCCACTACACCGTATACCATAACCGTAATAGGAACGTGTCAGACAAAAAAGTATTCTTTGTATTGAAAAGTATGAGACTGTCCCCACTATACTATCCGTAAAACTATCTGGCCGGTAGGGCAATAAACGTCGGCTACCGTTAGGGGTGTAACATGTCGATAACTTATAATGTAAACGTCGATATAATCATTATATTTTGAAATGTTATTGATATTGTTTTTAAAGTTATCTAATGAATAATACTAAATGTTTTAACCTACAAGACGATAGTGACACTGAAGACGAAGAAGAATAGTATTACTAGTAATAGTAATATTTAGTTATATTAGTACTAGTATTTTCCTTGTTTAGTTATTTATTTTGTAGTAATAATTCAGTTAGTTAGTAATAGTTCAATATACCTATTTATATTTCGATAGTAACTATACAATACTGTTATATAAAACACTACTTTATCGACATTCCTTTTTATGCGTAACGCTACCTGCCCTATTGCTGCTCGGGCCGCTCCATAAGCCGTGCAGGTGTGAAAGAGATAGCATAATTCCGATGATTTATGACCTGAATGGCCAGATAGTTTTGCGGATAGTATAGACCGTTCCGTCACCGACCAATCTTTTAATACTAATTACCTTTCAAGCCTGATACGTTCATAGTACGCTCGTGGTGTGGTATGGTGTAGTGGGCAGACACCTTACACCCCAGACTTCTCTCAGCTCGATAACAGTGATATTGGTAACGTGCAAGAAGTTGCCCGGCGAAGTGCTTAACTTTTAATGATCCTTCGCCGATACAAATTCAATGAGGCTGCGTTTGAACGGGCATGAGAACGGGTGAGCCAGTCAAGTGCATGCGACAAGAAGTGGATAACGACGGCAATACATGGAAATAAACCTGCTCAACTAGCAGTCGTTGCAGACGCGAATGCGAATAAATGTTTAAATATTTAATATAGACATATTTACTTCTTTTTGTTGGCAGTAAATAACGATGGTAAGTGAGCTCTGAGCTCCATAATTTGCAACCTCAAGGTTGCAATCCGAAGATTGGAAACACAGTCATCAATGAAGATGAAAGGCCTTTATAGTAGTTATTTTACCGGTTGTCTTATATCCCTACACTGGAACACAACCTTGCCAACACTGCTGTTTGCCGTTATTTTAAAGGATAGGATAAATACTACCACCACGAATGAATATTTCGCAAAGGCAAGTCAGAATATCATATAGTTTAGTAGTAGGACCTTGTGCAGGGTCCGTCCGGATCGCTACCACCATCTTATCCATTAACCTACCGCCAAACAGCAGTGTTCGCATTGTTGTGTTCCGGTTTGGGGATAAGACAGCCGGTGTAATGACTAGCATAGAGGCATTCCATCTTAGTCCTTAGGGTTGGCAACGCATTTGCAGTCCAATGTAGTCTTGTGAATGTGAACGTCTATGAGTCACAGTTTCCACTTACCATCAGGTGGCCTGTGGGCACGATTGCCTTCTCTAATAAATAAATAAAACTATGGCACGCTGTCAATTTCTGTTTTATATCGACTGGGATTTTATCTAGTCGACAAAAGCGGTGGTTGCGATTTGTCATAAGCTTATGCCAATCCTTCACATTTTATTTTACTTAGCGTTATGCATTTTGAGTAGGTCCTACGCTGTTACCTTTTTTTTCGAGCAAGAGATTAATTGAAAATATAATGAAGGAACAGTATTTTGGCAACCAGACATTTTTCTCTTGCAAACTGGTGTTCAAGTATTAAGTAGAAGACATCTGCATTAAATATTATTTAAGAGTTCTTCCGCGATTTCATGTCATTTGACATTTAAAACAAAAGAAAAATACAAAATTCAATTAAACATGGCGTTGAAAATCTTAGCATCTTAAAAACCAATTGGAGCAAAAACATAGAGATCTCTCTCCTACTAGCAGCGTGATAGGGTGTCAAATATCTGGGCCTGGGCCTAGTACTGGCTGACTGATGACTGTTCACTAACCAAGTGAACTAGGCTGTCTAAACGCAGCACACTCTGAAACTTGTACGTAATAGCTCTGCCAGTAGGCAACATTGTCTGCATAACTCCGTTATGTGGACATTGCCTTTCGTAATAAATTCGTGCGTTAAGACTACGCCGAGCGTCCAGTGGCGCCCTCATCACCATTATTGTGTTTTCTATTAAACTAAAGTATTGTCTTGAAATCGATGGATGTGTCTTTGTTGTATAAATTAATACACAATTTATAGGGTATATGACTCAACTTAATAACTATGAGTGAGTAACTTAACGGAAAAAAGTGGCCACCTTCTCCCGTTAAGTTGACGACGTGAAGGTTAAAGGTTATTAAACGTTGTCTTATATGCTATAAATTGCGTTTTCATTTGTACAACATAAATACATCCTTCGATTTCAAGACATTACTTTAGTTTATTAGAAAACAAAATAATCGTCATGAGGGCGCCACTGGACGCTCGGCGTAGTCTTAAAAGGTATTCCGACAAAATAATAGGTACCTACTTACCGACAGCAAATATGTTATTACCTAGGAGCTGTCCTTTGATCGCCGACACTCATATCATGGAATGTTTTTCGCCAAATTTTCAGTTCATCGAATGTCTGTCTGTTTAAAACTTTATTGTTTTAACGTTATCTTAAGCATGGGTTACGGAGGTAATAGGTTAGGTTAGCCTTGTGACAACAAAAAAAAAAAAATCTCCTGCACGTGTAATTGCCTGTGGATGAAATAATAGAATAATAGAATATAATAGAAAAAAAAGGTCAGAGAGAAATGTGGACTAAAAGAAGATGTAGTGACTAAGATTGAAAAGGGCATGCTTCGATGGTTCGGTCATTTGGAAAGGATGGATGAAAGAAGATTGACGAAAGAGATATACAGAGCGAAAGTGAGTGGAAGGGTCGGAAGAGGCCGCCCTAGGCGTACTTTTTCGAATCAAATCGGAGAAATACTGGAAAAGGGCCGAATCTTAAGTACCCGAAAGTCCCGAAACCGACGTGCGTGCATGACTCGATGTATGAATGTGGAAGAAGCGAAAGACATTTGTCAGGATCGTAGCAGGTGGAAAGAAGTCGTCTCTGCCTACCCCTCTGGGAAACAGGCGTGATTTTATGTATGTATGTATGTATAGAAAAAAAAAGGAAAGTAAAACGTTCTATACATATAAAATAAATGTATAAAAACAAAATATTGTAGGACGCTGACTTCAGTTATTTGAAGTTATTTTTTGCATTTTTGAAGGCGGATTTTATTATATTTTATACTTTTTAGTGATCATATTTATGCTATTATACTATAATGTAGGCCCACTTCAAACTGTGGAATATTTCAAGCTCGTCGCAGGCAACGCCGCGGGAATGTCATAGTCATATTTAAACCTAAATGTGCTTCGTCATAGCCGCTCAACTACCTTTACCGAGATATCTTATAGCCACACTTGAAATTAAGGAGTTCCGGTGGCCATCAGTGGTCTTCATCATCAGTTCCACTTCACCACAGCGCTTTTCAACAGCAAATGCACGAGTTACAGTTAAAAATACCGAAATCGCCATAGCTGTGCCTATAATATTTGAGGAGTTCCCTTGATTTCTCCAAGATCCCATCATCAGATCCTGATAGGTTGACAATGGAACCAACTAGAAAGTATACCCATTCAAACATTATTTTTTTCAAATCGGTTTAGTGATGGACTAATTGAGAACCTCCTCCTTTTTTGAAGTGGGTTAAAAATGAGGGTCGGTGATCAAAGGGTTAAACCACCTAGAAGACATCATTTTAAAGTGGTAGATTTCCGCGGGTAGTGAGAATTCAGTGGATTTGGCATTCAGGTCAGTTTTCATGTACTACGTTATGCATCGAAAAATGCCGTTCCCTATGAAAAACGAATTACACGCCGTAGTTGCGTGCCGGAAAAATTGAAAATGGCTTTGTTAGCTTCGCGACGGTGTTGGCCTAGCTAGTTGGTAGTAACCCTGTTCACAAATCTAGCGGTCCCAGGTTCAATTAAGTATTAGTGTGATGAGAACCATTATTTGTTGGTGAGTCTTTGATATTTTCTGTGTTTTGTGTGTTCCGAAGGGCTTTGTTTTTCGAGCGTTTGTGTATGTACGGTCGGCCAAGAAAGTGTTCTATCAGTTTTGATATGTTATTTATTATTATTTATTTATCATGACATGCAAATGGACTTCAGGGGGCCATTTGCAACGTCAAAAGATGGCGGATGTGTCATTTGTTTTAGTTTTTATTTTTGAGTATTTAGGTGTTCAAAGTTCTTTTTTTGGTAGTGATTTGTACTTTTAATGCCTTTGTGTTGCACAGTGATAGAAGACTTGGATTTCTTTCGTGTATCCTGGCATCTTACTTCTCGTTTCAAGTGGACTCGCAGTGGTACAGAGGTTAAAACTATCTTGCCCTCTGTCCTACATATCACGGTACAACGTTGCCACCAATCTTCCTACAGAAGATTGGATTGTGTTTTATTGCTATTTATTTATACTTGTATATACTTGACACTGGCGAAATCACTTCATTGTGGAAACGCCACATTCCCGCGGTAGTAGCTGTTCAAGACGCCGCGGGCAAAGAAAAAAAAAATGAACTTCAACCATAGGGTGGTAGACCACATTTTTAGCCGACTGAACCTATGTCTATTTCTGGGCAAGCTCTGTAGCCTTAACGATTGAACAGATTTTAACCTATGAGGTGTTATTCGATTGGTCTTCATTGTCAACAATATCAACTAAAAAGCTAAAAACAAGCAATGTAAATAATCAATAGAAAATCGTGAGAGTAATGTAAACTTTTGGCTGGCTCCAACTAAGCGTTCCTAGCCTGGACGTTATTATGTTATCATTCGACTACAGAAAACTTATTAGCTTATTACCGGCCATTTTGACCGGCGGACTACTTGCGTCTTTGAATAATGAGATTGGACACAATCAATATAATGCGCGGCAATTGGCCACTAGATTGCAAGTGAAGTAACTGCCGACGAAGCTTGCCGTCCCGGGTTCGATTCCCGGTAAGGCAAATGTTCGTGTTATAAAATTTAATTCCTGAATCTTGGATGTTTTCTATGAATTTAAGTTTTTTTTTTCTACATAAGTTTGTTTATCAGTGTCTATTAGTACAGTGGATTTCATAGTTATGTATACACTTTAGTACCTTGTCACTTTAATCGCTGTGACAATTCATATATGGCAGTTTAAATATGACATTAAATAGACAAGGTACTAAAGTGTACACATATTTATGAACTCGACTATAAAAATGTAGTACAAACCTAGAGCTTAGTATAGTACTGGGTGAGTTTGCAAATGTCTGTGCTAATAGAAAATAAGAATTTTTAATTTTATTACAGGCAATAAGTCACATAATTATGTATAAAATACCTCACTTGTATTCTTTTGTTCTCTAACGTATTCGTTATGGTAATACTTGGTACCATAACGAGGTAATTTAGCAGTACTTAGTACTTACTGTTTGTTTAATAATAATATTAAATCAACACTGTCGAATTAGGTTAGCCTGTAATGATAGTTGTGAATGTAAATAAATAAACATAACTATGTAAGTTCGCAAGTCTTTGGTCCTCAGCGTTAGTTCCCATCAGGCGGCCTGTGTGATTGCTTGCCTTGTTTTTCTCTCCAGGGAGGTATGCAAGAGTTGGATAGGAATGCCCACGGGTGGTGCTCGGTGGTGGAGATCTATTTCAAACAGAGTACTATTCATACTATTGTAGGAAGAAAGGACAATAGATAAGTAGATCTCTCTCCAGGCGGGTGCTATGCCTGGAGACTGAAGTCCTTTGGGATGAAGTAGCCAGGTCAAATGGCTGGGGAAACTTCGTTAGCGCGGTGTACCGCACTGTCACATTTAGTTTCGCTGTCTGACACTGGGGGCGCTGCCGAGTTAGTTGTTGCAAGTTATCGCTAGATGTCGCCAAACTAAGGTAAGGGGAGCGTCATGATGGTCGAACTTAGGTGTGGGCGAGGATAGTCGGGCAAGAAGAACCAAAAGCCTTTTCTAAATCGTTTAAGACGTTCCGCAGGTCACGTGGAGCTCACGGCGTAACATGCCTCACGACCCAGTTTCTCAACCAAAGTCAAGAACAAGAGTGTCAAACATGGCGATACACCTCCGGGATCTTACTCCCAAACACCACAGTAGTGCTAATGGGTAAAGGTACCTGCAGCAGCCAGAAGCTCCTCGCCGGACAGGCCCTGGCCGAGCCGGCTAGCAGACGCGCTGACGGTGCGAGGTGCAGAACACAGCCGCAGCGGCAGCGTGGGCCCACCTCAGACACCACCAGCGATGAGTCCCCCGCCCAGGGCCGCGCGGAGCATTCGCACGCAGCCAGCTCCACAGCTTGACCCTGAGGACATTCATGTTACCTAAGAGCACAGAACAGAAAAAATAGAAGAAGTGATAAGTGGGCGTGTAACGTATGGCATAGTTAAGAACATGTCTTTCGAACTGCAGCCTTCCGTCAAATACTAAGCCTAAGTTTCGCGCTTCTGAGACACGTTCTAATTCGTCACCTTTTATTGCGATTTTTGGGTTTAAGGCTGTAATATCACTAATTAGTTTTAAAGATCCCAACAACATAAACTTAGATTTAGGATTAAGTGCCAAATTTATAAATGTATTGGATCGACATAAGCTTACGATCGTCATATGTCAGCTTCAAAACCTTTTTTTAGTTTACGAAAATCGCTAATGAGATCGTGATAACTTTTAGTTAAAGTATTTATTATCCCTTTCTATCCAATTCAAATGACATAATGACAGATAAGGATAGAGGATAATTCAAGCACAATTTTATTAAGAGTTATTTAGCTCCGGACGATAGTGTTTCTCACCCTCTAAACCGTCCTATTTCCACGATTTTTGAACATGTTGTTGTTGTCATAAAAATCTAATTACGTTTATGTTCTTTTTTGTTTCTTTTTAGGAAATATCTTCGTACAAAAAAAAGTACAGCCCTAGTTTTCCATAATATCTACTACATATTAAAAAATCATAAAAAACGGACTGGGTTAATGGGAAGAGAATTGTTATCGAATTTTGTATGGAAAACCCTCTTAATAACGCTTTTAACCATTAGCCGGGACTAATTCGTGTTCTATAGCATTAAGTAGTACGTGTATAGGATGTACAGTCAGCGTCATATAGTTGGTAGCATCCAAAGTAGCCAAATAGTTCGTTACACGCCCTTGTTGCTACGGTAATAATGTACCTAAGCTGCCGATCCATCAATCCCATACATTTTGTCCGTTTTGAAAGCTTCAGGATGACCTTTAATTAATGAATTATGAATATTGTATCGTCATATTGTAGGAAGTCTTATTCATTTACTCGGTATTTAAACTAGGTATTCCATAATCAATCTAGTGTAATAAAGTGCCAGTTTTCTTTAAAAAGGGGTCTTATTTGTTGCCCAGGCCGAAAGATGAACATGACCGGTTTTTTTTCAACAAAATTTTGGCTTACGTTTTCTTAAATACGGAACAATATACAGTACAAACTACCATTATTGTTAGTACTAACTATAAAGGTAGTTACTATATTTATATTTAATTGAAAATAATAAAAACAAAGTTAAATTAAGCAATATTTAAATGTAATGATATACACAAATACAGTAAATTGTTTCATTAGAAAAATTCTTCATTAAATTATAGTTCTCATTAAAATATAATATTAGAAAGCTAATTGTTATGCGTTTATTATTCCTTGCGGTCTCCGTATGCATGAGATTTTGGACCGGATTAGTCTTCCGGCTCATCCTCGTCGCCTTGTTCGTCACCATCTGCTTTCTCACTTTCCTTTTCTTCCCCTTCCACGCCTTCCCCGTCAACTTCTTCCCCTTTAACGCCTTCCCCTTCAATTTCTTCTCCTTCTGCTTTCTCTTTAGCCTCTTCCTCGACTTCTTCTCCATCCATTTTTGAAGTTTCAAGCCTGACTTCTTTTCCCTGCGTCGCGTGTTGCGAGAGAGCTAAATCTTTCATGATAGATTTTTGAAGCTCTGCTTTACTAATCGCCAGCTGCTTCGCTATATCATCTTCCTCCTCTGCTACGTCTTGCACGCTCTCGCTGACGCTAGACTTAGTAGATGTAATAAACGAGGGCAAGCTATCTTTAAATGCGAGTTCTGGCTGTGAAGAAATTGGTATTATTTGCACACTCGGGATTGTCTTTATACTGGTCAAACTGGGTGAGGAAAGCGAAATAGATACTGAGCTGCGTTTTTCAGTTTTGATAGACACTTGTGATGCAATAGCAGCAGCAAGAGCAGGTGCGGCTGATTTTTTCGGACGTTTGGGTACAAATCCTAGATCACCTTCTTCATAAACTTTGCCAAGTGAAGCAAGTGTGTCCATAGACTCAGCTCGTAACCCTTCGCGGTACTGCGTCACAATGTCCAGTAAGCGTGAAAGTAAGGCTTCTCTGTCCATAGTTGTCCGAGCCGGATCCGTAACGGCCCATTTGTCAAGTTTGAGAGCAGCTTGGATGGCTATTGCAGCTTCTTTCAATATTTTCTTTAATTTGGCGCATTCTTTAGCAATTTTAGATGCCTCCACTAGGGCTTTATTTTGATCATTTAACTTACCATGCAAGTTCTGCTCCAATATACGAACGCTCAGTGACAAGTCTGAGTTCTCTTTTGTAAGTTTTTGGATTTTGTTTTGAAGAATATCGATATCAAAATTACGTTTCTCAAACAGCGCTCTTTCTTTTTTGACTGTTTGGAAAGCCGTAGTTAGCTGGTCAATTACCTTGAGTTGCACTACGTTCTTATTGATTGCTTTATCTCGCTCTTCCTCCGCAAGCTCCATTGCCACACGAGCAGCTCGTTCACTTTCCTTGTATTTCTCGTTTTGTTCCGCCAATTTAGATTGAGTTTGCAATAAACTATCGAGTTCATTATTGATGGCAATATTTTCTCTAATGACCCTATGTGTTGATGCGGCAATCCTCAATTCTGTAGCATCTTGAAAATCTTGGGCTAGTTGTAAAAGCCGACCTTCCATTTCCTTCTTAAGCTTGTCTTTTCCAATTACAAATTTCTTTTCAGCATCATATATTACCCTTTTATATTTCATTTCTTGGTCCTTGAACTCCTGTTCCTGCCTTTCAAACTTTCTCATTAAATCGTCTCTAATAGCTCGGAACTCCTCAAGTGTATTCAGTTTTCCTGCTAAAAGTTTATTTTCGGAGGTCAACTGGTCTTTCATAGTCGTAAAATTCTTTTCTAATTCAGCAATAGTTTCCTTGAAGTGGGCATTTTCGATTTCCCTCGTTTCTTCCAAGCCTTTGACTTTCTCTTTCAACTCGGTGTTTTCTTCATTTTTTACATTGAGCGTTTTTTTCAAATACGCTATAATGTCAGCCCTGTCCTCGTCTAATTTGTCATAGGCCTTCTGCAGCTCCTCATTTCGCACCTCATACTCATCTACTGCTGTTCGGAGTCTTCCTACTTTCCTGTTTGAATCAGCTAACTGAATTTCCAAGAAAGTCTTTTCTACTTCAGTGAAAAGCCCGCCTTTTTTTGCTGCAGGGGCTTCTTCGCCTTTTTTTTTCGGCGGCATATTTTAGTATTGGAGAGTTTTGTATTTAAAAGAAAAAAACTAGGATAAAACCCTTGAAAAAGAATCAAAAGTCGTGATCGCGGTGTTGGTGTGACAGTGACCGCGAGTATTGACTTAACTGTTAGACGGTTGCGTAGATACAGCGTTCGTGGCAACGGCCTCGTGGACAAACCGCTAAAGAGGTGAAACAGCGAAATAAATCATGTTATATTGTCCTACACAGTCGTCCGTGTTTTATTGTTTTGATTTAACTCCAATGTGCTTTTTTTTTTTTTTTACGAAACGCTTAGTGATCATTAGAGATTAGCCCGATTACGAGTCAACAGGGCCGTTAAATTTAGGTAGTCATACAAATTAGATGCTTTTTGCTGGTTTTTAACATTTGTTTTTAATCTTCCGTAACGTGCAATTGGCACGAGCGCTGGCTAAACAGCACATGATGAGTTTAGACACAATGAATGAAAGCCTTTTCCTTTCTTTCTTGGGCCTTATAGTCCAGTCTGTGGGGACTTCAAAATGCCTTTACTTTACAAAAGGTGGAGCATGGTTTTTATTTTGTTTTTTTTTTACATGGCCATGTTTTCTACCTTTGTGGGGTGAGGCGTGACAGTCCTTCACGAATTGGTTGGTTGGTTTATTTTAAATAATTGACATAATTGCGCACAGTTTGTTCAAATATGTTTTTAGGGTTCCGTACTCAAAGGGTAAAAATGGGACCCTACTACTAAGACTCCACTGCCCGTCCGTTTGTCTGCCTGTCTGTCTGTCACCAGGCAGGTTGAATCACATGAACCGTGATAGCTAGATAGTTGAAATTTACGTATAGGTACCTTTACGTTTTTTATTTATGTACTTCTGTTGCCGCTATAACAACAAATACTAAAAACAGAATAAAATAAATATTTAAGGGGTAAACGTAGAAAACGTAAATTGTAAGCGAGATATTTTGACGATGCCTATTTGGTGACGATGCCTACGAAGCTAGCGGTCCTGGGTTCAAATCCCGGTAAGGGCAGATATTTGTATGATGAGCGCGAATATTTGTTTCTGAATCATAAATGAATTCCATGTATTTACTTAAGTATTATGTATACCTATTTCTGTATATAAGTATTTTAAGTACAAGCCTAGAGCTTAGTTTGGGACTAGGTCAATTGGTGTGATATAGTCCCCCGATATATATAATTACTTATTTATTCATTTTATGTATAAAAGTAAATGAAAATAGGAAACTAGTACTTAAAGTTATAAGAAAAAATATGGTTCCAAATCGCGAAAAAAGTTACAAAAGTTTCACATACACAGGCAATTTTCATCATTAGCCGTCTTAATCTAATTTGGTGAAATAAAATGAGATATCTGTACTGTGACGGGCAATTAATTACTTATTTAAAAGATCTTCCACACCGACGCGTACAATACGGTGACGTTTCGGAAACAAAAGAGTGGGTCATTGTATTAACATGGAGTCAAGTTTGACGGACAGTAATTAACGCACCGTAAAGCTAGCCTTCCAGATGGGCTGCAGACCGCAACCGCAGGCGATAACAGGCAGTGGTGTCGTGTGGCCACTGGTTTCTATGAATCTCTATGAAATTTATTCCGAGCACGGCAACACTGCGGCCTGCAGCCTGTCGCCTGCGGTTGCGGTCTGCTGCCCATCTCGGAAGGCTAGCTTTAAGCTCTTGTGTGGTCGCTCCTTTACCGTAAGGTGACTAGACTTTTCTTCTTGTGTAGGGTACACATTGTCATTGAAACATGGCTTAGATTTATATTCACTTACCTCACAATACTTGGCTCCATAGGCGGGCGGTGGCGAGTCGCAGAAGCGGTGGCGGCTGCGCGTGCGCGTAGAGCAGTGCGCCGGCGCCGGGCACGCCGACCACGGCGACCACTCGCCCCAGCCGCCTGCGCCGCCATCTAGCGGCGAATACAAACAACTTGTTTATAGCATTGAGAAGAGCGTCGGTGGCGCAGTATTTTTGGGGGTCCACTAGTGATAGTAAGGTACCGAGTTAGACCGAACCCCCGCGGTCACCATGTACAGTCAAATAATTAAATTTACAGCATTTACAGCAATAAGGTTGAGTTTCCTATCAATTACAAATGACTTGGCATCTCTAATGACAATGACATCTTCAAGCAGATCTTCTTTGAAGTTGGTAACAAATCAATGTCCGTGACCGTAACCTAAGTGCATTACCCGGTGCTCTTACGGTGAGGCAAACCTGCTCATTAGAACAGCTGAGTGCGTAAGAGGGTAATGGCACAAAAGATCCTAGAGGGTCGAAGTGTATCCGAAATTCATCTGTAAACCGAGCACACATACAAACAACCAAGTGGCCCCAGACAAGATGCGTGGCGAGATCGTTATCGACTATCGTTATCGAAAAAGCTGACAGGTCGTGACAAGCGCTTATGTCAGTTCCTAATTTGACACTTTTTGAAAAATTCGATAGCTTTAAGCAGTTGCCAAGGGCCTCTGGGCCGAGATAATACGCGGTATAGGTGAAAAACTTAAGTAAATCACCTGTTGCATGTAATTGTAACACATCTGTATAGACCATTTGACATTCTATATTTGAAATTTGACGTAAATTCCATATTCGTTTTTCACCTATAAAACCTTATTCCTTGTGGCGTGTTTCCGTATTGTCAATGTTTTGATAGCTCTTATTTACTTAACAGTAATGGCGGCCGATTTAACCATACCATAAAGTCAAAGACGATATGCTTTTATCGCCAAGAATAGAGGCCGTGGCTGAGATTCTATAGGGAAAAAAGTGTTAAGGTAGGTATTAAGTATCGAGCCTCGCTCATCGATGCAAACCTAACCCTGGAGCAGCAATAGGTAACAGGAACTCCTAAAGGGTCAGAGACGATCTACTTTTCTTTTTATACTATGGCTCTAGATAATGCGCTCCGAGGTCGCGAAGGATGTCTGTATCTAGTAATTAATAGGTTCATTGTAATATAGATTTGGATCACGACAAGATTTCTCCAGACATTTATTTTTAGAAAAAATAATACCTAAACATAAGTAGGTTATTTTATTCTATTTTCTGTAAAAAACACAATTTGTCTAGCCCTAGATATCAGCCGAAAGTAGCTGTTGGACATATCATTACTACTTTAGAAAAAACGCGTATCTGATATTTTGAGATGTATGAGTTTCAACTTAATTATCTTCAAGTTTAAGTTTAAAATCGAACTCCGCGAAATATGAGATACGAGGTTTTTCCAAAGCAATGACGATATGCCAAATCCATGCTTGTAATACGTAATAAATTTTCGTTCTTTTTCTAGGAATACCATTATTATCTGCAATTATTGAACGGATGATTACTCAATGACGTCAATAACAGCCTTTAGTGATTTGAATGCGTGAAATATTGACCAATCACCGATGAATTCACGGCTCACCGCATGAACTGGGGGCAAATTTAACGTTCTAATTTGCACATTGATAAAATACTTAATTTGAGTTTAAATTTATTAACATCTGATTTTGGTTTCGTGATTCGTCATTAGAAAGGAAATATTAAATTAAGTACAGAAATAAATAATAACGATAAGCCAGCGACATTATTTTGAGTTTCTTATAGCATTTCTGCTCGACAGTAATCACGTCTTGGACAGTAGGTACCTACTGGTATACTCTGACATATAAAAATGCCCGTGCTGCCAATTAGATAAGCAATAGCCTCAGAGCACTAGCGGCTTTACGGAATAAAATAATTAACATTTTCACGCGCTTTATACGATAACTTGTACAATGACTTATAACAACTTACCTACACAAATCAACATCGACCACTAGTATGAAATATTGTAAACATATATTAGAAAAATCCAACCCTATCACCATCATCGCGGAAAAAAATAACACTGCTCCGGCTTACTTGCGTATAAATGTCGGGAAACGTATTGAGCACGTGAGTGTTTTCCGTGTGTTTTGAAGACCGCGGCCGCGCTAACACTCGTCGATGCACCCCTGAAGAGTGCAGAACATGTCGTTTCCTGACATAAATACGTTAGTAAGCCGTAGCGTTGCACAGTGTGGTGTGGTGACTGCACACAGCAGTAGACTGCTGTGGTCACTAGTGACTCTGTCTCAGACCATAGCAGTATAACCTCGTAAGGCCCAAATGCATGATGCAGCCATTGGAATAAAGATCCATTGCAAAGGAAATAAGATGGATTTTCCATTGTTTTTATGACTGACAATCCAATTATAAAATTTACTCTATGGTATTCACAATAGGCTCATATTCTGTTGATAAATTTCGATGTATGGTGGACCTGAAGAGGCTGTAGCTGGAGATAGAAATCACAGGCGCACCAGAAGACCCTCACTCACCAGAGAGTGGCAGAGTGACAGTCCCACCTGACGTCAGCCACGGCGCCCGTGACCGACTGCGAGACGTACGGCCGGCCAATAAAGTAGTCTAACAGTTTCGACAAAAGATTCTGTGAGATCCAATTATCGCTAAGGTTAAAACTTGTCCCTGTCATAATATTATTGAAAGGGAAAATCGAACTTGTTGTATCATGACGTGTAAAACAACTTCTACCGTAGGGTGGCAGACCATATTTTTGGCTGATTGTACACGAAGCAGTACTCCAGGCAGCGCACGCTGAACAAACGGCAGCCAAATATTGTCATGTGCTGGTTTCTTTGTATGTTAGGCCTGAAGAGGCTGTAGCTGGAGATAGACCTCTCATGCGCACCAGAAGACCCTCACTCACCAGAGAGCGGCAGAGTGGGTAGACAGTCCATCCTGACGTCAGCCACGGCGCCAGTGACCGCCTGCGAGACGTACACAAAGCAGTACTCCGGATAGCGTTCGCTGAACAGCCGGCAGTCGAACGACGTCGTGTGCTGGCCCCTGGTGAGGAAGTTTAAGAACAGTTACTGTCATGTAAACATACTTACATAGAGAAATATGTACAAATACACATGCTCATCACATAAATATTTGCAATTACCGAATCCGGCATCCTAACTAAAACAAAGAAAATTGTCGTCGTGTGGTAAGAAAGTCAAGAAATTTTTGACAAATTAATATTCAAAGCTGTTGTTGTTTTTATGATGTTTTAATTAAGTAGTATTTCTTCTATATCCTAATATCCTAGTGTGGGGAACTCCCACCTAAACGCTACACACTTAACATTAATACATGTAAAATATAACATAAACATTATACATATAAACACATATGCATATATAAGCATAGATATAAACACATATACAAATATACGAACACTATAAATATTTATTTAGAAATCCGTCATCATTGACGTACCAACTTGTCGTTGTACATAGTGAACGCGCAATTTAATAACCAGTAGCGCAATAAGCAGCGCCTGCGCCGCTCACCTGGCCGCGTCAGTCGACCTGTAGCTCTGACATTAAGCGCACGCCGCTCATGAGCCCGATCGCCCTTTGTTCAGTTATACTACTTACTATATTTACGCTTTCTCTGTTTATTCGTGTGCTATTTCCTATCTTCATACATTCCTTCTGTGCTGCATAAACTTTTACACACATTGACATTAAATTGTTGGAAAAATTGGATGTGTTTACGTCTTCCCCCGAAGAATATTAACCTGACCATCTACACTAGCAATATCCTACTTATGATCTTCTGCACTTGTCACTGAGGGGATGTGATTTAACAAGTATAGGACTGATCCGACGCAAACAGAGGTACTCACCATCGGTACAACAAATTAAAAATGAAGCAACTTACCACCACCACCACCACTTGCAACCACCTTAGACAACAAAATAATCGCTTTGACTGATGGCTGTAGTCACAGATAAAAGAATACAAGTACAGATACCCAATCCCATACAGCAAAAGCGTGCCGTCCTAAAGTAGGCAATTCTGTAGGTAATTTTAGTCCCGTAGTCACACCAGTAGATGGCGTATCTGAGCCACCACTACTATGACGCTGGCAGCCTACCTATTCGTTTTATTGAGATATTACCAGATGGCGTTGACTTCAAAAAATATATTTGACTTTAAAATTGAGGCATCTAGAAAATTGTTGTACTTAGTAGGAGATCCGGATAGAAGAAGATTTCCACCGGGCTGTTTATTCGATAAAACGTATTTCATATCAAATTTTATAATGCTAAGTAATATACGGCGAATATTTAGGCTAAAAAAATTCAGTCCAGTAGGTATAGGTATAATTAATTAAAAAATAAAATAACTTTGTACTAAAGAAATGCAAATTGCTTGTTTATTAGACAAATTGCATACTAATCTAATATGCAAACGTTAGGTTGAATTTTTTTTTCCCGTCAAACTATTGGGTTGGCAGGTATAAACACCTAAGTCGGTAGGTACTAATAATTCGCACCAAACCTAACGTTTACATATTCTATAGGACTTGTATTCTTTTATCTGTGCTATAGGCTTCATACTTTCGATTAGTACCTATATAATTTGCCTTTAGAGCCGCGTCCGCTGCGCCGCGTTTTTGATATTTTTAACATCTATCATGTTATTCCGAACAGAAAAGGAGCGTGGCCAAAATGTTTAGCCGCGTCCGCTGCGCCGTGTTTTTGATGTTTTTAAACATCTAGGTACTTAACATGTTTTGTTAGTTTTTCAGCCACAACCTATTCGCCACATATTATTTAGCGTAGGCATCTAATTTGACATAAAATAGGTAAGTACTTTTCATCAAATAAACAAACAGCCCGGTGCAAATTCTCTCCTATTCGGATATTAGACCATTATAAATTAATATCTAATCGCTATATTCCTACCGGTCACATTGTAGCGGCGTTTTATTAATTCACGGGAACTGCCCTGACTATGATGTCCACGATAAAATAGGAATGGGACATGTTCGGGAAGTTTTTTGCTGACATAAAATAAAAGCAATAGGTAAAAATAACTGGTTTATTTATTATACAGGGTTATTGGTAACTCGACCTATTCCTGTTAGGAGGTGATAGGGGTGACTATTTGCGATAATTTTGACCCCCATATGCATTATGCAAAAGTGAACCATTTTTGAGTTATCGCGTTTATTCGTTTTTTTTTTAAATTAGTCGGAAATTCAACTTGAAAAATTTATTACAAAAAAAGTATCAATTTAAATCTTTTTTTTCTTCTGATTTACAAAACCGATTAAACACTGGTTATTTCTCAATATTAAAACAATTATTATCGGTCCAAATTTAAAAAAGCGAGACGGAAAACGAAATTTTTTCAATATTTTTTTCGATCGCTTTCCACTAAAATGCCTTAAAAACAAAAAAAAACGTTATGAAACTTGGCTTGCAGATTATTTTAAAAACTTAACTGTTTTCTTAGATCTTCAAAAACGCATAACAAGTAGAAAATTATTTAAAAAAAACCTGAAAATTTAATCATATCACAAAGGAAGCGGGCGGAAACGAAAGTCACAAACGCAACTTCAAAAATTAAAATTAAAAAACATACCAAATTAAAATCATACATTTGTTATTTGCTTTTGTACAAGATGAATTTGTTGTTCCTATGCAAAATTAAAAAAAGTATTATCTGTACACGTTTGAGAATGCGAGGCCGAAAACTAAAAAATACATGTTTTTTTATCAAACTCCAACATAAATTACACGAAAACAGAAAAAATTACCAATACATTTGGCGTGCAGATTACACATAAAACATTGACGTTTTTCCAGCTTTCTAACGAGCTATTAAAACTAAAATGAGTTTTGTTAAAGATTGTTGGAAAAAATTGATCACAAAGGAAGCAACAAGGAAGTCACGTCCGAACAAAACTTAAAATTAACTAACTAAATCTATCAAAACTAACTGTTATACTCGTAAACATTAATAACAACATTAACTTATGTTAGAATAAGAAATGGACAGCCATTTTGAAAATGAACTATAAAAATCCTGATTATTTCAATTTTAACAAAACTCATTTTAGTTTTAATAGTTCGTTAGAAAGCTGGAAAAACGTCAATGTTTTATGTGTAATCTGCACGCCAAATGTATTGGTAAATTTTTCTGTTTTCGTGTAATTTATGTTGGAGTTTGATAAAAAAACATGTATTTTTTAGTTTTCGGCCTCGCATTCTCAAACGTGTACAGATAATATTTTTTTTAATTTTGCATAGGAACAACAAATTCATCTTGTACAAAAGCAAATAACAAATGTATGATTTTAATTTGGTATGTTTTTTAATTTTAATTTTTGAAGTTGCGTTTGTGACTTTCGTTTCCGCCCGCTTCCTTTGTGATATGATTAAATTTTCAGGTTTTTTTTTAATAATTTTCTACTAAATACTAACATTAAAATTTAAAAGTTAAAGTTAAAACTAAACTTAAGTATTTAAAATAAAATAAAATAAAACTAAGCTACTCAAATATTAAAAATTAAACATAAACACCACTATAAAAAGAACACCCCCTCTAGCAGGTCCGCTCGCGGCATGGTCCCTAAGACACTGGCTGCATTACCTCTCTGGATGGCTAGCCCAATCCTTTGGGAAAGGTAAGCGCCAGCTCTAGGGTCTCCGGAGGTGTCGATGAGCCGGGATGACAGGGCCTTAATAAAACTTTTCTACTTGTTATGCGTTTTTGAAGATCTAAGAAAACAGTTAAGTTTTTAAAATAATCTGCAAGCCAAGTTTCATAACGTTTTTTTTTTGTTTTTAAGGCATTTTAGTGGAAAGCGATCGAAAAAAATATTGACAAAAATTTCGTTTTCCGTCTCGCTTTTTTAAATTTGGACCGATAATTATTGTTTTAATATTGAGAAATAACCAGTGTTTAATCGGTTTTGTAAATCAGAAGAAAAAAAAGATTTAAATTGATACTTTTTTTGTAATAAATTTTTCAAGTTGAATTAACGACTAATTTAAAAAAAAACGAATAAACGCGATAACTCAAAAATGGTTCACTTTTGCATAATGCATATGGGGGTCAAAATTATCGCAAATAGTCACCCCTATCACCTCCTAACGGGAATAGGTCGACTTACCAATAACCCTGTATAACGTACTTATATAACAAGTTCTAAACAGTAGGACCCGAAGAGTAGGACAGGGTACCTATTTACTTATTCAGTTTACGAGTATCTGTGTAATCACTACACTTTGTAATAGGTACGCTTAATTTTTTGGAAATATCAATAGGTACCAATCTGATAATTGAATAAGTATATAATATGTTCTGTGAATAAACATTTCATTGCATTTCATTTCATTTCATTGATCATGTATAATCGTTCCGTGTTTGTACTAACATTTAATACACCAAAACCGCCAAAACAATATTTTGTAATGGCAATTTATGTTTGTTAAGACATTATTTTATCTATTACGTTTTTTTTTGCTTTTAATATAAAACTAGTATTTTGAGACAATATTACGCATCACCCAAGAATTTACAAAATCGAAACGCTTGGAGCCTGTGATTCCATAGAACTTTCGCGATCCGTGATGGCGCCATCTAGTGAAAGTACCCAATAAGACGCAGTAAGCTTGAAAGCTCACACGTATTGTATGAGTTAGATAGTGTTCATATAATTTTTATTGCATTTATTAAACTTATAAAATATACCCTTATTTTATGTAGAGAAGGATGTTTTTTAATATAATTAAGATGCGTTGAATTTCTTAACGTGTAAAAATCATTCAATCATCACGTTTACTGGTTCAAATGTTTGGATCGATACCTGTGCCGCCATCTATGAGTTTATTAAAGTAATTAATTATACGTTGTTCGAGTTGGGAGGCCATGGCTGTAGTCTACTTACTCTTTCTAGCTGAATGGAGTACGCTACAGCGACATTTAGCACTATTTGATGTTCTGTCAGCCCATCAGGACCCTGATCCACCATAGAACATTATCACAGTGTCATTATAAAGCAATTTGTTTGGCACTTCTTACGACCTGAATCATAACGTCACTGTGACACAGTTCAGTCCCGGCCGAAGACCGCCACGCGGTCGGAGCCCTCCAGCACCCACTCGGGGTACTGGAAGAGCACGCGCACACCCATGCCGCACAGGAACACCGAGCCGCCGTGCACGTTCTGCATAAACTCCTCCGACCAGTCGCCTGGTGCCTCCAAAAGTAACAGCTCTGGCTTTCTTGTTAAACATAGATCAACGTACCGTTTTGCAACGCCCTGAAGTCACTTGAAGTATCTCTTTGACTGATGGCTGTAGTTACCTTCTTTTTCTATCTGATTAGAGTAAGTTACAGTGACACAGCACTTTTTAAGGTACCGGTCTTAGCAGCTACTATTCAACTTAACCATAAATATTCAGCTACTTAGCTCATACATTTTATTGAGCTGATCCTTTACAAAAACGAAAGCCCTTAACACAACGTAGCCCTTTATTCTGCGCTCTGTGACGTAGCTCAGCGTCTTCATATCTCGACTGAAAACTCCTGCTATTCTTCTGCCTCCACTCTACTCCTATTCTACTTTAACCAGCTACAGCTACAACATACCGCTTGACCCGCCGCTCTGCGACGTAGCGCAGCCTCTCCGCGTCCCGGCCGAAGACCCTCACGCGGTCGGAGCCCTCCAGCACGCACTCCGGATACTGGAACAGCACGCGCACGCCCTCCCCGCACGGGAACACAGAGCCGCCGTGCACGTTCAGCACGAACTGCTCCGACCAGTCGGCCTGCAGAAGAAGACGGTTTTAAACGAACATCATAACAAGGCGTATTACTGGCAGGTCTTCCTCAAAGCAAGCTAAAGATCTGACAACGGTTCATGTATGGAGGTGTGGCGCGTTGCTTACGCTAACAATATGTAACGGTCTTCTGTATCGTCATGTGTTTGAATTTTCTCGAGTCAACCCGCTCAACGCACCGCATTCTAATTAAAGTACCCAGGAACTCAGGAAACAGCCGCATGACCTATGTCCAGTAGTGAACGTATTTTGGCCGACATAAAGATCATAATGATTCTATGTCGGCTGTTACTTTCCAGATCCAGGATTTTCAGGACCGATATTGTCCAGGCTGTTATTGACATCGGTTCTAGCTCTAACAATTTTATTCCAAAGAAGTGTCAAAAGCTCAATCCTTCCTAAAAATCTTCTCCTAACAAAACATTGTATATGTACAAATATCTATAGAATATTATACACATGTAACAAAAAGTAAACGTTCATTATCAAAGCACAATTGTTCAGCAGCAAGACATATTATTACAGATTAAGATACCAGCGGGCCTATTTTGGGCGTGGTGTGGTGTGGATAAACGTGGATAGAACATCCATCACTTTCTGACCAGAACGTAAGTACGAGCGCGAATGTTTTATCCACCGCGATCAAGGCCACCATAATACGGGTGCAGCTATGTTTAAATTTTAAATAACATTAGTGATTGTACTCCAACATTCAGCTTCCCAGTAAACTAGGAACGAACAGAACGTCTTCAGAAGCACGTGTAAGCCATAAATCTTCATTTCTGCTTATTGCCCTGTTTTACAGCTTTGTGCTGGATTCATAACGCGATTGGTAGTAAATCGTAAAGTTGCGTTTTATTGGCAACTACAACAATGATATTTTTTAACATTATAATGTCTAAAATGTAATGAAATAAATGAATTTGATTTGATTGATTTTATTTGATTTAATGTAGACAGTTTCAAATAAACCGATATTAACCAGGTAAAAGCGAATTAGACTTTTCTCATGGCGCAAGGCAAGTGAGGACTAGGCCAGATGGAATGCATAAAGTGTGACCTGATTTTCTCAGTCCATGAATTTTATATCGTCCTTTTATGTGACGCTGCTTATTTTATACTTAATTTACTACACGAAAAGGTACATATTTAATTGTGAGAATTCAAGCTGTGCGGTGCAACGTATTCTGAATTATCACAACGTAATAAAGTAGTAAATAGTAGTTATTAAAACTAGTATAAATAATAAATATCATTGCAAATAAGTTTAATAACATTAGGTAAATTAGAAATAATGACTAGGAGAACAACACGACGAGGTCTCAGAGATCACCGAGATCACTTTTACCATGCTAGCGGTGTTGTTAATAACATACCTGTGTAGCTTTTGTCGTTAGTAAAGTTGAACCACAAAAAGAATATTATTTTATTAAAAAGCTCTAGTCAAATATATTGAACAGCAAGGTCACAAAACGACCTCCATTAAAATAAAAAGCCATGTCCGTAATTTCACAGTAATTTAATAAATTTCAAGATAATTACAAAGTCGTAACCCGAACAAAAAAAACAGTCAAACCAAAATGTCGCAACAACTTTTCAATTCGAGCTTTCGGTTATAACTCGTAAAGTTCCCCGAGCTTCGTAAAAGCAGCTTTTATACAATGGCTCCTGAAAATAATGATTTTTAATGCTCTGCGTTTACGCTTGGCCGAATTTGAATTTGTGGAGTTCCCTTAGGAATAACGTGCGATAAAAATGATTGGGATGTGTTTTAGTAAGTAGTTTTTTATTCAGGGTGGGAAGTTGAGGTGGGGCATTAAGGGCTGCTAATAGATCCTCTGCTGCTACGCAAAAATAATCTTAGAAAACCTAACATTTAAGTGATGACAGTCAGCGAGAAAATCGATATATTTCTTGGGTTTTAAGGAAATATTTACCAAACAGAGTTAAATTACAAGTACGCAACAGGCCTTTGCGGTGAGCTCTAAACAAAGAAACCCGGGCCTTTGCGGGTGGTACTACCTTGTGCGCAGGGTCCGCCCGGATCGCTACCACCATCTTACTCATCAACCTACCGCCAAACAGCAGTGTTCGCGTTGTTGTGTTCCGGTTTGGAGATAAGACAGCCAGTGTAATGACTAGCATAGAGACATTCCATGTTAGTCCTCAGGGTTGGCAATGCATTTGCAGTCTTAGGCTCGCTGACTGCGAGAAAATCGATAGATTTGAGTTTTTATTAATGCTTTCGATAAGCATTCGAGAAATCATATCAATTTAATCCTTTATATAAATGGAACATATATATATATTTTGAACCGTAATAAATAGCGGTTTTTTTAAGGAAGTTTAATAATAAAGGGGTACCCGATACAAGGAACGTTTTTTTACAACGTGTCTTTATTATTGTTGTATTTTAAAAATGCGCCGAATATTCGTTTAGTATTCGGTATTCGGCGTATTCGGCCTCTTTTTCACTTTTTTTATTCGGCCGAATTATTCGGTTTCGGTGCCGAATATATTCAGTTCTAGTATTTCTATTTTCTTGGCTACACGACATGGTAAACCACTAAACGACAAAACTTCTTATATAACATATGTTATATTATAAGTCATGAAGAATGAAGAATGAACCTATGAAGAATGTGTTGAATAAAGCTAATAAAAAAGCAATTAAAAGTCAAAAAAAACATTTACTTTAGAACCTTTATACGCGGCAAGACAATGAAATGGTAACCCGAATAATTCGGCCAAATATCCGGTTCGGTAAAATTTAAACCGAATTATTCGGTATTCGGCTATTCGGTGAAACCACTATTCGGGGCATCTCTAGTAAAACTGGTAACATACAAGAAAGTCAAAATTGTTATGATGACCCTGTAGAAAAACAGCAAATACTAAAAATAAATACTTTGCGGTGGTACGGAACCCTCGGTGCGCGAGTCCGACTCGCACTTGACCGGTTTTTTAACATCTTAATATGCTGTTATTTTAATATATTCCATTCGTAGTATTCATGTAGGCTTGTCATTGCCGCAGTGTTTGCCGATGCCGTGTAACTACATATCCATGAAACCAAAACTCTCCGAACTGATTCATTTCCTTCGTAAATATTTAAACAAGCCACACAGATATGGAAATACGAGAAATACACAAATAGCATAAATTGATTCAGAATGCTAAGTAGCCTCGTTAATATTATTAAAAGCTTTTTAATCCGATTTAATTAATATAATGGAATAATCATTTAAGTGCAGTTAAGGAATTAAAAAGCGTTATGGACTGAACCCACGCTAACAAAAAAATAATTATCTATAGGAAACAATGGAAATAAATGTTTTATGTTTGTGGGCGTCGCTAAGAGCTCATATTTCTTTTATAAGACTTGAGTTTCTGCTCTAATTCATTGTGTTTTTCGGTGTATTGAAGACCTGGGTACCTATTCCGGTTATTCGTTATCCGGTTTATATTGCAGAGGCGTTTGATAGTTCTAATCATGTTGACACTTAGTAGAAATTTATCAAGTGTATAAATCAACAGAGTTGTGCATAAATAATGTCAAAAGAATATAAATATTTCTTGGGTTTTAAGGAAACCAAACAGTTAAATTACAAGTAGGTACCTAGCATCTGGTTATTCCTGGACGCAACAGGCCTTTGCGGTGAGCTCTAAACAAAGGAACCCGGGCCTTTGCGGGTCGTAGGACCTTGTGCAGGGTCCGCCCGGATCGCTACCACCATCTTATCCATTAACCTACCGCCAAACAGTAGTGTTCGCATTGTTGTGTTCCGGTTTGGAGATAAGACAGCCGGTGTAATGACTAGCATAGAGGCATTCCATGTTGGTCCTCAGGGTTGGCAATGAATTTGCAGTCTTGTGAATGCGAATGTCTATGGGTCACAGTTTCCACTTACCACCAGGTGGCGTGTGTGCTCATTTGCCTTCTCTATGCAATAAAAAAAAAAATGGGCTGCCACAAAAGATCAGCAATGGTCCAAGCGGCACACAAGGCACATATCAACACATCATTAATAATAATAAATACATATACAATTATATTGCGGATTAAGTTTCAATTTCGGCTACATTCATAAATACTCTTAGTTATTCACTTTGAAGGCATCAAAGTAAGAGTTTTGCAGTAAATTCAAATTCTCTCTACTTAGAGATAAACTGTTTGCCTTTGTACAAACTTTTTGCTTTTCTATTTATTTTGGCATTTGTTATTTTTAAATACACACATACTTAATCTCGCCGTCAAACAAACCACACCGACAAAGCATTCAAACATCAGCTGAGAAACCTTTTATTGGATAATCCATTATACTCTGTCGACGAAATATTACTTAAATCGTAAAATTATTATTGATATTTGACCTTTATTAGTTTTGTGTATTGACATCGGAAACTGACCATTTATTACTTGTTTATCATTGTTGTTTTTGATTATTTGAGTGTTATTATATGATTGTATTATTGTAATATTATTTTATCATTTTGTATTAATGTTTTGTTGACGATATCAATGTAATTTCGTATTTTTTGACATGCAATGCATTCTATAATATATTGTAACATTACATTGATAAACAAATAAACTAAACTAAACTAAACTAAAAGATCTTGTGAACGATGTAAACAAATTAGTATACTGTTTGACACATAACCTCAAATATTCACCAAGCGTAATTTATTAAAAATAACGTAAGTATAATCATCTTAAAATGAATATGAAAATAATGATTTAGTGTATAAAGCATTGCTAAGACCACACTTGATCTTTAAAAGATTATGGAGTAATCATGGTGAATTGTTTCGTTTGGTTTTGTTTACATATTTTGCAAGTTCTGTTGACGGTCCGCATTCCATATAGGCAGCCATATTTTCATAGCGTGTTTCTATTTAAGATAAGTTTGTAACACTTGTTTCGCTGTTAATCTGCAATGCGTCTTGGAAAGCAATATTTGAAGACAGAGGTTATAAAACTGGTCCGCTTCGTGCCGTCGTTAATTTTAGTTTTCTAGATTTTTATATATAAATGTTATTCTCTTTATATTGCTCTGACGATTCAAACATGAATTGATAAATGGATTCGTTAGGCACGTAAAAACACAGTGTCAAAATGTTTTTCTGTTCACACTGTGTGTAATATCGTCAAGGTTTCAATTGATTTTAATGCTTTTTTGTTTCATTACCAAATAATATAATAAATTTAACCTCTAAAGTTAACATAACATATTAAACTGAATCAATGATCAGTGTTAATTAAAATAATGTCGATGAAAAAAAGTAAACCGGACAATAAATAATACACATTAAATCTAGTCGAATCGCAAACAGGAGGTAATCAAATAAACAGCAGCTGTGATTGCCAGTGTTTATTGAAGAATCACTTCGCAAATAACGAGAATTCAATCAATTGGGCTAATGGGCATTTTCAGAAATAGCCTTTTATCCAACATTATTGCTAGCGCTTGATTTTGCACTATTGGACAGAACACGTTCCCAATAATTATACGGGATTTGGGATAAGTTCGCTTCATCGTCGACAAAATCTTCGTCCTCCAAGGGCAGGAGTTAGTGAAGAGTAATCCATTATCAATAAAAAAAAAAGTGGTTACCATTTGAAGGAGATAATTTAGCATTTAGAAGGTATATGACCTTTTATTAAGTTTTAAGTAAGTATACTAGATTTTAGTAGAATCGTGAGCTTGTTACATAGATGACACGACGACGATGACGTTTGTAGCCATATTGCTACCAGTTATTTTTATCTAATATAAGGCTCAAAAATGTCTGATACGTCTGACCACGTCCCTATTACCTGAGGCATAAGAGCGTGTGAAATTGTGTCAACATAAGATTATAGGTATATTATTAATGGTAACTTAACCATAGTTTCTTTTCTGTAATAAAAATCTATTTGAATCTTCCACTAAGCAACTGGTTGATCTTTTTGACTAGTAAATAGTTTTGTATTGTGACAGTTTACTATTTGCATCCGTCACATTATTCATCATCATCATCATTATCAGCCGCAAGACGTCCACTGCTGGACAAAGGCCTTCCCCAAGGATTTTCCACAACAATCGGTCCTCTGCTGCTGTCATCCAGCGGTTTCCCGCGACCTTTATCAGATCGTCAGTCCACCTTGTGGAAGGTCTGCCAACACTTCGTCTCCCGGTTCGCGGTCGCCACTCTAGAACCTTTCCGCTCGTACCCACTCCTGTCAAAGTTGGTGACTCTACTCTCGAAGTTGTTGACGACTATGTATACCTAGGACAAAAAATCCAGTTAGGTAAGTCCAACTTCGAAAAAGAGGTCAATCGTCGAATCCAACTCGGATGGGCAGCGTTCGGTAAGCTACGCACTATCTTCTCGTCCCAAATACCACAGTGCCTCAAGACAAAAGTCTTTGATCAGTGTCACATTATTAATATTTATTAATTTTCAAATTAATATTATTAAGTTTAAATGCAAACCAAATGTCTGGTATTTACGGATTGCCGGCAAAATCATTTCACTTTGTCTTGCTTATCACAATATAGTACTTGCAAACGGTTTTACTTCCAAGAATATTAAATTAATATCATCTGCTTTCGTTTTGTTACATGCATGGTTTGCAGCGTTTGATGGTGAACAAATATTTACTGTTACGGAAATCATGTTTTAAAAATGAAACCTACAATTTTATTAAAATGAAACTTGACTTAATTATATTTGGTAAAAAAAATAGCATGAGTTTTATACGTTGTACATTTAAAGGTCAAAGAGGAAGAGGAAATCGGTCACAGAAGAATTTAACGTTATAAATGGAAGTAGAAATATTTTATTAAATCCTTAATATTATAAAACCTTTTAAGAAGAGCTAGAAATGCATTTATTACGCAGCAAACTCTCTGAAAAAAGCTAGAAACGTGACCAAAATTGAAACTCTTTTGCTCTTTCGTTTGTTTTTTTTTTAAATCAGGTCGCAGAGATATTTGACTACCATATCATTAAAGTAGCTTGCTGGGTTATGTTTTGTAAAGATACTTACTTACGTGCTTTTTCGAATCAAATCGGAGAAATACTGGAAAAGGGCCGAATCTTAAGTATTTACCCGAAACCGCCCTGTGTGCATGACTTGGTGTATGAATGTGGAACACGAGAACGAGATTTGTCAGGAAACTTAGCAAGTGGAAAGAAGTGGTTCTGCCTACCCCTGTGGGAAACAGGCGTGATTTAGTGTATATATATGTATGTAAATTATATAGATTTTGACATGTGATTATGATAGCTGTGGTTGCACAGAAAAGACTGATACGGTCCATTTTGCGTCTTCCTCAATGAGAGGGGCTTTTCTAGAGAACACTTTAAAAAAATTAGTAGTCTAACCGCATTCTAACAGTTCCTAGCTTATAGTTATGTACTTGCCTTACTCACTGCATTTGTGAAAAACACATCAAAATATGAGACTAGTGAGGAACGAAAGTTGCGTTTACTAACACGCACCAACAATTAGAAGCCTAGTTTTTGTTCTAAGCACAAGAAAGAGCAGCATTGCACTGGGAACCACGCATTTCTGTTTTTAATACACTTTCCACTATTTTAAAATTTGTTGATTCAAAATCACATTTGTTGCGGGAAGCTTCTGTACGAAGAAATATCTGCACAAGTTTAAAAACTAGTTTTTAATAAGTATCAAAATAATGTACCTGATTCTAGTTATAGTATTTAATTCCATTATTATATTGTTCATGAATAAATGTTGAGTTGAGTTGAGTTGAGTCGTATTTACTTGACAGCAATGACACTTGAGTTAAAACCTTATAGTTTTACCGAGTACGATAGTTAAGTAGGACAAAAAATATTATAAATCGATTGATTGATTTTAGCAGCTCCTTAAAACGTATCAATACTCTTCAAAACAACATTCCTAAGCTCAATATTGCCTTTAACCCCCAAAATTAGATCATTCTACCGCACGGCAAGGAAAACATGGGCCAGTAATCTACATATGCCGAGAGGCAGTTGCTCCAGGCAATGAATCTCAATAACGGCAGGGTTCGCTTTTTGCCGAAAAGTAGGTAGGTGAATGAACATACCGATACATTTCTTTAACTATTGTTTCGGGTTGGGCAGTTGAGGAAACATCTCTGTAGACAAGATATTTCTCGTAATTTTTTGGGTAGATTTGTATCTATTTTTTTTAGATTTTAAATACGCTCTGTAAATTGTAAAAGCGATAAAAAAATGCAGAGGAGAAAAGAAAGGACGATCAAAATGTTGGTGATAATCATTTATGGTCAGTGCCGTTTAGAACTATTTTATGTTTTCAAAAGTAACGTCTTGTAGAAGCAACAGAAATTGTTATTTGTAAAGCGAAGGAGGAAATCAAATTGCAATCATACGGTTCGCAATCCACATAGGAACTGCTGCCGTTCGATCGAATTGTCCCCTTAAAACAAAATAAGGAAAAGGTCTGGCCACCGTCTGGCTGGCTGGTGTCTGCTAAAGTTAAAACCAATATAGGAAAAGTCGCCGTAAGTGCTAGTAATTATTATTTTTAAAACCTAATTTACTTTCCCCTTCTGGTTACTTCCATAGACAATTTCCAATTCCCTCACGTGTCTACACTTTCTCCGTTCAAACCGATGAGTTTTTGTTGAGCGAATTAAACGCATTTGCCATATATTTCCCCGTGAATTGGGCTCACAGGGCAACCTGTGGCTGCCTAAATATTTATCGGCACTCCTGCCGGGATGTTTATGAGGGTACTCTGTTTGCTGGGCACTCGTTTAGGTTTTTTGAAGAGGGTTTTTAGAGAAGTGAGAGGGAAAAGTAATACGTGCGAAGTTATTGCGGCATAAAAATGTTATTTGAATTTAATTAGTTCGCTGGTTTTTGTACACGAAGATATTCTATAAAGTACCTTAAGGTGTTTTTGCCAAATTAATATTCAATTTAGATTCAACATCTTAATACAACTGCTATGATCCAATAGGCCGTTCGAGTACTTTCTTTAGAGTACCAAATTTAGGTAAGTTAAAATGTCGCTTTTGAAATTTCTTCTTCTTTTTACGATTGCGAAAACATACTTGACCTAAATTTAATTTTTATGTGTTTATTTTTCTCGTCATCATTATCTAACGAAGCATACGGAATTAAAACGAATGATACACAGAATGTAAGACCTGAAAGTCATTCATGAAATGATGATGATGGACATCGGGGTTTCTACCAGGACTATGTGGAAACTTCGTGGCTGCTAATAACTCAACGAAATGTTCAGAACACTGACCTTGATGAAGGCAGTAGCAAGGTCCTGGGGCCCGGCAGCCGCCGGCCGCAGCGTCAGCGCGTAGTCTCCAGCCTGCCCGAACAGTTCGCAGCGTAGGGTCATGGTGCGGCGGCCAGGGAATCCGTGCATCTGGATAACATATCACAATGTGGACTTCTATAGTGGAGGTCTATAGTAAGTGGTAAAAATAATTGTCATTTTGCAGCAGGGTAGAGCGTGGTGAAGTTTTTATTAAGATTTCAGTGGACGGTAATTTCAACTTAGACGAGTTCTTTCAGGTACAATGGTTCTAGGTCTATGGTGACAAGTCTAGTCTAAGATGTTTTAGGATATAATTGTTTAAAATATAGTTAGAACAATATGCTTTCAGAAGTAAATTTATGCTTTTGGCAAAGTAAATGAATTGGCGAGGTTGACTTTGGTCATTTAATAGAACCGCAGTGAAATTAGACAAGTGGCATTTTGCAAACGTTAAAGACGGAAAAAATCTAAAAATTTGCTAAAGAATGTCTTAACTTGTTACAGATTTCTACAGAGATTATCTTTAGTGAAATGCGAAACTATTCCTCCATAAAATCACATTGAAATCAAGTTGTATCAATTCTTACCGCTTCGGAATATAAAACATGAGCATGTGAACTAGTGTTCTTCCCATCACACAAAACCGCTCCTCCACTGGAGTGTCCACAATAGAGTAGTTCCAGCCAAAAATCCGCACTCTGCAGCAGCGGTGCACAGACAACCTTCGGAAACTCCAGGATTGCCGTCACCTGCCTCTCAGGATACGTCGGGATCTGCTCCGGCGTCACATCTAACTTAGCACTAGGCCAAAGCACATCAAACTTCCAAGACTTTACTATTCCTTCACCAGTCTCTACTAAACGACCTTTGCTGTCACTTAAGTCCCTTTTCACTTCGCGTTTAACTTCACTTTGATCACTATCTACGTCATTAATTTCAACGTCTCTTTTGGTGATGCTTGTATTGTTTTCGTAGTTTTTGTTATGATAGTCTGATTCTGCGAGAAGTTCAACGAAGTATGTCCCTCCTCTTGAGAAATAGCCGCAAGGAAGGGTCATGCGGCTTTCAGAGTCGAGGGCGAGAGGCATGACGGCTAAGAGGACGCGGCCATCGTCGTCGTCGCGAGCGAGTCGCACGCGCAGGCTGCCGGCCGCGCCATGGACGTGGATGTGGACGTCGCCCCCCAGGGCGGTGGGGAACGAGGGGATCTCCACCCATACTTCGTTGAGGACCTCGTCGTTGGTATACGGGTTGACGAAGGAGGCGCCACCTAGTGAGGACATAATTGATTACTTACAATTTGCATGACGTGAACAGCTATAGTGGGAGGTTGGAATTTGACTGTCTATTTAAGTGTACCTGGGTACAGACACGTTACTTGAGCTCAAAAACCACAAGCATGTGCAATCTTGTTATTGTAAAGTGCCGAAGACTCAGATGGAATGCTTCTTCTCTAGTGATTTCACCAACGGTGAACACTGTTACTTCAGGGAGAGCAAATTAGACGGTGACACCTATTTGGAGATAGACACAACCTACCTAGGTTGACCAGAAGTTAATTAATAGTAAATAAATAAGGACCATCTAATGCAAAGATATAGCGCAAGCGCATTCTTCTGCATATGAATGGTCTTAAAAATATCAATTAAGAAACTACCCGATCATATTCCATGATAATCTTTTCAAACGAATCAAATCAAATCACGTATGGCAATTCAATCACTATTGCTAACTAATTACTTGTATTTTTTAGAAGTCCGTACAAAAAATCATAAACGGAACTCTTATAGGATCACTCGTGCGTCTGTCTGTCCGTCCGTCTGTCACTGACAATTTGTTCCGAAACTACTGGACCGATTGTGTTGAAATTTGGTACACATATCTAAATTGATGACTCAAACACAGACGTCTAAAGTGTATTTTTTTAAATATATCCAGTTTCGGGGGAAAAATAGGAAAAAAAAGATTTGCAAAGCTCTCTGTTTCATATATAAATGAAAGGGCTTGTTATGTGGATCTGAAATATATTTTTGATTTGATTCATGAAAGAAGAAGAAAATTGACCATTCCCCCCTGATCTCCGAAACTACTGAGACTAATATTTTGAAAAACATGTAAAATATAGATCATTGCTTGTAGATTACAGGAAAACCTATAAGAATTCTATCAAAAAAAAAAAATGTACGTAGGGAACCACTCCAAGTGAGTTCAATTCGCTCTTGTCCGGTATTTTATACATTTTGAATTATTTCGGCCAAGAGAGACAAACAAAATAATTTTAATAACTGTATCACTCTAGATGCTGCAGCACAGACACTTCGTCCATTAGTTTAATAACTACTGTCAATGCACCGTAGCGTTTGAGACGATACTGTATACGTTGCAATACTCTCAGTAAATACCAAGTGCAATCGAGGATCAGACGTTCGCAGGAGACTAAGTAAACGGTAGTGCAGCTGTTAATACTATTACTGCTTTGATTATGCTAGAAGCATGTACATTATTCAAGCAACTCTAGCGTCAAATAACCTGGATCATAGTTTCCTTCGATTATTTATTAGGAAATAAGCAAGTAATAGCTCAGTTTTATAAATATCGAGGAAGAATCTAAACACCTAGACATAATACGATATCATATAAGTATTTCTTAAGAACTAAAGAAGGCTATATCATTTTTTGTCTCTTCAACAGATGCTATATATATATTTATATATATATTATATTATTATTGGCATAGAGAAGGCAACCGAGCACACAGGCCACCTGATGGTAAGTGGAAACTGTGACCCATAGACATTAGCATAAGACTGCAAATGCGTTGCCAACCCAGAGGACTAAGATGGAATGCCTCCATGCTAGTCATCACACCGGCTGTCTTATCCCCAAACCGGAACACAACAATGCGAACACTGCTGTTTGGCGGTAGGTTAATGGATAAGATGGTGGTAGCTATCCGGACGGACCCTGCACAAGGTCCTACCACCCGCGAAAGACTATAGTTTCAGACTTACTTAATTATAAGTCAACATATTGTTATAAGTGCAAAAATATATCAAGTCAACTCGATTTCATAATAAACAAGTTTTTTCGTAAAAAGTTACGTTTGAAGTTCAGTCGAAAATGGCAAAGATTGCTGGCAAGCAGAACAAAGGAATCAATTCGTCGGATTGAAGAAGGAACAAAACAAACTGAGACAAATTCTCGCCAAATCTTCAATCTTTTATTTTGCTTCGTTTGTGTGAACCAAAGCGATTTACAATGTTTGTACTAATTGGAATTGATTTTTTATATCATGCCCGAATCAAACGCTTTTTCTGCTTTTTAAGTTTAAAAGCAGAAACGAACAGAAAACGACGGAATAAACTAAAAAACTTAACAATCTAATGCGTTACTGTATGTCCATCCTCTAGTCTCTCTGCTCAAATTTACAGCGTAATTAGTTTCTGTATTATTGTTAACCAAGAGATGAAAAGAGCTTGATCTTATGCGCATTTGCTGGTGCTCGTGCAGGGCCTCTATTCCCAGCGGTAAAAACATATAGCCTTTGATGTGTTATGGTATTGTTCGGACGACAGTCGCCATTACTGCCAAGTGAATAAGAGCTATCAAAACGGTGACCATACGATAACAGCTCAAACAGGAAATGGTTTTTACCGTGTTGAATAAAGACCAATTACCCAGACTAATTACCCCGGGTGCAATTGATACTCTCAACCGAGTTTTAAACACCATCTTTTTCAGTGGTGCTTCATCTATCGAAGAGTTTTTTGTTGTTTCTACATGCGGGTTTGCGGGTGGTAGGACCTTGTGCAGGGTCCGTCCGGATCGCTACCACCGTCTTATCCATTAACCTACCGCCAAACAGCAGTGTTCGCATTGTTGTGTTCCGGTTTGGGGATAAGACAGCCGGTGTAATGACTAGCATAGAGGCATTCCATCTTAGTCCTCAGGGTAGGCAACGCATTTGCAGTCTTAGGCTTGCAGTCTTGTGAACGCGAATGTCTATGGGTCACAGTTTCCACTAACCATCAGGTGGCCTGTGTACTCGTTTGCCTTTTCTGTGCCATAAAAATAAAAAATAAAAATAAAATAAAAATGTTCTAGGCTCTCCCCTGACCTATCGACGCGGGATCGGCTTCAGCTAGTAAGAAAAAGTTTTATGTTCATGCAATAAGAGCGAAAACGACGTCGCTCGGCTCGGCTCGGCTCGCTTCGGCGTTGGGATAGGTCTGGGGACACCCTTAAGTGGGGGTCCGTTCATTTGACCAAAAGTACGTTTGACAAACGTATCATTTTACAAACTTTCATTTCGCAAAAACGTGTTTGTGCTTGAACCAAAACATATGTGCATAGGTTAAATGAGCTTATTAAATAAGTTAGGTTAGGTTACAATATCGATTACAAAAAACTTAAAAATAATACGGCGGGAAGTAATGTCTTTGTGAAATGAAAGTTTGTAAAATGAGACGTTTGTCAAATGATGATTTGGTAAAACATTAGTGAACCCCTTAAGTGTCATGTTAAACTCAACTAAACACAAGTAAGTTTGCTTAAATTGTAATGTAGCTTTAGGTGAGAATTTGATTTACCTGCCAATTTTTTAATCAATTCCGAGTGCGGATATGGGTAGACTGAAAACCAACGCTATACGAAAGACGTTCGTACGTAAGCTCCAGCAAGAAGTCGGTGCGTTTTACGCACTCCTTCTTTTTTTTTTTGAATTTTACAAGTTTTGGGTGGCAATAAATACGTAGTAGTAGTAGTAATAGTTAAACCAAAATATTATTTATAATCGCCACGAGTTTACTTTGCCTTAATTAGGTGACATTTTATTCTTGACTTCATTTAAAAACAGAGTTAAGAAACTACAGTCATTTCGCTGTATAAGATTCCTTGATGGTCAGTATGAATGAGTCAATAATAGAGTATGACCGATTTCATCTCGCCGCTGTAAAAGGAAATCCTCACTTTACGGTTAATCTTCCCTACACGAAATTCCTCTACTATCCAAACTTGCCCTGGATACGTTTACAACTTTATTACGTGTTGACTCCAGCCTACCGAGTTAGCCCAAAGACAATTTTCGGAGTCAAGCGCATTATTCATCCCGACATTTCCCCACGGGCCAGCAACGTTCCGTTCCCGCTGATTTGTCATCTGCAAAACGCCTTTGTCAAGAGTTATGGGGAAAAATTCATCACGAATTTCTGGAATGGGAGAAGTAAGTTTCTCTACGTTTGAGTTTCTTAGGTGATGTAATTTAAAAATTGTATTCTATATATAAAGTTGTAATAAGTTTACTTCTTTTGCTTGTCCTATTTTGAATATTAATTACTTTTTCTCAAACATGCCCGGAAAAAACGGTTTTCCGATTGAAAGACAAGGACGGAAAGAGCCTCATTTTACTCCTAGGAGTAAAAAAACCATATGAAAACACTTTCCGTCCATGTCTATATTTTTCTTTAAAAAAGCTGTCAATTTGCATACAAAATCAAAAGGACCAAGACAAAAATTCCAAACAGCCAAGGTAACTGCTCGCTTTTTTAGCACAGTGCGTGTGTTTCTTTTTGAATTTGCATTCCAATTTCTATGGTTAGTATTTGAAAACAATTGACAGTCGGTAACATTCGTTCATTCTGCATAATGTAATTGTGAAACCGAATGTTATGTTATTTGTATTATTTCCTCACATGTTTGAGAAAAGCATTATGTATGCCTCGGCGGAAACGAGGATTTCCTGACTCGTATTTTAGCAGGCCTCGCTATTGCTCGGCCTGCTAACCACCTCGTCAGGAAAACCCTTACTTTCCGCGCCTAGGCAACAATGTACTATTGTTCATGTTAGATTTTTTTTTTCTTTTGCCAGCTCTCCAATTAAATCGGATTTTAAGAACACCTAGGGATTACATTCTTGAACAATATTTACCCATCAGAACTTTGTATGTCCGTGACGTAGCTAAGTTTAAACCGATCAGTGACCATAGACCAATGAGTTTTATCTCAAGTAATAAGTCGATGCTCTTACGCTGAAGGAACAACATGAGGAAACCTGCACAATCGAACAGCTGGGTGTGTAGGAAGGGTAATCCAAAAGGTCTATCTGATTTTACATAAAGTAAGATAAGTCCGTTTTCAACGCCATCAGAGTGGTGCGACTAGGTGGCGCGACGATCTTTGCAAGGTCCTGCAAGAGCTGGACGAGAGTGCCAACGAATCGTGCTCGTTTGCGTGCAATGGGAGAGGCTTATGTCCAGCAAATGTGCAATATAGGCTGTAGATGATGATGAAGTCCGTTTTCATGTAATCATCATCACCATCATCAGCCCGGGGCGTCCACTGCTGGACAAAGGCCTCCCCCAAAGAGCGCCACAAGTCACGGTCTTGAGCCGCTTGCATCCAGCGGCTCCCCGCGATCCTAACCAGGTCGTCAGACCACCGGGTGGGAGGCCGTCCAATACTCCGTCCACCGGTGCGGGGCCGCCACTCGAGAACTTTTCTTCCCCAACGGTTATCAGTTCTCCGAGCTATGTGGCCTGCCCATTGCCACTTCATCATGCTAACTCTCTGAGCTATGTCGGTGACCTTGGTTGGTTGGTTTCATGTAATATTATCTGAATATAACCAATATCCTCGAGATTTCAGTATAATCTCTGAACCAAATTTAATATTCCAAATTTATCTCTAGGCGCACAAGATTGGGTCTCTATGCAACAAAATCAACATGAAACTTCCGCCTCCATCGTTAAAATTTACGTAAATACGGGCGATAATACGGGCAAATATTCATCTCACGTTCTCCCATCAAACAAGCTTGCTTAAAATCCCATATTTGCTTAACTACCCTTCCAAAGGATTAAGGAATCTTATCCCAGAATATAACACCCCATTTTATGCAAGCATTCATAATTGATACGTCTGAACAAGAACCAATTTACTTGAGCCCTGAAGCGGTATTGAAACTGGAAGGCTGTTTAAAAATTTAAACTGCAGCGTAGGAGATTAGGGTTCAGGTTGTGCTGGTTTGACTTTCATTGTGCTGGGCTGTTTACTTAATGAAGTTATTTGCAGTTCTCGGTTGAGGAGTATTTTTGTACGTAATAGGGAGATTATGTGGTTGGTCCTTTGTATTATGACGGTGTTTATTATTTAAGTTACGTGTATTATTTACAATTCAGTGAGATAATGCTGCAGGGTCCATTTTAGAGTATTAGAATTTTATTTTATTTGTTTCATATCCTCGTCCTGCCTACAATTTTTTTACCAACTTCCGATTTCTGCCCAGCGTAAATCTACGTAAAAAAAATCATTAATAGGGTAAAGTCACCAGTGGTCACCCAGAGACCTGTAGTCGGCCTCTGCCTTTACTTTGCATGAGTGAGAAGAGTACGAAAAATGTATTTCCCACTCTTCGCACTCTTATAAGGTCGACTACTGGTCTCTGGCTGACCTGGTGACTTTACCCTATGACAAAATTTTTATTCCTGGGGTGAATATACTAAATCTATTCTCTATAGGTAAAGTTTATTGGGCAGGACGAGGATATAATAGATCTTGTTTATTATTTCATTTTCACGTGTATTTTTTTTAGGAAGCGAGCAGTTTATTTACAAGGAGTTTTTTAGATTCATGAATCGCAGAATTCAGTGGTAAGTATTTAATTTATTTCTTGCAAAGAAATCTTTAAAATTATGTTTCCTAATAAACATTTCCATGACGATCTGTTTTGATGATTGTTTCTGATCACAAAGATAATTTAACCGATTACAAACTCATTAAAACTGTTAGCCGAGGCAGAATAAAATTATACCTAGTATACTATAGTTTGATGGTATGTACCATAATCATGAAGGTATTTTTTTAAAGTAAGGTCCCTCTTGTATGTTGTTATGTACTAAACGAATTTATATATAATGTCGAACGGTCTGGATGTGATACAACTACGTGGATGAGGGTGTTTTACTTTTTTTTTTACCTGTACAGACATAAGTATGTAAAATTTGGACCCAATCCGAAAATGAGAAGTAGATGAAAACGGAATTAAATTCTACAAACCATATCGTTATGATAATTACATACATACATAAACTCACTTCATTCCCAGAGTGGGGTAGGCAGAGCTACAGAATTACCAACAAGTCTATAAAAAATAATAATTCTGTAACCAAATTTTGCACAATTAAGCCCTTACTTATAAACGTAGAATAACCGTGGGGTAGCTAAACCATGCTTCGTCCTTATCTGCCATTGTGACATTTGAATTTGACAGATAAGGACTAAGCATGTTGCTAAGATATTGCTAAGATATTGTTAACGTTATTATTAATCGGTTACTAATAATAATAAGTTAATAACGGGGTAGATGGTAGAGTAAAACAGGGGAATAAGTCAAGCGTTTATTTGCTGTTTCAAAATGATGGGGTAAACCATACGGTTATTGCCCGCGACCAGTGATTACCCTCACTAAATTTTTTAAAGACAGCAATCACAAAAAAAATCTTCACATAAGTACGTGTAACAAAGCTATGTTTCTACGTAAACAAATATTTTTTATCCGTGATTGCAGTCTCTAAAAAATGTAGTGGGTAATCACTGGTCGTGGGCAATAACAGTATGGTTTACCCTGCTTCTCGTTAATATTCAAAAGTAACTTTTACTGTCATAGCATATTCCAATTTTAGTGACTTTCATGCTTAATTCTATAGAAACTACTCCTCATAAGATGGTCTTGTTCAAATTGTAAACAGACTAAAGTTCATGCCATTTTTAAATGACAACGGTTTTTGAATGTCCGTCCTTATTTAGTCATTTTTCATAATTAATTTTTCATACCACGACATAGAACTCCAACCATATTACTTTCACGTACATTTACTTGAAAATACTTAATAATTTCAACCGCACCTCTATCTCGACGGTGCGCTATGCCCTCACAATTAATGCGTCTACGGCCCGCCTCGTCTGACGTATCTACGGCTTCATCTATTTTACTACTCTCTTGTTTTATGGTATCCGAATTCTACTCGAAAATACCCGTTATTTCAAAAGTCATCTCGAGTCCTAAAATGTTCTTTAATTTAATCCACGATTTAACAAATAGATGAGGTTTTGTTTTTAATTTTGCCGAATCATCATATGGCAACTTGTTAAAAAGATTAGTTTCATTTCCCAACCTCACGATTGCCAACTCAACGTTTTGTTTGTTTTTGTATGGAAATGTATTAAAATTTCATTTCTCATATAGCCAAATGGTTCACTTGGAATAATAGTAGAATAGTATTATAAATAAAGGCGGTTCTGGCGCTTCGCTCACTCGGCTCGCGCGCTGTAAGGTCGCAGTTCTACCTAACACTCCTCCTCGCTACGCTCGTCGTCGTACCTAACTGGTCTCTGTGGATAAACTGACGAAACGTTGTTTGTCTAAGAGTTTTTCGGCCTAGTGTAACATTTGCCATATGAAAGATATTACAAAAGTTTTAAGTCAAAATGATATTCGTCTTCATAATAATTTGGCCAAATGGTTGGCATACAAAAATTTGCCTAAAAGTAGTCGGCAAAGTGAACATTCGGCAAAAATAATTGGTGAAAAGGCAGAACACCATCATAAAGGTCCACCCATGCTGAAAAAATGCAAACTGGCACTTTGATATGTTAAATATAACAGGGTTTTAATAGAGATTAGGCAAACATTTTAAACGCTGCGTCAGCGTTGAATATATTTTTTAACTGACCATGAAAAGAGAGGAGGTTCTTTTAAAAGTGAGCTTGTTTTACTTCAAAGGCCGTTTTACTGTCAGTGAAAAAGTTAGTCCCTTTCCATGTCTGAAAATATCGAATATAATTAAGTTAAAAAGACGCTGGTAACTTTCGCTTTGTTCAATAATTATTTATTTACCTACGAGTATTTTAAATGATACGCCTAATTATCTGAGTAATTAGTCAGGTATTCAATCATGTTTCCATTTTTGATTGCCGTTTCAATAAAGATGAATTTGAATGGTCATTAAACCGGTAAAAATAGGTTGTTTGCGGAAGCTTATTGATTGGCAATTAATGGTCTATTTAATGACATTTTAAGTACAAATGCAGGAAAATTGTGTTCGTATGACGGCAGTAGGCAGGCGCCGTATATTATTTTCATATTTTTCGATCGGTCAAGACGAGCGGTGTATTATATCTAGCATAGAGGCATTTCGTCTTAAAGTTGTCAGGGTTGGCAAAGCATTTATAGTTTTGTAAAAATCGCATAGACGCACATACCTAGAGTTCCAACTTATAAGACCTCTCTTTTTGCGTCGGGGGTTAAAAAGGGGACATACCGGCGATGATGAGCAGCCGCAGGAGAGCGGCGACCGGCACTGGGAGCATTATGCGTCACCGCGGCGCCATCAGGTCATCTGTAACAAAGGAAACATCTATTACACTTTGCTCATCATATACACATATTATTAAACGTAAGACTATATGAGTTGGACATGTGCGCCGACGCTCAAAAGACCGGCGGCAGCATTAAAAAAAAGGTTCGCGGCGGCAGCGTTATCGGCGGGAAATCGGCGTGAGATAAAGAAAAAAATATAGGAGCATACTCCTATAGGAGATGTAAAATCAAATACATTTCGTGCAATGTATTAAGGACTTCATACACTGAAGAATTCACATTGCCAATTTAGCAATTTATTTATATACAATTGCAGATACTCTCAAAGCCCACCAAGCGGTCGCACGTTATGGCCACTAGTCGCTGCCACTAAACGAGACCACTAGTGGTTCAGCTAAGCCACTAGATGCAGCCACTGACTGCGGCTACTGGTGGCTGAGTGTGCGGCGCACGACAGGAGCGACCACACGCCGCCAATAGTAGCAAGCGCGGACGACTTCCTCACTGCCGTGTCAGGCAAAACTCCTCCATAAAAAGTGGCGAACTGCGAAAAACGATCTTATACACATGTTTTATCCATAGAATTTGAATAGTTAAATACTCGTATCATGAATATCGTCTTCTTTTTCGTTATTTCAGGAGATAAAACAAAACATATAAAAGCTGTAACGCGCTCTTACTGTAACAAGGCTGCAACTTGAGATGAATGAGTTGGAGTTGGGCATTTCGACTTGTACTAGATCAAAATACGGTTATGTACTGTAACTATTAGCTCTATGTACTGCATGTCAACTTGTAGGAGGGTGCGTGACAGAGCTGTGTTTTTTTTCAAGATACATGAGTTGGGGTCTATGTTAACTCGGTAAATGTACCTATAAAAACCGGCCAAGTGCGAGTCGGACTCGCGCACGTAGGGTTCCGTACCACTATACATCTAAATAAATGTTTTTCTTTATTCTTTATTATATTGGAGTTGATTGAATGAAAGGTAAAATGCGGTTTACGATTTATAACGTATTAAAAAAAACTAATTATTATATCTCGTTCAAACTAATTTTCGGTGGAAGTTTGCATGGTAATGTACATCATATATTATTTTTACATTTATCATTCCCTTATTTTAGAAGTTACGGGGGGGGGGGACACACATTTTTCCACTTTGGAAGCGTCTCTCGCGCAAACTATTCAGTTTAGAAAAAATATATATTAAAAACCTCAATATCATTTTTGAAGACCTATCCATAGATACCCCACACGTATGGGTTTGATGAAAAAAAAAAATTAGCTTCAGTTGTAAGTATGGGGAACCCCAAAAATTTATTGTTTTTTTTTCTATTTTTGTATGAAAATCTTAATGCGGTTCACCGAATACATCTACTTCCATAGTACCTATAGCTCTTATAGTTACGGAATAAAGTGGCTGTGACATACGGACGGACAGACGGACGGACAGACATGACGAATCTAAAAGGGTTCCGTTTTTTGCCATTCGGCTACGGAACCCTAAAAGTGTTTTAGTAGGGGCATAGTACCTACAATGAAAAATAAGCCAATCGACACCTGCAGGGCGTAACTCAGTTATTTATATTCGATAACTGACATTCGCATGACTCGGCCGTGCTGCTCCAACGCTTGGTACGCGCCGATGCTAAACAAAAAAGTATGAAAGACATATCCGCAAATATGGCGGCCACTAGTGGCAATGTGGGCGCTACGAATACGAATGGTAAATTTTCGTCTTCTTTCATGAATAAAATCAATAATATGTATTTTACAATAATAACAAAAAATATTTGAGATCCTCATAACGAGCCCTTTCGTTTGATATATGACACCAGTACGGATAGCATACCTTTGTTTTTAAATTTTCTAATTTGTGCAAAGGTTTACATAGTCATAGGTTTACACCATCCTACCAAATTTCACCTGTTTCGGTCCAGTAGATTCGGAGCAAATTGGCTGTGACAGACGAACGGAGAGACAGACAGACGCATAAGTGATGTTATACGAGTTCCGTTTTGTTATTTTTATGTACGGAACCCTAAAAGCTAACAATGTTTTCCCCGTACGAGCCCATTCACAGAGCTCAAATAAATTTGACTTTTTTGTGCCACAAAGAAAGCACTCTGTGCCCGGAGGCTGCGTAAAACTTGCAGATCGTTTTGTAGTAAAAAAGGAATTTTAGTTAGCATCTCCTTTTGTTCGACGCAACTGCATGGAAGTTTTGTCTTCCCTAGCAACTCAAGCATAGAGGCATTTCTGGAAATTCTTTTATGAAGTTAGTGTCAACTTATAGGAGGAAAAGGGTTCTTTTTTATGGCATGGGGAAGGCAAACGAGCACACAGGCCACCTGATGGTAAACGGAAGCTGTGACCCATAGACATTCGCATTCACAAGACTGCAAGCCTAGAACTGCAAATACGTTGTGAACCCTGAGGACCAAGATGGAATGCCTCTATGCTAGTTATTACACCGGCTGTCTTATCCCCAAACCGGAACACAACAATGCGAACACTGTACTTTGGCGGTGGGTTGATGGATAAGATGGTGGTAGCGATCCGGACGGACCCTGCACAAGGTCCTACCACCCGCAAAGGTTCCTAATACTTTTGAGTAGCTACCGGCACTTACATCGTAACAAAGCAGATGTTTTGCTTATTTATTTTTAATGACGAGTGGCAAGTTAATAGTTAAATCGTTTACACATATAAATATCTAGGTATATTTGAGATTTTCAGTCAGCAGCGACAAAGAAAAAGTACGAATAAGACAAAGATAAACGCTGGTCTCGCAAGAACAGACGTCAAACTTCCTTTTTACACCCCCTCTATTTGCACGGGGGGGTTAAAATTCTCGCGTGAGAAATGTCGCTGCGCTCAAATCAAATTGTCCTATTTTCTGTCTGCTGTTCTGTTTTGACCTATTTGTGATATGTCTTGCAGAGACTTTGCAAAGTGCACTTTGCGTTGCTTCCCTTTTAACTGACGTAAGTTTTCTACCATTTTCGATATTTCAAATCAATTCGAATGTTTTACTTCGGAAAAAGTACGGGGGGTTTTTCGAGCAATGTCATTCATTTGTTTATGTAATATACATTTTATGTTATAAGGTCTTCGTTTGTACTACCTTTGTTTTATGTTCTTTTTACAGTTTGCATTAGTAAGTATCTGGTCAAATGAATGAAGGAGCACTAAAATATTTAGCAACTTAGTTTCTCGATTTTCTTCCAGCTTTGCTGTTTCTGGTTAAACAGAACTATAAATTCTATTCAGGGTAAAAACTCTTAGAGCCGTAATAAACGAATGTTGGCTGAGATCCGGCCGCCTTGAGCCACGTTATAAATGTAAATTTTTAGGGTTCCGTAGTCAAACTAGGAACCCTTATAGTTTCGCCGTGTCCGTCCGTCTGCAGCCTAGATCAGCAGTCGCAGCCTTAACGCTAGAAAGCTGTAATTTGGCATGAATATACACATAAATCACGCCATCAAAGTGTTAAAAAAAAAATGTACTTCCTTTACACGAAACGTGGGGATGTATTTTTTCTTCTCGTCTACCCCATAATGTACTAAATATATCGTTGGAAAGGTCTTTAAAAAAATGGCGGGGTTGTGAAATCTATTTTTCGAGTAAGCGTTAAAGGGCTAATTTTTGTTAGAGTCAAGTGTCCCCCCCCCCCCCCCCTACTATCACGAAAACTATCACGACTAAGTAGACTTCATTGGTTCTCAACCTACCGAAAACTTATTTGCGGTGTTGGTAAACTGACCGCGACCTATGTCGATGCATGGGGATAACAGTTTTTCAACGGCATAGTTAAGTTTATTCCGCGATCTAATTTGTTTGTAGTAACGGCTTCGGAACCCTACACAAAGCATGGGCCGACATGCTCATGCCCGGTTTATAACTTGACATTTACTTTGACACATCTTGAGACACAAATAACAGTTTTGCAACTCAAACTGAATATTAGATTTATTTTCAATCAGACTTGAGAACACGTCCGCACCCGTCAAAACCATTCCTCAACGTTTCATAGCGAATCTTATTCGATGCCATTTCCCTGAAACGCTGTTTTCTTAGTGAATTTTCTTGTCACAGCGTTGTTAAGTAAGCTGCAAATAAAATTGTGCGCTTTATGCGCTTCGGATTCAATTTCCTCGGCTTCAGCTGTGGTCTTATTCTCTTGGCTCCCCTGTAGGAAGTTAAAGTCTGTCGGGAGATGTTGCTTTTAAGGATAAGTTCGTTATTATTTACATGAAAAATATTTTTATATTTAACATTCTTTTGATATTTTGAAATGAACGGTCGTCTACGAGGAGTGATTCTACGTTAATTGCACGTTAAATCCTGCATAGTGACGCTACAAAAAAGGAAGCCATACAAAAGATCAGTGTCACTACTACTCAAATAGTTTTTTCGTAATTTAGCGTCACTGTTAGATTTAGGGTAAGGACCAAAAAGATTTAACCAAACAATGAAATCGAAAAAAGTTCCGTTGTGCGACGAAAAGTATCCCTATAATTCTATGGCTAATTTTCGTGTCACAACGGAAAAGTTTCATAGAAAATGTAATTGCGTACGTTAGTATGCCCAACTTTTTAGACCTTCCCGTAAACGTGCGGTTTCTTAAGAGGGGTTAAAGTGATGCCAGCTAGAAAGGAAGAAATGGGAGTCACAGTTTTATCGGGGGTTTTAATTCCGGTATTAGTGATTAATCTATTTTGGTCATGGTTGCAGACAAGTATAGCCAACGTATTGTTTTTGTGCGCAGGAGTAACGGTCACGTGTACTAGGATTGTGCTGTAGTGTTTAGTACCTGTTTAGTTTAGTTTAGTACCTTGTCTATTTAATGTCATGTTAAACTGCCATATATGAATTATCACAGCGATTAAAGTGGCAAGGTACTAAAGTGTACACATATTTATGAGCCTTAAGTGAACAAGAGCACGGGCTTAGGGCCGGTTCGATGAAATGAACTTGCTTTTTGCTACGATAGGGAATACCACCAATCGCAATGGTGTCGTGTGACGTGCACGGCTTTTTACTATGGAGATTAATATATGCGCCAGCACGGGGAAATATAGAAGAATTCTGAATTATATTTATAGCGTTTACTTAGTGTAACTAATATTATAAATGAAGTTTGGATGTTTGCATGTTTGTTACTCAATCACGCTACAACCACTGAACTTGAAACTTGACACACATATAGGTTAGGTTCTGGAATAGGACATAGGACTTTTTCGAGGTTAAATCCCGGAAAATTAAACTATTTTTACTAATTGTACATCGCCGCGGACGTCCTCTACTTTTTATTTTATTTATTATTTGTCTTTATTATTTTTATGGTAAAAGAAGGTACACGAGCTCGTAGGCCAGCTGATGGTACGTGGGATCTGAGATCCATAGACATTTGAATTCTCAAGACTGCAATCCCAGTGCGTTGCGGATGAGCAAGATTTTTTTTCCTGCGTCTTAGATGTTTTCTATCTATTTGAGTATATATTTCTTTCTCTATATAAGTATATCGATGTCTAGTACCCTAAGTACAAGCCTAGGTGAGCTTAGTTTGGGATCAGGTCAATTGGTGTGACATTGTCCCCAGATATTTTTTTTATTTTGTAATTTACGGAGATTACCTAAAGCACCCCCCGCCCCGCCGTTACCATGGCCGCCACCGGAGCCGCCGGGGACTAGGGGTCTGGGCTGTTTTGTAAATCCATTGGGGGGGAAAAAATGCCGTAGTTCTGGAGTGGCGTCCGCGGACCGGAAGACGAGCTGTAGGTAGGCTTCCAACAAGATGGAGTGACGACCTCGTCAGGATCGCGGGACCACGGTGGATGCGAAAAGCACAAAACCGGTCTGAGTGGAAAGCCTTGGGGAGGCCTATGTCCAGCAGTGGACGTCTTTCGGCTGACATGATGATGATGATGATGTAATTTACGTGCCGGTAGAATCCTATATATACCTTTACCGAAATGATCCATGCCTTCCCATGGGTGTCGTAAGAGGCGAATAAGGGAATAAAGGCTTGCAGTGGAGTTAGGCGGTGGGCTTACAACCTGTCAATAATATACTGGTGAACATCTTGGCTAATTATGCAAAATGTATGTTTCTCTTTGGTATTATTTTATTGATTCTGAAACAGTTCTCCTTTGTGTTGCCAACTTTACCAGGCCATACATTTTATGGTCATTTGAGACGTTCGAGATTATCTCGAACAAATTATTGTGTTTGATCCTTGATGTTTTTCTTTTAGCGTTGTTTTGTATTAAATGTGTCACTTTCCGTTTTTTCACCAAGCGGTTCCAATGGAAGACCAGTGCTGGCTTTACGGCTAGCGAATGCTGAGTTGGGACCGTTTCGTAACAATTTTTCTGTGTCTTGATATTGTTTTATCTGTGTAATGTGGTTTTGTTTTGTTGCGTATAAACGTCTCTTTATCTTTATATCTTTATCTTTATAATGTGGTTACATAATTATCAACAAGTCATTAGAGTTGTTGGTAATTAGGCTTTGCCTACACCACTCAGGAATTACAGGCGTGAATTTATGTTTGTATGTATGGAAATGATACACGAGCCCAAATGCATAATCATCAGCGGAACATAATTAACCCGCATGTTTAATTTCCTTCCCCTGGAATTTTCATTACCCCCGGGTAAACATTTACCTCATTAGAGTGTCTGGTCGTCGACGTCACTAAATAAGATCCTTAGCTACGAGCTCGCTATGTTCACACTCTACGTGCATTCCTTTAATCGGAATAAATTGGAACGCAGCTAGAATTGGCAATGAACTTACACTGTAGAGCATTGAAAACGGATCTGGTGCATGTAAATCTATTAGTACCTAGATCTACGCTGACCCGTTTTCATTGCTTTATGTGTAGGTATCTATAATATTTATCCTTGCTAAAATATGACTAAAACATGCTAAAGCTGTGTCAACGAAAAAAAAAAATGGCGGTTTTTTGGACATGCGTATACGTAGGTATACTAGTCGTGTAGTGTAGTGCTAGCTTATAAGACGCATTAAAAACATGACGCAGCGGACGTCACAGCAAAATATGCGCTGTTTTAGGCTGCGTTTCCACCAGAGATGTGCGAGGATGCGTTGCGAGGGATGTGTTTGTCATTAACCAATAGAAACGCTTCCACCAGAGCTAAGCTAAGCGAGGATAGGTAAATGAAGCGTTTCTATTGGTTAATGACAAACACATCCCTCGCAACGCATCCTCGCACATCTCTGGTGGAAACGCAGCCTTAAAAAGCCGTGCTCCACTACTTTTTTTTTTTAACAATAACTTTTTGGTTTGTCAATACTTACGATTTGATTCGTAACGTCACTATGATACAGTTCTGTGGTGAGTGAGAGATATTTTGCCGATTGTACGTTGACGAAACTGTGTATGAAAATTTGATTGACGAAGTAGGTGGCAACGCACCTTCAATTCTTCTTGAGTTGCTGGTGTTTAAATGAAATGAAATGTATTTAATCAATCTCACACACAGCACCATCACCAACTTAAACATATGTATAATTTAATCTCTAAATAATTAATCTTAACATTTAAAGGTGCGGTAGTGTGACATTAATATGGGTCTTCACTCAGCATTGTGTTGCGACACTAAAGTGCTGCAACGCTGGTATTCTGTGAAACCCAGATCGTGTGCGACAGCAACCGATATGTAACGCCTATTCCTAGAAAATACAATTAGTAGATAAAAATGATAATAATCTTACAACCTATACTACAGTCTAAGTCTAAATTCCTCCATTTATGCCTTTATAATAATAACATACAACACTGATATATATAATTTCATATATTTAATAAATAAAAACCGCTGGATGACAGCAGCAGAGGACCGATCGTTGTGGAAAACCTTGGGGAAGGCCTTTGTTCAGCAGTGGACGTCTTGCGGCTGATAATGATGATGATGATGATTTAATAAATGTTATAGTTATCACTAGATCCGTTTACGAGCGGCGGTGGTGATTACTTCCCATTGGATAACCTACGTGCTCGTTTGCCTCACTCCCATTTAAAAAAACCTTGCAATGGCAACGGCAAAAGAAAATACGAATTGTGTTATGAGCTTTATTTTCTGCGCAATAAGGTAAATTTTAACAAGCCTAAATTTTAATACAGATTTTCAAGTTTTATTTATTATTTGTCAAAAACCGTAAATGATGAATACTTAATTTTATTTATCCCCTAAAATATAAGTAATTAATTAATTATGTATACGCAAGAATTTTTGCAGATTTTTTGAGTCATAAACTTTGGAGATGAGGGGGGGGACGGTCATTTTTTGTACATTTTTGGCTATAAATCAAAAAGCGCAAAACTTTTTTTTTTAAATTGTTTTGAAATGTGCAAATTGAGCCCTTTCATATGGCACCCCATTTGCTATAATCAAACCACTTTCATTTTTCCACCCCCCATTCTAGACCACTTTACAATTATATAAAATTAATTTCTATTTTTTTCTAAAAACAGATGCGGGCAAGCAAGTTGTACAACTATGCCAAATTTCAAGTTGATACCATATGTAGTTGCTGAGAAAATCTGCTGTGACATACAGACAGACAGAAGTACAACGAACTCTCACCATAAGGGTTCCTTTTTTACCATTTTGGTACGGAACCCTAAAAACTGAGATCTGATAAAAAGCTACATTATTACCGGTCTGATAAACAGTTGTAGCTGGCTGCAGGTCATAAAGCCGTCTATGTGCAAACTGCCAATTATTTTTATTGGTAACACTTTATTTGCCTTTAAGGTGACGTTTGGCAACTGTGTAACGTAATGGCCGGCGTGCAACGGTTTTATGTCTCTTATCGTTTTGGTACAAGCATCCGTATCGCTAGAATAGGAATAGCCTGGAAAATGTAAGTTTCAGTTAAAGCAAAAGGAGCAAGGTTTGCATTGTTGCGTTCCGGTGTGTAAAACAGTGCAGTTGTATGTGTCCAACCCCATGAATTGTGCATCTGCCTCAGGGTTAGCTGAAGAGATCCCATTTAGGGATAACATCGCTTTTGTATATAAGTTTAATATTAGTTTTGTAACATTTATGTGTGATTAATATAGTTTTTTTTTAAACTATTATATGCTGAGACTGGGTGAGATATGCTCAGTGGTTCATTTAAATTAAGTACGCTCAGACGACTTAGCTTCTTTTACGGAGACGCATCAGTTTGTAAGATATTATTCATATTACAATTATAGTTCAAAAATAGATTTTAGTAATATATATATATATATATATATATAAGAAGTCAATTCTGACACAGCACAATCATGAAGTTTCCGAATATTGACAATGTTAGCAGTAGTACAGTAATGCGTAACTTATTGGTTGCCTCTGAAGGAATATTAATAACAGCATTGTTTTAATACATGGCTGAGATTTTACACGGTAAAACCTTACCTATTACTTTTGACTTGTCATCGTATTGTCGACGTTTTGATAGCTCTTATTTCCGTGACAATAATGGCGGCCAACCTAAAATAATACAATAGCACGTATTCGCATAAACGTTGTCTACATTATCAATATTTAGAAACTTTGCGGGTGGTATGAACTTGTGCATTGCCGGATCGCTACCACCATCTTATCCATTAACCCACCGCCAAACAGCAGTGTTCGCATTGATGTGTTCCAGTTTGGGGATAAGACAGCCGGTTTAATGACTAGCATAGAGGCATTCCATCTTAGTCCTCAGGGTTGGCAACGCATTTGCAGTCATAGCCTTGCAGTCTTGTGAATGCGAATGTCTATTAGGACACAATTTCCGCTTACCATCAGGTGGCCTGTACTCTATGCCATAAAAAAAAACTTTCAAGGTCGTGCAATGTGTCAGGATTGTCTTCTTATCTGCCTAGTATTGTAGATAAATAAATAAATAAAATAAATATCAGAGGACAATGTCACATCAATTGACCTAGCCCCAAACTAAGCTCTAAAATTACTATGGGTACTAGACAACGATATACATACTTATATAGAGAAATATATACTTAAATACATAGGAAACATCCATGACTCGGGAGCAAATTTTCGCGCTCATCACACAAATATCTGGCCTTACCGGGAATTGAACCTAGGACCGCCAGCTGCGTAGGCAGGGTCACTATCAACCAAGTCAGAGCGTCGTAAAATCATCATATGATAGCAAGGCCATCTTAGACCCAGGGTTAACGAGCTCAATGTGCAATCTTCAGATTGAAAATGCCGATTGGCCCTGAAATCCGCTAAGCGCCTGTACAGACCTCAAAATAGCAGTTCGAGTGCAGTTCTAATGCAGTTGACGTAACTGCATCAAAACGTACGTATGTCAACTGCATTAGAAAGGCACTCGAACTGCCATTATGTAGTACAAGCCCTTACCATTCCATTTGCCCTCTTCATGCCATATAAAAATATCTTAACATCTCATGAAAATGTCAACAGCAAAACATATTTCCTAAGAAACAATCACAAACAACAAAGCTTAATTTCAATTCCACCAAAGTCATACTTCAAATAAAAATCTTTTCTCACAAAACTCATTCGTTTCTGTAATGCGCGTCACGCACAAAGGGGTACATACAGCCTTTGATTACTCAACAATCATTCTATGATGTTTGACGAACGAAAATCATCGATTCCCAGTTCGAGGTACAAAGAGATTTTTTTCCTGGAAAAATACGGCTGGGCTTTGTCATTTAATTTAAAAAGTTATGAGTACCTTTCCAGAGCCCGTCCGTTTTGAAGAGGTCTTGGAATTTATCAAACGTATCCTTTGACCTGCTAATAAGTAGACATGCTTTTGCCGTGTGGAAGTCGTTTATCGATATTCCCTTTGGAATTAACCTTGTACCTTTAACTTCGATTGGTGGAACATTTGAACCGTTAATTATATATAAAACACTTGCGGTTACCCGCGATTTCGTCTCCGTAGAAGTCGTTTATTGTCGCGGAAAATGAAATGTAATGTAAAGTTAGTATCACATAAAACGCGTGTATAATTCTGTTTTCCAAATTCGAATATTCCGGTTAGCAATGTTTCCAGTCACACTTTTTCCATTCGTGATTTCGCCCAATTGCATTTCTCCCTATTCTTAATTTTTCCCAGTCGCAAATTTTCTCATTTTAATTAGGTCAAAACAGGTGTAGGTATGTTTAGGTCATGTTAATTTTGCGGCAGGCTCGAAGAGCTCTTTCGACTCTATGGAAATGGTACTAACTTATTCAGATAAATAAATACAGATTGGGAAATTATTTATCCTGAGAAAAAAATATCGGGATAATCAGCCACTAAAAAAAAGACAGGTAATGTAAAGAAGCTTCCAGAAAAAAAGATTTTGGGAATAATATCGCCATACTCCATATATTTTCTCATCGACTTGTATTTCTGAACAAGCAAATCATAGAACACAAATAATCCCTTATACGAAAAAACTATTGCTGTGAAAGTAAACACATCACGAATTTATGGACCAGAGACAACCAGTAAATAATTACTTAGATCAATCAACTGAGGTCTCTTTTATTTATTTTCGCAGGTAATTGAAGACGACAGGTGTCCAAATGATGAATGGGAGGTAATGTTTGAGTCTGCGACGGGAGAAATATTTTATGCGCTACAAAAATAATGTCGCGAGTCAAAGGTCAAAGGCTCTATAGTTTGTATACTATTGGTATAATGGAGTCTTTTTTGGGTTCCGTGGTCAAACTAAGAACCCTTATAGTTTCGATGCCCTTTGGCATGAATATATAGGTAGATATTTATTCACGCCAAAAAGAAGTAAGAAAAAATATTTGAGAAAATAATAGGTTACCTCCCTACCTTATTAATTAACGATGCGGCGATTAACCGCATTTCCTCTACTGACTTAAAGGCTCAAAGTCCAACTTTGCTTTAAGACTTAAATACTCTTATCTAAGACTTAAAACACCTTAAGTAACGGTTATATCTGAGCACGCGTGCTGAAACTAATTGCAGTCGACTAGGTACTTAGACTGAAATAGGATGCGCTTAAGGTAATGCCAGCCATTCCAGGATAATTGCGTCTCAGGCAGAGTCGGTCAGGGAGTGGGGGCTTGGAGTACCGTTCTATTCAAGACGGCGCTTTAAAATTGAAATGGACATCAACGTCAGTATACATAGAACAGAATAGAAATGGTTTATTTTCTGTTAAAATAAAATGGACATAAACAACAGCAAATACATAATGAAAATAATTACGAGAAAGAGTTCTTAATCTAAAATGATCACCGAAAAGGTTTCCACTCAGTATGGTGCCATAATTAGCCATGATGCTGGTTTTCAGGACTGAAGAGAGACGAGAGTGCTCCCAATCCTTCTCACTACTATTTATTAAATAGATGATCGCAGTTGTTCTGGTCGCTTTTACTCCTTCTTCTTCTTATAGTGCCTCTCCAACTAGTGAAGGTTGGCAGTCAGCTCCGCATATTTCTCTCGGTCTTTGGCGAGGTTGAAAAGCTCCGCTGCACTTGTGACTTCAGTCCATTCCCGAATGTTTCGCAGCCACGATTTCTTTCTGCGCCCGACAGCTCTTCTTCCAGCAACTTTGCCCATCATTATCATCATTTTACTCGTTAAATATTAATCAATTTTAAATATTATGATGTTTGTAGGCTTACGAGTGCACAATACCAACGTAAACGATTTTCGAGAACTGACGAAATGTATGCAACTGACGAAGGTGCTCAACGTAAAAGTCCTACAGCTTCTGCACTCAAAAAAATGAGAGAGATTGTCTCTTAGTTGACAAAAAATGCATGCAATAGTTATGATATTAGTTATATCAACCAAAGATGGTAACAACAGGAAGTTCTTTAACGATTTGACAGAGAAATTGAGCTATCTAACGTCTAGGCTCGTATAGAATCAAGACGCTTATGCACAACAATCACAATCTTGTCAACTTCATTAACTTGACGTTCGCCGAATGAATAAACACGCTATAACCATAGTTTTAAAGTGACAAATGACTGATTTTGGAGCTTTTATGAAATAATAGATCTTTTCACGTATACGATCGGAATCGGGTCCCTTAACTTTGATTAACCTGTCATTGATGGACCAAATTACAGAAACAAATCAGAATACGTGCTGTAGATTAAATACCTAGTTTAGGAAATATTCTTTTGCTGACAGGTCACAAGTAACTACTCTCTTTTGTACTTTATCGCATTAACATATTTGACAATCTTGTTTGATATTGCTTCCTACAGTTTTAAGCGATGAAGTACCTACCTACTTATATTATGTTACAATAAAAAAAAAATGATATGACCTGTAACAGCATTCAATTGAGAAAAATTAGTCGACTCTTACGTTATTTTTAGCATCGCAAAGCGTCTCAAGCGCTCCTTACCCCTCTCCTTGTAATATAATGAAGTAAAACGTGAAGAACTCCAAGCAAATGAACTTCAACATTCAGCCTGTACGAGTCCTCTAGAGTCACATCTATTATGAAGAAAAAACACCGTAAATACTGCAAAATTTCTAAGACAAATACGACTTTATTCGTCGCTAGGAAGGTGTGAGTTTCCTTCGTTTCAAGTCACGGATAAGCCGCTTTAATTGAAAGGGAGGAGTCGTCACGTCGTGTGTTTACTGCCATGCTGACGCAAGTAATGAGGCACTGGGGCCTTGAATAATTTAGTGACAAGTAGCAAGTAGCAAGTGGCAAGTGGAATTAATGCTTTAGTAATTGAGAGTCGAGTGCACTTCCACTTGAGGTGTTAGGTTTTAACGCGTCTGAAAAACTGCTCTAGTTACTTTTAGAACCAAATTTTTAAAACTGTCGTTATTATATTTGAACATATTTTTGTGTTTTCAAGTTTGTTGTTGGCATACTTTTATTTCACCTCACAAAGGTTATGAAAGGAATAACTTACACAAGCCTAAACTTTTGGATAAATAAACCTTTGTGAGGGACTGGAGTCCGAACTAGGAGTGATCCTGTAATACAGATCTTCAGGCCCCTTGCAACCCAATTGGTGCGGTTGTTTTATCTGTTCCTCTATGTAAAACCTGACGCCATTACTATCAAGTAACTAAACTAACTATCAAAACGTTGACAATACGCTATAAATGTCAAAAGCAATAAAGGTTTTATCTAGTAGAAAACGAGTAATAATAATAAATAAATAATAAGTTCACTCACTTAATTGACCGAATGACCTGAAACCGTTTTCCAGCGACAAACGCCTCAGGACTCGCTATTATAATAAACACCACAGATAAACAAAGATTAAAAACGCATTTAATTATTGCTCCTTCACATTTCAAACTGATCACTCATCATCACACAATAAAACCGTCAGGTGATTAAAATAACACGTCACGGCGGACCCGTGTCAGCGTGACGCGACACGTGGCGTGACAGGACACGAACCATTTATACAACGGTGGACTTTTGGGACTCAATGCACTGGAGCGTGAGTTTATAAATGGAACTGTCACGTTTTGAACTATGTTACTTGTATGTCGTCCATTTTTAAAGAGACGTAGGTAACGTTGCTATGTCTGAGTCTAACAAGGAAAGGTGCCCAACTGTCCCACTCCGATTTTGTTGATTTTGATATATGTTAGGGAGTAGTCTAAAATAACAGACAAGTATTTTTTTTTAGCTGCCCAAACTCATCCTGTTGTGAGAAATTGACCTCCAAAGTGCTGAAAAGTGACTAAACCCTCTAACTTATATAAAGATATTTTTTTTATTGCTAGTTTCATATTGGTTTGATTATAAATGTTTAAGAAGATGAAAAAATAATGAGCACGTGTTTTTTTATATCAGCTAAAACTTATATTAATTAAAAAATACCCTTCAAAGATTATCGAAGATACACTTTCTTTGGTATTATTTTTAAATATTAGTTTTAGGCGATAGAAGAAAACACGAGCTCATAATTTTTTCATGTTCTTAAACATAATAATCAAACCAGTAGAAAACCAGTAAGTTTAAAAAAAAAAATCTCTATAGAAGTTAGGGGGTTTAGTCATTTTTCAGTACTTAGGAGGTCAATTTCTCCCAGCAGGTTGAGTTTGGGCCGCTAAAAAAATACGTGTCTGTTATTTTAGACTACTCCCTCACAAATATCAAAATCAACAAAATCGGAGTGGGACAGTTGGGTACCTTTTCTTGTAAGTCCTATTATTTTTAAATATCTTAATGCAATATAATTATTTATCTGTATTTCCTTTCATTGTTACTTATACGTTCAATGAATACGGTCTAACAATGTTATTTCCTGAATTAGGTATTGAATTTTTTGGTGTTGATACTATCCATTACTAATTAAACCATACTGTATTAAATTAAAACTGATTTGCCTAGGTTTACTTTAAAGCAAAACCAAGTTTTGAGACGTTTTCTGCCTGCCAATCATAATAAGATAATCTTCAATTCCTGATTGATTATTTTGGTTGTCTGATAGATAATGCAATTGGACATCAAGTTCGACAACAGGTACAAATCTGGTATAAGTGCAATGAAGATTAAAGAGATAATACGAAATAAACGCTCTAGATTGAAACAGTAACGAATTAGGAACGAAATATAGAGCATGTGAATGAAAGCAGAAAATGTGACTCAGACCATTGACGAGTTACCCGTTCCTCTTGCATGCTTACACCTCAGTAAAGCGTGCATTCCCCAAATTACCAGTTCATAGAGTGGCTCCGAAATTCCCGACATTTTTCCCCGTTTCCGTGAATTCCCAACTGCAACGATTAAATTCTGTAATTTAAGTACTAAATCACTGTTATAACATCAGAACGGTTAGTTATTTGCAATAGAGACCAAGTTGGTATCTCTGCGGGGTCTTTTTCACCCCATTAGTTTCCGTTTAAAACATTGTTATTGATGGGGGGCTGATGTATTGAGTAATGAGTGAAGTTGGACCGCAGTGGGGGGGGGGGGGGGGGGGATACTGATTTGTGGACGCTATTTCTCATAGGGAAGGTCAGTGAGTGGCGTGAGACGTGGGATGAAGCGACTTTGGGTTGTCTCCATGACTTTTGATATATTTAGTTAGTGTATTGATTTATAGATTTTGTTAAACTTTCAAGATTTTTACACATGTGTGTAGTTGAACAGGACTTAATCGTGATTAATGGCGACTAAAGTGGGTAAACCTACTAAAAATCATCTAAGTGAAATACGTTACGTTTATAAAGGTTAGTTACATTGTTGATTGTGTATTTATACTAATTTTGTTTTCAATTTTGCATGCCAAATAAATTTGATTCGATTTGATTTGAAATATATAGTGATAGTTTTGACGTTTTCTCCGTTGTTACGCGGTACTATTTTGACAGGTTGAATTCAACACGAGCACTATCACGATGTAAACGTCGGTATCTAAGGGCGACTTGGCTAGTTTCATATTTGACAACGCTAAGCGATAGGTGATCACCAAACGCTAACTCAAAAACAAAACAAACTCGCAGATCTCGCAAGTATTCTTATAGAGTGCGAGGGACAAAGCATTCGACTCGCTAACGAGGACGGTAATTGTTACTCATAGTAAGGTCTCGATCTCTTCACTTGCGCCAGAGTCCCGTTTCGTGCGTAAATATTGTTCCTCAGGATATTGGCTAAGTTTATCGAAATTTACGGGAAGGAAACCCAATTTCGTTTGTAACAAATAATTACCGTTTGTTCTCGCGGCGCAATCGGCTTCGGGACCTTATTAACGAATGAATAGAGAAAGGTAACATTTATTTATTTTTGTAGACAGTATGGAGTTAACATAAAAGCGTGTTTACTACATTTGTAATAGTTACGTAATATAATAAAGAATAAAAATAAAACACGCTCTGTACAGCGTAAAGCAAAGTAGCTTCCCATCGGCTGTCCCTATGTATGTGCGCATAAATGTCTCAAACTACGCAACGGCTTTTCATGCGGTGTCCTCCAAAAGATAGTGACTCAAGAGGAAGGTGTACGGGAGTAACAGGAAACTCAAATAAACCGAGTCGCTAGTAACTCAAATAAAAGCTAAATCACATTATGTTAATTTACATTATTAAATCAAGAAAGGACTATCTTTAATGTGAAAAATGTGCTGAAATTTAGAATAAATAGGTATGTAAAGGCGTAAAGTAAAATTGGTAATGCAATAATCATGGTGTCAAAGGTCTTTCCTGGTGATGGAGTTTTAGGCATTCACTTGAGTTTCGACTTGCTATCTATATTATTTAATTTAATTATTGCATAACTAACGTGCAAACGATAAATATCGAGAGATAAATTTACTATTAGGTACTTACTTATATTTTATCTTTGACATAGTAAAACGCAATAAAAAGATCATTCTTTTTTTTGCACTCAAAGATCCATCAAGACAACAACTAGAGTACAGGTGTAGTGCATAATTGTTTTCCTTCGTATTTTCACCGAAACGTACGAACGTGTCATGCTACTTCAGTCAACCTCAGTACTTTTTGTTCTGTGACCGACTGAAATAGCAAGACACGTTCGTACATTTCCGTGAAAATACGAAGGAAAACAATTATGCACTACATCTGTAACGGAATTTAATTTCTATGACTATGTCAAAGTGACATTGTAAATAAAATCATTAGAGGTATCTTACGTTTTGATTGATTACGTCACTTTGACATAGTCCAAAGTGGTATAGGAATTAAATTCCTTGACTGTACATAGGTACAGATCTAACTGGATTTTTTGTTGTGGCCTATGAATCGATCCTAAAACTTCGCATCCAGCAATTGTTGCTAGTTGGCCGAGCAGTCGGTCAACTCTTCCGGCTAAAAGAAGCCAAGGTTTCTTTAGAAAACTTACTTTACCACGATAAGCCAGCGTAATGTCGAAGTTTGAGCAAAGCTGACTCCTCAACTCTGAACGAACCTTAGACGAACTACACTAGCTCACAGAATCACTTTTTCAAAGTTGGAACTTAAACATTTATGGATCTCAGTATGGCTGGATCATAAAAAGAAAAAACCCTGGCAAGAGCATGCCTGACCATGCTCAGCGTAGGGTTCAAAAGTTACTAACACAAAAACTATGTCTGCGTAACGACGTAAGTAACAAATTCAGCCGTAAAGTACTCTGTTGCATGCAGTGACAGGTCCCTGCCGCTAATTTTTTGAACAGGGCTTGGAATTCTGGTTATTTTTTTAACCAGCTCGTCAGAAACGCAATACAAGTTCTCTGTATCTTGTCCTTTTTGTATCTATCCAGTGTGATATTGTAATGTTGCGGTGTGCGAATAAATGTCACATTTCATATAGGGTACTTTCATTTCGATTCCGATCCAAGATCAAATAAAACTGTTTGAGCTCGAAATTACGGTTAATCTCGCTCGCTAATTTGTTCGCACTTTCCTACCCTATAAGCTAGCTCTTTAGTTACATTTTCCCTTGCTCAGCTTGCCTTGTCATTTTAGTCGTGATGCCATCTAACTGCAGGAAGAAAAACCAAAAATACCAGAGGGCTCTGCCAAGATGCACTAAATTCAGTCATCTTCAGTACTTTTTGTACTGCGACCGACTGAAATAGCAAGACACGTTCGTACGTTTCCGTGATAATACGAAGGAAAACAATTATGCACTACATATGTACGCTAACTAGCTGGTAGATCACGTGACTTTTCGGATCACGTCATCTAACGAAACGCTAGTTGGCGTAGTGCATCTAGGCTCGGGACTCGATTCCGCTCCGAGTGAGTGTCTACAAAAGAGCTGGTTAAGAACCATAATTAAATGGTATTTTTCGAACTGTTTCCAAGCCCTTTAAGTAGCGGTTGTATCACGCTAAGTCGCATTATGTATTTAGTGAGCAAACCGAAGTTATATCAGCCGCCGGCTTCTGGGTATTAAGTCGAGGTTTTGTTACGTCTAATCCAGCTAAATGTTTATCAAAATTACGCAGAAACAGCCGCGGTTTACTTTGAGCGGTTTACGTCTTACAGCTGTACGGAATAATAATTAATTTAGTTACTGCAATAATTATTTTACGACAGTTATTCTGTTTTTGGGGTGCGGGTGACTTTGTTGGCCGACTGCCCGTCTGTCCGTTAGTCTGTCATCATTTTTTTTAAAGGCTGAGGTTACTTGTATCAGCCTGAAATTGAAGAATAGAAGTGTGTAGGTTAACCATTAAAAAAAAATATCAGCTTGAGTTTTTTTTTTTAGATATTTAGGTACCTAAAAAAAAAGAAAAATGCAAAAAACACTCTAAACTCCGCTTTATTTCCGAAATAACACAAGAAAATATTACCATCAGCCAGCCGAAAAATTAATTACCGCGTCTTTAGTAACCGAATGTTTTTATGTTTTTATTTCCAATTTCGTTACCGACTAAAATTGATTAATGGGACATTTTATCCCATTACTCAGTATTTATTTTACGCCATACAGATAAATACTTGTTCTAGAATAAACAACGAAGCTCGTACAAAACTAGGGTATTCGGTAAATCCTAATTAATGTCTTGTGCGACCACACTACCGCTTAAGACTCCCATCTGTCTGCCTGGTAAATACACACAGATACATGCATACATGAATTCAGTATAAAGTAATCATAACCTATTTTGTTACAATGTACTTAGGTAATTGTTTGTTTTACTGTCGATATGTATAATTTAATAAATTTATATATTAGGTACAAGTATTCTTTATAAAAGGTCCATATGGGCTCATATAAAATTTGTAGTTCAAATGTATTGTTACTCATAAATCATCGCAAGTCATAAAGTGTTTCTCACTGAAACGGTTTTTATTTCAGGGTTTTTATGAAACAAACCTAAGCTAACCTAACCACATTTACCAGCTAGATATTTAAAAAATCCTGAAATAAAAACGGTTTCAGTATAAACCACTTTATGACTTGCGATGATTATGAGTAACAATATTCGGACTACAATTTTTTATATGAAACAAAGCGATCCCCCGAACAGATTAGATGTGCGTTGTAAAAAAATAACTTTTTGTTTCAATAATTTTACAATACACTTCTAATGTAAAATAATATAATCGATAAAAAATTATATGGATTGTAAAATCTGAATTCAAGTTGTAAAAATGCAAACCAGCAGACATTAGAGGAGTTTTGGAAAACTTGTCTGATTCATCTGATATTCACTAAAATATTGTTTACCCTTACCTACTGAAATATTTTTTGGTAACAAAATAAGAAGTCTCAATACTTTATATATGTATCCCTTATAAATTCTGAGTTTTGACAGATTTTCTTGCTCAAGCTACGCTTGAATATTTTGTTTTTTTATTTTATGTTAGATTCATTGTTATATATAATGCTAGGTTAAGCTTTATAATTGTATAATATCATAAGTAGTATTTAAAAAAACGTCTGACTGTTGAGTTTCTTTTGGCGTTTCTTCTCAGCAGTGGTGTCTTTTTTCTCTCTAGATTCTTGACGTGTAAATGTGCCCGTGCGGCCTAATTACTGAATCTTTTATCTTTTTTATCTTAATATTTTTCGGTCATGATGTATTTTCTTATACAAAATACTTATTGACGTATATTTTACGCTCAATGGGCAAAAGATTTACGTCAATAATAATCCATATCACCATTGTTGAGTATTAACTTATATTTACACATTGTGTAATTAAAATATAAATTAAATTGCCAAACTCACGCTTTACACTAAAAGCTACGACGCAGCATTGGATTACGGTCCGTAGACTGTGAAAACACTAACGCGCACTCACTTTACAGATTACGAGTGGGATCTCGTAAAGTAACGCACAAATAGTTCCTAATTGTTACTAAAGTAAAAAGGTTGTTTTAGTATACTGAATTTAAAAAGATAGTGTAACTGGGGAGTCTAACTTCTTCATACTTATCCGAGTATCAATTCAGATTCCGATTTTACTCGTAACACTTAATATACCTTATATTATAGTTTCAGTAAACCTACAATTAATTTTGTTTTAAACAAAGTATCTCATATATTTTTTAGTATTGTCTAAGTGGCGTCCGCGGACCGGAAGACGAGCTGTAGGTAGGCCTCCAACAAGATGGAGTGGCGACCTCGTCAGGATCACGGGACCGCGGTGGATGCAAAAAGCACAAGACCGGTCTGAGTGGAAAGCCTTGGGGGAGCCCTATGTCCAGCAGTAGACGTCTTTCGGCTGACATGATGATGATGATGATTGTCTAAGTATTTCTAGCAGTTTCTAATCACTTTGTTTTACCTCAATCTTCCAACACAATGACTAGATAAACCTGCAACGTAACGGCTGACCCTTCTTTCAGAGCTGATTATCTCTTAAATGGCCCAACAGATTTTCCTGAAACATAGCTAATAACTGAACCAAATAAATTAGCTTCGTCGCAAAAAAAAACCGTTTTGGGAGCTAGAATACCACACACAAACTTATAACTCACCTCTTTTGGGATTAAAAAGAACCAACCCTTCACAACATCGATGCCCAAATCGCTTACAATATAGAATATTATGCTGTTCTATCCACCAACATAAGCACAAAGCCTGAATAGGTTAGCCGAAAATAACGGCCCTTCTGCGGGCTATCAGCCTATTCAAATGTAAGGAATCTGAAATTCAAACATCTGCTCTTAAAGCTATTAGCAAACATTTGTATGCTAAGGTTATAAAAGGCCTGCGACCACCGCCCGAGCTAGCTAAAGCTATAACGAAAATAGAAAATTATAGCAATTTTTAGCCAAGTGGCTCATTTTTAGGTTAAGTGCGAGTCGGATTCGCGCACTGAGGGATTTCGCCAGACTTTAGGGTTTGAACTATAATCACATCAAATTCAACGCGTTTCTTGTTTGTATGTACGTCCTTATATTGTTTTACTTTTGGATTATTTATTATTTTTCAGGAAATCCACCAGTAACACATTATATTCTGTGAAAATCAACAGGTGGTTCATTACGGTAGATATACAGGATGTATAGAGTTAGAACGAATAAAGGCAACAGTAATAGGGTCCCGATTGGGATGCTTTGAGTATGAAACCCTAAAAATATAGCAAAGGGGACAATATCAATGTTATCAAATCATATTGTATTACTCTCGCATCGATACTAACTGACTGACTGACACTATATCTATGTACCGTGGTGAGTTCATATAAAATATTACCCTTTAAAACACCATACTAGACACTTGCGTTGAGTCTTACATCTTAAGTCTGTGCTGCCGTGTACACCTGTAGGTACACTTTACACGCCAAGAAAAGCCACCTCTATAACTAACAGCACATTGTATGTAGCGTTTCTATAGCTTTACTGGACGTGCGCCTTATGTAAACACATTAGAAGGGTCGTTTCCTACCTCTCGGCCTAAGATAGGCCTCCAGAGCCCTTAACCCTGCAAGGGTTGGACATTACACCACACTCGAACGTCTTCAGTGTATGCTGTTTACCCTTTGGGTTCTTTGTGTACTAAAGAGATTTATAAATATGTAATTTTGTTTTCTTTTAGGCCGTTTTGGATGTGTAAACTTTTGTTGAATATTTGGTTGGTTTTAATAAACGAATGGCTTTATAGTTATGGTTTGTGACTGGTTTTTTTTTTTAGAAAATGCCTCATTTCTACTCATTTAGCATCCCTACTAATCCCCAATTATAATGTCATTAATGTATAATCTGGTACGAATTAACAAAATAACCGCGTATGTTAAAAGCGTTTGAGCCCCGGGATAGGACATATGGAGAGATATTTTTTATTCCCGGCAAAATAAAAATTATTGAAACCAGTTTTTTTTTATATTTGCCAAAATGCTGACAGGTACCACTAAACAACTACTACTACTGCTTTAGTAGTGTCTATGCATGACCAATTATTATGATGAACAGTTACAAATTTCAATTTCTGACTAAAATTCACGCAAAGAATTTCTTTTATCTGTAGAAACTTTCGTAATCATTCGTTTTCCTTAAGCACTGCAAAAATGCGAGAAGGCTCCTTTCTACACCGAACACATTGAACTCTGGCACCCAATATGGAAACACGTTCAATGCTTAACACGTTGGCTGCGGGATTGATTTACAGGTTTGTTATTCTGGTGCGTTAATAGGTCCAAAGAGCCCCTACCCTACTTAAACTTCAGTGCGGCACTAGGTCCATTGTGCCCCACCTCCCAAGAAAAAAAAAACTAGTTATTTTTCCGTGGAAGTTTACCGTACTGCGTAGAAATTTATATCCAAGCAATCTACATCTGTTAAGCAATATGGTTCTGGCTTCGCCCCGGTCTCAGACATTTAGAACTATTAAAAAATATATTATTAAACTGTGGGGTCTTTTAGACCTTTTGCCGCACTGAATTGACCGAATTAAGCCATTTTAGGGATGGGAAACGATTACTATATTATCGGGAGAGAATACGTTTGCTTAAAGAAAGTTGTTAGACATCGCACAAACGTATTCTCACCCGACGAAACCAGAAAAATAAAAACCGTCGTAACTAAATAGTAGTTTAATTATTTTATTTTGAACGGTTTTCATTAAAACACTCTAAACATAATGCGAACAAAGGCGAAGAACATAATGACGCAGCAATCTGAGTTGCAACCTGATTTTGTATTCTGTCATTATGAATTTTCTTTACCTTACGACATTTTAAGTTAAAAATGCTCTCATCACTGTCAGAATCAAAAAACGTATTCACATCTATACCGCCCGCACATTCTCATTATTTATATTTCGACTTACTTGGTATACTTTTTGATACCTTAATCCTTCGGTATCATTTTCTTCCTTAGAGTCAAATAAAAAATTCAGCTTCGTTTTGCCCCTTTGATGGTGCACTCATTTTTCTTCACAAAATTTTCACTACAAACACAAACAATACCTCGGTAATTAAAACAATCGCCTATCGCGGTTCGTGTGCGGTGCATCACTACCCGTTGAAATTGTCAACATCCAGTGCGGATGGGGCGTGTGATGGGTTGAAGGTCTATTGGACCCCTTCCCGCACCTAAATGAAAAAAAAGTCATTCAGTGCGGGAGAGGTCTAATGTGCCCCCCACGTAAACTAAGTATGCCATATTATCAAAATTTAAGAGCAATACAGAAAACAATATTTGTCTCTGTCCTACTACAACGATTGGCCAAGATACGCTCCCCGCACCGTAGGAAAGTACACTATTTTCAGTGCCGCACAGGATTACGGCCACGCATGGGGCTTTTTGTGCCTTCTCCCGCAGCCAACGTGTTAAAAACTCAATATCGGATCACTTTTATATCTACATTTAGGAGCCTGGCACATTATGCTAAATTCGGCGAAAGATATCTCCCACGGATTATTTCACTACAAACGATATCCAAAAACCAATTACCACAATTTAAAACTCTCTAATACTTTTGTAATTAATTTTAAATCCTCCTAAGTGATCCCTTCGAATCGGTTGAATTTGGGTAACAGCTTATAAATATTCATCAGCTTGCTAGACGGCTGTAAGAAAATCACGTTATCGACTATCCGAAAGTTCTAATTTAGATGAAACCCTGAATTAAACTGGCAACATTCGGTGATTATGGAAAGTTAAACGCTGGTTTTGAATATCATACTTATTGAGCTAATGCGTAAAGTTTGCTTGCGCCCCCGATTTGTCATACTTAAAAACCGTGATTATCTTTTTAATAGTCAATATAAGAGTGGCAAAATGCATAGAGACATTTCATTTTGGTCCTTAGGTGTTCCTCGGATAAAAATGACGTATTTTTAATACAAAAGCGCTGCATTCGAGCTATATTTGGACTCAAACCCGATGACTCATGCCGACCATATTTTATAAGACATCATATTCTAAATGTGCCGTGCCTTTACATCATGGAAGTGTATGTTCGTGTTCAAAAACAAACAATGCTTCCAAAAAGTGCAGGCATTATCTGCTAGAACTGTACGACCACAATACTTGCACAAATTGTACAAGCCTGGTGCTAAACTAAAACTAACAACAAAAAATGGGTACTTTATGTGTATTAGCATTTTCAATAATTTGCCGGATAGTTTTAAGTCAAATAAAGTAGTAAATAGGTTTAAGAATCAACTAAAAATGTGGCTCGTAAGAAAATGTTTCTACAGTGTAAAAGAATATATGGAATATAAACATAACTAGATTTTAATTATTATTTTTAGCTATACTGACTAAAATGGACTTAAAGTAAATTTTATTTAATATTTAATTTTCTAGAATGATTAGGACTAAGTACTATAATTATTTTGCTTATTTGTTAATATGAGTAAGTGAATTGTGTATACATCTGTAAAGATAGAACTTGGTGATACTAATAATTAAATTTGTGTAACAACCCATGTATAATACCCAATTTCCATACACAATAAAGATTTTATGATTTATGATTTAAAATAAGAGAACTGTGTTAAAAAAACACCTAATTATGTATTTATAGCGAACAGCAATGCAATTTCATGGTCATTATTTGAAAATTATTCTCACGGAAATTTCATCACAGATGTTGCAACCTCAAAACACTGGAACAATGGAGGACTGCAGCGGAAACCAAAATGGCTGAAATTGAAACTGCAATAGAAGTATTATTAGTGCTTGAGATGAAATTCTGAGCGAACTTTGGAGAAGCATCGGGAACACCTGGCTATTGGAGACTTTAATCAGGTAAGTAAATCTGCTTCATTCTATTCTTATTAATAGTGATAAAAGATAAATATGAAAGATAAAGATACGTTTATTCGCAACAATATAATATTACATCACATAGATACAAAAAAGAACAAGACAGAGAAATTGTTGCGAAAGTGTTATTTACTTCTAAATTTCTTAGACATGAAAAAAAGGCTAATTGAAACAACCGGTGACCACAGAGCTGGCAGCTTCCTCGGACAGCGTATTTTTATTTTTTTTTATTTAATTTGGTACTATTAAATAAATAAATACTGTAATTTGAAAAAAAAAAAAACTTTGTGGTCTTTCTAAAGTATTTCTATTTTTTTTTCCGGCATACCATCAGACTTTGCTTGTTATTTAGTAAATACTTTTATTCCCTCAAAATGCATCGTTATTGGCTAGTCAGTCAAACTTCATTTGTAATGTTTTTAAATAAACCAAGTTTCTGAAATAAAAAGTTCTTTAGCACCGTTGTGATTAGAAACTTGATGAATTGGAAAACCGACTCAGGCGATTGAACATGTAACGTATACGGTGTCCTTTCATTTCCGAAACTGATTAATTTCCCAACCGTTTCATTAGGGCAAATGCTTTTTTTCCAAAACTGTAAATATTTAAGGATTCAGGACCATCGAGTAGATCCCTATAGGTTAGATTAGTTTGAACAAATCCTGAAATATTTACAGTATTAAAAAAAAAGCATTGCCTTAATGAAACAGTTGGGAAACGTTGGCGAAACGGCAGAGAACCATCGTATACACAATGCCCTTGTGAAGATGGAACTTGTGTGAAGGACCTCTTTCTACTGGGTAAAACTATATCACCTTCGACATGCTATCGTATTGTTTTTAACTAGGCTGTCACTATCGTAACCTGGATAATACGATAATAAGTCGAAGGCAATATGGTTTAACAGTGTGGAATAAAAGCCCAGCACACTTTTTACATTGCTTCTTGTAATCCTGGTAGTCTCCACCATTTTGGGATTACCACTTCACTTAAAGACCGCAAAGCCGCTACCTTTTAGTGAATTTGCCTGTACAGTAAATAAAAGAAAGCTTAATAAATGCAACGTTGGCGGGTTTGTAACAGCCCTCTTCAATTCCTTTTCATTTTCTTATCGTCGTTGACTTGGCGGCACTTAATGTTTCTTTTGAGTTGCGATAAAGCAGGAATTTCTCAAGTTTTTCTTAAGCACGTTCAATGCCACGCCCAGATTTCCATAGGAAGTAGACCATTTTTTGATTTCATGGCACTTAATACACCCAAGAGCAATGGAAACAGGTCACGTTGTCGGTAAACTTGTATGTGACCTTTGCATTTATTCTAAACCTCTTATTCATAACGGCATGACAACTAAAAGCCGAGCCACACCGGATGCGTGCGCGTAGACGTGACGTGCGGGTACGCTTTCCACTGCGTTGTATAGTGACATGTCCTGTGAGAATTCATACTATACATCACATTGGAACGCAAAAGCGCACGTCACGTCTACGTGCACGCATCAGGTGTGGCTCGGCCTTTAATAAATGCCCAAAAGTAAATGAGACAACCATATTTTTAGAGATCATATATGAGCAAGATTAATTCAGGGTTCGATCGCCTCAGCTGATATTCGTACAATTTGGAACAGAGACTGATTTTAAAGTCCGGAGACATTCTTTTTTATCCCTGACACTTTGTCATTTCCAGACGACATCACGGTCCACCGTTAGTAACAAAAGCTCATAAAAACACATCATTACAATGAAACAATTTAATTCAACACAAATTTCATAAATCATTAGTCATCATTGTCATGACACAATCAAGCCATGATGTATCTGCCGTAATACGGGTAAGTAAGAGACGGCAACGTTGGGTACGTCAAGGACGACGCGAAGCGGATGGACGGGTACCGGTATTCGTACTCCGGATAGTACCTGTACCCGGTAGTAGAGAACAGGATGGACCGCTTGTCCTGTGCGTGAGGATCAAGTTCAGCTGTCTCCTCGATCGCTGCATTGGCTACCTCTGGCTTCAGCTCAGCCGGAGCCGCTGCGCACGCAGCGACCAGAGCGAAGAGAGCGAGGATGAAGAACTTGTTCATCTGGAAGTGAGGTCTTAATTGTGTTAATGTTGATTTGAGGACAGTTGAGCTTAGTCGGTAGATACCCTGCCTTCGAAGCTAGCGGTCCTGGGTTCAAATCGCGGTATGGGCATATATTTGTGTGATAAGCGCGAGTATTAAATTTCGTTCCAAGTGTTGGATGTTTTCTATGTATTTAAGTATGCATTTATTTATTATTTAGAGCTTAGTTTGGGACTAGGTCAATTGGTTTGACATTGTGCCCTGTTTTTTTAATTGTTATTCTTTTATGCCAGAGGAGGCAAATCAATTAAAATAATTACCTGATGGATGGTAACTGCCATAGAATATGAATATTTTTAGCATTAAAAGATTTTACACATAAAAAAATCCTATAAATCGTACCATTGTAAAAGGCCTGTTTTATTCGCTGTCAAGAAAATCTTATTAATAATTTTAATTGGAAAAGTTTAGTTATGTGTTTGTTCGACTCCTTCACGTTTCAACAACTGGATGGATTTGGATGAAATTTTAAACAAACATAGCTTATACCCTTAGAATAAACACATAGAAACCTAGTCCGCGCACCAAAACCGTCAGACTTAAACTACACCATTCTGGTGTACTCGGCGATCGCCGCCTGTCAGTCGCAATCACGTCACACAGCGTCAACAGCTCCCGGATTTTTATTGATTATGACGATTTGTATTGTTAATGGGTGCTACAACACTTCAGACCAAGAAAATAAACACTATAAAATAACATTCCACGTGTAAGTAATATGTTTTGACTTGTTGTTTTACGTAAAACATTCACTAAAATATTAAATTATTTTCTAACGACATTACATGAAAATGTTACCGTTATAACGAAATTTTTCCCCCTAAATTGTTATAGTAAGTACTTGTGCTATTTTGTGATATTCTGTGATACGAAATGAATTACTTGTTTTTCTCGTTCAAGATTTCCTTCTAATCCGATTATTGCCGGACGTTGGATTGGAAAAATTAGGCTTAATCGAAATGAAAGCTGGTGGAAGCCGTCTAGGAGGACAAAAATATGTTCTGTACATTTTAATGACACAGACAAATATCTTACTAAAGGTGGCTTGTGCAGACTACGTCGGGACGTGGTTCCTACCAAGGTGATTGCGAGTATATCGACGGTTCTGTGACTCAACCTCGTATATAGAACATTATCCAGTATAAACTGACACGCACTAAGTATGCACTCGCGTAGTTCGTGAGTGTCAGTTTATACTGGACAATATTCTATATACGAGGTTGAGTCACAGAACCGTCGATATACTGGGTGTCCCTGGATAAATTGACAAACGAATAGGGATGATAGAGCAGCTAAAAAGCTATCGATTTAACCCCTATGTATGATTAGCGATTTTGACCCTTTTTTGAATTTTTTGATGATTGACCCTTAAACTACCTACTTAAAATATGATATTTTATGCGAATTAGAAAGAGACAAAACATTTTCTTATTACATAAGTGTTAATAAACGTTTGTATTATTACTAAGTAACTACAAAAAATGATCGAATTTAACAAAAATTATTATATGAACAAAATCCCCTAGTTTAGGGGGAAATGTAATCCGCTAGCAACATTATTTGTTTACTTGTGTGCGTGTTGTCGTGTGTTAGTACGCGTTTATTACGCCCACATGAATCCATTTTGTGCGACACTTTTGACGGGTTGGCTGTAGGAAACTATCATTCTATGTGTTATTATTCTAAGGCTTATACCCTGGATAAACACATAGGCTTGTCACAAAATTGTAAAGTTCGTGTGGGACTGACTATAATTGAAATCGATGCGGACGAAGTCGCGGGCAAAAGCTATTTTAATAAAAAAGTACAATAGCTATATATAATAGCCTTTTAGCAACAAATTGCAGGAGAATACATTTTCCTTACTTGAATAATTCGCTTTCGGACTTTCTTTTACAAGAAATACGTATTTGAATTAAAAGAGGAAATAAGAACCCCGACCTTAATTAAAGAAGAAATTGAAAGAATAATAAGGTACCTCGTTAAGTTGACTAATCAGAAGAACTCAAGCGTTTGCACCCAATTATTTTTTAATCACCGTATGGGACCAAATAACTTTTACAAGGTCCCTAAAAATCGTAGATTGAAATTTAATAATCCGCCCAATTCATAATAATATACTTGCGTTAACCTGATACGATATTTTTTCTCAAAATATGTTTATTTAGTTACTATGCCGCATGGGCACTATTACACGTCAAAAATCTACCAGCAATTCCTAATAGGATACCATAGAAAATAAAAATAAAAGTGCAACCTTATCACTGATGGGAGAGGGTTGAATCTGATTGCATTTGAGATGTTTTATGGCAGTCAGCGCTTCCCAAGAGGAGACCACTGAAGAACTGAGAAGAAGCGCCGCAAGATAGTCAATATCTTTAATTAATAATAATAGTAACAATAAGCTGGACAGACCGAGTGACCAACTTTGAAGTTCTACGTCGAGTTGGGAGGAAACGTGAACTAATGCAGACCATCAAAAGAAGAAAAGTTGCCTATCAAGGTCATGTGCTTAGGCACTCAAGATACGAACTCCTGCAATTAATAATGATGGGCAAAGTTGCTGGAAGAAGAGCTGTCGGGCGCAGAAAGAAATCGTTTCAACCACGCCAAAGACCGAGAGAAATATGCGGAGCTGACTGCCAACCTTCACTAGTCGGAGAGGCACTATAAGAAGAAGAAGAACAATGTCATACTACAGATTTTGATAAATTAATTAAAAGTTCTTACCTTGATGATTGTAGTTGTGGTGTGGAACGAAGAAAGCGATTGAATGATGACTTCGGTCGAGAGTCGGCCATTTTTATACGAATTGGGTAAAATGACATCCATAAAATTGTAATACAATGATTGATTTTTGATTACTTTAATAATTATGACATTGTATTATGTACAGTCATAAGATACAGTAATGTTGGTTATTAAACTAATTAAGAATATGGCACTGTTTGAATCTAAAGAGTTGTAAAGTTAATTTGAAGCCCAGGATTGTGAGGCGACGTTTAAATTGCGTAGCTGTCAAAAAAAACCATACAACTTTTGCAACGGGCGATTACGTTTATTACATTAAAGCAAATCCTTTATTGAAAAAGTGAGTTGGATTCTTTCCGAACAAAGCAAGTTTTATTTTTTTTATTTTGGGTTACAAAAGGTCTCATTTTTTGCTGATTTATCAAGTTAAAAAAACAAGAAAAGTTGATGATTACATATTTTTATGTTGTCAAATCGTTTCTATAAAAAATCGTGTAATACTTTCAATTTGATCAAAGTCACCCCAGCTTACGGTATGTAACTTTCTGAAGTTGTAATTATTATAACTATTATAAGGAATGTTTTGCAATGATTCAGAAATCTAAACCTATCATTTTAGTCTCAAAATTCAAGGGTTATCTGGTGATAGTCCAAGAGACATACATGGATGATAGTGTAGCAATTTTATCTTAGTCATTCAGACGAAAAAAAAGCGAGAACCTAGAGACACAAACACGTTAAATGAAAGAAAGAAAGAAAGATGTTTATCTTTCTTTCTTTCTTAGAAATTAACAAGAATATAACAAAAGGAAAAGAAACGGCAGATAGTGTAAGTAATTGTTGCGAACTTAGCATGAGCTGGCGGTGAACGCAAAGCTGGTCTTCCGAAAGGACCGCTCGGTGAAGACACTGAAGGTGATACAGACATTACAAGTGACTTAAACAAACAAAACAAAAGCAAAATAAAAATAAATAACACCACAATAATGAATACTGACGTGTGTGCCAGTGGTTCATTTGTACAGGCAGTGCTCCATGGACCAGAGTTTACTAACTTTTATCTACACACATATCAAAAATCCTCTCTTATGCATCGAACACCCGTAGGAAATGACCAGCATTACGTGTGGTAGTAGGTGACAGCGATGGCAGCTTTAATTTTGGAAGATGTTCCAAATTTAGATCTCATTACTTTATTTATTCTCCTTGCATCATCGGCGGACCACTTACAACAAATGGTGACTTTGATGAATGAGGCATTTAAAAGGAAAGACATGAAAGTGAATGTTAAAAAGACAATAGTGATGGTTGTGGAAAGGGATGGAACTGTTACAGATTGTCAGATAATGATTGGAGATGAAAAAGTGGAGCAAGTGGATGAGTTTGTGTATTTAGGGTCTATGTTTACGAGAGATGGGAAATGTGACGGGGATATTGAAAGAAGAGTTAAAGCGGGAAATATGATCAATGGGGCGTTACACTCAATCTTGGCAAACAAGGTCATATCGAGCAAAGCTCGCCTTGCGATTGTTCAGGGAGTATTGACACCAACATTGATGTATGGCAGTGAATCCTGGGTATGGCAGAAGAAGAATGAAAGCAGGATTAATGCAGTTGAAATGAGAGCTCTAAGAAGTATGTGTGGGGTTAGGATAATAGATAGAGTAAGAAATAGCGAGGTCCGAGAACGATGTGGTTTGAAAGAAGATGTAGTGACTAAGATCGAAAAGGGTATGCTAAGATGGTTTGGTCATTTAGAAAGGATGGATAACAGAAGAGTTACGAAAGAGATATGGCGGGCGAGAGTGAGCGGAGATGTCGGTAGGGGACGTCCTAGACGGACGTACGGTGATCAGATTCGCGATGTCCTGATTAAGGACCGAATCAAAAGCACCCGAAACCGACGTACGTGCATGAAAAGATTGATGAATGTAGAGGAAGCGAAGTGTATATGTTTGGACCGATGCTCCTGGCGTTCCATAATCTCTGCCTACCCCATTGGGAGACAGGCGTGAAGATATGTTACTTTACAATATTCGATAACGTAATTTCATTACGTTACAGCTGTCATCGCTGTCACCTACTACCACAGGTAATTGAATAGGTAGCGTAATAGGTGGCGTTTCGGTTTCTGAACCCATCTTAGGGTATTTATAATATGTGTGTAGATAAAGTATGTGCAAAAATACTGTGATATTGTAAACTATTTATAATTATAATGTAATGATGTAAACCTTTTTCTTGGAAAAAATATACCTTGCCGAGTTTCTTACGCCGGTTCTTCTCGGGGCAAAGGTTTTATTTTTCGAACCGGTGGTAATGCTTTTTGACATTCATAGGTGCATTATAGTTATTATGCCTAAATTGAAGAATAAAGAACTTTGACTTTGACTTTGACTTTATTGTACGCGACTCTGCGTAATTGGCATTACGTAACCGTCACGTAAAGTACTATTACTTCACTTCTAGACTTTTATAGGGTTCTAAGTGCCACGAATACGCACCTCACCAAGATGTTGCATGATGTTGCAGGGTTTAATCACACTAATATTCGCTCGTATTCGTATTACAAATTGTTTAATCAACTAGAGCAAACCTTTAACAAGTAAAAGGATTTCTCATTAAAATACATCCAATTAATTTATAGTTTCAAACTGAATTATTTGCTCTGGGGACATTTGTAACTCTGACCTACAAACTTAATATTTGGCTTCGTTCCTTTGATCTCTGAATATTTGACCAAAGCCAAGTGTACCTATTTACATAGTGGAAGCTATGGAGCTGGTGACATTTCTAGAGAAGCTGTACCTAAGTGAAGTCAGGAATTTGACTTAATAAGAAAATAACAACTTATTTGTTGTATCGTATGATTATTCTGAAGAATGACAGCAAAATACTAAAAAAATGTTCAGATGGGCTTGCGCTGATTTTATTCTAAATCAAATTCCGGAAAAAGTGAATGACGACAAGGTATATTAACCGCTTTGCATAATTTAATAGTTTATTTATTTATTTATTTATTTAATCTTTATTTTACAGAAAGTACAAATAGCGTACCTAATTCCCAATGGCACTCTCTACCAGTTGAGCAAATAATCAATCAGAAAACATAGTAGGTGCATAGAAAAAGAAGACAGACATCGATAAAAATACACTAAATCAAATTATGTTTATATTTTTAATGTAGCAAGCTTCTTGCTAGTGTTTGCGTTGGCTACATTTAAAATTAAAGTTCATCCTAAGCCTTTCGATTTTAAGATAGTTTTAGTAAATTAAAACGTAAAAAACATTTAGTAGTAAGAGACAAATATGTATACGTTGTAATGAAATTTACTACGTTTCTTACCCATTATTTGTTTGGCATTATGATAAAGAGTAAAGAAAACTCAATGGTACCCAGGCGTGACGTCACGGCTTGGTTATTCACTCCTTTCCATTGTGAATTTTCTATCTATTTTATTTTCTTTTTGGGGAAAGGAAATTACAACATTTTATATTGCAATAGATTTTATAACGGGCATGAATCTCTTTTTAACTTGCTCTTATACGCCCTTATAGTATTATAGTCTAATCAGCTCTACCAAAACCCAAAATAGTTCTAAAGACTTCTTACACTATACAGAATTATAATAATTTTTTGTTATACAAGAGGCGAAAGTTATATTTTACCTGCGAGTGTTTCAACACACGAGACGAGACTTTTTACCCGTGTATAACACAAAACATTTTACCTCACGAGCGAGGAAAAATTTCGGATGCGTTTTGTTCGCACATCGACTTACTTGGACTGTCTGAACATTTTATCCGTTTTTACAACAAGAATGAAGGTTAATGTTAAATGCTGATGATTTAGGAAAGAAAAAAAAAACTTTTTAATATTAAGTAGTTCTACGCCATAGTTTTTAATTAGCAAGACAGATAAATCTAAATAAGTGCATTTTACTTTTATTACTGTGCATATTACCTTCTATTATTATAATAAAGCGCTTAGCTTGTTGTGCATGTACATTACTCAAGTAACAGACTACTTATAGTAGAAGGTAAAAAAAAAACGGGGTGCGCGCATAATATTTTTACTGAATACCTAAGGAAATAATCGAATTGAATTATTTAATCGAAACAATTCGGATTTTTTTCATCGAAACCTAACCTAACCAAACCTACGTAATTATAATGTTTAAGATAAGATGATGAGATGTTTGTATTTCTTTTGCCACTAACTTTAAGTATTTGTTTAAAAGTATTTTTATACATAATAATTTTTAAATTACACTTAATCCGTTTAGTGTACCGTCCGTCTGTCACACTCGGAGCTGGCTGAAAATCAGCGCTACAGGTGTTTAACACCTCAGCATTATGCTGAGATAGTGTCCTATTCACTGCCGCGAAGAAACACTCACTACTTGTTTATCGATGTTTTCTGTTTTTATTTTTTTCTGTATCTTGTGTGTGTAGTGCATAAATGTATTTTTCATTCTTTATTTTTTAGGACAGCCTGAAAACCAGGGTCCAGCAGAAAATTTCGTGATAAATTGATACAATCGATGAAGTGAAATTCGATCAAATGAAGGGTTACCCTAATACCCTTAGGCAGCATTTTTGCGCTACTTGGCTACATATAATATTAAATGTAAGGGTGAAAGGGAAAAAAGAACCAAACTCAAAGGCAGATCATTTTATTCAGTTCTCAGGATAGTATCCCTTGCTCTCATAAAATTTCTCGGGGTTGTAATACGAGATGCGATAGGCCCGCGGCTGGTAGGGTATGTAGAGTATCCTCGAGGGACAAGTGAAGGTCCAAGGGGTGGAGAGGTCCAGGGTTTGGCCATATTCGGCCTTCCACTCGGTGGTGGCAGGTTTGGCAAACACGCAGGCGAGAGTCAGAGAGAGAATAACGAGGAATTTCATCTGAAATTTGGTGTTGAAGTTTTAGGTTAAAAGTAACCAGAGGGGCTATTGCCTAACGCAATGAAAACGATCGCGTTTTCATTGTGAAAATCGAAGGCTTGTCTGCATACAGAATGAAAACAATTGCCCCCTTTGAAGTCGATTGCGAAATATTGGGAATGCGAGTGCGTTCAGCATTAGCCCCTCTGGATCCGTATTATGGTTGCCTTTATATCGATTGATAAAGCACCCGTCACTCTCGTACTTACCTGCTGGTCGAAAAGTGACAGACGTTTTATCCACACCCATAAACACAACCATATTAGGCCAGCAGTATTTTTTTTATGACTTAGATTATTTGGACAATTTTATGCAATGTTAGATATACGTTACCGACTAAATAAATCGTATAAAATAACAAACATTTTTTTTGTTTACTCAACAAAAAATAAAACTTCATGTAATATACTTGGTAGTATTAAAAAAATCTAATTGACTTTACCTTCAAGAGTTGTCGTTTCGAAATCCGAAGAAAGTATACACGTTGTTTTCAAAACAGCTTATTTATATGATTATTTAAAGAAATAAAGACATTGTGGTAGCCACAAAATCCGTTATGCAATTAAATAGCAATTTCGACCACTCTTTATCCACTTAGAACTTAATGATAACGATAAAAATAAACAAAGATGTAGTTAAAAATAATATAGCAACTATTATTGTTATTAAATTAATACTCAACAACGAAATCATAAGTTACTTCAATAATATTAAAATTTGTTGAAAAATACCTAGATATTATTATAAGGTCTCCATAAAAGGTTTCTTAGAAAGTTAAAACTGTAAACATAAAAATCCTCAGGGACTAAAATGTGCTCTTATTTTTATAAGGCTGCTCAAGTAACATGCTTTCAGAGCGTAAGAAGAGAACAAAGAGTTTTGAGTAATTACTAGTACTTACGGGTCGGTATCAAAACGACTGGATTCTCAAAACGACCAGAACCACATAAAGACTTGATCGCAAAACGACCACATCTGCAAAAAGCCTTTATCTCGTAATGACTTTCTAGTAAAACGACCACATAGCATAAAGTCTGAATATCAGAACGGCTTGCTATCAAAATTACTTGTTCGCAAAAAGACGACCTCGCAGAAGGTATACATCTTAAAATGCCCTAATAGCAAAATAACTAGATCGCAAATGAACTTAATCTCAGAATGGCATGGTAGCAATTAGTCTTGTACGTAAAATAGCATGAAATCATTCCATCGGCATCATATCATCGTAATACGTCGTCGTACCGCAAAAAAAAAGATATTATTTTTGACCGGAAATACAAAAATGAGCTCAACTCGCTTAATGAAGGAGACATAACTTGTTTCCAATTTCTCCAAAACATTTCGGAGATCAAGTTAAATTTAAAAATGTGTAATGTGTATGTGTAAATGTGTGTAAATGTGTATGTGTGTGTGTAAATGTGTATAAGTCCAATAATATTTTACGTTCAGGAAGTACTACAGTTTTATTTTAGTTAGTATGCATATTTCCCTGTTATATGCAATTTAAGTTATAATAAAGTATTTTTTTCTATCTGAAATAAATATGTTTTATTGTCTAAGTTTAGAAAAATCAGCAATTGAGCAAAAAAAAAACTTGTTTAGAACGCCATTTTCATTCATAGTTTACTTAGTTATACATAGTTCCCACAGCCTAGAGCTAGAGGTAGTGACCCTGCTCACGAAGCACGATATTTATAATAAATGAATAAATAAATAAATAAAATATTTATTTAATAGTACTCTATAGATGGATATTGTTGCTATTCTGATAACTAGTCGTTTTGCTACCATAAATTGTAGTCGTTTCACTAGGAAGTTGTTTTAAGATCTAGTTATTTTGCTATTAGGGCATTTTAAGATGTATACCTTCTGCGAGGTGGTCTTTTTGCGAACAAGTAATTATGATAGCAAGCCGTTCTGATATTCAGACTTTATGCTATGTGGTCGTTTTACTAGAAAGTCATTACGAGATAAAGGCTTTTTGCAGATGTGGTCGTTTTGCGATCAAGTCTTTATGTGGTTCTGGTCGTTTTGAGAATCCAGTCGTTTTGATACCGACCCGTACTTACGAGAAATAAGGTTAGACCAAGTAGTGTCGTGAGTTACCGGTCCGGTTCAATCTCCATATCTATGTGTACACAGAGACTGGGAGTACTACATGTATAGGTCTATATATATAGCTCTAGACACATTTGTTGGCAACACCGCCGACACTAATTTGTTACTTTGTATCTATGGTCTAAAATTTGTATTGAATCTGTGGTAAAAAACACCATGATTGGAATTGAACGTTGTGTTCGCACCGCTCTACCTTAATTATGTAATTAAAAGTGCTTATCTCCAAGTTACTAGTGTATATTAATTAAATACAGTCCACTAACACACCTGAACATCATCATACCTGAGCATAGCCTACGCCGCGCCCATTTCTGGATTACTACCTATTAACAGAAATAGTGCTAACTAAGTATTAAATTATACTCATGGTCTGTATTTTTTGAGCGATTTTGCCAGGAACTAGTTTCCATACTTCCAATTACTTTTACATTTAATCAGGACTTGCATTGTCTTATCTCCGTTTTCATTTCATGTTCCTCGATTCCTACATTTTTCCCGGTTTGAATATTGGGAACGGGAATAAAAAGTCTTTTACAGGATGGAAATACCTAACGCCACGTCGACAACAAACTCAAATACTGGAAATAGCAAATTCATATTCATTCATTCATATAATTTATTGCACATGAACCCTGTAATAGCACCAGTTTATTGATATTTTTTAAATTATGATAGTTACAATTCATATTCAATTCAAATTCAATGCAAACGAGACTTACTTTAGTTTTGACAACAATAAATTCTGCATTTTGAAAATGCGCTTCCTTAACTCGATACTCATGTAATTTATGATATGAAACATATCGAAAGGGTGGTCGAAGGGGGCAATAATGTATATCCACAGCACTTACCAACTATAAACTAAATAAAAACCGTGAAAAACCACGACTTTATTGTTTTTGTTTTATACAACCTGTTCCATTCCCGGTTAAAGCTGGACATTCACGACCGCTCCAACCAGCCGAATAGAGCAGCGGAATGTCAATCCGATTGGAACTTTTTTTATGACCATGAGAAGGCACGCGAGTACTCAGGCCACCTGATGGTAAGTAGGATCTGAGACCCATAGACATTTGACATCTAAAGACTAAAATCTCAAAATTGCAATCGTAAGACTTCAAATGCGTTGCGAACCCTGAGGACTAACAAGGAATGCCTCTATGCTAGTAATTCCACCGGTTGTCTTATCTCCACACCAAAACACAGCAATGCGAACACTGCTGCTTGGCAGTGATGCTACGGCTGCAAGCGCAGTGAGATTCAGTGAACCGAGTAATGGTTATTTGTTTGTTAACTTGGTTTTCTCACAACGGAGCCCAGTACTCAATTATTTTCATAAATTACATTTATATTTGAAACCTCATTATTACGCTTCGCGCGTCATTTAAAGCTAATCCAGAAATGATATTTTCTGACCATAAAGTGTACAAGTTCTGCTATAGGTGAGTGTTTGTATAGTGATGGTGATAGATTACTAATCATACTTTATAGCACTATTTCGATTGGCTGCACGCCTATAACACGAATAACAACAATTTCAATCGTACACAGACCTATTCGTATATACATCTTGCTGTTTTATAATTGTTTCAAGTCTCTCTCTCTCTCTCTCTCTTCTTTAGCCTATAGTCACCCAATGCTGAGTGTAGGCATCCTGCATTGCTCGCCACCCTTCTCGGTCTAGTGCTCTCCTCATCCAGCACCTTCCTGCCACCTTGACCAGATCGTCGGTCCACCTCATTTCCTGTCTGCCAACGTTTCTTTGCCCGGTTCTGGCTCTCCACTCCTTCACAGCCTTTCCCAATCATCCATAATTTCTGCGGCATATGTGCCCAGCCCCCTTCCACTTCCTTAGAGTGATTTCTTTGGCAATATCGGTGAGCCTTGATCGTCTTCGGATCTCCGTATTTCGGACTCTGTCGCGGAGAGGGAGGCCCAGCATCGCCCGTTCCATCGCCCTTCCCGTGACTTGCAGCTTGTTAATTACATTCTGCGTGAGCGTCCAAGTTTCGGCTCTATATACCAGGATGGGGAGGACACACTGTTCGAAGCACCTGCGCTTGAGATTTAGAGGTATGTCCCCTTTAAGCACGTCGGACAATCTACCGAAAGCCGCCCAGCCTAAGCGGATTCGGTGCTGGACTTCCAGATCTTGTCCACTTTTCCCCAGGCTCATCTTTTGAGCGAAGTAGATATACTCTTCCACCCTCCCCAGCACCTGTCCATGAACTGAAATGTGGGTGGCATCGGTGTTCTTGCACATCATCTTTTGTTTTCGCAATATTCATTTGTTCATTCTTCAAGTTTGTTTGTTCAAGTATGAACCTTTAATTAACACTTTTGTCCTGAACTGTAAGAGCGTTCATTCCGTACGATTCTGTCTATATGACAGTTTAAATGGCAAATTCTAAATAACTGTCACATTGAAGAATTTTTAATAAATAAATAAATGTTCTGAATCACAATAATAATTAACACTGTAACATTATATTGAGTAATAAAGTCTGAATTGTGAAATCAAGAACATTTTAGACAGAGTCATACCTAATAAACCCTCCTAAAACTAACAATGAAAGGAAAAGAAAGACTAAAAAATCAAAAAGTATTAAAATTGCATCGTTTATTTCCAATCCTGTCCGATAGCCAAATCAAATCACTTCTTATAGTCCGGGTAATACCCAAAAGCATCGTTGAAATTATCTGGGTCGTAAGACACCCTGTACCCTTCAGGGAAGGTGTACGCTTTGGACGCCAGGGGCCAGTACAAAGGGGCCTTGGCCTTGCTTGGCGCGTACAAAGGCGCTGCGAACATTGGTGCTGCGGCCTTTTGTGGCGCGTAAGGTAGCACCACGAGGCTGCCAGTGGGGTAGGCGCCATAGTTGGCGGTCCACTCCGTAAGGCTGGGGTCCGGGTCGGCGACAACGCAGGCGATAGCCAGGATAAAGATGGCGAGGAATTTCATCTGGAAATTGGTAAGTTTTTTATTTTGAGTGGGCGCACTTTTTACTGCTGTTGTTTGAATATTGTTTTTGTGAAGTGTTGTAGTAGCTTATCATAATCGACGGTTCTGTGACTCAACCTCGTATATTGAATAAGTTCCAGTATAAACTGACACGCACTAAGTATGCACTCGCGTGCTTAGTCAGTGTCAGTTTAGACAATATTCTATATACGAGGTTGTGTCACAGAACCGTCGTAATGTTAAGTAATAATTACCATTGTTAAGTGGATGCGACAAAAACAAGTAACAACTAACTAGCATTGGGAATTATAGTTTTTGTATAAGGTATGTCATCTAAAATAGACTTCAGTAAAGAACATATGATAATTGTATAATATTATAGACCTAAGAACTACGTTTGATATAGCGTTTTGTCAATGTTAATATAAGAATATTTACGAATTTGAAGACGAATTACAACACAAAATGTGAACATATTCCGTTTTGTTTTACCTTGTTGTGTTTGCAAGTCCGTTGAAACGAATGATTCTCTTTTCAACGAGAGCCTATTTATATGGTTTTGGTTACTATTATCAGCTAAATAATAATTATTACGGCAATTTAACACCAATTATCATTATTGGTAGAAAGAGTTTAACATAACGATAAATGGTCTACAAACAACCTCAAACTCGATTTCTCTCGACACAATTCGGCGTCGAGGCAGACCTAGGCGCAAATGGCGAGATCCGTTTGACGCTTTCAGAAGGGACAAGCAGGAGGCTGCACAAGACAGGGATGCGTTGAACGACGAGGGGGAGTCCTTTGCTTAGCAGTGTGACACTTTAGGCTAACAAATAAATAAATAAATAATATACGGTAAATATTCTTAAGGCTGTTAAATTATTAATTAAAGAATACGAACAGGGCGTCTATTTTAGGCGGTAAAACCATTTCGTCTTTGACCTGTTATGGTATTGCTTTTTACTCGAAACGTTGACAATACGATAGCAGATCAAACGCAATATGGTTGTTACCATGTAGAATCTCTGCCCAGGTTTTATTACACTTTTACACCGGCTAATGAAATAAACATAACGATCCTTTAAAAACATTTTTTGACCGCTGTTGGTTTTGGTTTTCGATAGTTTTTGATATTTACGCAGTTATAAAACATTGAAAAGTGGATCTATAACGGATGACATAGTGATGGTTTGTCCTATCATTTGGTCGAAAACGGTTTTTACACTTGGAACTGTATATTTTTAATTGTTATAAAAAACGAACCTAACCTAACTCAACTTAACTACACAATATATGTTTATTTAATTCTGTAATATTAGTCTAAAGGGTGTTAGACCAAATGATTTTCAACCAAACAATCATCATCATCATGTCAGCCGAAAGACGTCCACTGCTAGACATAGGCCTCCCCCAAGGCTTTCCACTCAGACCGGTCTTGTGCTTTTCGCATCCACCGCGGTCCCGCGATCCTGACGAGGTCGTCACTCCATCTTGTTGGAGGCCTACCTACAGCTCGTCTTCCGGTCCGCGGACGCCACTCCAGAACCTTCTGACCCCATCGGCCATCAGTCCTGCGAGCAATGTGCCCCGCCCACTGCCACTTCAGTTTAGCTATTCTTAGGGCTATGTCGGTAACCTTAGTTCTACTGCGGATATCATCATTTCTGATTCTATCACGCAGAGAAACCCCGAGCATAGCCCTCTCCATAGCCCTCTGAGTGACTTTGAGCTTCCTTATGAGGCCCATTGTTAGCGCCCACGTCTCAGATCCGTAAGTAATCACAATCGTTAGGAGAAATTATCATTATGCCATACGACGGGCTCCCTCGAAAAGTAATGAAATTAAAAACTAAATATCTTACGTAGTCACAAAGTAAGTAGCTTACTATTTTGTTTGCAAATGTCACAAAAAAAAGTTAAAAATAACAGCGGATACCTCGACGGGCCCGGTGTGTTGCACAGTGCATTAGGATTGTACGGTCATAAACGTAAATATAGGACCCATTTCAAAAACAATGTTCTTAAGTCGCCAAGTCATTTGTCACTTGTAGAGACTCAATCTTATTGGTGTAGAATGTCAGATGACTAAATTTAATTTATATATATTTTATTTATATTCATCATTATTAAATAATTACGAATTTGTGGCGCTTGCGGTGGAAACAATGGGACCTTGGTCAGCTGACATGAAAAGTTTTATTAAGGCCCTGTCATCCCGGCTCATCGACACCTCCGGAGACCCTAGAGCTGGCGCTTACCTTTCCCAAAGGATTGGGCTAGCCATCCAGAGAGGTAATGCAGCCAGTGTCTTAGGGACCATGCCGCGAGCGGACCTGCTAGAGGGGGTGTTCTTTTTATAGTGGTGTTTATGTTTAATTTTTAATATTTGAGTAGCTTAGTCTTATTTTATTTTATTTTAAATAAGTTTAGTTTTAACTTTAACTTTTAAATTTTAATGTAAAGTCCGTATTTATAGTTGTATTATAGAAATTTATATATTATTCGACCTAAACAATGACACCAATATTATAACGTCGTATACTACATACACCGTATTTTTTTTTTATTTACGATAACTTTAAGGGAACGTTCTTTAGGTCAAACAAAGTTAATTTCCCGAAGACAGACAAATGATAAGTCTAACGGTTTTAAAGATATTTAATTTTTAAATTTAATCAGTTAATCACGTTAAACTAGTGTAAAAGGCTCTTAATTGATAACAACAATTTTCTTTTAATACTTATGAGTAAAGAGTTTCCAATTGTTAGGTTTGTATACGCGTCAATCTAAAGTGACAATCTTGTACCTGTCAAGTGTTATCTTTACTTGTGTGTGTATGTCACGCCAACATAGACGTATTTGACACTGAGTATTAGTTAACTCTAAAGGCCCTTTTAGAATGGCCCAAGATAAAAGATTTCATTATTTGGTCCTAAACTGAAAAAAAATATTATTTGCAATATTTAAAAATCTAATCTACCAATTAGTTTCTATGGATATACCTAGTAATATGCCGAAGTTATCGTAAATCAAAAAAAACACGGTGTATAGTCGTAAAATGTTTAATTAACCTATATAATACACACACATGACTTATGACTGAAACATCGTAAGATACACATCTATACAAGTTGGTCGTTTTTTAAAAACTACTTTATTCGACTGTGAAGTAATATAAGATTGATATTATTACGACTATTTTGATTATTGGCCGACTTGCATTCTCTAATCTTCGTTCTTAATATAAAACGAAACATTAGGTTACTTTTAATGAACATTTAACACATTTTTAAGCAGCAAATGTCAATTTTTTACCTATTCGAATCCTAATCTATCCGCGATTTGAATATAGAGAACAGGCATAAAAAGCTCCTATAAGACTAATGCCACGGCTGCAAGCGCAGTGAGATTCAGTGAACCGAGTAATTGTTCTTTGTTTCGCTAACCTGGTTTTCTCACGACGGAGCCCACTTTTCAATTATTTTCATGATTTACATTTTCATTTGAAACGTTGTATTACGCTTTGGACATCGTTCAAAACAGATCCAGAATTGTAATTTTCTTCTTGCTATTGGTGAGACTTTGGATAGTGATAACATGAACAGATATGTGAAGGTAATCATATTTTTTAGCAGCTATAGATGACTTTTTTATAATGGTTTAGACGTGCTCTAAGTACTCATAAATATAATTGTTATATTTAATGCGTTTATTAATATCGTAGCGGCTTCGATGCACTTAAGATTAATATTAACCTAACTCAACTATCATACTAAACCACCTTTTTCAATTGCCTACCTGCTGTACCACTTAGGGCCGGTTTTATAAAGCTGAGACCAAATATACGACAGTAAGAATAATTTTAACGAATGGTTTGTCAAATGTCAGTAACTTATACCACCCAGCGTTTTATAAAGTAAAGAATCGTAAAATTTGACATTAGTTATGAAACCTTAGGTCTGCCAGAAACGAGACTTGATACTTAAAAATACTATCCTTTTTTCGCTGGATTATTGTCTGCGGCTAGCCTAAATTGTCTATAGACTTACATTTTTTATTCGGTCTGTCCTTAGGGTCTGTCATATAGAGAGACCGTTGACATTTTCAAAAATCTATAAAGAATTAAAATAAACGGTCGTGAATCGTGATAAATAAAGACGTTAAAAAGCGGCATTTAAATTCGGTGTCGTATAATATGCTGCAATATTCTGGTCTCGGTTTGAAAACTCTTCTGCGCCGGTGGTCAGAATTTTCACTGGCACTAGAATCTGACGAATCTAGTAGTAGTTCTAAATCACACCGAAGAATACATGTTTAATCTAATCTAAATATATAAAAGGAGAAACTGACTGACTGACTGACTGACATATCAACGCACAGCCTAAACGGCTAAACGTAGGCACTTGAAATTTGGAAGGGACGTAGCTTAAGTACTGTAGAGGTGCACTAAGAAAGGAATTCCCGTTATTCCCACGGGAACGGGAATTAGCGGGAAAATCCTTTTGTATGAAAAATCTAAACCGCGTAAGATAGATAATTGAAATTTGGCATGTAAGTACCCTAATGAACGTAAAGCTTACTTGCAACGCGATATTGCAAAATTCCCACGGGAACGGGAGTTATTGGGAAAAAACTTTTGTATGTAAAAATCTAAACCGCGTAAGATAGATGATTGAAATTTGGCATGTAAGTACCCTAATGAACGTAAAGCTTACTTGCAACGCGATATTGCAAAATTCCCACGGGAACGGGAGTTATTGGGAAAAAACTTTTGTATGTAAAAATCTAAACCGCGTAAGATAGATGATTGAAATTTGGCATGTAAGTACCCTAATGAACGTAAAGCTTACTTGCAACGCGATATTGCAAAATTCCCACGGGAACGGGAGTGATTGGGAGAAAACTTTTGTATCTAAAAATCTAACCCGCGTAAGATAGATGATTGAAATTTGGCATGCAGGTAGGGCAGGTACCCTAATGAACGTTAAGCTTATTTGCAACTCGATATTGCAAAATTCCTACGGGAACGGGAGTTATTGGGAAAAAACTTTTGTATGTAAAAATCTAAACCGCGTAAGATAGATGATTGAAATTTGGCATGTAAGTACCCTAATGAACGTAAAGCTTACTTGCAACGCGATATTGCAAAATTCCCACGGGAACGGGAGTGATTGGGAGAAAACTTTTGTATGTAAAAATCTAAACCGCGTAAGATAGATGATTGAAATTTGGCATGCAGGTACCCTAATGAACGTAAAGCTTACTTGCAACGCGATATTGCAAAATTCCCACGGGAACGGGAGTTATTGGGAAAAAACTTTTCTATGTAAAAATCTAAATCACGTAAGATAGATGTTTTCAATCTAGCATGCATGCATACCTTAGTAAATATAAAGTTTAGTTATGGCTGTATTTTGAAAAAATAAGTTAGCGGGAAAAAAATGTTGTATGGTAAAATCTAAACTGCATAAGTTAGATGCTTGAAATTTGACATGCATATACCTTAGTGAATGCAAAGTTAAAAATTCCCCTGGGAACGGGAAGCGAGTTAGAGGCTCCTTATACTATAACTTCATTTAAAAATAATAAAATTAAGCATTTTTTAACCTTTCTCCCACACACAAAGATCTCTCTTTTATATCTTCTATTATCTTTTTTTAAATATATAAAAGGAGAAACTGACTGACTGACTGACTGACATATCAACGCACAGCCTAAACGGCTAAACGTAGGCACTTGAAATTTGGAAGGGACGTAGCTTAGGTACCTTACAGGTGCATTAAGAAAGGAATTCCCGAAATTTCCACGGGAACGGGAATTAGCGGGAAAATCCTTTTGTATGAAAAATCTAAACTGCGTAAGATAGATGATTGAAATTTGGCATGCAGGTACCCTAATGAATGTACAGCTTATTTGCAACGCCGCTATATTGCAATATTCCCACGGGAACGGGAGTTATTGGGAAAAAACTTTTGTATGTAAAAATCTAAATCACGTAATATAGATGGTTTCAATCTAGCATGCATGCATACCTTAGTAAATATAAAGTTTAGTTATGGCTGTATTTTGAAAAATTAAGTAAGCGGAAAAAAAATATTGTATGAAAAAATCTAAACTGCATAAGTTAGATGCTTGAAATTTGACATGCATATACTTTAGTGAATGCAAAGTTAAAAATTCCCCTGGGAACAGGAAGCGAGTTAGAGGCTCCTTATAAAATAACCTCATTTAAAAATAATTTAATTAAGCATTTTTTAACCTTTCTCCCACACACACAAAGATCTCTCTTTTATAACACGCCACGCGGACGAAGTCGCGGGCAAAAGCTAGTATGTATATATAACTCTTTTTGTTAAGTCTTGTAGCACGGAGTCTAAGGAAAATACAATATTTAAAAGTCACATTTACGTCAAGTGTCAAAATAACCATCCGTAACTAAGCTTAAACCATGATATCGCTGTCGGTAACTGCCGGGAGTAAAATTTTACTGAAATATAACTAACGGACCGTTAAAAAACGCAAAAAGTGACCGGTAAGTATAATTTACGTCAAAAAGATCCTAAAATATACTTACGGACTGTTATAAAACCGGCCCTTATTCGTCTACATATACATCTTGCTCTCTCCTAGAATATTTATAACAGTTTTGGAAAGCATAATGAATAAACTTAACTGGAAAGATAAAGGTATAAGTATCAGAGACGAATATCTAAGCAATCTACGGTTCGCAGACGACATTATTCTATTCGCAGACTCAGCAACTAAATTAGAAAAAATGGTCCGTGAAATCGACTCTGTGAGCCGCGAGATCGGCTTGGAATTAAACTCCATGAAAACAAAGATTATGACTAATGCTGAAAAAATACCAATAAATGTCAATAACACCCAGCTTGAATATGTACAAAAGTATACATACCTGGGCAAACAAGTATCATTTACCAAGTCCAGACATCAAGATGAAATAAACAGACGGATAAACTTAGCATGGAACAAGTTTTGGAGCTACAAAGACGTACTGAAATCGACACTGCCTGTAAATCTCAAGAAAATAATTCTCGATTCCTGTATACTGCCATGTCTTTCTTATGGCTGCCAGACTTGGATATACAACGCAAAAACCAAACATAAAATACAAACATGCCAAAGAGCGATGGAGAGAAGTATTTTGAACTTAAGAAGAATTGACAGGAAGAGAAATACAGATATCAGAAAAACAACAAATGTAATCGATGCTTTGGAACATTGCAAAAAACTGAAATGGAAGTGGGCTGGCCATGAAATGCGTATGAATAAAAATAAATGGACAAAAAAAGTTACTACGTGGGCAGGACCTCATAATAAAAGGAACAGAGGAAGACCTAAAGAAAGATGGAAAGATGAGGTACGAAAAGTGGCAGGCAAAGAATGGACTATAAAGGCAAAAGATAGAAACGCATGGAGTAAAATGGAGGAGGCCTTTACTCGCAGAGAGGTCCTTAATGAAATTAATATTAATAATTGAAAACATTTATGCATGAAAATGTATTATCGTTTACCTAATCATTACAATTTTAAATGTAAAATTATCATACATACTCTTTTTTATATATAATATATTTTAAAAGAAAATATTGTTGAATGAAATGTAATATTTTTATTAAGGAAATAAAGAGGCTCTAATAATAATAATACATCTTGCTGCTGTAACTGTTTCAAGTAGACACCACTAAACGATGCGTTCAGTGTAATTCCTGGATTAGCTTTCCGGTATGGGCAAATGTTTTTGCCATGAGCACGAGAACTCGTTCCTAAGTTTTGGATGTTTTCTATTTCTATCTTTTTTACCCATAGTACAAGCCTAGAGCTTAGTTTAGGACTACCACGTCAATTTGTGAGACGAGTATGAGATTGTCCCCAGATATTTATTTATTTTAATTCGGTATCGCTCTTTTGAGAAAACTGTTATCCTTTTTTCCTAACTGATAGAGCGTTTATTACGTACGTTTTTGTCAAGCTGGCAACATCCTTAATAACTGTCATACTAATCATTATTAACAAATTAATAAATGTTTTCAAATAGAACATGACACTTTCAAAAGATTAGAGATGACAATTTTGCATTATCTTACATTATAATTTAAACAACTCTACAAACTTGTTGTTAATTCTGTAACTACATTTTTCACAAAGGCTGGCAGGCATGTTTACCGGTGTATATGAGTGGCAGATTGCAAGTTATCGCCTAACAAAACACCAAGTTTTTAGAGTTGTTGGTAAATCTGTAGCTCTGCCTACCTCCTCAACACCTGGGAATGAAGGCGTGAAGGTTTGTATGGATGTAAGTAAGTATGTATAATTTCTTTAAAATTCGTAGTGATTATGTCTAGAAATTAAATAATTTGCTGAAGTTAATTTACACAGTCGGATTCGTTGGGATAAATCCTCCTAAAAGTAACAACGATGGGAAAAGAAACAAAAACTTAAATTGCATCGTTTATTTCAAATCCAGTTCGATAGCCAAATCAAATCACTTCTTGTACTCCGGGTAGTATCCAAAAACGTCATTGAAATTCTCTGGGTCATACGACACCCTGTACCCTTCGGGGATGGTGTACTCTTTGGACGCCAGGGGCCAGCACAAAGGGGCCTTGGCCTTGCTTGGCGCGTACAAAGGCGCCGCGAACAATGGTGCTGCGGCCTTTTTTGGCGCGTACATACGCGCTGCGAACAATGGTGCCGCGGCCTTTTGTTGCGCGTAAGGCAGCACTCCGAGGCTGCTAGTGGGGTAGGCGCCATAGTTGGCGTTCCACTCCATAAGGCTGGGGTCCGGGTCGGCGACAACGCAGGCGATAGCCAGGATAAAGATGGCGAGGAATTTCATCTGAAAATTGGTGGGCATTTTGGATTTTTGAGTGGGTAAATTTTATGAGCGCTTTTTTTTTAATATTATTTTTAGTGTAAAATTCTAGTCGTTGGTGTGCATAATTTTAAATAATTATTAACGTTATTAAGTAGGTTCGGTTGTATAAGCAAAGTTTTTTTTTCTTGAAAATAGAGTGAATGCCGTCTAAAATAGACTTCCGTAATCTTTGATGATTGTTTAATATTGAGGGCCAAAAGACAATGTTTGTCAAGGTATTTAATACTCGTATGTAAGAATATTTATGATGTAAGAATTGGAAACCGAATAAGAACACAAAATATAAAAATTAGCTAGCGAAGTTATCAATTATAATTTTTTACCTTGTTGTATTTGCAAGTCCGTTGAAACTTATGATTCTCTTTTTTACCGGAGCGTTTTTATATGGTTTTTATTTAAGCCAGTTTGTCGAAAAATCAGCTAAATAATAATTATTATGGCAATTAAACGGTAATTATAATTGTTGACAGTAAAGAGTTTTAGATAACGTTAATAATAAATATCCTTAAGGCTGTTAATTAAAGAATAGAAACAGGTTTTTTTAACAATTAACAGTTTATGACACTAACAAAACTTGTTCTTTGTAAACGAGATGTTGACCGCGGTTGGTTTTTGGTTTTTCGAAATGAAATTGAATTGCATATTAGGTTATTATTATTGTGCTTTAAATGAGTCCATTGTTTTTGGGCCCACTAGAAACGGTTCCGTTTATTGATTCACATTTGAATTGAGATTCATAATTTAATAGTCATGTTTTTCAGCATTCCGGTTAGACACGGTAAAAAATAATTAACCACTGTAATTAGAGGTTAAGAGGTACCAATCGACATGTTTTATTAATATACGATGCATTACGTTTTTGGGGGCCCATTCCCCATAAGTACAGAAAAAAAAGCGCTCCTTCAAGTCTTAAACCTATAAAGTTCCTATGTACCTTACTATGTTGTATGTTAAAGTCCCAAAAATTACAAACACTTCGGACTCAAAGGAATTATTCCTAATGTCATTCGATTTTTTAAGATTGGGACTTCATCGGACTCTTGTAAAACATGCCTGACAAAATGCGAACTAATCAAACACTTACTAGATAGTTAAGTGCCAATAATTAACGCTTCCTATGTTCTAGAAGATAAAACAGACCGACATTGGTTATCTGGATGACATCATCATTGGACATAATAATTAAAATGCCATTCGATGGCTATGCGTAAATACTAAAGTTGTCAAAAGCTTTTTAAACTTTGTTAAAGGCTGGTGGTAGGGCCTTGTGCAGGGCCCATCCAGATCGCTACTACCATCTTATCCATCGCCAAACAGCAGTGTTCGCATTGTTGTGATCCGGTTTGGGGATAAGACAGCCGGTGAAATGACTAGCATAGAGGTATTCCAACATAGTCCTCAGGGTTGGCAACGCTTTTGCAGTCTTAGGATTGCAGTCTTGTGAAAGCGAATGTCTATGGGTCACAGTTTCCACTTACCATCAGGTGGCCTGTGTGCTCGTTTGCCTACTCTATGCCATAAAAAAAAGGTAAAACTAGATTCAAAATGAAATCGATTCCTTCCGCATCGTGCTATAAATGTCGACCATGACAAATGCTGTTATGCTAAACATTCCCATCGAACAAATCGAGCAGTACCGTCAGCCATTCCAAGTTAAAGCACAAGATCAATTCATAACCAGATCAGATTCGATCTTATACTTTTATCAATAGCGTTCCAAATCCAAGAGGGATTTTAAATGAGATACATCCTTTTTCTAGGAATTTTAGCATACAGGTTTACGAGCGTCGATATATGCAAATATTGCGTGACATTTCAAAACTTTTCCTTTTACTAAAAGATTTGATATATGTTATCTCCAATTTTCACTTATTTAAAAATATATATATTTCGAATGAGTCCATTGCTTTTCTAGCACTGAGGTCTAGCCAAAATAGATTATATGATGCACTCTTGCAAGCTTGCGTGCTATTTTTAGTGTCTCGACGAACCTGCCATCTCCGTATAGCTAAATCGATGGTCGCGTATCTTCCACGTTCCTCTGTATTCCTACCGACATTCAAACGAAACCGCTTATCTTTTTTCAATAGTAAAATGAGGGAACTGTTGATACCCGTGCATGATAGACCGAAGTAGAAAATCAGAGATGGCCCCTTTCCTCTTTAGGATCTTTTGTGCAATTACCATCTTACACACTCTGAATTGTTAGAATGTGCAAGTCGACTCCCAAAGCCACTAGACCACAGGCGGTATGTATTTGTAGAAGGGGAACCCTTTTAGAAACTGGACGAAAGGCAGCATTTTAAGTAAAACCAGCGTTTTCAGTTTGAATCTAAAACTACTTGACAACAATCAAACTACAAGTGAATTTTCATCTTGAACCTTATTTGGTCGTCTTGCACCGTCTTATATACTCAAGTAGGTGTTTTTTCCCAAGATTTTTGGCATGTTTTCCTGTTGAACTACACATGATATTTGATATTATATTTAATTTAATATTTATATAATGCTTAGACTGTAAGTAATACCATTGTAATATGAAATATGTTTAAAAAATTACGGACTGCTGAGTTTCTTGCGGCGTTTCTTCTCAGCAGGGATCTCCTCTTGGGAAGTGCTGGTAAATTCTTGACGTGTAAAAGTGCCCGTGCGGCCTACTTACTGAATAAATGACTTTTTTCTTTTTTTCTTTTTATCATCCAAGGTTAACTGGAAAAGATCCCATATGGGATAAATTCGCTTATGGACATTAACTATATCAATGCAAATATGTCTTGTAATTGGTTATGTGCGTTAAAGAGTTTACATTCAAACACAACTTAACATACCGTTCTAATATAATTTCGCAGAATGGTTTATAATCTTTGACAACCAACCTTCTTATTGTTCCACTATTTTTATGCCAATCAATCTGTATTTTTTTATGGATCAGTGGTAGTAATATACTACTGAACAAATAGTCGTTATTGTATAATATTAAACAAAATTGTAAGTAATGTGTAACTCGCTTAAATGTATACAGTGTGGCCCATTTGAGTCAGTATCGACAAGTCTATAACTATAAGACATACAAATCTTTTCTTAGGAACCATGTCATCGATTTTATTGACAAGAAAAACTGCATACATAGATAAACAAACGTTTACTCATTTCAGGAATTGAACCCGGTCGTATTGACATATAGGTCAGAACGCAGGAAAATAAGGTACGGAGTGCCGCAAGGTAGTGTCCTTGGCCCACTGTTGTTTCTGGTCTATATAAATTACATAACTGAGTCGGTCACACATCCGATGATACTGTTCGCCGATGATAGCACTATATTCATTGAACTAGACACTAACGGCAAGTACGAAGATGAAGTTAACAATTGTATAAAAGATGCTATTAACTGGTTAGATAATAATAATCTAAAGGTAAACTTAGACAAAACCAATGTAATGCAATTTAGTCAACGTAAAGCAGCTCTATCTCTAAACCCTATTTATAATGGTAAAAACATAGCCAAGACACGGACAACTAAATTTTTAGGTCTACATATAGATAATAACATGTCGTGGGAGTCGCACACTATGGAAGTATGCAAAAAATTATATAAATTCTCGTTTGCGCTCCATAAGTTGGCGAAAATCACTGACCGTGCTACAGTTCTAACAGCTTATCACGGCTTTGTCTCCTCAAACCTTAGATACGGTATTGTGTTTTGGGGAAACTCCTCATCTCGGGTCATGGTCTTCAGGGCACAAAAACGGTGTGTTAGAGCGATTGCGGGCTTGAGCCCTCTACAGAGCTGTCAACCTTTTTTTAAATCGCTAAACCTACTGACTTTCCCTTCCCTGTATATATTTGAATGCTGTGTATTTGTGAAAGGGAATCCTAATTTATTTCAAATGAAAAAGCCACCAAAAAGATTAAATTTCGAGAAAGGAAACCAGAAGTGGAAGTAGGTAGGTGCAAGACCACCTTGATGCAAAAAAACATTCTTACTATAATAAACTACCTGAATCATGGCAAAAGCTAACTGTAACTAGATTTAAACGCATGTTATATAGTTTTCTATCCGAGAAATGTTACTATCATGTTATGGAATTTTTAAATGACGATAGTCTACCCTTGTAAATAATAAATAATCAATAATTGCGCATTTTATTATAACTACCTATATTAATTAAGAATACAAATGACTTCATATTTAACTATTTGAACTCTAATTACCTATAAACTACTGGAATGCTTAATTGGATGTAATATTTAATTGAAGTTTGGACATTCACGAATACTATTTCATTATTTAACTTTATTATAGATATAAGTTTGTAGTTGTTTGTTTGTGCTACGTAATGGATGCTTGCCTTAAACAAGAATTCGTACGCCTAAACGGCTCAGCATGGTTGTACAACATATAAACCTTTGTCACCTACCTGTTAACTATGTTGACGAAATAAAGGAAATTTGAATTGGAATTTGAAAATGGAATTATAATGGACGAACCGATCTAAATGACCACTTAATAACTAAAAGAAAACCAAGTATGGAATGAGAAGGATGTGTTTTAAGTATCTAAGAATTATTACTAAAAGTTAAATATCAATCTGAATATTCTGAGCATATTTTTCTCATTCCTCCCGGATACTGAGTACTCTAATAGGTAACAATCTAAGAGCATCCGGATTGGTAATCGATCAATTAACTAACCGTAACGACAGGTTACTAAGTGATTAATACAAGGCGATCGTATTAAGCACTTAGTAACAATGTAGCTTAAATTAAATAAAAATTGCGTATACATTAAGGTTACAGTTTGCTGGTATAAAGACCTCATCCCACTCTCTACTTTCTCCAATCAGTTCTCCAGACGCTGGTAGGGCTTTTATCCGCATGTTGTCTTATTTCTAATAGTTTGGAACTCTTCATTTCTTATTCGCACTGCCAAGGAGTGGAATGCTCAAGGTTTTCACTATGTTTTACGGTCGACCGCCCGCCTGACACCAACCCTCCTTGGGAATGCTTTTGTTGGTGGTTTACCCGCCACGGCGCGGTCAATCCGAGGTGCTAAAATTGTATGCAGTGGGTCTCAAGCTCCCTTAGTCGCCTTTTACGATACCCACGGGAAGAAATGGGATGGTGCTATTCTCTACGACCGACACCACACGGATCAATCATTGTGTTGAAACTGGTTGTCATGGTATGGGCATGTGATGCGGAGGATTCAGGAAAATGTGGTTCGAAAAGTTTTAAGTATGAATTAGGATAGCTATACGAGTAGGGGAAGACCAAAGTATAGATTAGTAAAGAGAGTAGCTACCGATATGACTAACAAAGATGGAAGAAAAATACATATTGCGCCGACCCGAAATAATGAATGAATACATGAAAGGAGTGAATGCTCTCCCTGCTTCTGTATTCCCGGAGTCGTATAATGTTTGTGTTTTCAAGGCACGAGTATATATATTTTTTTCTGGGTAAGCGTGAACCGTCGTCACCTAACATTAGGTGAGACTGAGTTAAAACGCAAACCCATTATTGTTAAAAAAAATATTATCTTCAATCTATTAAGTTGTGCCCCACTTCTTTATTGAACGTACAGTAAAAGTCATAAATATATGTTCCTCTATGCCCCTGATAATAAAGTTTATGTTTACATATATCTGGCGCGATGGCCGTATAGATATTAGTGCACATTAACTAACACAACACAACTATTAACTAACAACATACGTACACGTATACCGTTCGTACAGCCGTTCAACGTCAGTTCAAGTGACGACGCGCACCTTTAGTGTTTAAATAAACAGTAAAGGACCTAATGTAGGACCACTACCACCATCTAAGACATGGTGAAATGACTAGTACCTATAGGTGCATTTTATGCTAGTTTTCAGGGATAAGAAAACTTTTGAAGTTTTGAGATGGCTTAATAATAAGAACTATGAGACTCGATTTTGAACCCACCGACGTCTTCACTATATTGATTCTGTCATATGCCACAAAATAAATTTTGTTTGATTGCTACACGTGTAACTGTAATTGAAGCTAATGAATAAAAAATATTACAACTACACCTCATGCTATAATAATTGAAATACCTATTCCGTTCAAATTAAAATGCAACAATATTATTTCCAGTATTTGTAGGTACAAATAGAGTGGTAACTACTCCGCTGATGAGATTGAAGAGGTACAATGAAGAATATGTATTCGTGCAACCGTAAAACCATGTCACAATAAATTTACATACTATTCACCCGTTACATCTTTGATCTCACGAAAGCGGTTAGTAGTTGTAACACGTATAGACACGCACACTAGGGCGACGCTTAGCGACGACAGCTACGCACACAGAGACAACGTGCACGTGCATCTACACGCACAAGCATATCCCACCGGCTTTCGTAAGATAAAACAACTGTAGGTACACAGTACCTTATGTGGCCTATCATCCATCATGTCAACCGAAAGACGTCCACTGCTGGACATAGGCCTCCCCCAAGGCTTTCCACTCAAACCGGTCTTGTGCTTTTCGCATCCACCGCGGTCCTTCGATCCTGACGAGATCGTCACTCCAGAACCTTCTGACCCCATCGGCCATCAGTCCTGCGAGCAATGTGCCCCGCCCACTGCCACTTCAGCTTAGCTATTTTTCGGGCTATGTCGGTAACCTTAGTTCTGCGGATATCATCATTTCTGATGCTATCACGCAGAGAAACCCCGAGCATAGCCCTCTCCATAGCCTTCTGAGTGACTTGGAGCTTCCTTATAAGGCCCATTGTTAGCGCCTACATCTATCATGTGGCGTCATGTGGCCTATCATCAGATCATGACAATAGTGTTGAAACAGTTCCCGTATGGAATCCCTAATCCTCATTTTCTCCTAATGCATCGTTTCTCCGAATTTCCGTTTATCCTAAAGCCATTTCTGGTCTTTTAAAACTTTTTAGTGTTCTTAAGTACAACCCTTTTTTTTTTTTTCTTCCTCAGTTGAAATCCATTATGGATACCAAGCGACCCGGGGGGGCCGAGCGGTTATGCCAGACTCGCACCGACTAAAACCCCTGAGTTGTTCCTTCTCCCACCTTGGACGAGGTCGCGGGAGTGGTATTCCATCCGCTAACTCGTCTATCAGCGTTTGCCCTTACTGGCCCGTCTACAATAGGTTATTTTTTTTGTTTTTTACCCCTCCGGTTAAGGTGCTCCGGAACACTTGGGTGCCTTCCAGCTCGGGACTCTTGAGTGCAAGCGATGGATCCCCCGTCCCATCCCCCGCGGGTCCCCATTACGGCGGCAACCGATTGACATGCGCCAGCCGCCGCCTGCCTGGTCTTCTGCGGCGTATTGGGAGCGAGTTAAGATAGTTCTTATGTACAACCCTAACCTAACGACACCGAAGATATATATAATTGTAAAACTTAAAACGTTGCCTGACTAAAATTTGACAAACGATGCGTTTGGACAAACCTTGTTAGGGATGATGAGGGATATTCCGTTCAAACCTATAGGTACTTTCTTGGACCATCCGAGATTAGGCTGTGCCGAAGTTGTATGGGAGATCCTACCGAAAACGAGTAATGTTAGGGAACGATGCTTTAAACCTACACGATGTTTACATTCTTCTTCTTCTTCTTCATCGACGTGTATTCGCCCACCGTTGGGCATACGCCTCTCCAATTTTCCTCCATCTAAAACGTATTCGTTTCCCTTGTCCAGACTTGGCCTGCTGTCTCCTTAATGTCATCGGACCAACGGGCAGGCGGTCTGCCCACGCTTCTCCTGCCTAGCCGGGGTCTCCACTCCAGAACGCGCTTGCTCCATCGCTCGTCGTGTCGTCGGCACACATGCCCGGCCCAAGCCCACTTTAACTTGGAGACTCGGTGGCCCACGTCAACCACTTGCGTGCGTTGTCTGATGGGCTGGTTCCGGACTCGGGCGCAGATTGTTATGCCGAGCATAGCGCGCTCCATGTTACGATGTTTACACATATACTACTAAAATAATTCAACGGAATTTATAGGTACGGAAATTCAAAAAGTTTGCATGAGAAGCAGAGGAACAGCGACTGCACTTCAAGTCTAAATAAGATGCATGACGGTAACTTTAGCGATATTTTAAAACTTATAAAACGTAGACGTCACCTGGGGCCATAGCCGAGATGCAAACGCTACCAACGTTTTTCTTTTCTATCGCTCAAAATGTACGGGATGATATTCTCGTGCGTACCGACAAACCAAGTGGTCAACTGTCATCCCATACTGGCGCCTCTGACGATCTGATGACTGCTTATGTCAACTCCATACAGTTTGTTAGTATTCGAAAATCAATAAAAACTTGTGTAAGCCCCCAGTCTTCTCGTCTGATCACCCTGTGTGAGTGCGGCTTAGAGGAAGGTTCTCCAGACCATTTTTTCTTTAATTGCCCTGTGAATCCTGTTTCACTCTACGATTTACATCCCGACTTTATTCCCCGTCCCGTTAATATGAATTTTATCCTAACCTATGTTCCCTATCCCTTTGTCTATCGCCTCACCAAATTCATTACCGACTTTAACATTACATTGTAATCCAGTTGCTCACTGCTTTGTCCTCTTTATTCCCGCTTCAATGTGCATGCTCTTGTCATAACATTTATTTAATTCTTTTATTAAGTAGTTTTTGTAGTTATATACTACTCTCATGTTGTCTTTTTTTTGAGATTTTTAACTGAGTGCTTCATTTTTAATCTGAACGGGATACAAATTTCCTGTAGCCTCAAACTCTGACACTGAAGCCATTTCGAGAAAAAAATAACTTGAACTCAGTCTTCTGAAAGGTCGAGGTAAATGTTATATATTACGTATTTCGCGCATTTGACGAGTAAGAGAGTACATTAATTAATCAACGCACTGGTCCGGAAGATGATTTGTCAATTAATTAATATTACCATTATTGCAATTAAGTGCTGTACTGTAATTACTGAATATCAAATTATACTCCGATGCTTCGATGCCTCGATATACCCTCTAGAATAGGGGTGACACTTGAATGTTTAACAAAAGAAAGTCGATATAATACAGGGTGACTTCAAATTGGTAATACGAAACACTTGATTGTGGTTCCATTAGTGAAGATTAGACTGACTCGGTTCTTTAAACTGTTTTAGTATAGATAGTTTTCTAATAAAACTAAACTACATTTAATACCTATCTGTGTTACCTGTCATCCGATGTTTATTAATCTAACTTAAAACGTAGGTAACTAATTAAACAAAAAAAAAGGAATTAATTAAAACTTGAAAAAATATACGGATTTAGTTTAGGGAAAGTGTAAAACATTGATATCTTAAAACATTGATTTTGTATTACCAATTTGAAGGTATACAAAAAAATATAACAACATACAAATAGCTAAACTGAAGTGGCAGTGGGCGGGGCACATTGCTCGCAGGACTGATGGCCGATGGGGTCAGAAGGTTCTGGAGTGGATCATCATCATGTCAGCCGAAAGACGTCCACTGCTGGACATAGGCCTCCCCCAAGGCTTTCCACTCAGACCGGTCTTGTGCTTTTCGCATCCACCGCGGTCCCGCGATCCTGACGAGGTCGTCACTCCATCTTGTTGGAGGCCTACCTACCTAAATAAATATAACGTTAAGACTTTCATATTATTTAAAAAAGATTTAAATTATTAATGAGTAGTTGGAGTTTATTTTAAAGGTTGGTTGAATAGTTGCCCAAAACATGGCGTCTACTCTCTTATTTATTGATATTGAAAATTATGATTGATGTGATAAAAATAATGTAAGTATGAGTAAAGTCTACAGCCATTTAATATGTTTATGAAAACTGTTGTTAATTCTGATAATTATTTTATGGAGGAGTCATACACTTTTATTAGCTACCTCTATTGGTCTGTTTGTTTGCCTGTTCGGTTAAACGTTTGTAATTAATGATAATCTAACTTGCCGATAAGCTTGAGACTTGAAGCTTTCAACATATCTCAGAAGGAATATGCTAGAATTAAAAATGAAGTCTGATTATTAAAAGAAATATCTCCATCTTACTATTAGAACAACTAGGTATGTTAGTGTTATTTATTTTGTGTGCCAACAACTCGCTGGTGCTTCAAATCTGGTAGGCTCTTAGTAACAATTTGATTTTTTATATCATAATAGGCATTTTTTTTAAATCTTCATTACAAAACCAATAATGGCCAGTTACATGTTACAATAATGATAATGACAAACACGAACACGCGTTTTTGATTACATAATAAAGAACATAAAATTAATGAAACCGCCTAATGACTAAATCGATTGTTCGCAAAACATAAATACAGTTGTGACCGTACTGTGCTCATCATTTAGTCATTGTTTTTCACTGACACAACTTCCTAAGAAAATATCAAAGGTACGCTGGTTTTTATAATACTTTTAAAACAACCTCAAAAAAAATATTTTTTTTTACATGTTTAGTAGTAATTTCTTTACTTGGTTTTATTTACAAATATTACTGTCTATTTGTTACACTTTTACGGCTTAACAGATTTCAATGAAATTTGGTAAATAAGTCAGTTTCCGACGGAAGGACGAACATGTCACTTTTTATTCCGGGACATTGATTCACGAACAACTTCTACGAGGACTAAGTCACGGAAAATAGCTAGCATAATATACATGAAAGTAGTTCTGTTTGTTTGTTTGTTTGTTGGCCACCTTCTTCCTGTTCAACGCTTAAACTAACTGACTTGAAATTTCGTACAGAGATACTGCCAATCAGGAGTTATCCCCTCGGGAACATTCAGCAGTTCCCTTCATTCATTCATACATTCATTATTTCGTACGGACGAAGTTGCGGCCAGCAGCTAAAATAAATATCACAGTAAATTCCAGGTAAAAATATTACAAAAAAGAACTCCACCGTGTAACGTTCAGTTGGTAAGAAAAACGTGGGAACATAGACACCTTTTCGGGGGCAATTTATCAAAACGTCACGTCACCTCCGAGCAAACGTCCCGCGTCTAAGTTAAACGTTAAACGCCCCCGAAAATAGAGCCGTGCGTTTACATTATCTTTGGGCTGCTAGGGTGGCAACTCGGCAATCTTGTGGCAATTTCACCGGTATCGTAAAACTATTTGTGATTAGTAGTTGACATTTTGTGAACTGTTGGGTGACATGTAAGGTGACGTAACCAACTAACTAGGTACAGATGTAGTGCATAATTGTTTTCCTTCGTATTTTCACGGAAATGTACGAACGCGTCTTGCTATTTCAGTGGGTCACAGTACAAAAAGTACTGAGGTTGACTGAAGTAGCATGACACGTTCGTACGTTTCCGTGAAAATACGAAGGAAAGCAATTATGCACTACACCTGTACTACTACTCAGTTCGTTGTTTTTTATGTTTCCCGATTATTCAAAGATGGCTGGATCAATTTCGATATTATTATTGGTTAAAACATACGTTAGTGCATATTAAGAAAGTCGTGGGCGATCTTCATCATCTTCTCGGTTTTATCATTACAATAAAGGAACAATATGCGGTCCTGTAGAATATAATCCCTAAAAAAGTGTCCAATGATTAACATCTTTAGAACCATGTTATTTGCTTCAACGCTTTCTCTTCACAATTTCCCTTCTTCTATTACAGATGAAACTGTTCGCCATTTTCTTGTGCATCGCATTCGCCGCGCTGGCGGCCGGGGAGGCGCACTGGGACGAGAGCGGGCAGTACCGGCTGGTGGACACTGCGCCGGCGCCGATATACTATGCGTCGAAAGCGCGCGCCATCCAGTACGTCGCCCCGCTCCGGTACTACGCTCCCATGAAGATGCCGCTGACAGAGTACAAGCCGTTCGTGTACTCTTACAAGCAGATAAACGTTTGATCTGATTGGGTTTTTGATGATTAATAAACGATTGGCATTGCATGTTTGTATTTGTTTTTAACACCCGACCGAAATAAAGATATTATAAGTTTTATCTGTTATTATAAGAGCCCGCGACACTAAACTTAGTACGATAATACTACCAGATTATTATATAACATATTTAGTCTCGTCATTAACGGGGGAACACAAAATGATGATGCTGCAATTCAAAAAACCTGCCTAAGCATTTATTTATTTTGTTGAACTTCCATGTCTAGTGTAAGTCTCCCAAGATTCGTTTATTCTTCGGAACACGGGAGGGGTAGGAATACACGACAATGTAGTGCTGCAAGCCCCCCTGATCGGCCTAATCAGTGGCAGCAGCATGATAACCGACGCGAACTCGTACTTAAGTATCTTTTATGATCCATCTCAAAAAACCAAAGCTCATATGAAAGATCATCAATTTCTGCGTCAGAAAAACCACTGCTGCACAGTTAGACATCGAACTTAAAACTAAAAAAAATAAGTATTACCAGGTTTTTCGCATTGCAGCATTGCCATTCGTGTTCCCCCATTCATGACGAGACTAAATATATATCATCCGGTAGTCTTATCGTATTAGGTTTAGTGTCGTGCGCTCCCCTACTAGTCTGTGATAATTGTAACGGTTCTAATCTAGTTTAATCGCGGTGATTTCTAGCTAGAAAATTGGTTTATTTTATTTATTTATTTATTTTATTTATTTATTTAGGAGATAACACAGAAACATGCATAGAGTGTAACATAATTTGTAAATTGGTACTATAGATACAGATGGTTAGTATTTAAAAGATAAGCCCTGAAAATAAAGGGGGATTTTATCTATTTCATTTTAATAATTTTTCACGTCGGTAATATAGAGTGAATCTACCAGCGCTTCGGACAAGACCATCATTGCGGTGAAAAAGCGCCGCAAGAAACTCCAGCAGAAGGTCATTTTTTCCCATAATAAAATACAATAATACTTAAAAGTAACATTACAAGGTAATAAAGTAATAAATAATTATTTTAAAACTAATACCAACAAAATCATTACAAATATAAACTCAATATCATTAAATTAAAAATAGCTAATAGGAGAACAAAATTACGAGGTATCTACGTCAGGAACGATAACCGAAATAACTACTTACCAGTAGTACCATGACTTTTGTGACTTTCGAATACACTACAGTACAAAATAACAGCATGTGACAAGGCAACATTACATAAAATTAACAGTTAAAAGTTTGTGCGACTGGAAAAATGTCAGTAGATTTTTTTATATTCTGACAAAGAAAGCCAAAACATCCAGATGTGTGATGGCTTCTAACTCTTAAATGTTGGCTGTAGTTGAGTGGTCTGGAAACTGTGTTTATGATGAAATTATTCGCCATTTTCAGCGAATTAATCATGATTAATTCAACATGTAGATGAATAGAGGACAAGCGAAAGAGGTATGTTTGGACCTGGCGTTCCATAGTCACTGTCTACCCTACCCCATAGGCTATTTGACAACATTGAAAATATACTACAAATTGGTCACCCTATCTGATACTAGCGTAAAATAACGTATGTCTATTTTTTTGGAAATTACACGAAATAATAAGGATTTTTTTTTTGAAATTTAATCTGTGGCAAAAACTCTATGTTATGTTAGAAATACTTTATAATCTGTGATGTGACGTCACATGCAAGTAAACAAAACAAACCCCAAATTCACTTCATATGCTAAGCTGTCAAATGAACTTGTTTGTTTACTTGCGTGTGACGTCACACTAGTCCGCCATAGATAGAAACAGTGTTTTTCGCGTTGTTTTGAAAATTTAAACTTTAACTTACATTTTTATTGATAATACAGTAGAATCTCAAGGAAATATCAATGTAGTGTGCTTGTTATGTCATAAAGAATCATTTAAAAACGTTTTCTAAAATTAGTCAAATAGCCTATTGGGTGACAGGCATGAAGGTACGTATGAATGATATAGAAACATCGATTCTAAAATACCAGTTATTATCCAGCTGAAACCTAAAATCAAATAGGTACCTACACAAATAATTACCAGACATTAATAGAACATTAATTACAAAACAAACTAATTAATATTTGTTACAACAACATTTAACGAGCTCGATGTAAACAACGAGTATATCAGAACTAATTAATTTCATAAAATACACGAATAGTGAGGTACTTAACATATTTCATTCTTTTAATTAGATTAGATTTCGACAGGAATGACGTATCATGTTGACACATACAAAAAGTTGGGATGGATGTTTGTTACTCAATCACGCCAGACGGCTAGCCAACCCTAGCCAATATGCAAATGCTACGAACGTTTCATCCCATATTGTTCACAACTTCATAAAATACACGAATAGTGAGGTACTAAACATACTCCATACTTTTAATTAGCTTATTGAATGTATTACCGTTAGATTTCGACAGGAATGACGTATCATGTTGACACATACAAAAAGTTGGGATGGATGTTTGTTACTCAATCACGCCAGACGGCTAGCCAACCCTGGCCAATATGCAAATGCTACGAACGTTTCATCCCATATTGTTCACAACTTCATAAAATACATGAATAGTGAGGTACTTAACATACTGCATACTTTTAATTAGCTTATTGAGTGTATTACCGTTAGATTTCGACAGGAATGACGTAACATGTTGACACATACAAAAAGTTGGGATGGATGTTTGTTACTCAATCACGCCAGACGGCTAGCCAACCCTGGCCAATATGCAAATGCTACGAACGTTTCATCCCATATTGTTCACAACTTCATAAAATACACGAATAGTGAGGTACTAAACATACTCCATACTTTTAATTAGCTTATTGAATGTATTACCGTTAGATTTCGACAGGAATGACGTATCATGTTGACACATACAAAAAGTTGGGATGGATGTTTGTTACTCAATCACGCCAGACGGCTAGCCAACCCTGGCCAATATGCAAATGCTACGAACGTTTCATCCCATATTGTTCACAACTTCATAAAATACACGAATAGTAAGGTACTTAACATACTTCATACTTTTAATTAGCTTATTGAGTGTATTACCGTTAGATTTCGACAGGAATGACGTAACATGTTGACACATACAAAAAGTTGGGATGGATGTTTGTTACTCAATCACGCCAGACGGCTAGCCAACCCTGGCTAATATGCAAATGCTACGAACGTTTCATCCCATATTGTTCACAACTTCATAAAATACATGAATAGTGAGGTACTTAACATACTCCATACTTTTAATTAGCTTATTGAATGTATTACCGTTAGATTTCGATAGGAATGACATATCATGTTGACACATACAAAAAGTTGGGATGGATGTTTGTTACTCAATCACGCCAGACGGCTAGCCAACCCTGGCCAATATGCAAATGCTACGAACGTTTCATCCCATACTGTTCACAACTTCATAAAATACACGAATAGTGAGGTACTTAACATACTTCATACTTTTAATTAGCTTATTGAATGTATTACCGTTAGATTTCGACAGGAATGACGTATCATGTTGACACATACAAAAAGTTGGGATGGATGTTTGTTAGTCAATCACGCCAGACGGCTAGCCAACCCTAGCCAATATTAAAATGCTACGAACGTTTTTCTTTTCTATCGCTCAAAATGTACTGGATGATATTCTCGTAATATAATAGCTCTTATAACCTTATTTACTGTAAAGGCGGCCAAAGAACAATACAATAGCGATAGGTGCTAAAACAAGGAATAAAAGCCGAAAGCGTTTCACATGGTCTACTCTCGGGTAGTCAATATCAAATAGCAAGCTCATTGCAAAAATCAAAAGGAGCTACATTGAAATGTACTTTTTATTCCAATTTTGTTCTTCACCGATATCTCTACAGACTCTGTAACGAGCGGCAGGAGAGCGAGAAACTTTGCGATGTTCCATTTTGAATGTTGGATCGTTGGAATCTTATTTCTGCTCGCTTCTGGTGTAATCATTATACTTATATTCAATTTTGTTCCGCGTAGAATTCGTTTATCGTTAACCCCACGGGAACTTTTACTTTTCCAGGATAATAAGTAAGCTATGTTTTAATTCAGGGTATAAACTATCTCCATTTTAATATATATACCTAGTCGGTTCATAAGTTCTGTCACTGAGATTTATTACAATTTAAAAAATAAATAGAAGAGTTTTATAAACCTGTAGTACATTAATCAAAACCTTATTTTATATAGAATAAAAAGAAGTGTAATTAATATTCTTTACTATTGCAATCATTTGATGAACGAGCTTTAAGCATTCCATTCGGGGCCAGAAATCATGGGTCAAAACACGCACGACCACGATACTGATAAGGCTATAACTTTCGTAAAAGTTCTCGCATTGAGTCGAATTTTGCGTGACATATTTATCAGACTTTTACCTTTAAATTCTGATGCAAATGTATTCCCAAGCAAATAAGATCCGCTTGTACACCGGTCAATCTTCACGACTCATTAAATCGACCCTACGATTTCACATCAATTTGCAGCAATTCGAAAACAACCAAACATCGAGCTTCATAAGCTGGTTTTTGAGGGTCGTTAAGAAAATAATGCTGATTTCTTAACATAGCCACAGATGAGAGGCTTCACAATATTAAACAAAAAAGATTGTTAGTTAACAAAAACTAACCTTTAAAGCGTTTTCAATAAGTGTTATTTCCAGAAAACTGGTGCGTATTTCAATCGGTTTCGGCCGTGAATGTTAGAAGATCGTATCGGAAATTGCGGAAATTATGTGGAATGATTATTAATTCTTAAAAATGTATTTTTATTAAGCTTTTAACTTTTATATACTTTGAAATTAAAAAATAAACAAATGTTAGTTTTATTGGACTAAACCTTTGTGACAGAACTTAAGGACCGACTAAGTACATACAAGGCAAACGTGACTCACTGACTACTTACTGTACCTAGAAACTTGAAATTTGGTACAGGGGTTCCTTTCATGATGTAAGTGAGCACTAAGAAAGGATTTTTGAAAATCACCCCCTAAGGGGTTAAAATAGGGGGAGTAGCGGGAAACTAATTTAACGCGTACGAAGTCGCGGGCGTCCTCTAGTCTATATATATAAAAGGCAAACCTGACTCACTGGCTTAGATATCAACGCACAGCCGAAACTACTGTACCAGTAACTTGAAATTTGGTACAGGGGTTCCTTTCATGATGTAAGTGAGCACTAAGAAAGGATTTTTGAAAATCACCCCCTAAGGGGTTAAAATAGGGGGAGTAGCGGGAAACTAATTCTACGCGGACGAAGTCGCGGGCGTCCTCTAGTCTATATATATAAAAGGCAAACCTGACTCACTGGCTTAGATATCAACGCACAGCCGAAACTACTGTACCAGTAACTTGAAATTTGGTACAGGGGTTCCTTTCATGATGTAAGTGAGCACTAAGAAAGGATTTTTGAAAATCACCCCCTAAGGGGTTAAAATAGGGGGAGTGGCGGGAAATTAATTAAACGCGTACGAAGTCGCGGGCGCCCTCTAGTTTATAATAATTAGATAGTAGGATTATTTTTATCGCGTCTATTATGGTATATTTTACATTTACACATAACATTGTTTATTTATTTGCTTAAAATAGATAGGGTACTTTATTGTTTAAAAAGAATACTACTTATTTATTTTTGATAATGAACTTCAAGATTACTTAATTTCCCCAATTTGACGAAAACCATTTTTAAGGGAGAAGGAAAGAAGATATATTTATTCATAACAAAAGCACAAATTAGGTAAAAAATACACATTGTTAGACGGCTCTCAACTTGTCGAACCTCTTTTTCTTCTAGGTTTATTTCCATTGTTGGTAATTAATCATGTTATAACATGACCCCAAGAACTAATAATGAAATGAATTTTGAAATTTCATAATATCTTTTCAATACTTTGATTTACTCTAACTCCCTTTGTTTATTGATATACTCGTACCATAAAATTTAAATGTTTAGCAGTTTCACTTGATACGTAAATTAGCCGTGTTATACGTATCCCGTGGTGACAAGACTAATGACACGTGGAAAGTACGTAATCCAGAAAAGTTAAGGATGGTATCAACCTGCTACGCATTTAAATTCCTCGATGATACAATATCTGGCTAAAATTTGCTTCAGCAATGCTGAATCAGCATTGACCATCTTTTATCATGAAATTTGAATTTGAGTGACAAAGCATAATTAAACTAAAATAGGTTTTTTATTTGTCATGAACAAGGGTGACTTTTGCTAAAATATAAAAAACATAACAACAGCTTTATATCACTAAAGACTAATGTTTTAAAGTGTTCCAAACGTATCCATCTTTTGGCACGACGCCATCTCGTATCTTTTATACAAAGTTATTTGTTAAAAGCTACTGTACAAAAGCAATCCATTAGAAAAAGTATCAAAACCACAGCGCTGTGAAAACAGAAAATATAATTTTAACAATAAACTCCCGTAACGTAGGAATTCGGAGTGCATTCCATTAGCCCCAGCTCCCCTAAGCAAACATTTCGCGGAACCCTCAATCTTTGCCAATTTGCCCCACGCTCCCGTAGTGACAAAAGTCGCACGAATGGCTAGAAATAGACAACAGAGGTTTAATAATCGCAGCGGGTTCACTACTGACAGCGGTGACAGGTTATAAAAAAGCGAGCTATAGAATACCCTACTGTTTCTAATTATTATTAAAATGTTATAAATCCTAAATGAGCGATCAAAATTAAAAATAATGAAAGAAACCTAAAGATGATTTTAAAATACTCATTCTATAACACGCCTCTTGTCATAGTACGCCAGCTTTTTTTTTTTAAAAGCTTCTGGTTGCCTCCATATTTAAATTTATAACTGTCACTCTCAAGATTAAGACAAATTGAATAACATTAAAAAGATTAATATCGGTCCACGCGTTAAGTTTCTAGAGCGACACAAAGGAAAATAACATACATACGAGAATAACAGGTGACTTGATCGGGGTCATGATCCTAACTTATTTTTTTTATTTAATTCAGTAAATGATTGAGATTCCGTTGATAACCTAATGTTTCACTAATTAATACCAAAATTATGGTCACCTAACATTTTCATGCTAAAACCTATTTGAAAATCAACCGATCAGAAGTAAGAAATTGAGTATGTAAGGTGACCATCATTGTGAATAAAAATAATTTAATGTTTATATTTAAATAAAAAACAAAGTTCCTATTTGTCTTTACGCTTTTAAATGTATTACGTTATGCTCCTAATGGTTTAGTGAGTTTTAGTTTGTTTTGTTGCTACACGACCCTGCACTCGCCCTGTAAAGGCTGATATCGGTAAAAAACTCAAGTAAAGCTCCTCTTGCATGTAGTAGTAACATATCTATTTAGACCGTTCGCCATTCTATATTTGAAATTTGACGTAAATCCCATTTTGTTCACTACTACATGCAAGAGGAGGTTTACTTAAGTTGTGTTTTTACCTATAATAACAATAAATGCGCTTAACAGACAATCTGGAGTAACGCCACGCTGTTCCACAGTAATCTGCGACATGGGCCGAGCTGTCTGTGGATTATCAAGGAAATTGGGGAGCGACGGCTGAATTGTTATCAACACGAAATAATGACAGCTTTTTTGGAAGTGACTCGACTTTTGTAGATTGAGACAGTTGTTACAAAGGGAACACGTACCATTCTGAATCAGTGGGATTGTAGGCACTTACTTCGTTATATTTCCAAGTTTAGTAAGTGTTTTTGGGTTATGTTTCTTTGTGTAACTTGTATATAAGTGGAAACTGTGACCCATAGACATTCGCATTCACAAGACTGCAAGCCTAAGACTACAAATGCGTTGCCAACCCTGAGGATTAAGATGGAATGCCTCTATTCTAGTCATTACACCAGCTGTCTTATCCCCAAACCGGAACACAAAAATGCGAACATTGCTGTGTGGCGGTAGGTTAATGGATAAGATGGTGGTAGCGATCCGGACGGACCCTACACAAGGTCATACCACCCGCAAAACAACACAGTAAATACAATACACAAAAGTAAAATACAATAAAGTAGTCAGGGAATTCTATACAATCACGGAAAAGAAAAAACATTGGAAGAGGCATGAGCTTCGCTTAGTATCAGACCTGTGGTCACCAATACTCAAAATATCATAAAAAAACACGCCACCAAGCCACCATGGAATTTTTGCTGGTGGCTATCGTTTTTACCTTTTTACATTCCAAAATACACTCGCGGACTCATAAAACGGGTCAGAGTGCGTTTTTCATACTAAAGAGGTTATTTCGAAGCCTTGGTTCCTCGCCAGAGAATGCTTTTAGTGAAATGTGATGATGAATACCTCGAGCATCGATACAGGACTTCCAGAGTGCCTAGGATACCCAACTGAATGAATCTGCGGTTAACGCCGGAATAGTGCATGTTCAGAAAAACATCTAAAATGACAATAAAATGTAAGGAAATCCAAGTGCTGACCCAAACTCTCCCGCTGTGATGTTAACTGATTGTGCGATCAGTTAGGTATCTTAAGAACTTTTGACCTCCTCTATTGAACCTCGCAGTATCTACCATTAAAACTCACTCAAAACAAGCCCTGGCGATTAACCAAGGCTTCGAAATAGCCTCCTTTGTATGAAAAATTAAAAACGCACTCTGACCCGTATTATTTGTCCGCGAGTGTAACACAATAAGGCATACTTCTGGATTTATTTCCTATATTAGAAATATTATTCGCACAACTTTCACGCACAAGCGATCGCGGCAAAGTAAGGTAGGTTGCGCGGAACTCCGCTTAACTATGCCACACGTTACACGCCCATTTAACACTTCTACTGTTTTTTTCTGTTCTGTGTATACAATAATGTATACCACATTAAAATTTAAAATAGTTTTACTATTAATCAGATAGCCTTCTTCTTTTTTATTACGGCAGCGTAGGTTAACCTCATAGTCGCAATCTAAAGTGCTGTCATGCTGTATTGTTTAATTAGTATTATTCCAAGGAGTTTTAAAGGGTATAATACAGTTTCCTCAGTACTGATGTTGCGGGGGTATTGGGGTTTACAAGGTATGCTTAAACCAATTTTCAGGCTAGCTCAGAACCCTCCAGATTGAGCAAGTTTTCTTTTAAAAAATTGCGTCCAAGTCAGTCCATCTGGTTCAGACATACTATGTCACAGGCAAACACAAAGATACACACGTTAAACTAATAACACCCCTCTTTTTTATCAGGGGTTAAAATATAGAGAGAGAAGATATTTAAAAGCGTTTGAACAATTATTATGACACCCCATTAGTGTAGCATGATAGCATCCTGTGTAGTGGTGGCAGGACCTTGTGCGTGATCCGTTCGGATAGCTACCACCATCTTTAATCTATCGCCACGCATTGTTGTGTTCCGGTGCGGGGATAAGACAACCGGTTAAAGTACTAGCATAGAGGCATTCCATCTTATTCCTGAGGATTGCCAACGCATTTGCAGTCATTCATAGGATTGCAGTCTTGAAAATGCAAATTTCTATGAGTCACATATCCCACTTACTTAACATCAAGTGACCTGTGTGCTCGTTTGGCTTCTCATGACAAACAAAACTGTGTACATACACCGTTAAACTCATTACACCCTCTTTTGACTTTATGCAGTTGGGTAAAAATAGTAGATTGTACAACAAGTGCATAAAACGAGCCATTTTATCCAAGATGTGCCACACGAGCCGGAACGGCGAGTGTGGATAGTCACGTCGAGGGTAAAATGGGTTTTATGCTCGAATTTTACACTCTGCTTTTCACTTCGATTGAAGGCTGTAAGGCCTGATTGCCTTAGTCTTAAAAGAAGAAATTATTTTATGGACTAGTGCATTAAATGCGGTTTTATGCAGCCTATACCCAGCATAAAGAAGGACTTTACGAGCATGAGAAGTGAAAAGGTTTTTTTTTGGTTGAACCGGTCTACGTTATCGCGTAGTGCTTCAACACTTGGACCTATATCACATTTGTCATTCCAAAAATCTGTCGGAGCTCAAGCTCGTCGCTTGTTTCGTTTGTGGAAAACTACAGGCTTAAGTATCTACAAAAAGCTACAGTTTTACCTTAAGTAGTTTACCGTTTACCCCCACGTGGGAGGAGGGGGCTAGCGTTATTTACATAGCAAAGTTACTTCATTCATCATTTTTGCGCTGAATTTTGTACGTGATTATTTATAGCGGTGCAATTTGAAAGAGGTTAGCGGTAGAGATTGTGGTATGATTTTGAAATTTGAAATACGACTACGACAAGCCAAAAAAACTTAAGATTTTATTGGTCTGGTTATGGAAATAAAAAATAAAAAGGGGACAACAAATGTTATAAAGTCATGACGCATACCCGCTAAATTGCATTAGAAGAGGAAATAAAAGTGAAATCATAATCTTTTTTTTTTTTTTTATGGCATAGGGAAGGCAAACGAGCACTGCCATGCCACGAGGCCACCTGATGATAAGTGGAAACTGTGACCCATAGACATTCGCATTCACAAGACTGCAAGCCTAAGACTGCAAATGCGTTGCCAACCCTGAGGCCTAAGATGGAGTGCCTCTATGCTAGTCATTACACCGGCTGTCTTATCCCCAAACCGGAACACAATGCAAAAACTGCTGTTTGGCGGTAGATTAATGGATAAGATGGTGGTAGCGATCCGGACGGACCCTGCACAAGGTCCTACCACCCGCAAACACGCACATGCATGCTGCATGCACTTTTTATACTTTGTACAGTTTATTTATTTATACATAGGTAACAATTAAAACTGTAAGCTTAACAAATCCGCATGTTGATTATAAGTATGGCTAGAATATTGATCGCTACGATTTCAAGTATTCCAACCCTAAGTTATCAAGACAAGTGTACCCGTAGTGCAGGCCTAGAGCTGTGAGATTGTGCCTTGATATTTACTTATGTTTTATTAACTTGCAACGTAGGTATGTAGTTTAAGTTTGTATTTTCTAGTCAACTCTTGCAAGGAAAATTTGACCCACTTGCCGAGGACCTATTGAGCTGAAATTTGGTGTACCTACGTAACTTCGATGACAAATAATAATATGGCACCACGGCACCATTGAGCTATGATTATGCAGTCGGAAGTGGCGACAGGATCTCCGCTATACTCTACGTAGACCCACTGTGTTGGAACTAGGGAATGCAAACCGGTAAACCGGTTTACCGGTTTACCAGTAAACCGGCTCTTTTTAGAGCCGGTAAAATACCGGTAATTTAAAGCTATTACCGATAATTTACCGAACCGTGAAAAACTAAAAATAAACGCGAAATAATATGATTTTAACTGCAATATACTTTCAGACACTCCTGAAAAATGTATTTGATTGAAATTGACTTTTAAATTATGAATAAAACTGATAATTATTTGTAAACTTATGTTACTATTATGAAGCAAGCAAGTAACGCTACGTATTCCAGAGCCAGCCGAAGATGTATCTTATTACTATTTGTTTACTGTTTCTTTATTTTACCATCCCTTCCCTTTCAACCTAAGGGTAAACATGTAAGCCTATTGTTTTAGTTTGCTACCTGCTAAATGACTATTAATCATTAAAATTATTTGTTTAATTTTAAGACTGATTGATATTTTTTCTTAGATCAAAGTTTCCAATTTCTACTTCAAGTTGTCATCATTATTTTTAAATGACTTTTTAAACTTAAATAAACGATTTTCAATCGTTTTAATGGCTTTTATTTAAAAACCAGAAAACCGGTAATTTACCGGTTTACCGGTTTTGCCAGACCGAGGGCGGTAATTTACCGGTTATCAAATTTGGCCGGTAATTGCATTCCCTAGTTGGAACTCATTCGATTGGTCTTGATAAACAGATAACGATTTTGCAAGAAAAACTCCAGTCGGCAACATAAAAATATTTTTTGACAGAAAGTTACTGTCAATATAACTATAGCTTTTTATTCACTTATTTACGGTCAAACCCTATATTCAAACCGCCGATAGATAAGATTTGACATTTGCCCGTACAAAATCTGTCAAATTGAATACAGGGTTCGGCCGTATAACGCTTCTTTTTGTTTATTTTTGCTTAGATTTAAAATCCTAACCTAGCCAACTCGTCGTACTCGTCCACCTCGTGTAAACTGCCTCGTGATTGTGTTTAATATTTTTTGAATGACGGTACGTTCTGGATAAATTCAATCCAGTCTGGCAAGAATTGGCTAGATCTTGATATGTATGGAGAATTGAGTAGAAGGTTTTTGTCCAGCAGTGAGACGCTACATAGATGAAATAAAACATTTTTTTAGTAAAAAAATACATGAGAATTTAAAATTAGCACCAACTGCTTAACCCAATAAATTGGTAAGTCCACCATTTTGTTTTCCGGTGTGTAATATTTTTTTACATACATACATACATACCGTCACGCCTTCATCCCAGGGTAGGCAGAGCTACAGAATTACCAACAACTCTAAGTGTAGGTATATTAGTGACAGGTTGCAAGCCCATCGCCTAACAATTAAATACTACAAGCCTTTAATCTCTTAGTCGTCTCTCACGACTTCCACAGGAAGATATGGAGTGGCACTATAACTAAGCCGGTAACCACACAATAATAATATATGGTATTAATTTTTTAATAAATAATAATCCCGGTTGTCTCCACTGACTGGCGCCCGCGCCGCTGGGATCGCGCGCTATTCGCGGCTTCGTTATAAAGCTAATTAATTATTGTGCAGCCTTGAATAAGTAAGGATTTGTATAATAACTGAAGCGGTGGCTTCCGTGGGGAAAACACCCATTTGTTTAGAATCATTATGCTTGTAGTTATAATGTAGAACGATAATGAAAATGGTTCTAAAAAAGGGTCTCATAATAATAGTAGATTGTTCAACAAGGGACTAAAACAAGCCATAATGACACGAGATGTTTAGCCACGCGAGCGAGCTTGCGAGCGAGGGCGGCCGTAGTTCGAGTGTCATTATGGTTGTTTAGTCTCGCGTTAAACACTCTACTTTTCACTTTGAATGCGAGGAAAAAAACGACGTTCTAAACAAAATTACAACATTTATAAAAAAGATTTTTTTCAAAAATAATAAAAGAGTTCGGCCTTAATATGATTAAATAGATTCATATTCGTAATAACTAATCGTGTTTCACGAAATTAAATCCTTTTTTTTTATATATTTGCACAGTTGTCATTTTGAGGTTATTTCGACACTCAAAAATATGGTCCATACACAATCACTGAAAATGGCGATAATCCTCCATTCACAAACCCCGTGATTGGTTGTTTAGGGGTTTCCAAAGTAAATTAAAAAAAAAACTTTAATCCCTAGAGATTAATAAGGAGCTTTAGTCCCGATTCGCAGAGATTTAAGTAGCATTTTAAGAGCATGAGAAGTGAAAACGATTAAAAGGGCTAATAAACAGTGCGGTTGATTAATTAATAAGTCATTATTTCACATGGGGACATAAAAGCTATCCATCTTTCTCTCTCTTGAATACTTACTAATACTTGCCATCTTTCATTGACACCACAGCTCAAAAGCCTCCCAAGGCAACACGCTAAGATGGTTAATTAAGTATCATTAAGAGAATCAATAATGCAAGTCTAATTGTTAGTTAGATAATCTAAAAAAGATCGGAAGAAGATTAATTAATTTAATGACATATGACAACTATAAATACAGTTGCTTATTTACAACAGACATCAATCAACTATTGGATTTCTCACAAGAGTCACAAGTGTCTGCTTGCCAAAAAAAGAAACCAAGGTAAGAACAATATTTTTTTATAAATTATCTTTAATCGTAACATATAATAAATAAACTAAAATAATTATGAATTTGTTTTGTACCGAATATAAATAACCATCCGACCGTCTGTCCTACCTTATTTGGTTGCTTAGTTTTAAGGGATACTATTATTCTGTTAGCCTTATTTTGGTACTAAAATATGTGCCATTTTTAAATTGAACGTCATAATTTGTTGTTTTTTTATATTTTGCCCCTTCATTATTTTTATTCTATGTTTATCAATAACAGATATAAAATGTAAATTTTATTCAATTCCGAACCTTAAATTAATTTCATAGAGCGTCCCAATCCGTTCAGACATCTGTGACTCACTTTTATACCACAGACGCAAAACCAAATCAACTCATGTCATTTTAATCAAAAACATCTTGTACTTATCCCTTACCTAACAAAATCCTCCAAAGTTCCTCATGCAATCTCACACTAAATAGGCAATTGGTAAATCAAAATGGCGGCTTAACCGCTCATTTTGGCGGGAATTTGCCGCGGGACAATCCGATGATAAATTACCAGCGTCGCAAGATGGCGGTGTTCCCACGTTTTTCTTTCACCCGTGTAATAGTTATGGAAAAGTTTTCGTGTTACGCAAAACGATTACGTGAATTAATGCGTAAAGTTAGTTTTAATTTATTCTTTTCAATGTTATGAGATTGTTTTCGGGGTTTAAGTTGGTAATTATTAAATATTAAATTGGTTTTACGTGTTTTGTCGACTTTTATGTTTGACAAAAACAATTGCAAACAATCTATTTAGACAAACTAAAATCAAAGAGCCCATATTATTTTATTAGTAGCTAACGTATTAAAACGTTCATAGGATTACTTAAGTTGTTAGAAAACTACTAACAAGCCCTTGGGAGTACAATGTGTAGTTTACAATTTCTCTTGAAGTTTTCTTGCTAACGTTATAACAATTAGATATGAGTTACATCTTTCTCCTTACTAAGGAACTTTTCTCGAGCAAATATTAAGTCAGAGAGTCTTTACTAGAGTTACTTCGTCAACGAAATCTGCACCCAAGGTCAAACAAAACTATAAAATAAATATTAATTTAAAAACTTTTTCAAACACAGTTTTTGTTAATATAGGAAGTAGATGTCATTTTTACAGTAGTTTATTATTATTTAAGACAAAAAATATAACTACTGTTTTGGCAATTTTTAAAGTTTGATATTTACTTCGAATTAGGGCTAGTTGCCTGTCTATACACCGTCTGTTTATACGGCAAACCACGTGGCATTCAAAACGGTTTCGCACCTTTGACGTATCAGTGTTCTGCTTTCGAGGTATATTTTATTTTTATAACTTCTAATTGCCCACGTCTATAATACACGCCGATAATAAGTGGCCATCACGTGACCACTATAACGGAAAAAATTCAACGGCTATACCGATTTTCATAAATCGTAGTTGTTAAGTTTGTAAATAATAACAATAATACAAACAAAGTAGCTTCCCTATTTTATTAACGAGTTAAAACTTTACTTGAAATATTATCTCGTCTGAATTTACGAGTCTTTGTATTGTGAAGTTGTTAACTCGCCGTTAAACTTTCAGCCTTATTCATGAACACCCTGTGTTAGCGATATTTTTCAACACTTGCAACTTAGGTCTGGAATAAAGTTGAACGAGGTACTAAGTTACAAAAGCCTAGGACCCGGCCCGACTTCGCTCGGGTTCGACTGCATAATACACAGCTTATTATGTAGAATATCCTTAGGTACCTTTCAAATATTTAGTTGCGGTGGTTCTGGAAATTTATTAAAAGCTTTCTTATTATAATATTAACTAACGCATAGAAATTTAAATAGATACGAATTAAACAGATGATTTTAGGTACGTTTTCTTTTGCTAATTGCGTACTGTATTGGTGAGAGCTGTGTTGGTGCCGGCCGAGAATAGCACCACCCCATCTCTTCCCGTGGGTGTCGTAAGAGGCGACTAAGGGATAAACCGGAGGATGGGCAGCAGCGTCCTCCGCGGACTACATGGTATAACTGCGGTCGCCAACCCGCCTGCCAAGCGTGGCGACTACGGCATTTTTCCCCCCAACGTATTGGGGGAGGCCTATGTCCAGCAGTGGACGTCTTTCGGCTGACATGATGATGATGATGATGATACTGTATTAGTCTTGATTTTTGTGAAAATCAAATCGAATCAGGCGAGAGCCCATCTCGCATTTGACTATTTCTAGATAGTAAAGCTTCAATTGCCTGCCATTTGAAACGATCAATAATTATTGTCATTCGCGAAATACTGTTTCAAGGGACAGGATTCGTTTTTTTTCTTAATTATTGTACCTACGTACTGTTTTTGTTTTTCTTGGGCAATAAAGTGTTTAGATAAAGAAGTACCAGGGGACAATGTCACACAAATCGATCTAGGTCCCAAACTTTTTTTTTTTTTGTCATTGAGATGGCAAACCAGCACACAGGCCACCTGATGGTAAGTGGAAACTGTGACCCATAGACATTCGCATTCACAAGACTGCAAACCTAGGACTGCAAATGCGTTGCCAACCCTGAGGACTAAGGTGGAATGCCTCTATGCTAGTCATTACACTGGCTGTCTTATCCCCAAACCGGAACACAGCAATGCGAACACTGCTGTTTGGCGGTAGGTTAATGGATAAGATGGTGGTAGCGAACTAAAACTAAGCCTAGGCTTGTAGTTATTTTTGGTAATAGACAAGGATAACTAACTCATCACACAAATATCTGCCCTTACCGGGATGTGAACTCGGCACCGTTAGCTTCGTAGGCAGAGTCACTACTAACTAAGCCTGTGTTTACATAGTCTGTGTGTGTTTACATACATACGTATCTTCCATATGCCTTCATTATTACAGATGAAACTGCTCGCCATTTTCTTGATCGTCGCGTTCACTGCGCTGGCGTCGGCGGAGGTGCACTGGGACGAGAGCGGGCAGTACCGTCTGGTGGAGTCCACTCCGCATATCTACCAGTTTGAGTTAGCGCCGGCACAAAACGCGCACGCGTACGCACCTATTATGTACTCATACAAGCTCATTAAATCTATGAAGAATGATGAATAAATATTTTTTCAATTGAATTTGGTTTTTATTTTAAAGGGTTACGCGTACAATAAATCTGGGCATCTTATGTTCATATTAGACAGATAAAACCCTAGATATAATGGTGATCTCTCAAAGGATATCTCTTAAACGGCTCAACCGATTCTCATGAAACACAGCTGATTTCAAATAAAAAAAACCGCATCTAAATCGGTTCACAACAAGGTGCCATAGACAGACACACAGAATGACACCCTTATTTTTGCGTTGTGGGTTAATAAAATGGAATTAAGTTTCAATCTTGATTTTAATTTGAATACACATTTTTACTTTGACAAAAAAAAAAACTTTTTTTAAAGGTGTTTTTTAAGCATAAAGAGAAAACGAGCTATACCTAATCACTCGATTAAATAAATGACCATGTCAAAAACATTTTTTTTAACAAGTTGAGCTGTAAGCCCGTAGGCCGTAACCACAAAATAAGGAACATTACAAGTAGGTACATATCGTATAGAGAAACAAAATAATTACCGTGCAAAGTTGCAAACTTTGTCTAACAACAATGTGTCCAAGTCCGACTGAAAACTGAACTTAGTCGCGTCTATCTTCAATTTTTATTTTTTTATAGTTTAATGATAATGTTTTACTAGACTAGGTATATTTTTGTTAAGTATTATGTTTGGTTTACAAGCAAACAGAAAATTGACAATTTGAAGGCAGATATTTTGAAAATGATGCATTATTTTTGGTGTCCCCTTGTTTTACAGACAGAAAAATTACAGAATTTTGTTTCACAGAAAATGTTTCATATACTATTTGGTCCTTGTATTTTTGCTTCGAATATTATTATTTTTTAAACTATTTACTTGAAAGAAACACATTCCACAGAAAATCAATTCAATGAATTTTATAATTTTATTTTTTCATTACACAAACTTATCAAATAAAATATTTGTTTTTTAGCGAATATAGACCTCTCCGGGCAGAACCGACTTGAATAGGTTAGGTTAGAAGGCTATGGCGGGAGCGAAGCGAAGCAAGCTCCCGCCTTAGTCTTCGAGGTTATTTTTTTATATTTTAAATAAATAATATTAGAACAAAGAATATTTAATTTGCTATTCTATGATATGAAAAAAGAAACATTGATTTTTATTTGAAATAAAAAACGATGATTTAAATGTCTTCAAAGTAATTATTCTACATATTGATTATTCTATGAAATGATAATACGAGAAAAAAATTATATGAAATGAAATTCTAAACAAATTCAGTCTGTAAAATAACGTACAACCATTATTTTTAAATACGATTTCAAACCTATATAACGAATTGAATATATTTTTATAGTCTGTGCCAAGCCTTGGAGGAGGCCTATGTCCACCAGTGGACGTCTTTCGGCTGACATGATGATGAGTCTGTGCCAATCGAAGTTGGCAAAGATGTAAACACAACCAAATTAACTAATTTATAAAGATCAAGTGATCTCTTAGCAATGATTTATACACTTGATCTTTACTTTCACATTAAGTTTAAGATTAAATAACTATTTATAAAACTTTATCTTAAATAAATACACGCTCGATGCATATTTCGTCCCCTCACTTCTAAAACCGCTTAAAGTCCCTTTTAGGCAAAATCAAGTTAAGAATACCGTTAGAAAGTACTTTCCAAGATCTACATTTTGGTAAAACCCGTTTTTTAATACGATGCTCCGTTCTCGAGTTAGCCTTTAGCTTAAAATAGTTTAACGGCGATTTTTTAAATTATTAACAAACAAAAGCTACTAAATGGCTGTTAAAAACGATATTTTTAAATTTTTAAACAGCCAGAAACTACTAAATGTCTGATAATAATCAATATTTTAAATTGCTAACAAGAAAAACCTTTTTTCCTCTTATAAGCGGTTTTAGCAGGTTTCATGATTTAATAAAAATACAATTTGACTACTGCAAAAACATACTAAACAATGTGTAGTAGTTTTTTGATGCTAACCATAAAGATATAAACCTTCATATTGCCATCTACAAAAACATTCAAACCAATTGATAAAATGTTTTGCCTCTTCAAAATTTCTCATCAGGTAAGAATATTAATCAGCAAAAAACACTAAAATATATTATAATTGGTTTTGCTTGCTTCGATTTTGCTTTCGGCGGTAGAATCTGATTCAGCCAAAACCGTTTAACGTGCGCGTAAGCGCTTCACGCTCTGCTCTCTCTCTAGTGAGGCCCTCCCCGCTTAGTCGCATCTCACCTTTTTACACGACTGCCCCAAAAAAAGAGTGTAATGTTTTCAGGGTTCATGTTTGTATGTATGTGAGTTTCTTTATTCCACTGTAACTTCTAAACCCCTTGACCGAATTAGATGTTTGAGGTATCGTTAGAATCCTTACGTCATCCCGAGTAACATAGGCATATGTGACGTTAGAATGAAAACAAAATGGCCGACTATATACTCCACATTGCGGAGCAGAAAGAAAAAAATAATTACAAACCTATCAAGTGGGGTCTCAAAATAAAGAGATTTAAAAGACGATTACAAATATATATAAAACTTATGTGTTTAAAGCTTATTTTGGTAGAAAAAGATTTTTTAAATTATTTTAAAAAGTCTTTTACAATAATAATAATTATTATTATCTTATACTACAACGCACAGAAAAAAAATGGCATCCGAACCTATTGAGTGTGGTATCTAAAGAAAGCACTTTGAAAGATAGTCATAAAAATATATGATACTCATATGTTTAATTGTACCTACCGTTGGAGAGGAAACACGAAATGCTCTACATCGCGCACAATGAAGTTTTTTACTGGCAGCTATATAAGACGTGACTGCGCTAGCGGCGCTTACGATATTTTTCAACTGAGAAGTGTGGATAATATTATAACAAGTATATGACTCAAATGACTTCTGGCTATGTTAGGCCACGCCCTATGGCAGTGAATGCGTTAAGTTCTTAGGTATTTTCTGTCACTAAAAGGTATAAAATAAAAAATAATAGTAAAATAAAATAAAAAACACGACTGCTGTTTAAAAACAAACTGAAAAAACTTAGAAATAATTTTTAGGTATGGTAGTTAATTTAATAAATGTAAACTGGAATATAGGTGTACAGGCACAGTCATAAACATATTTACACATTCTCTCTATATTTCAATGACATAAGGCGAAAAAGTTTATAGAGTTTTATGACCGTGAATGTATGTACACACTATCATCTTTTAGCACATTCAGGTTTAAGTACGACTGACATTCCCGCCGCGGCGTGCTTGAAATATTCTATAGTTTCTCATTAATCGAAAAGTGGGACTACATAACAGCATAAATAGTATCACTAAAAAGTATAATAAAAGTTTAAAATAAATGTTTAAAAAACAAAAAACCTGCCTTCAAAAATGTATAAAATAACTTCTTATAAAATTGTAGGTAGGTCAGTCCAACTGAAGTCGGGGTCCCACAACATTTTAAACCGATATCCAAATACAGTTGGACAGACCTACCTACCATTTTAATAAGAAGTTTTTGCATTTTTGAAGGTGGGTTTTTGTTTTTTTTTATCAAATATGTAATTAATTAATGAGATGTAATAGAAGGCCACCGATCGTTTTGAAAAACAATCTGTAAGTCGCCCATAGGCTAGCGTACGTAACACACTACATTACATTGTATAAGATTCAAGTATAAGTATACGATAATCAATAAGATCTATTGGAAAGATCCAATCAGTAATTGTGATTTCCTTTGTGTGGGTAGATTTTAGAGCCTGATAGGTGACATTCTTGTTTCCAGAGGGACGAGGGATGTACCTATAATAATAAGTTTATAATTGTTTGTAGTTAGAAACATTGTAGAATTAAACTTGTTGCATACTAAGTGTCGCAATTGATTTAAACTATACAAACTCTGTTTATGCGATAAAATGAAACAGCGCCGATTGTTTGGAAAAACTTGCTACGCTACTAAGAATGCTTTAAGATAATCACGAAGGTTCTTTTTTTCACAACCCCTTTTATCACAGTCACAGTACCTACGCAAGGTCATCGTTGTCGCAATATCTACGGCCTTGATTGACTCAGTCAAAAACTATTTAAATAAATCTTGAAATATTTTTAACTTACTTTTCGTTGTCTGATAGACTTGAAATTTTGCATGCTAATTTGATTCCGATGATGATGATGGAGGGGTGCCCTTTACCCCACCACCCCCACAGTACCATCGAGCTGGTATGATGATCGAGAGGGAAGGTGGCCATAAGAACTCCTCAACAGCTTATAGTAGGTCCATAGAGTTTGGATTCGTCTTTGAATAGCGATTTTATTATCAGTGGTTCAAGTACAAGTGATAAAAGCATTATACCAGAGGAGTGTCACGACTGGTTTACCCTAATAAACTATTTTTGAAACCAATGTCTTGTTAATTTTTTTTTGACTACAATATTCTCCAGTCAATACTAATGTTTGTGTTAAAATTGCTTATTATTTAATTAACGCCTATTAGTAAACATAATTCGACGAAACTTTGTAAGCTAGTAGGTTAAAGTCTTGAGTAGTGCAAACGTGACCAAACATAACGTTATATGTTGTAGGGGCGTGGCAGTTGGTAAAGTTAGCTACATGACAAAACATACTAGTAATATTTTGCATTTTAAGTGCACTTAATCCTAAAATATCATATTCTCTACAGCCAAAACCAACTAACTGACGCGTGACTATAATATAAACTAAGATAACTGCATAATTAATCACAATTTTTAAAATTTTTCTACTACAAAATGTAGTTTATATAAGTAAGAAAGTTTTACTTTAAGTTAATACTGCCTAAGCCTATTAGTTTAAAAGATAAATTTAAATTGACTCTACAGCAAAAACCGCTTATCTGCACCACCTTTTTTACAAAACCCTCAATTTAACCCATTTGTGTTTAGAATATACTAATTTGTTACGTACAGTTTTGATTACTAACAACCTCTCGTAATGAAATCACAAACATAATTTATTTAGAATTGGGTTAAACTAGAAATTTAAGCACTCACACCTTTAAATGCGTTTTTCTCAAAACTATACTTCATGCAGTTAAGCGGTTCTAGAAGTAAGGGGACGATTTGAGGTTATGTGTACAACAGTGCTAGTTTGTAAACAACTTGATACAGACTATAGATGGTTATATAGTTTTTTTAATAATCAGTTTATTAATGACGCCGCATTTGTTCCTGCCAGTGCATTAAACTTTGGATGATATAAACAAATACCAACACAAACTTCCTCGGACGAAACTCAATATTTGAGGGTTAACTTGAACCACACTAAAGTTCGTCGACCTTTGCCGACCGCCTATGAATTATAAACCCCCTCCCTCTCCTTATACCCCTCTAGCCCGATACTCTAACCGTTATTACTACTTTCATTCGTAATTAATTTAGTCATCAATTTGGCGATAGGAAATTAGTTTTACAAAATAGGACTGTCTTCATTTGTTTAAAGTTTGGACACAAATCTATCGCACAGGATTTCACCATACAAATATAAACCTTAAGCAGTTCCAAATAGCTAACTTTATCCTTGTTTTATAGACACTAAGCGGTCAAATTAATAGCGTTCGATTCGTTATCGCTATCGGCCTATCGCACTTGCATATCATAGTCTGTTGTATGCCCTAAAAAAGTGACATCCTCTTTTTATGGTTTTATTGCATAGATATACCTTTTTTCAATGATTAAGTAAAAACGTTGTGGTGTAGTCTGTGCCAATTGACATCGGTAAAGATGTAAACACAACCAAATGAACCAATTTACCATTATTACTAGACCATCACGCGCTTTTAAAGATCATGTGAGGTCTTAGCAATGATTTATAATGAATGAATGAATGAATGAATGATATTTATTTTCTTAAGTAAGGTACAGTATACATGGCATGTACAAGAAATTACATTGGAGTCGTCAAAAATATACACAAATTTTAATATAATCTGAAACAGAAATAAGAAGTCATGATAACTAAAAAATACAGAACTAATGAGTTATCAGTATCACCGTTAAGTATCGTCTTAAAAATAGCATGCAAGCAAATTAGCAATTTTTTAAAATAAATCATAGAATAAGTCAAAACATCAGAAATAATAATAATAATAAAAAAATAAAAAAAATGCATCACATATCAAATCATAACATTTTAAATAATGTTTGTACCTAATTATAAATTAAGGTCCATAAACTCTTTAACTGAGTATAATCGATTTTCCAATAAAAGGTTTTTCAGCCGGCGTCCGAGTGCTTCGTCGGATGATTAATTCCTAAGTTCGGAGGGTAGACGTTCGTAAAAGGTGGGACCAATCACGCGCGGGTTCTTCCCTGAAAGTCCCATGCGATGGGGAACTGTTCTCAAACGCCCCGAATGGCGGAGCTGCTGCTCACTGCGTGCACGCGGGCGAACATGTAATTTTTTTTTTAATACACATTATAATTTCGTGAATGTAAAGTGAGTAGTGCGTCATGATGCGGTACGTCACAAAGAGAGCCCTGCTCGAGTGTTTAGGTTTCACTCCAACTAATGTACGTACAGCACGTTTCTGCATTAGCATAACTCTGTTGGCATCCGTGGAGTTTCTTCATATAAGAGTACCGTACGACATAAGGGAGGGAAAATGTGCAAAATATACATGCTTCAGTGCGTCACCTGAGATGAGGACCTTCAGGTTTCCCACTTGATCTTTACATTCAGTCTTAGATCAAATAACTATTAATTATACGTTATTTTAAGTAAAAAGACGCTAGATGAATATTTGAGGTTACGAGTATGTGTCAAACTAGTTTGTTTACGTGTTTGGAAATTTCAATTGGACACAGACTATAGCTCAGAAGGCGGTCGAGTGAAAGTGGGATTGGGCTGGTCACGTTTGCCGCATGCCGAGCGCGCTGTGGCCCTAAGTCGCCACAGAGTTGAAGCCCAACAACTTAAGACGAAAACGCGACAGACCTCGTCGATATTGTTTATTTTTATTTATTTTAAAAAGTTTTGTAAGTAGGCCCTGTAGGCACTTTTACAAGTCTGAGTCTACCAGCGCTTCCAAAGAGACCACTGTTGAGAAGAAGCGCCGCAAGAAACTCAACAGTAAGCCGTTTTTTCCAAATAAATCACTTATTACAATACTAAACTTAAGCTACACAATTTAAATGTCACAGGGATGTACAGGTCCTAGTAGTAATAATAATTAAATATATCAAAATGTCGGCTTAAAATAAATAATACAATTTCGGAGATGTAAACAGTCTCCAAATGTCAAATTAAAATTAAGAATTAAATATAATTAAAAAAAAACACAAAACAAGGGAGATGTAGAAAGTCTCCACGGTCAATTTTGGAGATGTAAAGAGTCTCCAGAATTGGAAGGATGAGTTGGATTCCTTTTTCAAGAACTGGCCAGAGTGCTCATAATAGAGAAATATGTAAAAAGTGGGAGAAGGCCTTTGCTAAGCAATGGTACAAAACAGCATGAACTTCCCGAGCTTTAATTCCAAATAGTTTTAAGTAATTAATATCTTACCCTAGAAAAGTTGACTCACAATTAGGTACTAAATAACTGTACAAATTCTGCAATACTCAACACTTACGTGAACCAAATGCAGGTATAGTTTTCAATTTTTGAATGCTGCTTTAAACTTGCTAAATCTATTTCTAAAAAAATAAAGCTACCTCTACCTACCCCTAATTTGCAAGCGATACGCGTTTTTTATTCGGATCTGCTTAATTTCGTTCCCTGATTGGATTCGTGCCCGACAAACGGCGGATACACCCGAGCTCTGATAAAAAACGTAACTGCCCTCCCACCCTCTATGCAATTTTGCACTTGTCTATTTAAAAAAGGAAGAAATACAGGTTCGATAGGAGGGGGAAACTTCAGACCGAATCGAGGATTAATTGTTGTTTTTTAAGTAAGATAACTTTGTCAATTATATGTTCACGGTAATTATTTGTGTACTAAACTAAATTGATCGTTAGACTCGTGAGCAAAGCATATAAATAGTATCGTTTACATTAGTTTTATGGACCATTTTGTATATAAATTAATTATAACGATATAAGGTAAGAAAAAAACAATTAAGTCTTGATTCCTATGACGATATTACCCTAACTCTTCTATAGTTTTCGAATCCCCTATACAGACTCATATGCATTGCTTGCTCATTAACAAACAACGTTGCCCGCCACTTCGTCCACGTTGAAGTCGTTTATCGCTATTCCTTTGGAAACTGTCCAATTTATCGAGATAAAAAGCCTATGTGCTATTCTAGACTGTAATCTATCGCTGTGCCAAATTTCATTCAGATCCGTTCAGCCGTTCTTGCGTGATTAAGTAACAAACATCCATCCAACCTTTCGCGTTACATATGATTTATCTCACGAAAGCGGGTGTGCCATACTTATGTGTTAAGAAGCACGTGAACGTGTTGTCTCCAAATTATCATTACAGTCACGGAAAATTTCTACCATCTCCTCCCAACTACGTTTCTTTAATACTCTATTTTATAAATCAAGACTTTCCATGTCCGAATTATAGCTGGTTTATTCATAATTTGTATCAAAGTGATTAATCTCCATTTTAGTGATATATGCTTCCACTCTACACAAAAGCGCACGGTCAAATGTACGGCAAAATGGCGGCGCATGTATCTAGAAGCACGCGACTGACGCCTGCGCAACGCACGCTTGATCAGAAGCGCGTGCTTGCGTGTGTACAAATCAACAACACTCCTGGTTCTCAAAACGCGCGTTGGCAAAGCGCGCGCCCAATGTGTACCCGCTCTTAGAGTGCGTAGCTGTCGACGCTAAGCGACGTTGTAGTGTTACAACTAACGGTATGGAAAACCCGCTTTCGTAAGATAAAAAAACTGTAAAGCGCGAATTATACTGGCAATAAATTTACAGAAGTTTGTTGTCTTTCTTTAACTCCGCTTCTAGAGCAAGAAGCACAAATTTTGTCGTCTTTTTCTAACTTGAAAGGTATAAAAAGAGAGCAACTTCATTGCTAGTCTAAATATAAAGTTATCAGAATTGAAATGCAATGATAATGCCGCAATATGTCTATTTTAGGTAAACGTTAATGCTTTCGCTAATGACATTACCGGATGCACAGTAATGCGCTGTTGCCTTTCTCGCTGTAACTAATGAACACGCGAGTTAATTAGCAATTATTAATGGTTACACTAATAGTTCATATTTAGTAAATACGTTTTGGTCTTCTCTTTTAACATGCTTTATATTATGTTACCTACACGTTTAACTAGCAAACTAACAAACAATGAAACTTGGAAGTAAATTTTAACTCCTTCTAAATCTTGAATTGACTTGTAGTTACACGACTGCCTAAAAAAAGGAGTGTAATGTTCTCAGGGTTCATGTATGTATGTATGTAAAGATTCTTTATTCCACTATAACTTCCAAACGGCTGAGTCGAATTAAATGTGTGTGGTATCTTTAGAATCCTTTCTCTATCCCATATAGAAAACCTAAAGTGTTACAATTGAAATAACAACTATGGCAAAATGAAAAACATGAATGTCATCACATTAAGACCTTTCGAAATCATTTGAAAGGTCTTAATGTGACCATCTCAAATATACTCGTATATGAATATATAGGTATATATATTTAATAATGATATCAAAAAATGCAGTCGGGGTTTAAAGCTTGTTTTTAATTAAATAGTTATTCTGCATAGGTATTTATGCAATCACGATGACAATACGATAATATCGATCGATCTGGTATGGTGAAGAAGGGTTCTTACAGGGTTCTGACTCATTTATTGGTATTTTTATACTGAGTTTAATAACATGCATGCATACATTGAAATCACGCTTGTTTCCCAGAGGGGTAGGCAGAGACCACTTCTTTCCACCTGCTACAATCGTCACAGATCTCTTTCGCTTCTTCCACATTCATACATCGAGTCATGCACGCACGTCGGTGTCAGGTACTTAAGCTTAATAGCAGTAATTAGAAATACATTCGGCAATAAAGAGTGAACTACAGTAAACTATACTCCATTTTTTTAGGTTCTTCCGTTTGTTTAGGTAAATAAAAACACACGATTAATATTCTTAGCTCTTAACCAGTATAAAGAAAACACGTTTCTGATTAACTGTTTAAAAGAGCCACGCAAATTGATTGTTTACAAAACAAAACTTACACTTCGCCCAGCTGCAAACTTCCGACATTCCCGGCTGATTTTAAATTTTTCTTCTGTCATACAAACATTGCTCTGACAATAACGAAGTCAAAAACAAAAGAATTATCCAATTTGGTGCAGTCGTTCGGAAGTTATGCGCGTACAGACATATCAGCGATTTATTTTTACTTATATAGATAGATAGATAGATAGACTGATAGATTAATATTGGAATTTAAAAAACAAAACATGACTTTCGAACATTTTAATTTAAAAATAATATTCGGATTTGTTAAAATTGCGTGTTTTTTTTTTAATTCGTAGGTATTTCTATTAATTTAACGTAGAAATACAAATTTTGAAACGGATGATGTTCAAGTTCGTCGAAACATGTCTGATGTTTTTATACACAAAGTGGTACATTTACTTCGTACAAGTAAAATACATTATCCACTTTGGCCTTGGCTCGTCACTGTACAGTCCCACGGGTGTTATTCTTTTGATTTTTTCGTCTGAAACTCAGTTCAACGGCAATCATAATCGGACCCGTCTTTCCATAAGCATTACACAGCGAAAGGGGTCTAATAGAAGTTTTTACAAAAAGTGTATTTTAAAATCGAATATATTGTTAAGCACTATAGGCGATTAACAATGGCGTACCTATTTTGTATATTTATCCTCAATAAAAATTGTGGGGGTTTGATGGTCACAAAGCAAATAAGGTAAGTAATTAAATGTAATTGAATAATGCTGGAACTATAAATACCTTTTTTTAGGATGTCAAAAATAAACTTCTAAGGGTTAAACGGTAATTTGTTGAAAGGCCCTGAAAGTAAAATAAATATGTAGTAAAATTTAACCTTCCGCTTTGCAGCTGTTTTCGCATAATATGCCCTCCATCGGCGCATGTGCAATTAATTCATAGAAGCATATTAGAATCTCAAAGGTTGGATGTGCAATACGTCATTTTGTAGTGCGCCTTTTCTCCACAGGAGAACCTTATTATGTTCCATGGTGGGAGTAAGACAACCGGTAAAATGAATAACTTAACGGTATTAGTTCTCAGGGGCGGCAACACATTTACCGTCTTAAGAGGCAGTCTCGCGATTGCAAATATAGTCCTTATGTCTCTATAGAGTCAAACTTCTCCAAGCTAATACAATACAATAAAAACTTGGCCGAGCTGAACCTTGGATCAAGCTATTGCGGTCGAGCAAAGCGTCAAAGGAGCGAATAGGGAATAGTCGTGTTTTTTTTTCACAGATTCAATAAAAGCTGAATTATGTAACAAACAGTTGAGTTTTTTTGTTTAATGACCTAAAAAATAAGCCAATAAAGTTTTGTTCCTATCTCTTTCTAGCAAATCAAATTGTATATGGCCGACTTGTTACATGACGTCACAGTGCACATCGGACCTCTCTATCTAATCGCAAAAAAAAATATCTTCAATCATCCATATTTCTAATTTCACTTTAGGTGATCTCTTTTTTGGTATTTTTATAGTTTGTTGAGAAAACCTATTTAAAACATCGACGCATATTCCGTACGAACTCTGAACCTCTCAAAGTCACCTAGATTTGCTGAAAACTTTCACTTTGGCACCGATCCCGAGGGTAAGACCTAGTTTTTTGCGTATAATGTTTTCGCCAAGGGACCTTGACAGAAGACTTTATATTCTAAAGTTATCTCTGCTAAAAGCTTTTTGTGTAAGTAGTTAAATATATAATTTAACGTAAATATATGATCCCATAATTCTCTTAAGTACGTATTTTACATCGAAAACATTGGACTATTCCGTTCCCTTAACACTCACAGTTTTTGACATTTTTAGAGATAGAGCCGCTAGAATTTTAACTTGATTAAGTATATTACCAATTCTTGATGATTCTATTTCAACTTCGGGCACTGCACATCAAAAAAACCCAACAAATTTTAAAATTGAAATAGAATCGAACCCACGTAATAAATATATCTCGTAGCCGAGATACAAACGCCACCTAGCGTTTTTCTTTTCTATCACTTGAAATGTATGGGATGACAGGTTGACCACGTGGTTTATCGCAATCGCAACGCACGAGAATGTCATCCCATACATTTTGAGTGATATAGAAAAGAAAAACATTAGGTGCAGTTTTTTGCTAAAATCAAGCACCGAATCCACGTGTGGCTGCATCGCAGGATTCGCAGGTCGTCGAACTCACTATTGTCTCTACCTGCCCCGGGGAGCTATCAGACCGACTTGTTTACGATTGGTTGCCCTACCATAATGCAATATTCATCCCGGAATAAGAAACACCAAAGTTTCTTGTAATGGAGTCATTGGAGGTTGTAATCGAAAGGGAAAAAGGTATGCAAATGTTTTGGATTCTATTTCACGAGCCTCAACAAAGTTGCTATGCAAAAATATTTGTGTGCCTGTCACTAAGTCATTTTTTTCTTTTTTTCTTTTGCCATAGATTTAGGTTATATATGCCATAGAAATAGTAACGAGACGTGACATTTTTCTGCCATTCAGATAAAAGAGCAAATACAAAATGATTGATGTTGCACAATAAATTATATGAGATATTCATTTCAAATCGCTGCTAACGATGTTATTGTTTCATTTGTTTTTCTCAATAACGAGTTTTATATGAATCTTCGTTTTTTAGGGGTCCGTACCCAAAGGGATCCTATTAATGCCTGTCCGTCCATCCTAACTTTAAAGCCCTGTATCTTTTGAACCGTAATAGTTACTCAGAATAAAAAGAAAGTGAAATAATAAAAGGAGTCCCGATACATGAGACTTATTTCTTTTAACGAATTTTCATTTTTGTTGTGTCATGTAAACGGTAAAGCATACAAAGCGTAATAATGGATATGATTAAAGTTAAAGTGATACGGAACCCTCGGTGCGCGAGTCCAGCTCGCACTTAACAGATTTTTTAATTTACTGGTTAGCAAATTACATAATTGAACTGATTCAAAACAAACTTATAAATGTAATCCATTATAACGTCCTCAATAAACACACAATTTACGAATCCTATCCAAACAAATTCACGGAAACCATCCGGAGACAAAACTCCCGCACATTCGCAACAAATTGAAAACACTTCTTATTTACTCTTGAAAAATCACTAAAGGGTAAATTCCCGAAGGTTCCCAAAGACAAAGGGCTTCCTAAATCAACAATAACAAAAGGGAACATACCTTTGCCCTCGGATCAAATGTTCCCGCGCATAATTGCGACGTAAAAGATATTATGTGGATGGGAATATCAAATGGGTTTTCTTCGCTGTGGAAGGAATTGAATGTAAATTGTGTATTGTTTTTTTAATTTCGATAATGACGTTTTACCACATTGTCCATTAATTGAGAGGTGAAGTGGTAGAGGATAAACAATTCGAGTCCTAGTACAAAGCCTTGAGTGACGCATTAGCAGTACCTAGTAGCATTTTGTTTTCTTTTGTTTATATATGAAAGTTTATTGAAACGTCAATACTTTTTGACTAAATTCTATTATGATAGAAAAACAGCATAATGTAATTTTTTACAATTCGATCATTTAGTCGCCACTGTTGAAGAGCTGTTCCGTTTAGCGAGAGATAGGAAGTTGTATGCAGAGCTGACTGCTAACCTCCAGTAGTGCAGAGGAATTTGAAGAGGTAGAAGTCTTATCAGACTTGCACTTTTAAAATCACTGTTCGACTTTCAGGGAGGGTGCTGGGTTTTCACTGGCAGGCACCAGTAAATATTATTTCATTATACTTTGCCATTGGAATAAAAAACGTAACTGCCGCCATTACTGTCTAGTAAATAAGTGCTATCAAAACGTTGACAATACGATAAGAGGAGGTGGCTCGTTTGCCGTCTCACTCGGGTGATGATTTGCTAGTAAAAACAACGTTTCACTTAATCAAAAGACATCCAGGTGTCAAACCGATCACACAGAAACACCTGACTGGCTACAAGTTAAAGCCGGCCTGACTCAACGGGAAGCCCGTCTGAATGATTAACAGGATCGATATTGTCTGCACGCCACCGCTCACAGGGCACTCACATGCCTTGACGTGACTCCGAACGGTTTTAGTTGGATGGATTCATTCAGGAAAGGACGATGGACAAAAATGTACCCACCAGGGCCCGTAATTTTCATGCCGTTGACGCAAAAATGACGCCACGCTACATAGAGTATGATTCCAAATGGTTTTATTGTAATTATTAACCATTAATCGGCAATCATTTAATCATGTACAAATGAGTTTAATCTATTAGAAAAATAAATATCTGCTTTATACCTAACACGCAAATTAAACTATTTGATTGACAAGGACCGTGGCTAAAATTATCGAGTAACATCATCATATAAAAAAATCATTTTTTATGTTGTAATAAAAAATTATACGATTAAATAGTTATAAATACAATTATCGCATTGACATTCATGAAATAAAATTGTTTCAATTTGCCATTTTTAGTAATAAGTGTTGAAAAAAATGTGATACTGCCTTGATCCGTATTTTGATTGGGATTAGGCTGTATAATCTATAATCACTTTGCTGTTTCTTATTTATTTTTTCTACCAGTTAAAAATACCTTAACATCTGCCAAATGAAAGCAGAGCACCCTGTATGTTAAATTACGTCATTTTGACGTCATCGGCATCAAAATTACGACCCCTGGTACCCACCCACCAGCAGACATGAAACCTATCTCATTGCATAGATCTTGGCAATCATACCTCTAATCGTATCGTATGGAATTAGATTAAAAATAAACACATTTTTGCCTTGCTTGCTCTTGAATTGTTTTTTTATTAATTAGAACGCATTTATTTGCAAGTAAAATAGGCATTTTGTCTTTTTTTGGGACCTAATGAGCATATTGATATGCATCCCGCGAATGTTAGAGGGTGAGGACGGGGACCATATAAAGTCCCCGATCATCCTTTACGGTTGGTGTATTTAGAATATCAGGTTTACTCTTCTCATTCTTTAGGTTGAGTTTCTAGCGGCGTTTCTTCTCAGCAGTGGTCTCTTGCGAAGCGGTGGTAGATTTTTGACGTGTAAAAGTGCCCTTGCGGCCTACTTACTGAATAAACATCTTGTATCTTTTATCTTTAGAAATAATCGAAATAAGTAGAAACATTTATTCGACGAACACAGAAAAATAAAAAAATAAAAAATATAACAGAGAGAACCATCATGAACAAAGGATGGCAACACAGAAATCGAAACAAAAACAATAAAGAAGGAAAGAAAAAACACAAAAAATATAGGATAATGTTGCCATGGGTGATTCTGTGACGTCGAAATTGACACCACTCAGCACTATGTCACGGCATACATCGCGACGCTGGTTTTCAGTGGCGCCAACGTGACACTTTAGATGGTAGTGTGCCTGCCTACGAAGCTAGCGGTCCCAGCATCGCATCATTTCTCCGTTTTCGCTTCTCTGCGGCTTATGTGTTTTTTTTAAAATCCCGTACATAAAGCAGCATTCATCACACTTTAAGACCTTTTTGAATTGATCTCTTTATTAATTAAAACCGCATTAAAATCCTTTTCATAGTTCGAAAGATCTAACTGTACATACAGGCCAGACGTTGTTTTATAGTATGTATAATTTAAATATAGGTAAGAGGTAAGATAGCAAGAAATAAGATGCATCGGTATTAAGTAACACACCAATTTAGAAAGAATCAACTTTAAATACGAGTATCTCCACTTAAAAAGTTCTCGTAAACAACATAAACACATTTAAGGATAAAGCTCAACAGACAAAGAGCATTATCACGGAAGCTTTATAAAGCAATAAGAAACTTTTCAAATAAATATAAATATTTTTGGGGTAAAAGTTCATCGGGGTTCGGGAGCCGGTCGGATAGGGATAGGGTTGCCGCACGTCAGAAATTTTCCTGACATTTCAGGGTTTTAATACTTTTGTCAGATTTGCGGCCGAACTCGGCAAATATCAGGATATTTTTAACTAGTAGGTATTCTCAATAAACCAAATTTAATTTTCAAAAAAGAAATTAGGCCACTATTCTACAAAATGCACATTTAAATAAAAATAACAATGAAAGTTATATACTTAAGTGTATTTTAAAATTAAAATAAAAACAGAAATCGTTACATAATAAAATAATTAAATTGCACAAATTGAGAAACTCTGTTGTTGCGAGATATTCTACATAATAGCAACCCTATTGGGGATGATCCGGCAGCGAGATAAAGTTTAAAAGTAGGCAGATGTATGTATTTTATTTCATCATGATGGCTGATTTATTTAATACTAACTACACCCGAAGGGAGTCCAACGGTCCCTCTCAATATGCTTACGCTGTCCGTCTGTCCATCTTAACTTTATAGAGCTGTACCTCTTGAACTGTCATCTTGAAATTTTGCAGGTCTTAGACCTTGTGCAGGGTCCGTCCAGAACGCCACCACCATCTTATCCATTAACCTACCAAACAGCTGTGTTCGCATTATTGTGTTCCGGTTTGGGGATAAGACAGCCGATGTAATGACTAGCATAGAGACATTCCATTTTAGTCCTCGGGGTTGGCAACGCATTTGCAGTCTTAGGCTTGCAGTCTTGTGAATGCGAATGTCTATGGGTCACAGTTTCCACTTCATTAGGTGGCCTGTGTGATTGTTTGCCTTCTCTATGCCGTATTTTTTTTTAATAAATAGCGGTTATTTTTTTTTAAATATCACTGTGGGTTTATTAACAATTGCAAGGCATTCTATTCTAGGTCTCTTCATATTCACGCCACTTTGCCCGGTTTTGTGCCATCCATCTTTTCCCAACCGTCTGCCAAATGTCATCAGCCCGACGAGCTGATGGTCGGCCAACCGATCTTTGACCTAATCTCGGTCACCACTCTGTATCCGCCTTCGATCACCTACCATTGTCTCGCCTAGCGAAGTGTCCCGCCCATCTCCACTTCAGTTGCGTTATCCTTTTGCCGACATCCGCCACTTTAGCCCTGCGCCTAATCTCAACATTCGGCACGTGAAACACAAGTGGAATTCCTAACATGGACCGCTCCATAGCTCTGTGCAACTTTAATTTGGTGCATACTTGCCTTTGTGAGCGTTCATGTTTCCGATCTATACGTGAGAACGGGAAGGACACTTTAGGCAAAAACTTGGGTTTTTAGGCATTGCGGAGGATTAAAATTTGCTTTGAGTGATATTTAATTTAAAAAAACAGGATACAATTTTACATGAATTAAGATAAAAAATAAAAAAGTAGGACGCACGGGCTCGTCTATACATTAAAAATCTACCAAGCTCTTGTACTATACCTATAGGTACTACATAATGTAAATCATACTTACTTATACCTACTTACATAGAAAACATTTAAGACTCATGAAGAAATACTCGCGTATATTAATAAACATTTGCTCGTACCTAGAATCGAACCCAGTATCACTAGCTTCGTAGCCAACCTATATCCGCATTGTCCCATCGTTCACTGTCAAAATCCGTAAGTACCTATAGATCTTCACATTAATTCATAAACACTTTATGACATACCATTATCATAATGTCTGTACTAAAACATATTATTCATCCGAAAACGTGAATTATCGTGACAAGATTAAACACCGCAACGGGGTGATAATACATTATTCAGTCGATAAGCCATAATTAAATCAATTAATAGCTTTAACAAACAGATCTCACATCGACAACAACTAAGCTCATAAAGTCCCAAATACAACACCAAATGCCAAATATATCCATGTTAATCGAACGCATTATGCCAATAACGTCTGTATTATTTTCAACCTTACCGGCTTTAATAGCATAGGCACATTAATCATTTTGGTAAGTAAACTCAATTAAATTGACTGTCAGTTGTTTTAATACGATAATGATTAAGTTGGCGGGTGTTATTATGGAAGCTAATTGAAATTTGACTTGGACTTATTTTAACACCATTAAATACACTCAGGAGCAAAAATACCGGGTCAGAGTGCGTTTTTCATACAAACGAGACTATTTCAAAGCCTTGGTTCCTCGCCTTTTTAGTGAGTTTTAATGGTGGATACTGCAAGGTTCAATAGAGGAGGTCAAAAGTTCTTCAGATACCTAACTAATCGCACAATCAGTTAACATCACAGCGGGAGAGTCTGGGCCAGCACTTGGATTTCCTTACATTTTATTGCCATTTTAGATGTTTTTCTGAACATGCACAATTCCGGTGTTAAAAGCAGATTCATTCACTGGGGTATCCTAGGCACTCTGGAAGTCCTGTATCGATGCTCGAGGTATTCATCATCAGATTTCACTAAAAGTATTCCCTGGCGAGGAACCAAGGCTTCGAAATAGCCTCTTTAGTATGAAAAACGTACTCTGACCCGTTATTTTTGCTCCTGAGTGTATTAAGTTTTAGGATAAAAGTTTAGGTTACACGGTTTCGGAGACGGTAGGAGAATGTATCGAAACTTTGTATGTGGTTGCCTTGCACTGTCTTCGGTCAGATTTCCTTTTTTTTTGTTATTACTTATTACTTATAAGTCCTTATGAAAATTCTGAGTTTTGACACACTTCCCTGCTCAGGCTACGCTTAAATATTTTTTCCTACAACAACGGTGTCCCCTACCACAAAGTTGTATGTCAGCAGTTTTGGATAACGACGCGGGCGCCGGCACGAAGTAAGTCAGTCTGGATTTAGCGGTCTAACGTAGTAGTATACACAACGAATACGTCCCGCGGCGCCCGCCTGGTTATCCTCTTTTCTTATACAGATTGTATGTGCTAGATTTAAATTCAATATAATAAAATTAACTACTAGAATATTTGGACTATTAATAATTTCCCAACCTGATACCCAAGTAGTTAAAATAAAGTATTTTTGCATTTGGATAAAATAATTATTGACTAAGTTTCGGGGTCAGGCCATACATTTTTGACTGTTAGATAATCCTCGACCCTATAATACGCTTTAGACATTAACGAGTTTTTCGAGTATTTTTAAGTTCTGGAAAGGGTAACTTTAAAACTACGTCAGGTAATTTATTATAGAAATGAATGCATTCACCAACAAATGATTTATATACTTTACGGACACGGAATTTTCGAAAAGCGATTTTATTTTTCAAATCAAATCAAATCAAATTAGTTTATTTACTAGAATTCAGTAATTAAGGTGTTACAAAATAATGTTCATAGTGTATATTTTGTTGATTCTGACATCTACTTAAAATGTCAAAAATAATAATATTAATAATTAGGTATGTAATTCAAATAATAATACGTGTTATAATACATCTACATTTTTTTCTATTATTTAAATTATGTATATAAATCGTAGTATCCGATGTCAAAATGTCAATCATTCAACAAACGCGTTACATATTTTACAAAACATACATTTGGCCCGCCGCCAAAGGACAATGGACATAAAATTCAATTAGTAATGGTGTAATGTTTGCGACGGCATTGTTTTTACTCGTTACTGGTACGTTTATATTTTTAATTGCCCTACGTGACATTTTTTATTTTGATGCCAAAATATTCGATTAAAATTGAAAAGATCGTAAGATAATAATCAAAAGCACCTACGTACGGTCGGCAAGGAAAGTTTATGTGAGATCTAACTATCGCTAAGGTTGACACTTATTTATTTATTTACTAAAAAAAAAAAATACACAGCATTACAGTTAACCACCAAGGCACTGTGAAATTCATACATTGTAACAAAAATACAAACACTAACAATAAGTAAAAACACATAGCACAGCAGATAACAATATTAAGATTTACAAACAATCAAACTGAAGACGGTCGGTCATCCATCGCCTCACAGAACCTTGATTCACCACATATAATCCTCCAGCTACCTGCAAAGTCATCGCAGTTAGGTGCTGAGGCGAGAAGCGCATTCAGATATTGTAAAGCGCGAACAAGCGGTGATTTCTCCCTTCGGAACTGCGAGCAGATCGCGGTGGCGTGGCCGAAGATTAAACTTGGATTGGGACAGTGAGGGGACTTGTCATTGTCATAATATTATTGCAAGGGAAAATCGAACTTGTATTATGAACCTTAGGGTGGTAGACAACATTTTTGGCCGAATGTACCTAAAGAAAAAAGAAAAAAAAAAGTTTTAGTGTTTTATTTTTATATAAGTATTTATTTATCTAAACCTAAGTATGTTATATAGTTGCCTAGTACCTATAGTAAGTAAAAGATACCGTAACTAATATATAATCTGTAGAACAAGCCTAGAGCTTAGTTTGGGACTAGGTTAATTTGAGACAGGTTGTTTCCCAATATTTAAAAGTACATATTATACCTACGTTACGGTATGTGTAACCTAACTTTTTCTTAACTATTTACTATAAAATATACCAATTATTTTTTATATTTTTTTTTATTAAATTACCGGCTAAATAAGGCTGTCATAGCGATCCATTCTAAAGTGACCATCCTAAAGTTTTTTTTTTATGGCATAGAGAAGGCAAACGAGCACTCAGGCCACCGGATGGTAAGTGGAAACTGTGACCCATAGACATTCGCATTCACAAGACTGCAAGCCTAAGACCGCAAATGCGTTGCCAACCCTGAGGACTAAGATGGAATGCCTCTATGCTAGTCATTACACTTCGCTGTCTTATCCCCAAACCGGGACACAACAATGCGAACACTGCTGTTTGGCGGTAGGTTAATGGATAAGATGGTGGTAGCGATCCGGACGGACCCTGCACAAGGTCCTACCACCCGCAAAGTTGTATCATTTTAGAACTAGGTACCTCATTATTTTAATATTTATCATTGTATTTTTTACCTTTACTTTAAATCTCTCCAAACAGTCGCAATTTTCAAACGCCATACATAATATTTAAACATCAATAAATAAACATGAGTGTCCTACCCGTTATTCAATTACGTCACGGAATAACCCCCCGCCGAATAGAAAAACCTCGGGGTGCATACTTGAGTTAAGAAAAGATCATACTGTTAGCGGAAAATAATGATGTAACCTGTTCTGGAAGCGGGAGATAGAAAGGACAATAATTAAATTTAGTGTACGAACAAGCTGAAAAACAATAGTCAGTCAATAGTTTGGTAAATAAAAGTATAAGATAAAAGAAATTTATTCAGTATGTAGGCCGCACGGGCACTTTTACACGTCAAGAATCTAGTAGTGGTAAGAACTCGCGCAGGGTCCGTCCGGATCGCCTACCGCCAAGCGATAACCAGTTTACTACCTAGAATTAAGACCGCATACGATAACCAGTTTACTACCTAGAATTGAGACCGCATAACATAACCAGTTTACTACCTAGAATTGAGACCGCATAAGATAACCAGTTTACTACCTAAAATTTGGGCGTTCAATTTAGTCCACAAGGTTGGCATTTGGCAACGCATTGGTGGTCTTAGGATTGCAGTCTTAAGATTGTAGTCTAAAGCATGCAAGGGTGTTATATCCCACTTACTATCAACGTCATATAAAAAAATGTCGTACACGTAATGTTGGTGTCAGCGTAGCATTGGAGTTAGTGGATTTTGCTTGTAGGACAGAGGATGTTTCTCCAGGCGGGTTATATGCCTGGGGACCGCAGTCCATTGAGATGAGGTTGGAAGTGGTATATAATATAATATATAACATGTGACATATTATGTCAACCGACTGGACAAACTTCGTTAGCGCGATATAGAACACTTTAGTTGCGTTGTCTGACGCTGGTGGCGCTGGCGAGGTAGTTGTTACAAGTTGCCGCTAGATGTCGCTAGGTCTCCACATGTTTAGTGACAATGATGACTGGTCTGCAGCGCTGCACTATGGCCCAAAAGTCCGATCTAGCTGGACAAAAACGATCACCGCATTTCTACAAAAGTACTAGTTAAAACGATAGCATATACTCCCGAGGTCACAATTCCGTTGATAACTTTATGTAAGTACCCTCCAATAATGCAATATTATCATTGAAGTGCCATTACGAGCGTTGTCGTGATTATTAAAGTAAGTCACTTTCCGTATTCAGTTGTATGTATTTCTAACTAGTTTTAAGATAAGTTCCTAATTTTTTTAATCATGGATCGTGAAGTTAATGGTAAGTACTATGTTTTGTAAATATTACAATTGTAAACAAAGTCGCTTTTGCTGAGAAAAATACTGATGAACACAATCTATATGACATTTTTAGTGCATATTTCAACTTTATTAGACCAGAAACTACCTGTAATTTCATGTCCTATAGCTGTATTTTTTTTATGTCATAGTCTCATTCATATAGTATTGGCTTATGTAAATTTGAGACTGCGGACGGCTGCGGAACCGCGTCATATTTATAGTTAAGCTAAAGCTAAGTTTTACGTAGAGTTCGCAAAATTATTAGTTTTTGAGCTGGACCGTGTTCCAGAGCAAAAACGTACGATGGCTTATTCTAAAATACTTGAACTGGTGAGAGAAATACGCGGTGAAGATAGTTTGGGAAATGTCAGTTTACCCAGTTTCGATGACTCTGACGAAGAAGAGTAGATAAATTGGGTTGTTCTGTGTATTTACAACATTCATAATTAAACTTTGTATTAATAAAACATGTATTTTTATCTGTGCTAATCCTTACTTTTTTAGGTGACAGTGACAATTGTAATAAATTAATATGCTTTTTTCTTTGAAAATAAAACCAATTATAACTGACCTCTTCTGCCTTAGTAGTTCTTCTTACACAAAGGTCAAGATACACTGGAGATTTAATTTTCACGTTAATAATAGAGAGAAAAAAGGCCATATAATAATAATTTGCTTAATTTAGGCAAATCATAAACAAACAAGTCCCTTGGAACTCATTAAGAGTATAATAGAAATATGTCCAGCTAGGTCATGCTTTTGGACCATAGTGCGCTGGCACGATATTTTTCTCTGAAGCATGATCTTACGACGATTCGATTTGACACAATGATAATCTTAAGCGTGCAATAAACGACAGCAAAACGCTGAGTTGGAACCATTTCGCGACAGCAGGTATTTTATCTATGTCAGTATATTTTTGCGTTTTGATTGTCTGTCACGAATAAATATTTTTTCTTTCTTTCTTTCAATTAGTTTGGCGGCATCCGGACGGACCCTACACAAGGTCCATCCAATTGCTTTGCGTTGTTTTCGACTCGTGTTTAAAAAATAAAACATTAGAGTGTACGTATTTAGTCAAAATCATCAGTTTGACAGGACTAACGAGCGCAACTTATTAAGCCATAATTGATCGCGGTGAAATACGAAATTAGATTTTTTTTGCGAGACTCCCTACTTTCTTTTATTTCTTAATCTTTGATAGTCTTACAACAAAGTATCTTTGTTCTTTTCTATTGTTATAATTGACAGCACTGAGAAAATTTACAAACAATAAGATAAATTAATTGATAACATAAATAACATTTGTACTGTCAAAGACTTGATTAAGATTAACTGACTGTTTTATTGTTTGGTAAAAGCCATCATCATAGCCTCTACAGCCCTAAAGATCAGTTGTAACCATTAAACAAAATGTACACCCGTCATTTCTAGATACAAAGGAGGGTTAAAAAATCCCTGATACATTCATCCATTAGGGGGTGCGGCAATTGAGGGTAGTATAACATATTCGAGCCACACCTTAATGGCCAATTATGTCAAAGATTTGCAGTAAAAATGTTTATTTAAAATGGTTTACGTTTTCAAAACGCATTATACGCGTCATTCAATTTTATAGATGCAAGTGAAATTGAAAAATAATGTTCAGATTCTGCGTTTTTGTTGTTAATGTTTTCTGTAATTTGTATTTTGTCATTTATGCGAGCTCTATGGTGTTGAGGAGTTGGAAAAGTGCAATTCGAACTTAAAAATGTGTTAAATGTCGAAAAACTTTAAAAGCATACTGATAGTTTATACGGTTCTAACTAGGCTATTCATGAACATACACTCAGGAGCAAAAATACCGGGTCAGAGTGCGTTTTTCATACAAACGAGGCTATTTCGAAGCCTTGGTTCCTCGCCAGGGGTTGGTTTGAGTGAGGTTTAATGGTGGATACTGCGAGGTTCAATAGAGGAGGTCAAAAGTTCTTAAGATACCTAACTGATTGCACAATCAGTTAACACCACAGCCGGACAGTTTGGGTCAGCATTTGAATTTCCATACATTTTATTGCCATTTTAGATGTTTTTCTGAACGTGCACAATTCCGGCGTTAACCGCAGATTCATTCAGTTGGGTATCCTAGGCACTCTGAAAGTCCTGAATCGATGCTCGAGGTATTCATCATCAGATTTCACTAAAAGAATTCCCTGGCGAGGAACCAAGGCTTCGAAATAGCCTCTTTAGTATGAAAACGCACTCTGACCCGTTTGTTTTGCTCCTGAGTGTATGTTGATGAAATAGCCTTCGTTCATACAAAACTTGTCATGACAATAAAATTAGGAACACGTCGAAAAAAATTAGGCAAATTGGTCGAGCCGTTCTCAAGTGATGATTACATTATGATCAAAGTCAAAGTCAAAGTCAAAGTTCTTTATTCTTCAATTTAGGCATAGTATAATGCACCTATGAATGTCAAAAAGCATTACCACCGGTTCGAAAAATAAAACCTTTGCCCCGAGAAGAACCGGCGGAAGAAACTCGGCAAGGTATATTTTTTTCAAGAAAAAGGTTTACATCATTACATAATAATTATAAATAGTTTACAATATCACAGTATTTTTGCACAGTAGGTGCACCTTTTTTAAGCGTAGGTAAATTTACGTGCCAAACATCCCTATCCATGATATAATCGTTTACTTTATAATATGCTCGGGAAATTAGTTTTTGTTTTACGGCAGATTTAAATTTAGAGTCAGTAAGTTCAGTAATACTTTTTGGAATTTTATTGTAGAATTTTATACAATTTCCTAAGAATGATTTTGAAGTTTTGGCCAGTCTATAAAATGTGGTTTTGAGCTTTCCTGTGCTCCTGGTTGCTTTTGGCTTATCAATGTTCGTTGGGAAATTATGTAGATTCTTCCTAACAAAGATGATTATTTCAAATACATTTAGCGACGGCAGTGTTAGAATATCTATTTCCTTGAAGAATTCCCTCAATGACACACGTGACCCCAAGTTATAAATAGCTCTAATAGCCCTTTTTTACAAAATAAACACTGTACCGATATCCGCAGCCGATCGAACAGACATGCGGGAATTGATTTTTATTTGTGAAGATTTTGGTAGACTTCCTTTAGTTTTTTGTAGGATTGAAGAAGCATTTATTTTTCGATGGCACTATGACGTTACTAAAATTAGTATTCAAAGGTGTCAACCCAATATAGAATTGCATACAAAATGTGATCTCCCAGCGTCACCACTTCCTTGGGACTTGATATCATCTCCGTATGCAAATAAGTGATCTCCATAACACGGCTTTGGAAGCCGTCCAAGCGTGGCGTGGTCAGCTATGAGGTATTGCCTCTACGCACCTAGGTACGTGTATATGTATAAAGGCTATGGTGTTATGAATAACATTGACCTAATAAACGAGATAGAAGGATAAAGCGGAGACTAAAACTGGAATTTCGCCAAACCATGCGACTTACAGTGAAACCACAGTATTATAAGGATTGTACTTAAGGTGCATACATCGCATAGCTGTCAATGTTGTTCTATACTAATTGAGCTCCAGGCGGTATAGTGGCTTACATCTATAGTACATTGTTGTAGAGGTTAGAAAGTAAGCAATAGATGGACGAGTTAGTTCGAGGGCCGACGCGTAGCGGAGGCCCTCGAAAGTACGAGTCCATCTATTGCACTTTCGGCCGAGGCTTAACACAGTGTTTTTCACGACTACTGCGAGGAAATAAAAAAATAATCTTATAATAATTAAACGAGATATTAATATTAGCGTTAGGACAATTATTAAAGGATAACTAAATATTCTTGCCGGGAACATTAATATTTTTTTAAACTGACGACTCTCACCGTGACAAAAACTTTATTTCAGATAATTAAAAGCAGACATATATGGTTATATGGAATCTGATTCCTTTGCCTATCCGTGAAGGGATGAATATTTTTAAAAAAATAAAACGACTTCTCATTGGCCAATTTAATTTCATATGCAGCACAAAGTGTGTTCTGATTGGTCGAATTAGTGATCAGCGGACCGATGTTATTGGTCAATGGAACAGACCAACAATGTTAACATAGTTGGTCTGTTTAAATTCATAGTAGGCCTGCTCATTCAATGTACAACTATCGATTGTTTTGGGGACCAAGAACAGACAATCTTTCGCCACATTTCCGAGCAGTGGCGTGAAAAAACCTAATCCGATCAAGCTTTAAAAAACGAACTGCTGTTTGGAAAATCTTGTCGACATAATGTCATTAAAGGCTATAGCCGGTTTTCTATAGTAAGTCGGCCCTTACATCAAATGGGGGCTCGGGGAACTCAAAGATAATCGAAGAGTCTGAATACTACATTGAAAAACACGGATTGAATACACAACTTGGATGTTTTTTGATATTTATTCGTTTTTTGGGAGGCGATGCAAAGACCAAAGAACATCATTTCAAAATGTGAAGCAAATCGCTTGAATACATCCAGAAAAAACAAACATTAAAAAGAAACTTGAAAAAATCACAAGCTAAAAACTATTACAAGGATGTTCATACTCGGCTAAAATATTCTTCATTACAAGAGGTACAAAACCAAAAATCCCCGAGCCCATTTGATGTAAGGGCCGACTTACTATGGAAACCCGGCTATATGGCATATTTTTTATATCGCAAAAATAATTTCATCACAATCATTTTAATAGTACGAACTCGGTTGTCTATCGCTGTAACACTCTATCTGGCATCTCTTTATGTATTTTCTATGCTGTAGAAAGTGTGCAAGCTGTAGAAAACCCAGGTACTATTAATACTATAGATAATTTTCTTGACGTTTTTCTTGATTATCGATGTAAAATCAAGTAAAATGTTCACATTTATATTAAATGTGAGCATTTAATGTTGCTGGTGAAAAAAAGCACGTATTACGATGACAATATGACTACGATGCAAGATGTGTAAACCACAGTGAAATGAAGGACCTGCTTACTATTTGCTTTTAGGCAAATAGCTGACAAAGTCCGAAATAGCAGCTAAAGTCAGCCGTATAAAAAAAATACTATCATATCACACTCACCGAATTTAGCTGGAGTACCCAAAAAGATCCTGAAACAAAAATTAAAGCAATGAATACAAATAAGTTTCTATCAAATAATAATCTACGAAACAAGTTTTTGGAGTCGATTTTTTTTTTCAATTTCAAACTAAGGAGTCTCAAGGCTCAACACTGTAGGTCTTCGTTAGGTAAATCAGAAATCCTGTCGCCACCTTTCAGACTTTTGTCAGGTAAGCTGTCAGACGGTCGCGTCGACCTACGTCAATTCCATACATTTTGGCAGTTTTCGAAAATCGCTTACGTTATAATGCTAAGCAATTTGTCTAAGCTCTCATATCATTTTAGATACCATAACATTGCATTGTCATCGGGTTTAGATATTTATTCCAAAAGTGAGCCTTATGATAAGGGAAAGCGGTTTTTAAATTTGACGTGCAAGATTTGAAGTTAAATAAAAAGAATACAAAGCAAGCGGTTTGGGGTATTTTTTTTCCAACACAAAATACGACACAAAAAATTCTTACGTACATAGTAAGTGCGGTAAAATGGACTTGAGACCCAGCAACACTGCTGGTTTTTAGTCTCCAACGAGGAATTAGAACTAAAACTTAAACTAACTTGATTGAGGTAGGGTCGGTACCACGACGGAGACAAAACAGCAGAAATACAACATAATAATATTGCAAAGCAGATGACAATTTCAGAGAGAGCAAAGCAGGAAATTTGGAGTGTACTATAACCGAACAGTTTATGAATTATGCTAGGTTTACACGGGCTTAGTACTTGTCATTAGTGTAGGTGGTTAGGGACTTATATGCACAGTGACGAGTGGCAAGTAACCGTCTACACAGTGGTATTAGAGAATGGTATTAGTTCGGCAGCTTTGAGTAGGTAATCTACTAGACACTAATCAAAATGCACTTGTCATTAAATGTTTAGGTACACCACTCGACAAGTGACAAGTATTAGTAGATTTTTAGCTGCGGGTAGGTGCTTGTCGCTTAGTAAATAGGAACGGCTTCTAATTACTTGCACTTGCAGTTGCACTAATACTAAGCACTTATACAACATGTTTACATAGATGTGACAAGTGTAAATGACAAGTACTAAGCATTAGCTACTAAGCCCGTGTAAACCTAGCAATAAGCAATTTAAAAAAAAGGCCGGAAGGTCCAATTCATATTAAGAACTAATATTAATTGTTTAATGAGTGTATTTTTCAACATAAATATGTTTATATTTATGTTTTTCTAGCCTAGAGCATAGTTTGGGACTAGCGGCTGCACTCAGACTCAGTTAATATAGTTTTTTTCATTATGTAAGCTCACTGACTACCTAACTCGCCTAAAAAACCACGTATGCGTAACCAGCCTAATCGCGCCCATTCAAAATTAACCGTCGTAATAAGAAAACAAAAGAAGGAACAGGCATTGAGCATTAGTACAGTTGCAAGATTAATCCGCGTGTGGCGCCACCGTCGCTAAATAAATCAAGCCTAACGACGCGAATTCTCGCGACATATTAGTTTATTACAGTTACGGAGCGGGAAAGAACGCTGCGTTTTTCTACATTTTATTTTACTTATATTCAACAATTAATCTCTTTAAGTCTGGATGCTCGTCTGCCTTCTCTGTGCCAAAAAAAAGCTATGTTACAAACCGACGCTTTTCTTCAATTAGTAGTAATCCATCCAAAATGAAAAGAGTTCATCATGAGTTAGGCGACTAATGTCTATATTGAAAAATGACGAGGTATAAAAATATCGTCACCTTATATAATGTCAAAAAATAACTAAGACTAGAATTATTTAGCGCTGGGCCTCACGGCGCAGAGGAGCGTCCCCCGGGTGGCGGATGGGGGAACGGTCGGTAGTACAGCTTAGCTACGCTAGCCGGCTAAGTCCGATGGACTTGCTGACCAAAGTAGGATGTGGTCCTCCAGCATTTCGGGGGTTGTGCGGCGGGCTAACATCCCTCCCACGGAAAAACTTACACGTTACGAAACCGACAAGAGATAAATACCGATCTGATCCCAACGACGACTTACGGCGAAGAACTAGAAGACCTGGTAGCCGAGCCCAACATCATTGGCGAAACTAAAGCTCACCGCCTGCGTTGGCTCGGCCATGTCCAGAGAATGGCTGAAGATCGCGGAGCCAAAAGAGCGTACCTGGGCCGACCAGTGGGGCGACGCCCGGTCGGCCGGCCTAGGTACCGCTGGAACGATGTCGTGGAGTCAGATCTGCGTGATCTTCAAGCCGTCAACTGGCGAGAGACGGCGCAGGACCGGGACAAGTGGCGCAATCTCGTGTCGGAGGCCAAGACTCACTTTGGGTCCCTGAGCCGCAGCAGTAAGTAAGTAAGAATTATTTTTGTCGATGCATAAAAATGTCGACATATAATAATGACTAATGACTACTTATCTGTTTTTTGTCGATGTATAAAAATGACGACAGATAGGTTTAGGTCATGTTAGTTTTGCAGCAGGCCCGCAGGACCAAACCACCCAGTAATAGGAGTTCTGCGTTAGCGGAGCTCCGTCGACACTCTTATTTCAAATCAATTAGACAGTGTCGACGGAGCTCCGCTCGCGCTCCTATTTCTGGATGGTTTGGCCCTCCGGGCCTTGTGCAAAGCTAACATAACCTAAACCTACCTAGCCCCTGTTCTACCTATCCCTTATTATACCTCCTAACTACCTATTTATATCGTTGTCTAGTACCCATAGTACAAGCCTAGAGCTTAGTTTGGGACTAGGTCAATTGATGTGACATTGTCCGCTGATATTTTATTTCAGTGCAAAACATTTTCATAATTTAAACACTAGCTTCTGCCCGCGACTTCGTCCGCGTGATTTCAACTGTCGTTATTACCTCGGGAACTTTTAAATTTTCCAGGATATAAAAAGAACCTTATGTGTTAAAAAATTGCATCCAAATCCGTCCAGCCGCACACATACTTCACCCTTGGCGCATGACGGGATGTCGACTTAACTGACCCGCCCTTGCTTCGCTCCGATCCTATATTAATTCTACAAGTAAGACGTTTTTAAACCCGGAGCAATCGTTTTAGAGATAATCCCCAACATACAAACACAATTTTAACTCTTATTAATATTAGCATAGTTAATAAATAGATTACTTTATTTCGTGACGCTCCGTGTCGGTGCACAAAACGCTTCCGTATAATCCTTGCGCAGTCCTTTCGCTCAAGAGTGGAGGCAATAATGAATGCGAGGCAGGCTTACGGGCTGAAAGGACCCTTTATCAGGCCTTTTTCGAACCTTTCAAACGCGTCTAATGACTGTGTACACAGCTAATAGCCTTCTTGGCTTGTTCTGACACGTTACTCGTATTTGTCAATATGTCGAAAATAAACCTGGAGAGCAAGATGGCCAAGAAATATGTCAGAATAAAGGTGAATTCTTAAACATAATAACCTAGTCCCAAACTAAGCTCTAGACTTACTAAACGCATAGGGAAAATCCAATAATCTGGAATACATACTCGCTCTCATTGTGTAAAACACACTCAAGGAGTTTTTTGTGGCACTATTGAAATCTATGGCTCTTACTGCCTTCGAACGCCATCGCTACAATAAATAGCGTCTATTAAAATCCAACATGCAGGGTTCAATTTGCATCCCAGCAGCCAACAGGATGCTCTACACTTACCACCTAAATATTTGCTCACTGGGAAGTCACTACCAACTTGGCTAACCGCGTCTTCAAGCAGGTCATATCTCATCTAATATTCTAAATAATTCTGTGTCTTGTCCAATAGAAAGATCGCGTGAACTTATCTTCATGTTTGTAAACCGTGTTTTACTAACAATAAGATCTCTGGTATAGTTAATCCTGTGTTAACATGTTGAAGATCTTTGTAAAAGACCTATGTCCAGTTGTTCAAGAGTTATAGTCCCCCATAATAATTTAAAATATATTTATTCCAAATAGACTCTTACAACTGGCAATTTAAAACGTAAAGTTGTTTCACCCTAGGATCTTAGCAGGCAAAAATACCTACACGAATTCCCTCCATAAGAACGTCTCTTATTACAATAGAAGACACGAAAACCTTCATATGAACACCAACAAAACCTTTTTAGACGTAATTTTTCCCCAAACATTACAAAATGAGCAGAAAATCTCTTTTTCCACGTCTAGCTAGCTTTGTCCCGGTGTAATCCACTATGACTACCTATAGTACATTCCGCCGTTCCCACGCTTGCTTTTGATTTAGCAAAGACATGGCTTTGATATATCAATGCTGTAGAATTACTCGCAGTCTGATTAATTCCTGTCGCAACCTAAGAGCCTTTTACACACATACCTAGTATTTTTCACTCGTATTTTTACCGAGTATTTATTAGAAGCCATTTTGTTTGACAACGGTGTCAGGTTCATTACACATTTTGATGGGTTGATCGTTTGACCGCTAAAGTATATGTTTTAGCGCCTGGTCACATAACGTTTCACGTTTCACGACGCAGCGCCGTCGAGAGGTACAGCATAACATAGGGTGATGGAACCAGTATGGAAGGCTCCAATAATAGACACTTGATTCTTATTGTACAGAAGATAAGGGTTATTCATTTGTTTTGCAACATTCAATTTAGGAACGTAAGATATTTGAATTAAGAGTGCCGTTACCGCTCTAAAGCAGTTTATGTTGAGAGAAAGGAACAGAGCTGTAATATCGTTAAATAAGGTGTAGACATACGGAACAAGTACTTTTCTAAAAGTATGAGTACCTATATAACAAGACACTAACCCGCATCGGCTTGTATCGGTACAAAGCGTTCGCAACGACATTAGCGGTGCAGCTGATGCCGCCGAACTCACTAAAAGTCTCATAACAACGAAACGAAGTTGGCAGCGGCTTGGAAATAAGACTACCTCAGCCCCCGTATTATGGTCTCGCCTTCAACGCGGCGATAAAGCATCCATCACTCTCGCACTTAGTTATTGGTTGGAAAGCGACAGATGTTTTTTCACACGTTTATTCACATCGATGAACAAGACTGCAATTGACCTAGTAAACTACATCATAAATTCTTACGTAGTGGACGAAATCTCATGTAAGAAATAAGTGAGGCAAGTTTTGTGTATGACACGTTTTGTGTTAGAATGTTAAATCTCTTTATTTAGATATGTCAAATATTCTTGTCAGCCGAGAATTTCGAAATATCTCTAAAAACTAAGAGGTAACATTTTTTAGTCAGATCCAAAGATTCCAAATTTTACCTAGCTACCAAAATTTTGAGGTCCTTCAATGGTATAATTCGATTCAGCGCAAAAATTACATGGAAAATGACACTTCACTTGGGTAGTAAAAATTCTCCCCTACCCATAGCCCCCCGACGGGGGTAGGACCCCTAAATTTTGGTAGAACTCGGCAGATCCGCGATGTTTGTGGGTGGTAGGACCTTGTGCAGGGTCCGTTCCATTCGCTACTACCATCTTATCCATCAACCTACCGCCAAACAGCAGTGTTCGCATTGTTGTGATGCGGTTTGGGGATAAGACAGCCAGTGTGATGACTAGCATAGAGGCATTCGATCTTAGTCCTCAGGGTTGGCAACGCATATGCAGTCTTAGGCTTGCAGTCTTGTGAATGCGAATGTCTATGGGTCACAGTTTCCACTTACCATCAGGTGCCCTGTGTGCTCGTTTGCCTTCTCTATGCCATAAAAATAAAGATCCCCATTTCTAGTGCCAAGATAAAATTATAAACAAAGTTTCATTGATGTACATATTAATTTACATACTTCCAAAATATGTTATCTCTCCTGCATCATTTGTTAAAATATTAGCTTCTTATACCAAAACCTTGGTCTCTCTTTGGAGTAAATGCTGTAGTACTTAGGTAAATTATTTCTACTTGCACATTCCTCTTGCTTTCCTGCCTATTGTGCGCGTGGCTTTACCCTCGTCGGCTTAAAGCGCACGTAATGCCATTAGCGACATGCAGTTCGCGCCACCGCACTGAAAATGTCATAACAAACCGTACTACGTGGAAATGCAAATGACGTGACCAACAACACTGTTGAAAAGGATAAAGTCATATGCAGCAGCCAATATTTCATGAATAGAATAAAATAGAATGTAAATAATTTACATTATTTACACACATTTGAGAATTACAGATGTCAAACAGAACAAAGCTTTGCGCCGCACTTAAAAACTAACTTTAATATCGAAAACAAAACCAAAAAAAGAGATGACGACAGAAATATCAGCGAAAATCGAAAGTGGGAAGTTAATAATAATATTATAATACTAGTGAGACGCCCCTGCTTCGCTTCTGTTTATATAAGTTTTCTGTAACAACCGTAAATTTTGCGGGTGGTAGGACCTTGTACAGGGTCCGTCCGGATCGCTACCACCATCTTATCCATTAACCCACCGCCAAACAGCAGTGTTCGCATTGTTGTGTTCTGGTTGAGGGATAAGACAGCCGGTGTAATGACTAACATGGAGGCATTTCCATCTTAGTCCTCAGGGTTGGCAACACATTTGCAGTCTTAGGCTTACAGTCTTGTGAATGCGAATGTCTATGAGTCACAGTTTCCACTTACCATCAGGTAGCCTGTGTGCTCGTTTGCCTTCTCTAGACCAGAATTAAATACATAAAAATCTTACGTGAAAGATTATCTAACCGATGTTAAAAAAGCAAATGAAAAACCGTTTTGCAGTTTTTGAGATTATCGCGAACATAAACAGACGATTGATGCGGCGGGGGACTTTCGAGATATCGTTGCCCAGAGACGTCATGCACCAATGTCATTAGCACAGCCAAGTCACTGCTTTCAGTGAATAGTCTTCTTAAGACAACTTTATGGGAAGCCATTTCATAGCGCGCCGAAGAACCCCGAAAGAAAGTCCATTATAAAGTTTAATTCAATCACAAATTCCAGGACGCCAACAATATCTTCATTCCACTAACTGTAAAGTCTGTGTATACATTTTATTTAATGCTCTGACTTTATAGATAATTATTAATAGCTTCGAGGAAGTTAAGGCTTCAGGAAATGGACTAGTATATTCCTTAATCTATCAGTATCACGTGGTACCGGGACAGTCGCAGGAGTAGATTATTCACGCGGCTACAGCGAGACAGACGCTACGGATCGTTGCGGACAGATAACAAGAGATTCAGCGATTAATAATGGGGCTGCTTTTCTCTTAAGCTCGTTGTTTTCACTTTTTGATTGAGGAATTATTAGCCGGCCTAAGTTTAGTACTTGTAGGGGTAAGCTACACTACTTAGATGATACTGTCAAATGATAAAATTGCTAAGTATTCATTGTGTCAGCATGATGAACTACCAAACAACCGAAATAACGAAATAAGTGCTAAGAGAAGACTGACTTTATCCGGTTATGATTACATGCTAGAGGTTATTGCAAGCGTTTGTGTACGTTTGCCTGTACAGTATTCTTAGCGTTTAATTTCGGGTTTTTTGTAGGTTTCGGTTTCGTCGACAAAGGTTAGCCAAAGTAACAGGTACAGGAAACATCATAAATAAGTGATCATTTATGTACCTTGTCAGTTCAACGTCGTGTTGTGAAACGATTGATAGCGACAAGGTACATAAATGATCACTTATTTATGATGTTGATTGTACGAGTATCTAACTCTGTCTTACATGTTTATTATCGCAGGAAGACTTTAGTTTGCTGATAACTGATAATTCCAGCGCCCTTGCTAGAAACTGACCAAAAAATTACAGTCGTCAAAATAAACTTGTAGGCAGTACGCAATCAGCAATTTTAGTCCTTTTACCTCACTTTGGTGTAGCCAAAATTGCTTCGATATCGTAATCACACTGTTATGACAGCTTCTTAACAAGAACTGCCATAAGAACACCAAAGTAAAGTCGCTGCATTAAATAATCGTTTCCTCCATAGATATAAAGCTAGTAGAACAGTGGGAGCGACGCGAATGTTAATTAGTCACAGCCGATAGCGACGCCGACGGATCTTCGCGAGTCGAGGCAATAGATAACACGAGTTTTATCGACGGAGGGTAGGGTTGCCAGAGACAAAACGATTTACTTCTACTTAAAAAGTATTTTTTTCGATTGAAATAATTCGACTGTTATTATTATTTATTTATGGAAAACCAACAATAGATAATTACAGGTTCTCGCCGATAAATTTAAGGTACAAAGTAAGGTTACTTACTGTTTTTAGTCGTTTACACCACAAACACTCACTAGTAGCACAAAACAGGCCGTCGTGGAGATCCTTGGGGAAGGCCTATGTTTAGCAGGGGAAGCTTTCGGCTGACATGATTATGAAGATTTTCACATCAAAGCACGACTGTATTACGGTAATAAATAAAATCGACGATTTGTTTATTCGACTTTTTTACTGCAAAAATGCGTTAATATGTTTTCTCGATTTGATTTCGAATCGAGAAACCAATCAACAAGGAAACAGTAAACAAACATGATCAAATCAAATAGCTTATATCTTACAGGTATCGAAAGGCAACACTCATATTCAGATTTTTGAAACACATATTTCTATAAAATATATATTTTCAGTGACGAACGAAACTTTCACCACACTCCACATAAAACCAAGGTATATAACTGCATAAAGTATAACCTTAAATTCTTATAAATGACACTCCACTTATATTAATAGAGAAAAATACCTCTATCTTTTTACTAAAATGGTAACCCTACACCAAGGGGCGTCAAAAGGCATTATTAAATTCATCTTAAATTGACAGACTCGTCGGCATTCTTCAAAAATACTTGCTCTCTATAAAAGGTTCCAATTTTAATCTGTCCTTGCTGGTTCGAGTTCGTAGAGAGCTTCAGGTAATAAAAAAGGAAATCAAAGCAGCCAGATAAGAGGGACTTTGACAAATGATACGGTCGAGTAGGTAAGTGATAGTACACTCTGGGAGAAGAGTAACTAAACACAGTTTAGTCACCTGTTTTTGTGTGCTTTTTGTTGTTTTGCTAAAACAGTTTGACATGACAAGGGTTAACTCTGCCCTAGCTTTATAAAAAACTTTGAATAGAGCGAAATTGTAGTCTTACATGACGACGTGTTAACTGCCTACGAAGCCTGTGGTCCTGGGTTCAAATTCTGGTAAGGCAGATATTTGTGTGGTATAAATATTTATGTCCTAGTCAAGTACAAGCCTAGAATTTAAGACTAGGTCAATCGGCGTGACATTGCCCCGTGATAATTATTTATTTAATGAATAGAGTTTGACTTTTTTTTTATGGCAATGAGAAGGAACGCGAGCACTCAGGCCACCTGATGGTAAGTGGGACCTGAGACCCATAGACATTTGAAATCTCAAGACTACAATCTCAAAACTGCAATCCTAAGACCTCAAATGCGTTGCCAACCCTGAGGACTAAGATGGAATCCCTCTATGGCGGCTCAGGTCATATGATTTGTCAATGTAGGGGATGAAGGTAGATTAAATATCATATTTTATCAATAAATCTGCTATAATGGAATACACTAATAATGTAATGAAGTTGTAAAAATAACTAAGTTAGGTACCAATTTATTGAAACCCTCAAAATTGTAACAATATATTCAACATCGGAGATCGGCTTACACTAGTTATTCAGTGTCTATACTTGAGCAAATTATATTGTGTATACATGGCGATTTTGAAACTAAAGATTTTAGGTAATATGAACTATGCTTATAGACATTGAAGATACGTTGTCGAGGTACATACTATCCTTTTGTAGTAAATAGTGCCTAAGGTGAAACATATTAATACCTGAAATTCCTTGCTCGGAGGCCACATATTTATTACAAAGTACTCTATCTCTCCTCAAAATTAGGTGATATTTAGTGAGAAAATCTAGAATACCTTACGAACCATATATTTACTCATACAGCGATAAAGACTTGTGCGGCTCATATATTTGTAATTTAGTCAAGAAGCGAGTATTTCAAGAGCGAATATGTAACAAATGCGATAATAAAATAGTCTCGTTTGTTTAAAATCCTATGAATAAACTATAAGATAGATAAAAACCCCCGATGGCGACAACTTCTTTCAAGACCTGACATTTGTAAAACTACAAAACCTGATTTCAAATTAAAAAAACGCATCCAAATCGTTTCACCCGTTTAAGAGCTACACAGACAAACACACATACATAGCGGTCAAACTTATAACACCATTAAAAAATACTACTGTACGGTTACCTTTAAAAAAAAAACGCTTGGATCCCACATCAAAAAAGACAATTTGTATGCACTTTTTTGCCAGCTACGCGACTAAGGCTCACAAGTCACAATCCTCTTTATAATATTGTAAAATTAACAAAACCACTTACTATCTTCTTGAATACATTTGTTTTGTTCACATTTCGTTAATAAAGTCACTATAGTCTGTGCGAATTGAAATATTCAAAGATAAACACACAACCAAACGAACGAATCTACCATTGTTCCTCGATAATACTTAAATCCAATGAGGTCTCAGCAATTTATAAATACTTGATATTTACTCTCACATTAACTTTAAGATTAAATAACTATTAATAATACATATTTTAAATAAAACACGCTTGATGAATAATTTTGAGGTTATGTGTCAAACAGTACTAATTTGTTTACAACTTTGGCCACTTCAATTGACACAGACTATAGGTATTCGATCAAATTACTTACGAAAACCGAATCTTCAAATCGATTGGCCTAAACTGTGCTCGGTCGTTTACCGTTTCATTTCACCTTCCATGCCTACATATCTTTAAGCACCTAGACTTAATTTTTATGCAATATTGTTTCTCTTCAGCGCATCGAAATTAAGACAAAGGCAATTATGTTAATCATCCTTGCCAGCGCCATCTCTCGGCTCCGAAACGTGTTTAAGCGCGTCCCAACACTTCGGAACTTGCGTTTAATACGGCTCAAGTTGCAAAGACCTAATCAAGCAGTCTTTGAGCCTGAGTTGGCTAGTTCTGGGGCTCAGCGGCTCAAGTTACTAGAGGAGCGGAAACTAGCACTTTTACGGCTTCACTAAAGAACCACTGACGACACGACGAGGCGAGACGAAAATTGAAATTTGTATTAAAACAACCGTTTTCACAACGGGTTGGCCTAGTCGGTAGCATAGTATTCTGTTTATTCTGTCGGTAGTGACCCTGCCTACGAAGCTAGCGTTCCTGGGTGTCAAATCCCGGTAAAGGCAGATATTTGTGTGATAAGCGCGAGTATTTGTTCCTGAGTCATGGATGTTTTCTATGTATTTAAGTAGTATTTGTCTATGTATAAGTATTTAAATCGTTGTTTAGTACCCATAGTACAAGCCTAGAGCTTAGTATGGGACTAGGTCAATTGGTGTGACATTGTCCACTGTTTTTACTTTTTTTTCCTGCGAAGATTTCTGAGGAAGGCAATCGATTTTTTTCTATACAAATTGCAATTCTCGTCTCGCTTCGCTTCGCCGGTGGAAAAGCACCTTAAGAGTGATGCTACACGAGCGTTGCTACAGCGTTGTCTCCTTAAAACTCTGTGATTTCAACATAGAGCGACGCAAGTGTTTCAACGCATCGTGTGGCATGTCCTTCTATTGTAACTCTCTAAGCAAAATATTAAGAGAGATTGACTAATAAATCGTCTGTATAGGTCGCAAGACGATCAAGAGGACGCCTGCGACTTCGAACGCAAAGAATTAGGTTCCGCTCCCCCCCCCTCCTATTTTAACTTGCTTTAAATGTCCAAAAATCCCTTGGTGCGACTCTAGGATATCCCTCCAAACCAGTGTCAAGGTCCAGCCGTTTCAGCTGTGCGTTGATCGATCAGGCAGTCAGTTTCTGCTTTTATATAATGGAGCAAAGACTTCTAATTATCAACGTTGCGCCGGGCGAGGGAGAAGAGAGTTGAAGTTCTTATAACTCCCTCTCTTCTTATGAATCAAGAGGAGAGAGGGAGTTCTCTCGAATAAATGAAGCAATTGAGTTTTGCTTCCGACGTTGAAGTGCTTTTAACCCCATCTCTTGGCTTTGGAGTTTGCACGACGAGTTTCACTTGTAGTTAGTCAAGACAAAAGCCGCTCGACTTTTTAGGTACGTTACTGGTATTCAGTATATTTTCATAATGATCTTTAGTATGTTAAAATAAATACTTTTGAGATCGTAATATGCTCATGACCATTGGGAAAAAATCTGAAAATTCAGTTTAAGCTAAATAGTCAAACACATGAAAAAAATCGTTTTGTACATTTTGATTGAATAAAATTGAAAAATCCAGCGCTGTCCGCTAATAACTTGGTATCATTATATAGCAGCTAAGTTTTAGCTCTCTGTCGCCGGCTACATACATATTACGCCCTTGTTCGGGTTCCTGCGACGCCTTGTGTGCTCTGCGCTCCTAGTACTTAGAAAAGTTATGAGATAGTTTATAAGGATTAAAAACTGTCGCGATGGGACCTAGGACGTGGAATATTTAAAACGTTCCAACCCGCAACTTGGTCAAAAATGATCCATACCAATGAGTACAGTTAACATGTTAGCTCTAAGCTACCTTGTGTGAGTAAGTAGATATGACCCAACCAACCCAACGTTCTAACCTGTCTGACACATTTTTGTTGTAATGCCTACGGTTGATGCTTATTAATATTATACCATTTCGAAAAGGCTCAAGGCGACTTTGTCTACAGTCATATTTCGTCCCCTTCCTAACTCGTCCATAATCTACAGCGCAAACTGAAGTTAGCCGCACAATATTGAAGAGGTTGACACAATAGAAATGTGGACGAGTTAGGAAGTTGACAATATAGGAAATTAGACAAGTTAGGATGGTGACAATATAGGAATGCTGACGAATTGGAATAGTGGGCCATATGGCATTGTGGACGGGTTTAAGAACGTGACGAATTAGGACTGAGAACGAAGTCGCCCTGAGCCACGAAAAGGATCCAAGCGCCCTGGAACGTGTTTGACAAATATGTAATTCAAGATAACATTTTACTCACAACATTCCAAGTATTTCTCCGCACGGTCTTTGCTTTTTGGTTAGAGCCGTTAGAGTGATAAACGAGGATATCATTTTTAGAATTTGCATCTGTGCAAAGCAGACGCGTGTCAATCTTTTTTACTACCACAAACATTAAGTAATATAATGATCCATCACTGAAAATTACTCTGTTTAACTTTAAAAAAAGGTATCTCAAAACTAAGGCTGTGTGGGTCGGAACGTTTTTTGTTAATCGACGTTTCAAAATGTTGTTGGAAATACCTATGTAGAAATACTCGTTATTATCAGCGCCAGATTGTTTTAAATGAAATTGGGGTCTCTATTCTACTCGGTAAAACCATATGGTTTTTGACACATGTTAAAAGATAAAAGTCATTATTCAGTAAGCCCGTGCGGCCTACGGGCACTTTTAAACGTCAAGAATTTACCAGCGCTTCCCAAGAGGAGACCCCAGCTGAGAAGAAACGCCGCAAGAAACTCAGCAGTCAGTCATTTTTTAAACATATTTTATATTACAATGGTACTCGTTCCTACTACTTAGTCTAAGCATTATATAAAGCTATAAATCGGTCATTCTCCAGACAGCCATTTCTATATGTCCTCGGGCTTAAAAAATATAAAAGTATTGAATTTAGTATAATTTATATTTTTTGACTGTAGAAGGTACTTGTATTGAGGTGTACATGAATTTTCAAGTAAATATTCAATACCCTTCTAGGAGAAAAAAAATATCAATACCCCATTCTCCTAATTAACACCACGTGTCCCACTTCCGAAATCACTAATATACCTATTTACCCCGATCATATACAAAAGGAAAGATGAATGAAAGTATTTTTATTTAATAAAAGATAAGACGTCCTCATTGCAAAAAAAAAACCAAGTGTATTTATTAATTTAACACTAAGATATAAAATAAAGTAAAGATGTCCCGAGACGTGTACTAATCCACGCGCAGCTTTCATTGTTGTCCGTGCAAGGCCATTGAAGAAAGAGACAGACATCGCTAACGCATTTCGCGTGAGCCGCCAGTCGTGTCGAGACCCTCTTGAGGTAAAGACGTGTTAGTGTTGTGTGGATCGCTGACTACAAACGTAAGTATCTAATTCGCACGTTTTGGTTCTCGTAAATTCTAATTCACACGTTCACGTTTTTAAAATCAGCCAATAACTCTATAGCTCTGTAAATTATTCTATACATTAAGGACCTCAGTATTTAACAGTTTTGTAGTTTATCACATGTACCTACAAGAAGTTATATTTTTTTTATCAAGAATCCCTAATACACACGTCTAATTCACGCGAGAAAAGTGACCGCGTTAATTAGTTTAAGAGTAGTAAAAAGCGCTTTTTGGTACATTTATAAAAGCTTTTTAATTCTAAATTCTTAAACAAGAATTTAGAAATAAAAACTTTTATACCAGTTTAAATGAATTCACACTTTATACAAAAAAGTAATTCCCGGAAGAATGATGGCGGGTCCCTATACTTACTACAATTTTCGTAAGATAAGTAATAGTACTATGATGATTAATAATACTATGTCAAACTGATATATTATTAGAGGTTCCTTAAAATCTTAACCTTATGCTTGTATCTATGTACTTAGTGTTTGAACAATATGATCTTTAGGGTTATTTTATTTTTTCTAGCATGTGAGCTTATTTTGTATGTATACCGTGATTTTTTATGTTTCTAACAGTTTCCAGTTGCCTTATAGGATAAGAGTAAATAAAGACAGACTAAAAAAGTGTTTTTGTCTTATTTCCTAAAATGTAGAAAATTTATATAATTAACGCCTAGATTTTCTAATTCGCGAGCAAGTAATTCTAATTTTATCTAATTAACGCGTAGTTTTTCTAATTCACGAGCAAGTAATTCTAATTAACGCGTAACTTTTCTAATTCGCGCGTGAGGCAAATATTAAAACCCTTCTAGTTCATTAACCGCTAATAATAATTAAGTGCCCAATAAATATTATAGTTTGAATGGTCGATATATTACTACATTTAGTATAAAATTTATCAAAAAGCAGGTGGAAAAAAAGGGCGGTGTTAATTAGACTGAGAACACAATTCTGGAGAATGACCGAAATATTAAATTAAATATAATATCAAATAACATGTGTAGTTCAGCAGGAAAACATGCCAAAAATCTTGAGAGAGGGATAGCGGGAGAAAAGAAAAACACCTTCTAGTGTATATGAGACGGTGCAAGACGACAAAATAAAAGTTTCAATATGTTTTCCTACATCAACGGTGTCCCCTAGACAAGATAAAGTATTTTAACTATAATATATATAGATAAAGTATGCTACCGTATAGCCGACGTCATGACTTTTATTTACTTGACATTCCTGACAGTAATGGTGGCCGAGATAAAACAATACAAGGATAAAGATAAAGAGAAAATTCGCAACAAAACAAAACCACATTACATAGATACAAAAATATCAAGCCACAGAAAAATTGTTGCGAAGCGGTCCCAATTCATTCGCTAGCCGTAAAGCCAGCACTGGTCTTCCGTTGGAACCGCTTGGTGAAAAAACGGAAAGTGACACATTAACACAAAACAACGCTAAAAACATCAAGGATCAAACAATTATTTGTGCGAGATTATCTCGAACGTCTCAAATGACCATAAAACACACTAACAAGTCAAGAGCAATATTGTTTTACCGAGTGGAATAGAGCACCAGCGGGCCTGGTATGGTTGCGTTTATCGCGTGACAAAATGTGGATACAGCATCCGTCCCTCTCGTACTTATATACGTGTCAGAAAGTGACCGAGACGGATAAGAAAGTAGTTCTTCAAAATTATACATATAGTTATTTTTTAAATTACAACTTTTATGCTTAATAGAAGCTTCGGGGTTAACTAGAACTCTGGATAAAATATCGTCCACTACCATTTAATTTTAAAACGAACTCACCAAGTACCAGCAGGTTCAAAAACTCTCTCACTACAATATATTAGTATATAAATTCCACATCCTGTTTACTCCGCCCGTATCTCTTTACAAATAATCCGCGAACCATCGACAGCAATTTCCGGAGCAGATCGCTGTGACGGATGGACCAACTTTAACCTGTTCCTGACAATTGCGATTTATTTCAACCCGTTCGCCGCTGACTGATAGCGAACGTTTTGAACACAATGCACACTTTTAAAACAATATTTATAGCTATACAGGTGAAAAAAAAGCACGCCACATGAACAGAAAGTAACGTTAAATATTGGAAATAGTAAATTCTACGAAAAAGAGACCTAGGTACTTTCATTAACAAAACGAACAAAATAACAAACTCGTATTTCAGGAAATACACCACTTTTTTTTTATGACATGGAGAAGGCAAACGAGCACACAGGCCACCTGATGGTAAGCGGAAACTGTGACCCATAGACATTCGCATTCACAAGACTACAAGACTAAGACTGCAAATGCGTTGCCAACCCTGAGGACTAAGATGGAATGCCTCTATGCAAGTCATTACACCGGCTGTCTTATCCCCAAACCGGAACACAACAATGCGAACACTGCTGTTTGGCGGTAGGTTAATGGATAAGATGGTGGTAGCGATCCGGACGGACTCTGCACAGAGTCCCGCAAGCGTTTCAAGGTTTAAATTTCGTGAAACTTTTGTAAATTATTCGGACTGTTCAGCTTCAGTTTTTTCCTCTTAATAAATTAATTGATATCAAGGGACACGGGGACAGTCTCATACAAATTGTTCTAGTCCTAAACTAACCTTTAAGCTTGTTCTACGGGTGCTATATAAATACTTACGTAGATAAATAAATACCTAACTAGGTACATATAAAATACCCAAGACTAAAAGAAACAAAAACCCTCGATACGTGAATCCGCGGCTTTTTAAATCAGAGTCAATCCAAAAAGATAACCTCAAAGTATTATATTATAAGGTTTCAGCAAGAGATCACTCAATTCCTGAACTCGTAGAATAACATAAAGGTATGTTACAAGACGTTTGGTTCCTTTTAGTGCTCCTATAAAACCGGTGAACTTTGCGGTAATTTCACGGAAGCACTAAATGTGCTTCAGCGGATGTTATTTTCTATGGTAACTACAAAGTAGACTTTGGAAAGTTTTTTGGATAGAGGTCTCGGATTACGTCCCTAAACTCAACGCCGTATATAGATTCCAAAAAAGTTACCAAAGATGGCCGAACGTCACTGTCACAAGTGTCATTGTCATAGTGACGTTCCAGATGTAACCAACTCATGCACATTTATAAAAATAGGTACTCAAATAATATTTTTTTTTTTTTTTTTAATTAGATGATATTTTTTAATACAACTATAAATACGGACTTTACATTTAAAAGTTAAAGTTAAAACTAAACTTATTTAAAATAAAATAAAATAAAACTAAGCTACTCAAATATTAAAAATTAAACATAAACACCACTATAAAAAGAACACCCCCTCTAGCAGGTCCGCTCGCGGCATGGTCACTAAGACACTGGCTGCATTACTTCTCTGGATGGCTAGCCCAATCCTTTGGGAAAGGTAAGCGCCAGCTCTAGGGTCTCCGGAGGTGTCGATGAGCCGGGATGACAGTGCCTTAATAAAACTTTTCATGTCAGCTGACCAAGGTCCCATTGTTTCCACCGCAAGCGCCACAAATTCGTAATTATTTAATAATGATGAATATTAATATTGTTGTTATTTAAGTGTCAAGATTATCCTAAGTTTTTGATGTTTTCTATATACCTATATACAAAACACTACCCCCAAATAACTTAATTACGTACCCAAATACTAACTTTTGCTAGCGATTTCGTTTGCGTTAATTAGGTTACACACAATATGTCGAGAAATACCAGACATGTAAATCCTTTGGGAATGACTTTAGGGATTAAAGTATTGTATACGTATATTTATGAATAGTATAAACGCAAATTATAAGATGTATCCAAATGTTGTTAAACCCTGAAGTGTTACCACTGTAATATGAGCTTTTCTTCTACAAAACAGTTTCAACTAAATATCTGTAGGTGAAATGAATATTTACATTAAATTATTTATTTATGGGGTTGCATTTAATTTTAACTTTATAATTATATATAAATAAATTACATATGTACATTATTTAGAAAAGTTAAAACTTTATCGATGGAATACTTTTTCATTTTATTGGCAACACATGAGTAGTTATTTTGGAATCTAAATACGGCGTTGAGTTTAGTCAGGGCAAAAATGTGTGTGGTGAGCGCGAGTAGAAGTTCCTAAAGCTGCGTTTCCACCAGAGATGTGCGAGGATGCGTTGCGAGGGATGTGTTTGTCTTAACCAATAGAAACGCTTCCACCAGAGTTAGCTAAGCGAGGATAGGTAAATGAAGCGTTTCTATTGGTTAATGACAAACACATCCCTCGCAACGCATCCTCGCACATCTCTGGTGGAAACGCAGCCTAAGACTTGAATGTCGATAATTGAGCATTCTTTACTAAATACAGGGTGATTTCAAATTGGTAGTTTAGGGGAAATGTGTGTAAGAAAATAATTTTATATTACAAATGTAAAGTCAAATAAGCACACTCGTATTAATATCGCTATCTAGTACCCATGTATATTGTTCACCTGATTTCGACAGGGTACTACGATGGTAGTAGAGGCAATTTCCTTTGTACATTGCAGTGCTTTAATTACTTAAAAGGTTTTTTTTTTTATCATCACCCTAGCGGGAGCAAAAGTCAATACCAAAGAAACATTAGTAGAAGCAAATCCTAGGCGATTACCATGAATCAAATCTCTACCAAATGCTATTAAATCAAGCCGTTAATAATACAAATTGTGTCCCATCCTGACAGAGCATTCTGAAACAACTGTTCCGTGGCGATTGATAAAGGCCCTGCGGCGTCGTGCCACATTAGCCTGAGGGATGACGCATGCTACACGTTATTGTATAATTTATTTATTTATTTGATATAAACAGATATAAAACATTCAAAAAAAATCTTAAATAATGCAAGGTTTTTTGTTTCTTATTTTTTTTTAATGTTAATTATTAGGATAGCGGCTGTATGTTCAAATATAACACGCATTCTTTTGTGATAATGATTGACAATGAGATGATTAATTTTACACTAGTATAGAAAAACGTGTTAATATATGTACGATTTTTGACTTTGAGAAAATAGTATGCTCGTCTCTTGAAGGTCCCCAAGTCGTAGCGGTCGCTGCCGCAGTAGTAAGGTAAGTCCATACCCGTTACTCTTTAAATAAATAGATTGCAGTTAAGTTACGCATCTATACATAAATATCCAGTTAAATAGAGAGTATTGCAGTAATTATTTTAAGCTTGGTCACTACCTAGTAGGCTGAGCGCGTCGACATGATACGTTTATGTGGCAATTGTGGCATGCGTCAACAAGTGTGGCACAGTGTAAGCCGCACTCATAGCGCTAATACAGCGTCGGTTGTAGATAATTAATTCAGCAGTCTGACTAAGTCGTGTCGGCCTGGGCGGTTACACCGGATCGGCATCAATAATTCCTGAGAGGAAGGCTCGGTTCTTGAATTCAATCGCTCTATTCCGTCAGATAGTAAGTGGTTTAAATGTTTGTTTATACGCTGGCGGGCAAATAACAGCTCAGTTTATTAGGTATTTCTGAACAATGAACAGCTCGTCAGGATCGCGGGACCGCGGTGGATGCGAAAAGCACAAGACCGGTCTGAGTGGAAAGCCTTGGGGGAGGCCTATGTCCAGCAGTGGACGTCTTTCGGCTGACATGAGAACAATGAAAACTCAGACAGTAGTTTTGGGGTCCTAGTCTTCTGAAGATCAAGTGAAAAAGGGTTGAAGTCTAGTATATTCCGTTCATGTTTATACCCTTTTTAGGGCTCCGTAGTCAAACTAGGAACCCTTATAGTTTCGGCATGTCCGGCCGTCCGTCCGCAGCCTAGCTCAGAGCGCCTTAGTGCTAGAAAGCTGTAATTTGGCATGAATATACAAATAAGACACGCCAACAAAGTGGAAAAATAAAAAGTTAAAAAAAAAAAAAAATTACTGTGCCTCCCCTACACGTAACGTGGGGATTTACATTTTTTCTTGTCTACCCCAAAGTGTGGGGTGTCATTGGGTAAGTCGTTTAACATTTTTTCGATTAAGGGATCCGTTTATGAATATTAAGCTTTAAAGCACTAATTCTTGTTAGAGTCAAGTGTGTAAAATATCTTAAATGAAAGCAGATATAATGAATTATATAGGAAAACTATCCCGACTAAGTAGACTTCATTGGGTTTTGAGTTCCAAACGGTTTAGATGTTTATACCTACCGAAAACATATTTGCTCTGTTTCTAAACTGACCGCGACCTAATATGTCGATGTACGGTAAGTAAGTAATTAAGTAAAACATTTTTTCACAACAATAACACACATGAATATAACATGAAAAAGTAAGGAAAAGATTCGGCATATAGTGCAAGTAATTGTTGCGAAACGGTCCCAACTCAGCATGTGCTGGCTGTGAAGCCAACGCTGGTCTTCCGTTGGTTACGTTCGGTTAGAACACGGAAGGTGATACGTACACATTACAAGTAATTTAGTAGTACCCGCCGTCACTTTACTGGAAGGAAAATAAAAGTTATCGTAACCATGACAACACGATAATAGCTATTTGATTTTAATCACAAGCGGTAGCGGTATATTGTACCAATTTCACCAAAAGATGTTAACCACTAACAGACGATTAGAGCCTCAACAGCTGTCAAAATGTATGAATCGATTAACATTAATAATAACCATCCCTGACTTAGGGCTTGTTTACGGAAACGCGGAGCGTCGCGCTTGGGGTGCGGCTTGGCGTAGCGCGGCGGCTCGGGCGTTTTTTTCTGTTTACAGAGAGGCGGCGCGTGCAGCGGACCGCGTCATCTCATGCGCAAACACAATATGCCAATATACGGTGTGGTTTATGAAGATGCGCGGCGTGATGCGATAGAGAGTAGCGGTGCCGGCCGCTGTATCCGCGGCGGACGCTGGAGCGTGTAGTGAAGAGCGCGGCGGAGCACAAGACTGTCAGAAGGTTCCGCCGCGGGCCCTGCTGCGGGCGCAGCGCCGGGAACCGCCGTTATGGACGCGTGCGATGCTGCGTGCAACGTGGCGATGCCATCCGCGGGCTCCGCCGCAAATAACGCTGAATTTGAAGACGCGTGTAAAACCTTTCGCAGTAAACGGTGTTAAGCAACGCCATATGTTTGAATTTAGTGCGGATCGCGCCGCTCAACGCCACGCGCGACGCCCCGCGTCTCCGTAAACAAGCCCTTATGCTCACTTTCATTACATACAATTAAAAAGCATCCGTCACTCTCGCACTTACGCATTGGTTAGAAAGTGACAGATGCTTTATCCTCGTTTATCCACATCGATGAAAACGACTATAATAGACCCGCGGGACATTTAAATAAAGTTTGTAAATATTTACCCGTTTATTTGCCATAAAAATATAAAGTGAAAGTAATGGATATAACAAAACTTTTACTTTTTAATGGTACAATTCGAAATACCTTTTATCTCAACCTAAGTCCTTCGGGAGAACCCTTTGACGTCAGATTCAGTATAACCTAAATAACTTTAAAAGTAACTTTTATCTGTTATTTTATTAGGTACATTTTATCGATAGACAATGAATAATGCATAAAGGTTAAACAGGATAAAAACAAAACTCAAGAACTTTTATCTTCATCGTCCATTTAGCAAACCACAACACTGATACGTCGAAGTTCGATAAAACAGTTTTTTTTAAATATCAGAGGACAATGTCACACCAATTGACCTAGTCCCAAACTAAGCTCTAGGCTTGTACTATGGTTACTAGGCAACGATATAAATACTTATATAGAGGCATACATACTTAAATAAGAGAAAGATTAAAAATAAGTAGAATATAATTTTTTCAACACACTTGCTCAAAACGACCTTTTTATTCCACCGATTTTTGGCTCATAAACCTAGATATTAAACACGCGTGCTTTTTCAGTATATTACGCACAAGTGCCTTTAGTTTATTAACCCAAACAATTTACATTTGTAGCCTAGTACCAAGTTGTAAGTACGAAGAAGAAGCGATATAATTTAGTCGGGTTATACCTTTTTTTTTTTACTTTTTTTTTAGCAACAAACAGTTTTTATGCGGCAAATAACATTATCTACATATTTATTTCAATAAATTGGTGAAATCAGCTTTATTACTAAAAAATAACTCAATTTCATTAAAATCATTTAAATTTTTCTGTAATTTGTATTATAAACATGAATTATTACATTTTAAATTTGGCTGTTGGCCGATCTCGTTCGCGCCTTAGCTTTGAGCGCGCATCGGTATCGCGGCAAGAAAAAAAAACAACGCGCCAGCCGCCATTTTTCGTAAATAATTGACGGCTGTGACGAAGATAGTTTGGATTAATTATTGTGAAGTTTAATATTAACGAAAATGTCTTCTTTAAGTAAAGAAAATGAAGAAATTGTAATTTTACCAACTGTTTTAATAATTAATTAAAATTTGACTAAATGAAGAGTCTTGTTTTTTTTTCGCAAGTGTGTTGAAAAACGTCGTATGTAACACGTGTGCCTGTGACCATAATATACGCGGCTTTCTTGTGGCACACAATAGCGCCTTGTATACAATGGTCAACTTAGCACACTTGTATCATAATGTACTATAATGATTCCTGTAAGTGGCTTCATAATTTGTTTTGATCTGTGCCAAGATAGTGTAAATGATGTGTGCAATATTAAATATAATTTATAATAATGATAATTAAATGGGTAGTAGCCCTCTCATGTTGCTGTGCCCTCGCAGGGCGTCACACGTATACCTGTAGTTGTAGTTCCATCTGTTGTAACGTAATGTGACGCGCAATAAATGATTTGAATTTGAATTTGAATTTTAAATACATAGAAAACATCCATGAATCAGGAACAAATATTCGCGCTCAACACACAAATAACCCTTAACGTGATATTGAACAGAGCCTCTTGGGTTAGATTATACATTTATTCAACTACGTAATCAAATAGAGAATAAGCTACCACAGTTTCAAACGCAATTTTTAGGGTTCCGTAGCCAAATGGCAAAAAACGGAACCCTTATAGATTCGTCATGTCTGTCCGTCCGTCTGTCCGTCCGTATGTCACAGCCAGTTTATTCCGTAACTATAAGAGCCATACTATGGAAACTTTGTAAGTAGATGTATTCGGTGAACCGCATTAAGATTTTCATACAAAAATAGAAAAAAAACAATAAAATTTTGGGGTTCCCCATACTTAGAACTGAAACTCAATTATTATTTTTTCATCAAACCCATACGTGTGGGGTATCTATGGGTAGGTCTTCAAAAATGATATTGAAGTTTCTAATTATTATTTTTCTAAACTGAATAGTTTGCGCGAGAGACGCTTCCAAAGTGGAAAAATGTGTGTCCCCCCCCCCCCGTAACTTCTAAAATAAGGTAATGATAAATGTAAAAATAATATATGATGTACATTACCATGCAAACTTCCACCGAAAATTGGTTTGAACGAGATCTAATAATTAGTTTTTTTTTAATACGTTATAAATCGTAAACCGCATTTTACCTTTCATTCAATCAACTCCAATATAATAAAGAATAAAGAAAAACATTTATTTAGATGTATAGTGGTACGGAACCCTACGTGCGCGAGTCCGACTCGCACTTGGCCGGTTTTTATTATTCGCACAGCTATATTCAGCTATTGTCTTTAAAGCAGAACGTTTTAATTTTAATACTCAAGACAAAGAATGAGCCAGTGACATTTTAACCCACATCTTAATGAGAAAAACAAATCCCGTATTCGCGTGTTTAAGCTCAAAAAGCTCGGGCTGACACGGTTCCATAAACAAAAGCTACCCCGAGACATTAATGGCTTCTATTCAGCAGTATGGTTCGCAGAAAGGGGGGGTGGAATGACATGAAAAGGAATGCGGGAAGCCAGTTTGTATATAGGATATGCAAAGTGCTAAGGTGGCTGAGTGATAGGATATTAGAAGCTAAAGTATATATATATATATATATATATATACACCGTGGGCCCGAATAACCCGACCAATTTTAACAATCGATACTAGAGCCTATTTGTAGAATATAATGGGTATAATATGTAGTCCAATAACGCATAATTTCCGAGATTTTCATTATTTAAAAAACAATTCCATAGTTAATTTAATTTGAACTCTGTCACCTTAACCTAAAGCATTATTTAATAAGAAATTGATTAATTAATTTATGTTGTATGTGGATGATATTGCTACTTACAACATGAATCTTTCTTAGTAAATAATGCTTTAGGTTAAGGTGACAGAGTTCAAATTTAATTAACTATGGAATTGATTTTTAAATAATAAAAATCTCGGAAATTATGCGTTATTGGACTACATATTATACCCATTATATTCTACAAATAGGCTCAAGTATCGATTGTTAAAATTGGTCGGGTTATTCGGGCCCACGGTGTATATCTAAATATATAAAAGGAGAAACTGACTGACTGACTGACATATCAACGCACAGCTGAAACTACTATACCTAGAAACTTGAAATTTGGTACAGGTGTTCCTTTCATGATGTAAGTGAGCACTAAGAAAGGATTATCCGAAAATCGACCCCCAACGGGCAAAAAAGGGGGAGTACTGGGAAACTAATTCTACGCGTACGAAGTCGCGGGCGTCCGCTAGTATATGTATATATATATATAAATATAGCTCGAGCACACGTCATTTTAAAACGACTTCAAAAACGAGTTTCACTATTCGACCGTTTTTTTTAAATATTTGTTCGCGGATAACTACGTCGTTTATAAACCGATTTTGATGATTTTTTTGTTGGAAAGGAGATATTCCAATGTGACACAGTTTAATGGTGGGTCCATTGAGCTGATAGTACCTACCATTTTAAAAGAAGTTATTTCTTACGTTTTTGAAGGTGGTGGAAAACATTTATTTTTAGCATCCGATTCCCATTTGATGGGTTTTGTTTTTCGAATCGCTTTAGTGATTTGTCAGTTTAACTTGTCTGCCGTTATATGTTGAAGCGATCTCCATTCCAAATTTTATCCATAGCCATCCAGCCGTTGCAGCGTGAAGGAGTAACAAACAAACAGACAGACACAAATTTTCGCATTTATGATATTAGTAGGACACCCTATAAATTTTGTATTTCTTTATACAAAAAAAAACCACTCTTCAATTTCAAAAATAAACTTTAGTTTATTAGAAAATATAGTAATAGTATTGAGTACGCCACCGGATGGCGTTTGCTGGGTGCAGTTTTAAACTTACAACACCCCTTTTTTGTGGCGGGGTAAAATATGTCATGTCTTTTCCAACCGTACCTCTCTTGCAAAGCGCAGGTTGAAAGCGCGTCCTTTTGAGCCGCATTCTTCTCGTTCAAGTGGGCTATTTTAATTTGCCGACGCTACGGATGCGAGAACTTCTCGGCTTTTCAATTCCCGGCTAAAAAGTAAATAATTTCATTTCAATCTCGAGCTTTCCGAATTAATGTTTGTTGGGACAGACGAGAAGAGTTTTAACTCGGTTTCTTCGTTTAACAATGCTTTGTTAGCGTTGGATAATAACTTGTTAATTGATTATTGCGGAACTATTTTAAGGTATACGTAAGACGTAAGATAGATTACCTTATAGTGGATGTGGGGTGAAATTGAATGATGATGAGGATGAATTGTTTATTCGTTTAAAAAAATAATATTCATGAGTCATGTAAAGAACCTCAGTCGAAAAAAAAACAGATCTCAAGACGCCCAAATACTGTCATAACAGAAAGCGGAATTTTTATATAATAAAGTCATAGGGATATTATAACGTTGTATTTAATTGACTATTGGCAAGTAATTTCCACGTAGGACGACATTCCTTACGAAATAGAATTATACTTCCTGGAAGCAAAATAATTTACAAATTTTAACGTATGTTTAAGAAAAAAAAACATTAACGTTACAAATTAAATCTTTGAACTAAATGCGAATTAGGAATGATATTTAGATTTTGAATTTAAAACCTAAAAGTAAAATTACAGTATCAGAATTTCTTTATTCAAAAATCTTTATTCATTTTATTTGTAGTAATTAATTAAAAACTTAAAGAAACTGGTGACAAAGACTCACCAGGGTATAAATATTTTACGGCAGAATGCCGCCCGACTCAATGCACCTGCGTTCCGATTTTCAGACTGTGATTGGGATTTTTATCGTTAGTACAGTCTTTAGAAACGCTGACTTTGTACTTTATACAAAAAAGGCGGACCAGCACGTAATCTTGAACAGTCTTTATAATAATAGACCAGATCTTGCCCGCAACTCCGTGTGCCCAAGACCCTGACCTGACCAAGGAGCTGATCATGTTATAGACACAAAAATAATGAAATGAAATGAAATTAATGAAAAATAATTTATTCGGCACATAAATAAAAAACAGTTTACAAGGAAAATGTCTTAACCTATTTTTTTTTAATATGGCCAAAATGGTCTCCGCTCAGTTTTTTTTTTTTTTTTATTTAAAAAGTTTTGTAAGTAGGCCCTGTAGGCACTTTTACAAGTCTGAGTCTACCAGCGCTTCCAAAGAGACCACTGCTGAGAAGAAGCGCCGCAAGAAACTCAACAGTAAGCCGTTTTTTCCAAATAAATCACATTACAATACTAAACTTAAACTACACAATTTAAATGTCACAGGGATGTACAGGTCCCAGTAGTAATAATAAAAAATTGTCGGACTAAAATAAATAATACAATTTCGGAGATGTAAACAGTCTCCAAATGTCAAATTAAAATTAAGAATTAAATATAATTTAAAAAAAACATAAAACAAGGGAGATGTGGAATGTCTCCACGGTCAATTTTGGAGATGTAAAGAGTCTCCAGATGTCAAATTAAAATTAAATTAAATTAAATTATTAAAAAAAAAAATACAAAATAATAAATAAATAAGGGAGATGTAGAAAGTCTCCACGGTCAATTTTGGAGATGTAAAGAGTCTCCAGATGTCATATTAAAATAATGGGTAATCATACAGGGAGATGTATATAGTCTCCACGGTCATTAATAATTGTAATATAAAAAAAAAATCAGTCCCAAGCATTGTCATCATTCATATACTCTTTAATACTATAATAAGCTTTAGAAATTAGTTTACGTTTAACGTAACTCTTAAATTTATTTACTGATAAATGAGTAACACTACTTGGGAGCTTATTATAGAACCTTATACAATTACCCATGAAAGAGTTTTTTATTTTGTGAAGCCGTGTAAAGGGCACTGCGAGCTTATTTTTATTTCTGGTATTAACATTATGTATGTCACAGTTCTTTCTAAAATTACTGATGTTCTTATGAACATGCATAATGTTTTCATAAATATATTGACTGTATACAGTTAATATATTCGTTTCTTTGAACTTATCTCTAAGCGAGTCTCTATGACCCATCTTGTAAACAGCACGAATAGCCCTCTTCTGTAGAACAAAGATGCTGTTTACGTCAGCACCACTTCCCCATAGTAAAATACCATATGACATAATACTATGGAAGTAACTAAAATAAACTAATCGAGCGGTTTTCAAGCCTATTAGATTCCGAATTTTACTAACTGCAAAAGCTGCAGAACTTAGTCTATTCGCTAATTTAGCCAGATGAGGACCCCATTGGAGTTTTGAGTCTAACGTTATACCAAGAAATACTGTATCATTAACTAAGTCTAATTTGTCATTTTTAATAGTTACAGTAGTTTGTCTATTTTTCACATTGGTTGTCATAAATTTAATACATTTAGTCTTTTTCTCATTTAGTAATAAATTATTAACACTAAACCAATCTACTACTTTTGATATAGCATTGTTTACATCCACATTAAACTCCTGTTGTCGTTTGACTTTAAATACGAGTGAGGTATCATCAGCAAACAATACTATATCATGGTTGTCTTTTATAAGGTATGGTAAATCATTTATGTAGATGAGGAATAGAAATGGACCCAAAATTGAGCCCTGTGGCACGCCCATTGAGACCAAAGACCCAGGTGATCGTTTTCCATTCACGTCTACCCTTTGTATTCTCCCGAATAAGTACGTTTTAATTAAGTTTAGCGCAGTACTTCTAACTCCATAATGGTGTAGCTTCCTGACCAATGTGTCATGGTTAACGCAATCGAAGGCCTTGGACAAATCACAGAAAATACCTAAAGCATCATGTGACCCCTCCCAGGCATCAAAAATATGTTTAATTAGCTCAACACCAGCTTCGGTTGTCGAGCGACCCCGAGTAAAACCAAATTGTTTATTATGTAATAAATTATTATCTTGAAAATGTTGCATTAACTGTGATAAAATTAATTTCTCAAAGATTTTACTGAAAGTGGGTAGTATCGATATCGGTCTAAAGTTAGTGGGGTCAGAAGTACTACCCGTTTTAAATAATGGAATTATCTTGCTATGTTTCATTAGATCAGGAAACTCACCACAATCAACACAGTGATTAAATATGATCATTAAGTCAGATGCTATGACTTCCATTAAGGATTTAAGGACGTGAACCGAAACCCCCCAAAGATCATTGGTTTTCTTAATGTTAATTGATTTGAATGCTTTGATTACATCCAAGGCAGTAACGTGCTTGAATTCAAAGTGGATACTGCATTCAGACACGTTATCTTCTAATAATAAAATGGCAGACGCCGGCGAAGAGTTCAGACACTTAGTCGTGGACACTGGTATGTTGGTAAAATAATTTTCAAATTCAATTGCGACATCTAAATTAGACTCTAGGATTTTACCATCTACTTTTAAACGAAAGTCATTAAATTCCTTTTTCCGGCGACCTGTTTCTTCATTAATTATTTTCCAAGTCGTTTTAATGACATCAGAGCTATTCAAGATTCTATCACTTAAAAAGTTTTGCTTAGCTATACGGCAGTCTGACTTGAAATTCTTAGAATACTCTTTGACATGTTCCTTAAACTCTTCACTAGCGTTAAACCGTCGTTCCTCATATAGTTGATACAGTATTGCTCTTCGTTTATGTAAGTCCGCAGTAGCCCAGTCACTGAAAACCTTTGCGCCACCGACCATGACCGATTTAGATGTAAATATCATGTCAAATTGTTTCATGAATGTGTGAAAGAATGAGTTGTACATGTCATTAGGGCCCTTATCAGTTGTTAAAAAGGGCAGATTATGCACTAGGTTATGTCGCATTCTCTCGACACGACCTGCAGTAAGTGGCACAAAAGTTATTTCCTTATTCACAACATTATGCGATACAAACTCCAATTTAATTAATTGACCTAGATGATCCGATTCCAGGTTACTGATCAAACTCTTACTAATAGGAATTATATCAGTAAAAATGTTATCAATACACGTGGCGCTAGTGTCAGTCACTCTAGTCGGCTCCATAAATGTATGAGCCAGTCCGAAAGATTTGAAAAGATTTATCAATCTGGAGCTTAGTGAACTATTTTCCAAAATATTAACATTAAAATCTCCACATATAATAACTTTTTTACTCAAATGAGATAAATTGATTAAGATAGTTTCCATGTTCTTTTCAAAAATTTCGAAATTTCCTAAGGGTGGCCTATATACACAAACTACTATGAATTGCTGTAATTCTATTGCAGCGAGTTCTAATGTACGTTCAACAGATAAGGACACAATGTCCTTACGTTCTTTAAATTTAAATTTATTGTTTAATATTATTAACGACCCACCATGTATCGAGAGCTTTATGCCTCTGAATGTTAGTAATACATCTACAGGCGCTGGTTTTCCAGGTTGGACCAGGGAGAGTTTGACTATTTCTGTAATATTGTTTTACATCAATCGGTTAGTTCCGTCTTCACGTTTCAACGCTTCAGAAGCGTTGAAACGTGAAGACGGAACTAACAAACCAACAACTAACAAATTCACTTTCACATTTTTATAATATTAGTAAGGACCGTAATATTCTACAAAAGTGACTATATAAATCTATTATCATAGGTAAGTATAATATATATTTATTACTACATTATTTCCTGCTCAAGCTACGCTTGAATATATTTTATTTTATTTTATGATAGATTCATGGTTTTATGTAATTCTAGGATAAGCTTTATAATTGTATAATATCATAAGTAGTATTTAAAAAAAAGACTGTTGAGTTTCTTGCGGCGTTTCTTCTCAGCAGTGGTCACTTACGAAGAACTTACTGAATAAACATCTTTTATCTTTTATTTGAACGTATAAAATGATACGCCGACACGACAGCTTACATGAATCCAGCAAGTTCTTTGATTTCCAAAGTCAACGACAACAAGCGAGCACGTGGGCCACATGATATAAGTGGGATTTTCAGTAATCCAGCAAACACTTTGCCAATCGGTATGTCGAATTCCACCAACAGAAACCTGCAAAACGCATTTCATTAGGCTTAAAATACTTTCACTACCGTGCCTTTACATATGAGGTAGTAATGTTTGTCAAAAGAAACACAACCCGTTTTTCAGTTTTTAATAGTGCTCGAAATAGAAATAAAATTTTCACGGGACCACTCAAAACAGCCCTGCATGCAAAAAGTGTTTTCGGAATGGCACCGAAACTCTACAACCAATTGCCAAAGAATATATCGAGCCTAGATGACTTAGCGAGGTTCAAAAAATCTCTATTTAATTTCTTAGTTCAAAAAGCATACTACTCACTATCGGAATATTTATCTGACATTTCCTAACTATATTATAATACATATGACGAAATAACTGTACGAATTATTATAATTGTATCCTGTGCATGCGCTATCATGACCTAACATATTTGTATGCCTAGCGGCCAAATATAGTGATACTTGTGCCTAAATTTGTAACACCTATATAAAACCTATATTTACAAATAAATCATTTGAATTTGAATTTGAATTTGAATTTGAACCCTGAGGTCTAAATATAAACAGAGTGTGCGAGCGTCGCAAAGGACTAAGCTTGATTTAATGAAAAACAATATTCTAACTTTTCTTTTAGCCCCTAACAAGGCACTTGAGTCACGTCGAAATACAGAAACAAACCCCCAAAGGAAAACAAATAATAGAATCAATACAGATGCGAATTCTAATCGCGAAATAAAGCCAAGTTTTGCAATTCAAAAGTCCCCTACGGGATTTAATATTTCCAATAAGCAAAAAAAACCTCAACAAATTCTAATAACAGAACATCGAATAATATCCGAACAATTTGCAAATAAAAGGGCCGGGGATTTTTGACTACACAATCAGTTTTCGCCACAGTACACAGTACTCGCTGAGCACAGTACGTCAACAGTATAACTAAAGCGCTTCAGTCTTGAATTAGTATTATGTATGTGTTTGTAATTCACAATTCGCTGGGGGGTAAGTAGAACTGCTGAAGGTAGAAGACGTGATGGCAGGCTTCCCACACGACACCGACGATCGCATTCGGGTGAAGGTCGAGGGAAACCAATGGATGCGAATAGCAAAAAACCGACGTACGACGGCGACTGATACTGAAATAATTTCATTAATTTTATCTATACAGGATGTTTGGCAGTCAGGTGTTCCAAACATTTTTGACGCAAATTTGTATTGTTTTTTACGATAAAAAAACGCTATCGTCATCATCATCATTTTACCCTTATTCCAATCATTGGGGGTTGATGCAGCTCTTTTTCTTCCACACATCTCAATTAGCCCTAATCTCAGTATCCACTCCCTTGTTCTTCATATCGTCTTCAGACATTCCATCCATGATTATAATGAGTATAGAATTAGTAGGCGTTCATTTGAATGTATTTTAAAGAACCAAACTTTTGTGAAGGTAAAACAGTTAAAATGTATTCAACGCGGCCGGTTTAGGGTGTTTAATAATGGTTATTCTGGCGAAAATATAGTTTTTTCAAAAACCGTGCAAATTTGCACCACATTTACGAAAATGTTTAGAATTACCCTATCATCCTCCAACTAGTGAAGGTTGGCAGTCAGCTCCGCATATTTCTCTCGGTCTTTGGCGAGGTTGAAAAGATCCGCTGCACTTGTGACTCCAGTCCATTCCCGAATGTTTCGCAGCCACGATTTCTTTCTGCGCCCGACAGCTCTTCTTCCAGCAACTTTGCCCATCATTATTAATTGCAGGAGTTAGTATAAAATAATGCCTAAGCACATGACCTAGATAGGCAACTTTTCTTCTTGTGATGGTCTGCATTAGTTCACGTTTCCTCCCAACTCGACGTAGAACTTCAAAATTGGTCACTCGGTCTGTCCAGCTTATGGCCAACATGCGTTTATATGCCCACATTTTAGTAAATCACCATTAGTATACCTTATTGTAAATACTGTTGTACTGCGACGTCGAGTAATAAACGCGATCCTGTAACGATCTCGATCTACTTGTATCCGTGTTGGGCGCTGGACAAATTGGGTAAACGAGCAAAAGGGTTTCTGGATCCTGTCCGATTTGTATCCTTTAGGGCTACACGACATTTTGGAATTACCACGGCCTTGGTTAGGGACAGTTCTTCAGAATGAGTTCTAAAACATTTAACTTGCAAAGACCCTTTACCACCAATTTTATTATTTGCATTAACATCTATCAATAGAGGTCCCTATTGATAGATGGGCACTGGTCCCACCGCCGGCGAGTGAGATATGAACTATCGACTTTTTTCTAGCCCAAGAAACGAACAAAAGATAATCGCTTCCGTGTAAATAAAAGAGAGAGAGATATATATTTATAGTTCATCGCTCGCTGTTCACACTGCCGGCGAGGACACTCTCCCAACGCCTGGCGAGTAAGCTATAATTCCATAGAATTTTTACTAGCCTCTCGCCGATTGTCAACTGTTTTTAGTACAGAAGTTTACTAGTTGCTCACCGAGCTCGCCGATATCTGGCGGTGGGACCGCTATTTACTAGTTGACCACAGCGATTAAAGCTATCGACAATAAAACTAGCTCAGCGGTACTCGCCGATGCCTGCCGAGTTGCCGAGCGTCAAACTATCAAAACTTTACTCGCTTCTCGCCGCTCGCCCACTCTTTTGCAGTTTATAGTTCTACTAGCTTATAGTCTGTAGCCGGCGGTGGGACCAGTACCTAATGCCCGGCTTCCACTGTAAGCGGAGCAGCCTCATAGAGACTCCGTTTGGCTTGCAACGGTATCTTTTCAAGAGCTTAGCTGAACACTTAAACGCAATTCACACAGAGCGCGGGTCAGGAGCGGGAGCGGGCGTATTGCCGTTACATTGTGCGCTCTGTGAGAAGGCTTATCGGAGAATGCGTGTATTACGAGCAATGTAACGGCAATACGTCCCGCCCGAACCGCGCTCTGTGTAAATTGAGCTTAAGTCACCGTTTTCTAAGCTAAACCGAGTCTGTACGGTGCTCACTCCTCTCGTAGTGGGAGCCGAGCATTACACTTGCACAAATCCAGTCAGTGAAATCAATAAAACTTATAAATCATAAGAATACGGCGTCAGAAGGAGTACACTCAGGAGCAAAAATACCGGGTCAGAGAGCGTTTTTCATACAAACGAGACTATTTCGAAACCTTGGTTCCTCGCTAGGGGTTGTTTTGAGTGAGGTTTAATGGTGGATACTGCGAGGTTCAATAGAGGAGAGAAGTTTTCAATACCTAACTGATCGCGCAATCAGTTAACACCATAGCGGGAGAGTTTGGGTCAGCACTTGGATTTCCATACATTTTATTGCCATTTTAGATGTTTTTCTGAACATGCACAAATCCGGCGTTAGCCGCAGATTCATTCAGTTGGGTATCCTAGGCACTCTGGAAGTCCTGTATCAGGGTGTGCTCAGGGTATTCATCATTAGATTTCACTAAAAGCATTCCCTGGCGAGGAACCAAGGCTTCGAAATAGCCTCTTATTATGAAAAACGCACTCTGACCCGTTATTTTTGTTCCTAAGTGTATTATGGGTTGTGATACACTAACAAACTCGTATGTATATTAATCCAATACTCTCCCATTTTCAAACATAGGTTTCCTATAAAATAGGAAGCACTTTGGGTTAGGATATCGAAGTAAACAATAGGAAAATAGTATTCACGCAATGCAGCCATCGTGAGTCGATTTGCAAACATATTGGCTGCGATGAAAATATTACCATCTTTTTAGAATTTCAAATGAATTACTGTTCTGTATGTAGGAAGGCGGTAAACGATTCATTGCCTTACGGGAGAAATATGTGGTATTCTAGGTAAAGATGGACGAAATGTTAACTTCAGCAAGTTTGCAAAACATTTTTTTATACTTAATGGTTTTTATAGCGATTTTTCATACTCATTTAATAGGCAACATCTGACTAAGAAAAAAATTTTTTTTTATGTATGCATTTAGGAAATTATCAGGGTTTTTTTAAAATAACAAACAAAACGTAACAAATGTCAAACAGAAGTTGGCTTTAATATTGTGGCATTATAAAGAAGTAACCAAAGTATTTGTAGCGTTTTTATTTCATACTTTTAGTGATCATAATATGCTGTTTTGTAGTCCCACATCTCAATTAATAACTATGGGGCATTTCAAGCAAAGGCGCAGGAAATTCACCTACATTTAAAATACTAAAATCGCTATGTGGTTCAAATCCTGACGTGTTGATAATGGAACCCTTTAAAAAATAAATTAAATCGGTCCAAGGGTCTTTAAATAATTGGTGAACATACTCTTCCTTTGGAGTCGATTAAAAATGGATATACATTGACCACGCTTTTTGTACATAACTAATCATTATTTTAAACTAGAACACGTTATTGCAAAATGCTTAACACAATTAAAATCAGCTTTATTTCACGCCATCTATCGGTCTATTTTGTAAACCATCAGTCTGCACTCGACGACGTCACCTGTGTCCCGTCTACATCTCACCCTTCATCTGTTTATGAAGTCCTGTTCAAACTTTATTTGTTTACAAGTTCATTAGCCGAAATTTCTTTACGTAATTACCAAAAGCGAAAGGTAATCAAAAACTCCGAACAATGAGGCTCAAACTGAAGTGTTAATTAACTGAAAAGAAATAAAATATTTTTTCCGCGAGTTGTTTGTCCCTCTCTAAACAATTTATGAAGAAAGACACGTGTTAGGCAAGAAACGAGATGAAGCAACCTGCTTGTAGCTCGACTTGCTACTCATAAAAAAATAAAAATGAAGTTATTTTTCTTGATCTTGATCTTCTCAGATGTTTACACGCCCTAACAAGAAGTGGACTTGGCAGAAGCGCGTGGATCTGACCCCTGGTGCTTCTGTTTAGTCCATTAAAGAAAATACTATTTACGGAAAAAAATATTTAATAAGTCCATGGAAGTGGTTAAAATATACCTTAAGTAATAAAAGCCATTAATTTAAATTATAATTAGAATTAGAAAAAAAACGTGTGCGTCTCGGAACGCCCAACAGAAATGATAACTTAAACTAATCTAAATTGAACTAAGTATTTAATATTCAAATTACACACTAAATACAGAGACACACATAAACAAACCTAAAAAGTGGTACACTGTTGAAAGAGGTCATGTTTAACAAAGGGCATTTGTAACAGGTGTGAAGAGTACTATTCCGTTAGCAGTTTTTATACTCCCTATATGCTTTCCTACCTTTATGCTGGCGCCGTAACGCGTTTCGTAACGAAGCGGTTCCCTCCCAAAAGAAGTTATCACTTCAAAAGTATAATATTTTCAGTTTTCAAATACAACTAGGTTAGAATTTTTAAATAATACATGTTTAAAAACATGACTAATATTGATGTAAACTTTCGTTTACGTGTGGTTTTATATACTGGCTTTGCGGGCCAGACAAAGGGCAAAACGTTGTAGAACGCAAAGTTTGAAACTCGTTTAAAAAGCTGTATGTGTAACCCAACGGGGCAACATTATTATTACACAAAACACTATTTAAAACAAAACAACTGACTCGTGCTGAATTTCTCTTACAAACAAACAATAAAATTATACGCTCGGAAACTTCGCCTGCAAATCAAAATGTTCATAATTGAAGTCCATTTTACTGTCTGAGTTTTTTACACCGACTGTACTCGTTAATGAGCAAATTCCATCCCAACCGGCTCGGCCACTCGGTTCAAAATGCTTCAACACTTGCAGAATGTCATTTGCACCGAGTTTTATTTGATCTGGGGCCATTTAATTTGTTCCTTACGATTGAACCAAATAAGGTGCAAAATGGAAGGAAAAAGCTATTCGTTTATTTGCTTAAGATTCATTACGGCAAATGAACTTCTTTGCAGTCTTTTGAACGACTTTTCTTGACCCCCAGTTTTAGTCCAATAGGTCTTGTTCGTTTCTTTACACTATTGGGGATGAAGGTTTTGCTTGTCAGTAGAGGAAATCTTCATTATTGTTACTAAGAAGATTAATATTATTGACGACAACATCAACATCGTCGATAAATATTCGAATTCTAATGTAACTATTTTACAGCAAGCAATTATAACATATATTTTTTGTTACGAAAAATAAGCCGCAGCACTATTTAATTTTCACCATTAACTGACCACACTGAAGATGTCACTTTAATGAACACAGTTAAAATTCCAAGAGGAAATACGGGAATACGATTTGAACTCTTACAGACATAACACAATAATTCCCCACCTTTTTGGGAGACCTAACATTACTTGAACGAACTCAAATGAGTAAAACTTTTTTCCTACAAGACTGAGTACCTACACATTTCTCTGTAAAGTTCCAATGCTGACTGCGTTCATCAGACAGGGCAGATTGGCTCGTTCAATCAACCCTACTCTGCTACAGCAGGTTGTAATCCTGATACAATGAATAGTAATAAAAAAGTCGACGTGCAATTAACTGCAGGGACTCGAGCCACTAGACCGCCAGCGTGATTGATCTGAAATAAAAAGTATATAATCGAATACAAGCAACTGTTACGAAATAAAGCACAAAATATAATATTAATTTCAGTTGTCAGAGTAACCCATTGGGTTTACTTATGTCTGACAAAGAGTCTGATGAAATTTTTATGTTTAAAAAAGACAACATCATGTGTGTGAAAGACAACATCACAACACACACACATGATGTTGTCTTTTTTAAACATAAAACAGAAAATGGGATACTCTAAAACATCTAGTCCTGTACCTACTGTTGTACGTGTGGCTCGGCTAACTGGAAGAAATGCCTTAAAGGGATAAGTTCGCCTTTGTACTCATACATCCTAATGGTTGTCCTGTGTGCTCGTGGCCTTTTTCATACCATAAAAAAATATTTCTCCATGAAAAACACTGAACTTTTTCTATTTAACGAACTGCGTCCGTCAGAGCAGATTGCTTCGTTTAATTAGTCGCCGGACAGGTCCGGATACGTGACTAATGGGATGTCCGGAAAAACGCACTCTACCGAAGTCACTCGAGACCTCTTTGTAGGAATTTGTATCTGTGCCTCAACCGTTCTCAGTAAATTCATTTGTACATTACTAAAATGAGCAATATAAAAAATATATTGTTTATAAGTTTTATTTTATTACATTACATAGTTTCTGCCTTGTGACGTTGTGATTGAAACCATGCTATGGCAACTTAGTACATTAGAGATGGTTTGCTTTTGTTTGTTTGTTTTTTAAGTATGACAAAACTAATATTGCGTTTGGATTAAGCAATAATGGACTCTTGGTCAACGGTGTAAGCACTTCGACGCACGCCTTATTACTTGTGTCGCTCTGTGGCGCCATCTTCATTAGGTATCCCAGTATACAATAGTAGTCTTTGACTGAAACTGCGAAGCACGTTGCTATAGTAACCATGACTTTCGACTACGAAGAATATTTTGAACAGCCTGTTAGCAGGCATGATGACCATCACAATGGATGGAGTTCCAATTACTGATGATTCCTGTCGTCAACGTCTTGGATTTTGCTTAATTTGACTTTTACGTCATCATACGAGGACTTGGAGCGGTTCTATTGTAAACCAAATCGCGAAAACCACATGATGTTTGTAAAACAGAATCATTTAGTTCAATTATTATTTTATTATATTATTATTGTTAATTTGTATTTGTACGCCGAAAGGCAAAACATGACGGACATTATTGTAAAAGTATTATGACCATTATAATAATGTTAACTTACTCATGTTTTACAAATACATTTTTAATTAACATAAACGCGTCATGAATATTATAATTTAAACTAAAATTTATTTTAATTAAATATATTCCCCCTTCTAATAAACATTGAGTAACGGTGATATAGCTCTACAATGCTTTGTCCTTATGTCATTGTGACATTTGAATTTGACAGATAAGGACAGAACATTGTATAGCTATACCACCGTTAATCAACGATTAGTAAGGGGGATTATGTTTAAATATGTGATTTTATTTAATGCTTTATTTCAGACTCATACTAAATCGAACATGTTTCTGTTCTATATTTTCAATTAAGGATATACTGGCTTGACTCTTTATTATTGTGTACTGTCCTTTATTTCATCATAATATACAATATATTTTTTTTAATGTGTATTATATGTATTTATTTCAAGTGTATATATGTGTTTGTGTATTTTTTTTTTTTATTTGTACGTATCACTCGTTGCCACATTCTACTTTTCTTATTTTCCTCAATCACCCAAAGGTTAGCTGGAAGAGATCCCTAAAAGCGATAAATTCGCCGTTGTACGTTTCTTTTCTGTAAATATTGTATTTAAATTTCTGTGTTATGTACAATAAAGAGTTTACAAACATACATACATACAAGCCTCAGCCGGGAAAGGCGGTGGTTGGACCCGAATATAGCGCGACTTCGACTGCGTGTCGGCCATACTAACTCTACTAGTCCCGCAACAGCTATTTTCCCGGTCTCTGCACGGTGATATTCTAACCTCTAAGCTCTCGTATCTCATAGTAACCTATACCTTGTTTACGTTAAAGAGTTAGTACCAGAAAACTTAAAATGCACGTGATTGGCCAGCGATAAGGGCACCGTTTGCGCACATGATGGGTTTACATGTCGGCCCAAATCAGTCAACATCCGTTTCTTGTACGGTGCGGACGCGTTATAGTGCTCTTTTTTGTATTGTTGATTTCTTTTTTTACCTGGCTCGTTTATTGGACTGATTCCTGTTCAACCTGGCATGCCAAATCAACTTACGAACCAAAATCATAACAAATAATAAATAAACAAATATTCAAAGCCAGGCGTGTAAGCCGATCCCGCCACTGAGGTGCGTATGTTCACGCCCACTAATCAGTTCTTGTCCCTTTCATTTGCATACAAAAGTGCAACAGGAACAGCGCTTTGCTAACTCTTTAACGTGGACAAGGTATAGTAAGTAGTTCACACATACATACATACATAAACTCACGCCTTCATTCCCAGAGTGGGGTAGGCAGAGCTACAGAATTTCCAACAACCCTAAAAAACTTGTTGATAATTCTGTAACCACATTTTGCACAATCAGGCTATGATAAGCTAAGCTAAGTAGTTCACCTCCAATAAATAAAACCAGGCATTCAAAGAGCCCATCGCCACGTAGCGGAACACATCCCGCCACTCGAAAGGGTCCACATGTCGACTGGATTCAATACATTCCGGCCCTTTAACTGTGGTAAGCATTTCCAATATCAGGTGGGGCACAAAAGGTATCGGCTGTCTGTTGCCGGAATATGATGTGTGACATCTGTGGTTAGAGTACCGTTTATAGGTTAAATAGATTGTTAAGAGTGCTTGATACCGGTGTGACCGAGTTCTATTTAACCTACGACGCGAACCAAGGGGTGTTAGTAATTGCATACTTTGGAACGACCTTGCAAGCTCTGAACAAGTTTGCCATTAAAAAGAAAGTTCGCGTATTTTTTTGCAGATAGAGTTGACATCATCTTGACTTTCTGATTGCATTATCTATCGTTTATCGGCTCTGAAATTTCTAAGTTCATTTACAGAGAGAAGGTTTCTCATATTTTTTTGACATTACCCAATTTGTTGGGTCTGATCTCATATATTAATTGAAGCGTTTTTTTTTATAAGATGACATCGACGGACAAACTAGCAGACGGCCCACCTGATGGCAAGTGGTCACCGCCGCCGCCGCGTTATGCTGCTCCATTTTATTTAAAGGCCTACTGTGGAGTACTATGCCTCTCAAGCGTCTTCCAAGTTACTCTATTATGCGTAAACATATTATTATAATTTTACCTCTTTCCCAAAATTGCAACATGGAACCCAGTTAAACCTATTCCTCAATGAATTTTACAGAATCTTGAAAAACGCCTTCTCACTTTACAATACATGGAATTTAATTATTGTTTAGCAGGTCGATATAATACGCCATTTGGCCGGGTTATACATTATTCACGTGTTTTAAGTTATGTCAGATCAAAAAATGTAAAACACGGCAAAATTTACATATGATGTTAAACTGCTAAAATTGTTATTTCCATAACTACACGTAAACTAGGAAAGCTCACTAATATAATCATCCGTTCCGTTTTATTCTCGTGAAAATTACGTGTCATCAAAAAAGTACACGATTTTTTACCCTACACAAAAAGGCAGAAGGGAAAAAATACTATAAATATGTAACAATAAATTAATACCACAGAAGCGGCGCTTGGTTAAATCATGTTCGTGACACAAGGAAATGAGGTCGTAATTTTCTTTGTGACATGCCACCGATTTGAGGTTGTACCCTTCTGTATTTATATGCCCTTTGTTTGTGGTTTACTCAAATAATTCACGAACCTTAACTCATCCTGGTACTTACACAAAAGGTCTTTTGTATGGTTTAATGAAATATTGATTTTAAATTGTATCCGAAGAAAAATATTGCGTTTGTTATTTTAGCAGGATGTTCTTCCGTTGAAAGGGTATGATATTCTTCTGTAGAATAATAGCCCAAATTGACATTATATTAAGTTCAATCAAATGAACTGTATGCACTAGGAGCTACATGACGAACTCGTATTCCTAGCAACTCTTACTGTTACCAGTGTGACGGTTCTGAATGAATGAGTGGCTGGGGACGTCAACATGATTCTTATAGACAGACCTACCTTTTTGGTGATCACACGAAGAAGGAAAGAAAAAGTAACATTTATTTTGCAAACAATTGAACAATCTTATGAACACTTACGTACACATACTATAAAAATTAAAGTATCCTCATATATTTTAATAAGGATATTTGTAACTGTAGTATCTTTTCAATACTGATAAAGATTCGACACACAATTTTTCAACGTGCTTGACGCGAAGTTGCTATTTACTTGTATTTTTTTCCATTCAATTTTTTACCGGTCGCATAGATTTCATTTCGGAATTCTCCTCATCGCTGATTTTCTTTCCCACATGAAATAAGGTCGAAATAGGTAGATAGATTTAGGTTATTTTAGTTTTGGAGCAGGCCCAAAGGGCTAAAAAGTGGCAGAAATAGGAGCTACTATCACATTGATGTCAAGAATGGAAAAAAACTGGGAGAAAAAAACGCTCCTGTAAAAACATAATCCAGTAAATTGACCTTACAAATCTCTTCACAACAAAGAATTAATGGGGTGCTTCTGACCGAGCGAACTTTCTTGACATTATTGTCTCTTGTCTATATTCCATCAGATGAGATCGAGGCCAAAGGAGAGTTAGAACTTTAATGACAAAAATGGCTTCTAATTTTTGTTAATAAAATTTTGTTATGATTGGGTCACTGGAGCAGTGAAAAATTGAGTGGATTCCTTGAGGTTATTTATAAGGAAAACAACACGTTTACTCAACAAATTTTCCTGCAAACGACCTTTAGCGGGATCAGGAAATATTTGCACTATCCTAAACACACATAAGGTTTCCTTGGCTCCAATTCAAAGACCTGTCCTTAAGTTACGTGATGAAAATTAATCTATTATTATAAAATTACTCACAATCCATACATATAATATAATAATTATTAAATAAAAAGCTATCTTCTTTTGAAATTTAAGTTACTTGCTACAGCTGTTATCAAATTCAAATTCAATAAACATTTATTGCCACATAACATAAAAATATAGGTACACATACTTAGGTCACACACAAAAATAAGCTAAATAAACTAAATTAAATCATACAGACATTTCTCATCCATCCAAACAGAAGCGATAATAAATCACAAAGAGACACAGAACATTGAGGTGGCAAAGGACTCAGGCGCAGCCTGTGCCTCGATTTATACAGGGTGGAAAAAATTAATGCCACATGGACGGCAACTCTAGGCAAAGGAGACTTACTTTTATTTTTTAAAACATAAAATATTGCATATATGTTTTTTTTTAAATCCTATTCTTTAACCTGCAATCGAACTGGCCAAATATGATAAAACATTAAAGACATGGTTTATGATACAGATCTAAAGCGTCATTGATAATGATCATTTATATCTACAACATATACACCTTTAAATTAAATAAAGACCGTAAAAAACCCTACTTTATTATTTACTCATATTCCGGTTAAACACACGAATTTCCAAAAATCCATAAATTCAGTTTTAACTAATTCAAACATAAAAGTAAGTCTTTTTGCGTAGAATTTGCTATTTCCAATATTTAAAGTAGTTGCCGTCCATGTGGCGTTCGTTTTTTCCACCCTGTATAAATCGTGGCACAGGCTGAGCCTGAGCCCTTTGCCATCGCAGCGCTGATTTTCATCCTGAACCTTGGCTCACTGCGCAATTTAAGTAATAAAGTGGTAGGGCTCGTTTTATCTGACGACAGCGGGTGGGCCAGTCTTGTAATTGTAATCCGTATAGACACGCACACTACCAACCTGAACGGCTAAGCCTAAAGCCGCAAACGCACTGAGAGCGAATGCGGTACGGCGTGGCACGTTCCCATACTAAAAATCGGTCAAGTTTTTTTTCGCATAGTGTATCTTTACTTATAAGATCGTGACGAAAACAATTTGTACAATAAGTATAAACGGTTTTATTTTAATTATTATAAAAAACTAACCTTCCGTAACCTAACTTAATTTACAATGTCAGCCTAAAAGGGTGGGATAAATATGCGTAAAAATGTTTGCGTTCCAATGGGATTACGTAAGACTTTTTTATTTTATTTGTATGGCCAGATGGCCTCACAGACTTTGACTAAAGATAAACTGTCTTTAGGGCCGAATAAATAAACTGATCTTGGGCAAGATACACGTCTCAAGTCGCGTTAAAGATAACATCCAGGTAGCAAGCTGACATTAAGACAACGTCGTTCCTCGGTGAACTTGACGTTGTTTATCAAGTTTTTTATAACTTGACGTGTTTGGAGATGGAAATGACACTTACAAGCAGTTTATTAGAAGGGACAATTTCACATATGAAGGGTCCACGGAAAGAACATGTCTAGTCACTTTTTTTTGAAAATTAGTTTTTAATCCCAAAATGTAGAGGATGAAATGAACTATTACCTACCACTCAGTTTCAGATATAAATCTTCACATAACTTGTATTTTTTCACTCTTAAAAACGCCTCTACACGAAAATTACGTACAAAATGACACGGTTTCTAACTTTCAAATCGCGATATTTAAAAAAGTTACTAATGTGACTAGACATGTTCTTTCCGTGGACCCTTCATATATTGACCTAGTCCCAAACTAAGCGGGTGGTAGGACCTTGTACAGGGTCCGTCCGGATCGCTACCACCATCTTATCCTTACCACCATATTAACCTACCGCCAAACAGACGTGTTTGCATTGTTTTGTTCCAGTTCGGGGATAAGACAGCCAGTGTGATGACTAGCATAGTGACATTCCATCTTTGTCCTCAGGGTTGGCAACGCATTTGCAGTCTTAGGCTTGCAGTCTTGTGAATGCAAATGTCTATGGGTCACAGTTTCCACATACCATCAGGTGGCCTGTGTGCTCGTTTACTTTCTCTATGCCATAAAAAAAAAGCTCGAGGCTTGTAATATGGATACAACAATGATATAGATATTTATATACAGAAATAAATACTTATATAGATTGAAAATATCCAAGACTCAGAAACAAATCATCGTGCAATCGTGCACAAATAACTCAGGACCCCTAGTTTCGTAGACAGGGTCACTACCAACTAGACTAACGCAAAGACATGCTTACTTCGTACGTTAAAGCAAGACGCCTATAGTTGCGGAACAAACATGGCCGTGACAACGTTCGTCTAACCAGCCCCTTAGGCGCTGGCCAGACAGAAGAGACGTAAGACGCGGACGCGTCGGCGTCGCGGCGTCCCCTTTAATGAATTTCCAACCAAAATATATAGAAGCTAAAGACTAATACTATAACGCGGGCGCTTACCGCGCCCGCGTTCTTGTATCTCCGTATGTAGCTTTTATACATTTTGGTTGAAAATTCATTAAAGGGTCGTGAGACGCCGACGCGTCCACGTCTTCTGTCTGGCCCGCGCCTTAAGTACGGTTTACTTGCTTTAAAATGTATGGGATCATACATAATATGGCTCGTGGGAGACGCCGCTTTCTGTTTAAGCCGTTGGCTGACAAAACACCGACGAGTCGTCTCCTATTGCGCCTATTCTTGGGTAGCACAAATTGCTTACCATAATATAACTAGCCAGCGCAATCCCCGCAACTTACCTAGAAAAAAAAACAACCATTACAATCTCTGTTGTAAAAGTAGTGTCCAGCAAAATGAATTCTGGGTAAAATAAATTAAAAAGAGCATGGGTCCGTAATATATCAGAAACAAAGAGCTAACAGTTTGTTGAGTTTTCCATTTCACATAGATATTGTTATGAAAAATGGCTGGCCTTTTTTATAATTTAATCACGGTCGCCGAGGTCGAGTCGGGTAGGTGAAATATGAATACGCGTATGCTGTATGTTATCTAACAGAATAACACATTCACATTCTATATTTTTACATACAGGCATTGAAGTTGCGTTCTACTAAATAGTTTTGCAATGTACAGATTGAGACTTTTATGACATCCTGTTTGCTATAGGTAATCAAATCACTTTCATTTTTCTATCCTCCATCCTAGTATCTAGTTTTCTATCCTTAATCCTTTTAAATATTAAGTTTTCTTTAGCTAAAAACAGATTGAATATTTTGACGTTGAATTTTGAAGAGAGGACCAGTGCTTGAACAGGCCGTCGTCACTGTAGCTGTCCCACCTTTCAGCGACAGGTCAGGAGACTATGGCGGCTGGCGCGTACTTACTTTGCAGAGCGTTTAAAGAGGATCTAGTGTCTCGGCATAGCTTATGCTCACTACATGTACCTATTACCTTAACCTCCTTTAATTTAAATGTAACTTCATAAAGTACGTTTTGTGTTAGCGGTACAAAGTAACTTATTACACCAAAACACAAAGCAAGCGCCGACGCTACATCCCGCCATCTGCTTTACTTTGTTGATTAAAACCGAAATAATATCCTCTAACTATGGTCCGTTTAATTTTGCCTAATATACTCTCAAATTAAAGTCTTCATTTTCTAAAACGAAGGGTATGACGACGCATTTCCCGCGTAATTAAATGTCAGCCATTTTGAAAACAAACATGGCAGCCATGTCGGGAACGTGTTCATATTTCGACATTTTATGGGTGACATAAAACTTTCGTGCGTCAACTTAAAGTTGACAAAGGAGCGGGCTTGAATCAAATAAGATAGCAATCTAGGAAACCACGTTTTATGATGTAATATAAACGTATGAAATTCCTGACAATTTGTTGCTTACATAACTACAAAAAACATAAAGAGCAAAAATGATTTTAAAATAAAATAGTGCCTAATCGCTTCAACTGGCAACGCATTTGCGGTCTTCGGACTGCTGTCTTAAGATTGTAGTCTTAAAAACGCAAATGTCTATGGGTCACAGATCCTATTTACCATCTCATAAGAAACCATTTTTTTTATATAAATAAATAAATATCAGGGGACAATGTTACACCGATTGATCTGGTCCGAAACTAAGCTCTAGGCTTGTACTATGGGTACTAGACAGCAATTTAAATACTTATATAGAGAAATGTGTACTTAAATACATAGAAAACATCCATGACTCAGGAACAAATATTCGCGCTCATCACACAAATATCTGCCCTTACCGGGATTTGAACCCAGGAGCGCTAGCTTCGTAGGTAGGGTCACTACCAACTAGGCCAGCACGTCGTCATAAGTACCAAAACATTTATAACGCATTCTGTCCGATATCTCCAAAAGTTTCCACAATGGAATGAATTTGCATAAGGCGCCTTGTCTTTTTTTTATGTCTATTATGTATGCGTCTTTTTGACCCAGTGCTAGTCACGGGCATCATCTCACGATGTTGTCTTAAGACCTACGACCTAAGGTTACAGGTTTCTACTTTAACTAAAGAAAAAATATATCTTGATTTTTTATTAGCAGTAAAACCATTTATCTTACTAATATTAAAAAACTGGGCAAGAGCATGTCTGACCATGCTCAGTATAGGGTTCCGAAGCCATTACTACCCAAAAACTATCTCAACAACAACAATGAAGTAACTCTCTATTTAAAGTTATTTGGTGCTGCCTTAGATGATTTTAGTAGGTATAAAAACTTAGGCCCGGGGCCTAAGTTGTTGTTGTCCGCCTCGAAATGTGTCAAAAATGACAGTGTTCTATGGTTTGGCGTTTACTTTGACGTATCTTGTGACGAGCCTCATAGTAAAGACGAGTTTATTAATGTGGCCCTGTCGCCTGTATCTCTGGAACCAATCAAGCCTAAGTCGGGTTAGTTTTTCTTTTATATTCGTTATATGCGCTTTTATTGAAGATAATTTCCAGATTTTATTTTAACATTTTGTTGGCGGTACTAATATGTATATTTAAGCCAAATTACAGCTTTCTAGTACTAAGAGTCTCTGAGCTAGGCTGCGGACGGACGATGGCGAAACTATAACGGTTCCTAGTTTACTACGGTACCCTAATAATGAGAAAATTTGTGTGTGTGTGTGTGAGTATATGTGTTATTATTTATTTATTTTTTTATGGCATAGGGAAGGCTGACGAGCACACAGGCCACCTGATGGTAAGTGGAAACTGTGACCCATAGACATTCGCATTCACAAGACTGCAAGCCTAAGACTGCAATTGCGCTGCCAACCCTGAGGACTAAGATGGAATGCCTCTATGCTAGTCATTACACCGGCTGTCTTATCCCCAAACCGGAACACAACAATGCGAATACTGCTGTTTGGAGGTAGGTTAATGGATAAGATGGTGGTAGCGATCCGGACGGACCCCGCACAAGGTCCTACCACCCGCAAAAGTAGCTTGTTACTCATTCACGCTGCAACGGCTGCACGGACGGATGAAATTTGGAATAGAAATAGCTTTTACTAGCTAATACCGGAATAATCCGGAATATTCCCGAGGTAATAACGATCATTGAAATCGCCCGGAAGATGTGATGGCCGAATAACTAATTCTACGCTACCGAACTCGTGAGCAGAAGGTAGAATTTAATAAAAATAAATTGGTCAATGGTCCAACGTTATTCAGTTTCCGGCCGCGTCCAATTTTCATCTCAAACGACGCGGTGGATTCGCAAAGTAATCTTCACTTAAAGGGTTTCCGGTCCCTACTAATCCCCCCGGACCTTTAGATCTGAATGCTTGTACATTTTTCTCGTAATTCTTTATCAATTAATAAAAGCGATGTCTCAAGGCGCTTCACGGAGAAGATAGACGTCTTTTTCGGGTTCTGCAGTTAACAATGAACCATTACAGTTTAGCCAGTATGTCCGCGGTTCAACCAGAGTCTTGGTACATCTAGTTCATAAATATGTGTACACTTTTGTACCTTGTCACTTTAATCGCTGTGATAATTCATATATGGTAATTTAAACATGACATTAAATCGACAAGGTACTAAAGTGTACACATATTTACGAACTCGTATACATTTGAATTGTAATATAAAATGATGAAATTAGAATGTTTTTTCTGTAGGGCCGGTAGGGGACCATTGGGCAGTCGGGAGGTTGGGGCACTACCTTACAAGTTATATAGTAGTGCCCGAACCACCCGACTGCCCAATGGTCCCCTACCTCCCCTGCATGTAAAGCAAAGGTTTTTTTTACAATATTACATCGAGTTAGGATTCGTTCGACAACCAGAATGTGTTATTTTTGCTAGAGATACGTGCGTTCGTGAGTCAGACAGTTACAAATAACTTTAAACAGAAATCTAAGCTTGTTGGTTTTTGAGGTATTTTTTGTGTTTGTAATATTAAACGTTTTTTAACACATAAGATTGAATTGAATATACCCAAAAAATAGCATTGAGGAGGCAATTGCACACTGGGCAACTGATGGTAAGGGATACATTTCTCTCAATCTCAAGACCACAATCCTAAAGGTAGTATAAATACCCCCCCCCCCCCATTTCTGCCCCGTTTCAGTGGAAAACCGCTCTTGTATTCACTGTAGATGTGGTTAAGTTTATTCAGCAAATTAACGTCTAATTTCATATCATCAAATACGCTAGCGTCATCTGAATAGGGGATTACGGGGCATTACAATTACGCTGTGTTGTAATGCAAATTTTCTTAATGTTGCTGTACAAATTAGTAGCAAAAACTCACAGTCATAAGATCGAGCTTTCTACTTTATTCCCTTTGGTGTAAAAGAAACTAACTATACTATTAACAGCATTTTACAATTTAAAGTAGCTACTGACAAATAAATCTTATACTCATATTTAAGTAATTGAATATTATCTTCTCTCTCTTGTAACTTATAATTGAAACTGGCAGAAGTTACTTTTTTTAATAATTATTAACAGCACAGACTACCAGTGCCAAAAGAGGCTAATTACTTTGTTATGCTTTTTCTAACCTCAGGGAACATATACATTTTGAATTCTGGATGCATTGTTCACGTGTATTGAAACCACGAGTGACTTTGGCCGTTGATGCATGACCTAACGTCTACCTACCATAATAGTAGAATCAAGGCAGCATGCATAATGCAACCGCACCCCGTAACAGCGTGCGATTGTTGCTCCGTTTTAATTACCAGTCGATGCACATTCGGAGCAACAAAACCACACCATTACCGCTCAAAGAGCCGAAAATCGTCCATCTAGCCCACAAAAACCTAATTAGTGACGGCAAAGGAAAGCGATGTCTCCACTAGTCATGAATATTAAAATCCCCCATTAGGCATTTTCGTAAGTTTGTCAGCACCACGCGATTGAGAGTCATAGCACGCACGAGAAAAACAATGACACCTCCTAATCGGCATACGTTACACAACCGATGATCCTCGCTTTAAGGGGCCAATGTCGTGGCCCACTCGCGCAGAATATCGATTATGAAGGAGAGGTGACACATCCGGACTAAACGGAAACTTTGACTAAAAACCAAACATGTCTGGAATATGTATAAAAGCAGTGTGTCAGGCTACCACAGCATCATTCGAGTGTAGTCAACCGAAGCAGCAACAGCAAAATGAAGACTTTCGCTTGCGTCCTCTTGTTAGCCGCATTTGTGGCGGCCGAGCCTCCATTCTACAGACCTGCGAGGTTCACTTTCCAAAGGCAGGAAGCTGAAAGGGAACAGACTACCCCTAGGAACGAGGAAGCTCCTTACGCTCCAGCTGGATACAAACCATCGAAGGAATTCAAATTGCCGTCTCGTCAAGAAGTAGCTCCACCAGCCACTTCCTACGGCGTTCCCTCTGATAGCTATGCTGTGCCTCTGCACACTTACGCTGCTCCACAATCCGAGTACGGAGTCCCAAGAAATAATGAGGGATCAGAAAACAGAGAGAAAGAAGGCAGAAACGAAGAAGGTGACGTTGAGAACTTGAAAGTAGAAGGTTTAGAAAATGAACGAAAGGAGAAGAAGGGAAACCTTGAACAAGGGCGTAATGAGGACGCTGAGGTTGTGAACGCTAATGGAGCATACTACGTTTTGCTGCCCGACTATCAGCTGCAGCGTGTGCAATTCCAGACCCAGAATGATATCCGCAACATGGCCTACACCGCTCGTCTTCAGTACAGGAATGAAGATCGCGCCCCTATTTACGTGTACACGGCCGTCCCTCAGTACCAGAATGCCGCGTACGTGCAAGCGTACTAGATAAAACTCCTCCAAATGTTCTATCATAAGCTAATTGAGATTATACCGGAGACTGATACTAAACTTGTGAAAGGATTTTTGTTATTTCAGCTAGAATAACAAGTAATTTATTAACGCCATAAAAATAAAACTCGAGTGTTTTACACAATACGTTTTGTTTTATTCCCCGTGAAACTCCTTATCTATTTTGTTGCGGAATGGTTATGTTTTTTCCAAGTTTTGACTTAATAACCCGTTACATTTTACACAATGTTGTTTGTTATTGGTTGATTTGCATGAGAATATTTTGCTTATTTCTGTGTTCTATTCTTCTTGTGCCACTTTTACGGTTACGAAACGTAACCTTAGAGTGAAGTGATAATTTATGCTTACTATCTGGTATTCATTGAACTGGCAAACGGGTGTTATCGTATAATTTAGAGAGGACTATTGGTCCTTTGTTCGTGTTGGTCTTTGTGAATTGAACAATGATTGGTCCTGAGAGTCTTGTGCGGTCGAACAGAGAGGGCTCAGTGCAAACTATAGTCAAGATCAATGGGAACGGGTTACTTTGTATTGAATCTCCATAGAAAACGACCCGTTATCTATGCTCCTGAGTGTATATCGATCACGCTATTGAAGCAGTTCAATGATCATCCTTGACAGGCTCATGAATACAAAGAGGTAGGTTACCTGATATACGAAACGTAATTCAATAATTAATTTAACACAATTAATTGACTTGGGATCGTCTGTCTTATTATAATCCTTTGGTTAACACGATGAGAACGTTTCGACATGTTGGTATCTGAACTACTTTGAATAATTTATGGGAACTTCTAAAATTACAGGGTTTATTTTTGTGCTTATGTAAAACATTTTGATAGAGCAGCTAAAAAGCTATCGATTTAACCCCTATGTATGTTCAGTTACTTTTACTTTAGTTTCAGAGATATACATAATTTTAATCTGATTTTTTGTAATTTCCCCTTATGTCCATGTCACGGAAAATCATTAATTGCATGTTTTATTTCATAAGTTTTTCAGTGGTATCTTACACAATTAGAATCATTAGGAATCAGCGAAGTTTTTAAACCTTTTTTTAAAGTTATTACCTAAAGTCGTTTTTTCCATACAAAGTGAAACGCAAACACTGGGATACCTAGTATGGAGAAACAAACTTTATTTTTTTATAATAGTCGGAGGCAGACGAGCAGGCGGCTCACCCGATGGTAAGTGATCACAGTCGCCCATGGACACCTGAAAGACCCGGGGGGTTAAAGGTGCGCTGCCGGCCTTTTAAGAAAGTGTAGGCTCGTTTCTTGAAGGTTGCCATGTTGTATCGGTCCGGAAATACCATTGCAGGCAATTGATGAACTTTAAAACTTTATGTGATTACAAAAAAAAAAGGCCAAATAGATTTAAAAACTTCGCAGATTCGTAATGATTCTAATTATGTAACGTGACGGATGCCTTATCTAAACTTTGTCACGCGATAAACACAGTAGGGCCCGTCAGAGTCGATTTAGTCGGAATCGACCACCGGGTCGTTTACAGATTCTGCTCTGGCACGGTACACACTACACGGGGGGGCAAACACGGCGAGTCGAGTCGGGTAGCTCCGCTCGAGCGCTCCATAAACACTACTGCGTGATGGGGCTACGGACAAATACGGATGTCGGGGATCGGATCTTTAACTACACAATGCCTGCCTCAGGTCTGCCTGCGAGTTTGTCTGCACAAACGTTGTGCAATTTAAAAGGAGCGGCCTTTGGGAATATTTAACTAATTGTGCCAAAAATCACATCATATTCTGATTCATCTATATCTATGCTAATATTATAAAGAGGAAAAATTTGTATTTTTTTATACCGATTTAAATATTATTTACCTATTAAAATGCTGCATTATACCTGAGTAACATAGGCTGCGTTTTATTTTTATGCGAGGACGGAGTCGCGGACATCACATATTTGATAAAAAGATAAATCAAATGTTGTATCATCATCATCATCATCCTCCCCCAAGGCTCTCCACTCAGACCGGTCTGTCTTGTGCTTTTCGCATGCACCGCGGTCCCGTTGTATGTATATAACAACAAATAATAATAATATAAAAAGGCGGCATTTTTCTATATTATTATTATTTGTTGTTACAGCGGCGAGAATATAATCAGTTCAGTCGACATATTCCCCTTTTCCGTGTCCTGCCGTTTGACCCGAAGTCATTTGGCAAACTATATCGTTTTACAAAAACGTGTTTATGCTTAAACCATTACATATTGCATAGGTTAAATGAGCTTATTAAATAAGTTAGGTTAGGTTACAATATCTACCACAAAAATCTTAAAAATACTACGGAAGTATCTCTTTGTGAAATGAAAGTTTGTAAAAGATATAGTTTGTCAAATGATGATTTAGTAAAACATTAGTGACCTCTCTTTTCACTAGGATTTTCTCAAGAGTGACCACTTAAACAACATTTGGACATACACATGGACACTGCATGGACATCACTGCTGCGCCCTTATTTAATCAGTGTTTACCAAACTCTTTTTACCTTGTTATTTAAATTTTATTAGATACCTACATTATCTTTGACTTATGTCAACAACCATTCTATTCACGGCCCTATAACTTCATAGAAAAAACTCAGCTTACGCGCTGTAAAATTGGATGTATTTTCAAGTGCCATTGCCTGCATTTAGAATTAAAAAAAACAGCAAAATGTCCTATGAGGCTATGAGATAAGATTTATGTCAAAATCCTACGCTGAGCAGATTTTGTTCGCGAGATGGCAGTCTGATACGTTAGTATCTCTTAGTATTCTGTGATTCTATTATTGATAGATTGTGATAGATTAAGATTTGGAATTGAATTTGACTTACTCACTACAAGTAAGATACGGTTGAGATGGCAGAAAAAGATACGCCGAAGCCGAAGGACATGAAGACAAACGTCATATTAAAGCCAGAAAAAGATAAGCCGTTTTCCAGGTCGAGGGATAATCAACCAATCGGCATATTAAAGTCGGATAGACGAAAAATGAAATGGATATCGTTCTGTGTAATTGTACAATGTAAGTATTTTTCCAACTGTCATAATATTAGGGGAGCCCAGCGACACTATTCCTAGTTCGTTAAGACTAGCGGGTGATATATAATATACTAACAAGGAAAGGTACCCAACTGTCCGGCTCCGATTTTGTTGATTTTAATATATGTTAGAGAGTAGTTTAAAATAACAGACACGTACCTATATTTTTTTAGCGGCCCAACCTCAATTGTTGATATTGTTCTGGAAACCAACAAACGTAGATTTAAAGCTAAGTTACATGGGCATCTACTGGATTCATTGTGAATACGATGCTCATCTATATATATATAAATATTAGTATAACTATATCTAATTATCTACCGCTTTTGTGTAATCTGTTGTCATCAAGCTGGACCGAAGATTCCGCAGTGAAACTGTGTAAACAGTTTTGTGGAACAATGTATAATATCTAAAATTTGTGTTTGTTATAATAAACAAATAAATAAATAAATAATAATAATAAACTGTTGGGAGAAATTGACCTCCAAAGAACTGAATAGTGACTAAACCCTCCTACACATATTTAAAATTAAAAATACAAGTTTCATAGTGGTTAGACCTGTAAGGCAGGGTAAGCTGTGGATGCACGCCTGCAGTTTTCAGGGTTCTGCGCCCGAAAGACGCCCGACGGGACCCTATTAAATGCCTCCGCTGTCCATCCGTCGTAAATTTATAGAGCTGTATGTTTTGAACCGTAATAAATAGCTGGTTGACTCTTTTCAGAATGTGTACGAGGACGAAAAAACCATTTTTTTTAATTATTTGATATAATAAAATAACAAACCCTGTACTTGTTTGATGTTTTTTTTTCTGATTTCTGATTCTATCACGCAGAGAAACCCCGAGCATAGTCCTCTCCATAGCCCTCTGAGTGACTTTGAGCTTCCTTATGAGTAGACCCCGGTATCGGAGGTGCAAAATGGTAGCTGTCAAGTTCTTAGGGATGGGTAATCATATTTTTGATGTTGATATCGATACACGATTTTTCTATACATTAGGTTGTACACAGTTATTTTTTTTTGATCTATGATAATCATTGAACTACACTAGTTTACTGCAAAGAATCTGATCATTCATCAAGAACATGGTATGACCTTTGGTGAATATAAAAGAGTTTATATTTTGTTTTAAATTTATTTATGAATGCTTTATGCTAAGAAGATAACTAAAACTTCTTAATGATGAAAGATTTTTTTTTTGTAAATAATAAAAATGTTCAATACATGTTGGTTTTGTAATTATATAGTCCTACTTTATAGAATAAACGCTATCATTATGATATAATAAAATATCGACATATAACTATGTTTATCGACATGAAGTTAATATTTCAAAACAATGTTTACCCTTCCCTAGTAATGGCTCGAAATTGACAGCTACCATTTTGCACCTCCGATACCGGGGTCTACTTATGAGCCTAATGATAAACTATATAAGCGTCAAAATTGTTATGAATGTTACGATTATAGTACCATATCGCCCACACTGTTAACTGTCCATCGGTAGACCTTATGCCTTTTGTAATAAGGTCCACCGATGTACAGTTCAGAGTGTTGCTGTTTGTACGGTCACGGACATAATTGATATACCAATATACACTCAGGAGCAAAAATACCGGGTCAGAGTGCGTTTTTCATACAAACGAGATTAATTCGAAGCCTTGGGTCCTCGCCAGGGGTGGTTTTGAGTGAGGTTTAATGGTAGATAGTCCAAGGTTCAATAGAGGAGGTCAAAAGTTCTTAAGATACCTAACTGATCGTACAATCAGTTTACACCACAGCGGGAGAGTTTGGCTCAGTATTTGGATTTCCTTACATTTTATTGCCATTTTAGATGTTTTTCTGAACAGGCACTATTCTGGCGTTAACCGCAGATTCATTCAGTTGGGTATCCTAGGCACTCTGGAAGTCCTGTATCGATGCTCGGAGTATTCAGCATCAGATTTCACTAAAAGCATTCCCTGGCGAGGAACCAAGGCTTCGAAATAGCCTCTTTAGTATGAAAAACGCACTCTGACCCGGTATTTTTGCTCCTGAGTGTAGTACCTTGTCGTATAAAACCTACAATGAATTCCCACGTCATTTTAATTTCTCTCGTCGCTTAACGCTGTCATTATGAAAGGGTTGCATAGTGGTATAACAATTCAAGTCCGTGGCTGTACAAGCCCTGAAGAAAAAAAATACAAAATGATGGTCAAGTCTGAGTTAGGATCGCTATGATTCGATTCGAAATTGAATTCAAATCGGAATATAATAATACAGGCTGTGGTACGGAACCCTCGGTGCGCGAGACACATGACCGGGTTTTGAAGGTGCGTCGTGGCGTTCTCCGATTCGAAATCCGAACAGTACCAATAATTATCACCCAAAGTACATAATTATACAGAAATATGACAAATCAATATCAAGGGACAATGTCACACCAATTGACCCAGTCTCAAGCTAAGCTCTAGGCTTGTACAATGGGTACTAGACAACGATATAAATACTTAAATACATAAAAAACATCCATGATTCAGCAACAAATATTCGCGCTCATTACACGAATATCCGCCCTCTTTTGAATCCAGGAACAATAGCTTCGTAGGCAGGGTCACTACCAACTAGGCCAGCGCGTCATCAACATGTTTTGTCTTTTTGTCATTTTCACGATTCAATGCCTAAACCGACCCAAGTAAATTTAATATATATTCTATGCCTTCCAAACGAACGTCGGATTAGATACTTTTTGGTGATCTGAAGATCTGATCGTTCGTTTGTCAAAGCAATCACCACACGTGGAGCATTCAGTCCATTTAACCATGTAATCGACTGAGGCGAGCCTGCTGATCAAAGCGTCGAACGGGCCTTTATGAAATGGGTCTAGATTACTACTACTAATATAGTATTCATTTGCCATTGATACTAACATAGCATGTGTATTGCACTGGTCAGATAATAGTGTCATTTCATGCGCGTCTGTATTTTGCCCAACGTACACTGTCGCCCTTGTATTTCATTTGTTTTTGATTTATAATTTATTTTTTACTTGTTTTCTGTTAATTTAAAAATAGACTGTTTTTTTAATATTATATTTGTTGTCACCATCCGTGCTGTCACCGAGCGGTCCCAGCGGAAGACCAGCGCTGGCTTAACAGCCGGCACATGCTGAGTCGGGACCGTTTTATTATATAACTCTAACGTTTCGAGTGAGAACAGGATATCACATTAATAGAGTAGTAGGTAGCGTAGATTTAGCTTATCATTTGTCCCCTGGGAACCTTCATATTTTCCGGGATGAAAAGTGTGTTAAATCCATGAACAATCCATTTCAAAATTCATCTTAATCCGTCCAGCCGTTGCAGCGTGAAGGAGTAACAAACAAACACACACACACAAACTTCCGTATTTATAATATTATATAGGATAGGATAGTATATTAGGATAGGAAGTAGGATAGTATATAGTAAGATGGTATTGTGTTAATCGGGTTACTTCTTAGCTGAGTTTCATAAAGTTTTGGTGTATTAACTGTTAGCTTGTATGTTTCGGAAATAAATAAAAAACCGGGCCGTATATACGCCATTATATCAGGGGTTTTTATCTATTTACCCTCTTATTCATAAACGCACAATAAACCTATTTTAGTTAAAGTCTCGTTATCCCTTTCTGCCAAATTGAAATGTCCCTTTACTTTTCTTTCCGTATCTTATCGAATAGTTACATAGGAAAGTAGCATTCATTCTACAGGGAACAAGAATGCTTTTCCTATCTAACTAGTTTAAGAATAATTTAATGTTTATATTTCAGGTATCGTAGTGTTCGTCGGGACAGTGACAGTGCTACAATGCGTATACAAACCCAACGAGGGTCTCTTCGAGATTGACGTGCTGGCGCGGATTATGTACCTGTTCGACACAGAAGCGTGCGGCGCCCAGCTCAGCACCAAGCAGATCAACGAGCTCGTGCTGAGCGACGCCACCTACGGCCTTTCCATTGTACCTATCAAACGCCGGCCGGTCCTGCTCACCGTCCTTACCAAGATCTCAGGAAAGACAAGGAAGTAAGCGGATACTTTTGAAGTAGCAAGGCTTAAAGTACACTCAGGAGCAAAAATACCGGGTCGGAGTGCGTTTTTCATACAAACGAGAATATTTCGAAGCCTTCTTTCCTCGTCTGGGGTTGTTTTGAGTGAAGTTTAATGGTGGATACTGCGGGATTCAATAGAGGAGGTCAAAAGCTCTTAAGATACCTAACTGATCGCACAATTAGTTAACACCACAGCGGAAGAGTTTGGGTCAGCACTTGGATTTCCTTACATTATATTGCCTTTTTAGATGTTTTTCTGAACATGCTCAATTCCGGCGTTAGCCGCAGATTTATTTAGTTGGGTATCCTAGGCACTCTGGAAGTCCTGTATCGATGCTCGAGGTATTCATCATCAGATTTCACTAAAAGCATTCCCTGGCGAGGAACCAAGGCTTCGAAATAGCCTCTTTAGTATGAAAAAGGCAGTCTGACCCGGTATTTTTGCTCCTGTGTGTATTTTCTAGCTGTGAAACCATGTCTCTTCAAATACGTCTCGTTCCTCTCCGCTAGCATGGGAATGTACCCTTTCCACAGTCCCATAATTATGTTAAACAAAACAGTGTAAATACCACCTTTAACCTCTTTTATCTTCTTCTCTCTACCGGTTTGTCCCGCTCATATTCTCTTCTTCACTACGATTTCCACTATCTGCATTGGATCTGCACCAAGCAGATATACATATATGTTCACAGTTCTTTTAAGTTAGTTCAGGTCTTACATATGTGTGTATTGCTTTATTGTTTTAATGTTTATTTGGTTGTGACACTGTTGTGCCACTTAGGTATATGTTTCTTAAATTGTATCTATTTGTGAGTTGCTGTATTTGGCTCTGTATCTCTATTTAAGTTACTATCAGAATTGTTAGCTATTGGTTCTCCTAAAATAAATAAATATATAAATATAGTGCTCGGAGACGCCACGTACGGCCTGGTGGAAGTAACTCAGATCATAGAAAATAATTATTTATATGTCTATAAACATATTGAACATACAAGAAGCAAGTTAAACAGAAATGTATAGAAGCTCTTTTACGATAAATATTTAATTATTATCATATATTTTATGTCACGTTTTCGCAAAAGGCCATGTGGCTTCATGGTGCAGGGGTGGTATTCTGGTAAAAAACATCGATCGATCGGTCGAAAAAGTGAACGCGCCACACCGGCGAGTTTGAGTAGGTACCTAGTCCCATCAGAGCGCACAAAACACATTTTAGCGCGTGCTTCTCAATTAGGCAGCCTTATACTTTCGATGGTTCGGCAGAAGCTGCTGCCTCATTGAGAAAATGTGTTTTGTGCGCTCTGACAGAACTACTTAAGCTCGACGGTGTGGCGCGTTCACTTGTTCGACCGACCGATTGACGTTTATAGACCATAACAGGTAGCTATGACAGTAATCAAAATTCAAATTGTTGGCAACCGGATATCCTATTGTGAAAAAGAAAGAAAAAAGTCCACTAACTAGTCGTATTATTGAATAGGTATTTAAAAATCATCTTTTATAGCGATTTAGAATTGGCTAGCAAGAACAGTAGGATTTTTTTAAGCTTGCGTTTTGTTACTTGTTTATTACTTCTTCCTTGCAGTTATATGAAGATGAGCTGCGTAGTGCACTTCGTCTGGTTATTAGGAGCCATTGTCTTAAGGGTATACTCCTACACCGAGGACCTGGACTATCTCAAACATGTGCTCAGCATATTCTACTGCATGACGTTCCTGGTCACGTGCTACGACCTGAGCATGGCAGTCGTCCACATAGCCCACATTCAGCAGAGCATGACGAAAGCAATGATATTAAGGTAACAACTGTATGTTTTAAGTAAAGAGTGGTAAAGTTTAATTTACTTCATTTAAGATGTCGAAACTGAACACTAAACTGAGTGATAGAACTGATAGAGTAAGCAAGGCTTTATTGCTGCTATGCGTCATGCTTCAAGATCGCCATTTTATTCGGCCACAGATAGTTCGCACATTTTTATTTATCAACGTGAAATATGTTTAACAGTGTTTTTTTATGGAAAATGTTGTGTACGTTTTTTTAGAGTTTCGGTGAAACATGGCCTTGTTCAGAATGACAAATGTTTGTATTGAATAACTAGATGTATGAACTAACTAGAACCAATGAAGTATACTTAGTCGTGATAGGGATGACAATAGATGGAGTAAATGCGTTGCAGTCTGGAGGCCCTGGGTGGGAAAGAGAAGTGTTGGCAGGCCACCAGCTCGATGGTCTGATGACATTAGAGAGAATGCCGGCCCTCTATGGACCAGACTAACTCAAAACAGGGCAAAATGGAAAAGAATTGGAGAGGCATATACCCAACAGTAGTGGGCATCTAAATAAATGCTGTGGAAGAAGAGAAGAAGAAGAAGATTCAATATTTATAAATTTATTTTATGATTAAATGCGGGAGTTACAGAAGATTTATTTTTAAAATTAATTAATCCGAATAATAATTAATAAGAGGTGATTTGTTCAGATGGATTAAGTCTTATATTTCCAATAGGCAACAAGCAGTTATTCTGGGAGGTTACAAATCCAACTTCATATCTATTCTGTCAGGAGTTCCCCAAGGGTCAATTTTAGGCCCGCTACTGTATGGAGCTTCCCTGAGCTTTTCCCGGAGCTGGCCTTTACGACATCTACACGGTTTTCTGCAGTTCTAAGTTTCTTTTATTCGCGGATGACAAAAAAATATTTATTGATTTAAACATGATTGAGGACTGTTCAACGCTACAAAATGATCTTAATCGGTTATCGGAATACTACAAAGCTAACAGAATTAATATAAATAAATCTAAGTGTGTACAGCAGTGGCGAAGCGTCACGTAAATAAATAGACAAGCCGGAGCAAAAAAGGTGTATTGCGTGTGTACGTGTTTGCCCCTTCCATTAATTAAAAAAAACATACCTACCTACCTTAATAAAATAGATGTCATCTTTTGGTTCCCAAAAAGCAGTGCTGAAGTAAGTGCGGTAACTGTTTCTACGTGCGATCCTTGCAGTTAGTGTTCACCACCTTCGCCATACATGACATCACTGGTATTACATGAACAGTGTATGTCAAGAATGACAAAAGTGGCTTTGAAAAAAGCCGTTAGTTGCGTACGCACACATTAAACACACAGACAATATAGTTAATTTACGTTAGAAATCAAAACACAGTAAAAATTAGCTTGCTAATACCTATCATGCAAAATAAAAAGTTGTCCTTTGTTAAAAACAAAACAAAAATAAACCAAATTAAATACATGCACTGCAGGTCTGCACACAGAAACTAAAAAAAAGACTTAATTAAACATATATTTACAAATTCGTGCAACAAAATCAACCGAATAAAGAAAACCCACAGCCCGCGGCATGCGCCGTCCGTACCCGCCTTCCTGTACCTATTAAGAAAACCATGACACGCATAAAGCGCCAAACAATCCAAGTAAACCTAAACTAAGTTCATGCAAATAAATATAGAAACCGATTGAAAACTCAATATAATTATATACACTTGAAATACGCTAGGTACGGTTCGATACTTACCTATTTATATTCAAGAATAGGTATTTCTGCGGGGTTTTTTAACAAAATGAGCTAAAACGTTATCATGGAAATTGCTTTTCTTTTGAATTTTAAGAAGTAAATGTTTTTCAATGGAAATTACCCCCAGATTAGACACCTACCTATTTTGTATTTAGTACCTACTTTGAGTACCTACAGACAGACAAAAATATTGAAAAACCACGAATATAGGTAACCTAAATTAGATTTGGGTAAAACATATAGGTACCTAACGTATTAAAAATAGAATAAAAACACCAACCTCCGTCGTCGTGAATAAAAACAAATAATCCAAACAGTAGGTACAAACAAATCATTACAGCACATGAACACAGAACGAACACTTAGCGAGCTAAATTTCACTAGTTACTTGAATCATAAAACACTAAATAAATAGGTAATTCAAAAAAACTTTCACAAGAATTACACTTTATTACACAGTGTATCTTTGCGCGACGACGCGGTCAACGTGAACTAAAGTTATGGCGTCGCGTATTGCGTAATGAAAAAGGATGCAAAATATTATTAAAGTTTGAAGGTCGTAGGTGGCGGCGACGGCGTCCTCGAGAAAAGAAAGTGACGCCTGCTACACTTAAAGTTTAAAATTGTTTGAAATAAGCTGGCCTGCGAGCGCGGACTAGAGCGGTCGCTCACTCTGATTTTTATTGTTTTCTCACGTGCGGCCGTGTCTGTGCGTGAGTTCGAAGCGCTAGAAAAATGTTTGAATGTGTTACTTCAAGTGCGGCAGAGGTCGCCCGCAGGACTTGTAATAATTTTGTGGGTGTAAGTTCGCGCGCAGTGAAATGTAACTGCGCGTGTGTACGAATATATTGTTATTGTTTCTTTCTTGTAGGTAAGTGAATATGTGCGAGCGAGTACTGCGATAGATTTCGGCTTAGTAAATAAATTGCGTTTTGGTTATGCATCGTATTATGAAGATGGTAATGCAAGGTAAAGCTATAGTATACCGGGTTATTTTCGGTTTTACGTTTTGTTTGTATACCTACTCTATGCATAGGATTTTTTGGTAAAGCCGTAAATAATCGGCTTGTATGAACGCCTCGCGACTGGTGTACAGATTTCTTTCACGCGTAGTCCTCATCCTATCCGTTTTGTGTATAGTATTGATGGACATTCTTTGGAACGTGTCTCCTCTACTCGCGACTTGGGATTGATCCTCGACTCTAAGCTTACATTTGAGAAGCATGTTGAAAATGTAGTTAACCGTGCATACAGAAGCTTGGGTTTTGTCATGCGTGTATGTAAGCCATTCAAGGACGTCTCTTGTTTAAAAGTGGTTTATGCTGCTTACGTTCGTAGCACTCTAGAGTATGCCAGCACAATCTGGTCACCTCAATACATTACATATATTGAAATGGTCGAACGTATTCAACGAATTTTTATTAGACATCTTAATTTTATATCAAGAGCGAGGAACCTCAGTTATGAGTCTGCCTGTAAGCGGTATGGCCTGCTTTGCTTACACGAGCGTCGGCAACTATCGGACATGAGTCTGCTGCATGACAGCGCTTACTGCGGAACTTACTTTTAATACGCCATTCTTTCGTACTCGTCACTCTAACAGTATTCTGTTTCACGTTCCTTTTGTCCACACCAAATACGCCCAAAATTCCCCCATGTTACGTGTAGCTAATTTATATAACAAAAAGTTTAACCATTTAGATCTATTTTTCCTGTCAAAAACATCTTTTAAATCAGCAGTTATTAATAGTTTCCGTTCGTGAGCCTCACACACACACACACACACACACACACACACACAGACACACACACAGAGACACACACACAGAGACACACACACAGAGACACACACACACACACTCACACACACACACACACACACACACACACACACAAACACACACACACACACACACACACACACACACACACACACACACACACACACACACACACACACACACACACACACACACACACACACACACACACACACACACACACACACACACACACCTGTACGTAGCTGTTACGATGTCTTTATTTACTTACAACTAAACTACTTGCATGTAGGTATATATCTGTAAGTAGTTGTTGTTCTTGATGTATTGCTCATAGGTGGATGTCTGTAATTGAAACTATTATCTTGTTCATTTACTGCTTTTATGAATTGTAATGTGCTGTTGATATCCTTAATAAATAAATAAATAAATAAATCCCCATTTTCCCGTAAAAACGATAAAACAGACACGCCAGGTATGATTATAGTACAAGCCCGGAGGAAAACAACAAATACTAAGAACGGTCAAGAGCATGTCGGACCATGCTCAATGTAGGGTTCCGAAGCCGTTAAACAAACAAATTACACCTCGCGACAAACTTAACTTTGCCGTTGGAAACTGTTATCCCTTACATACATCGACATAGGTCGCGGTCACTTTACCAACACCGCAAATAAGTTTCATTTATTTATTTAAACTTTATTGCACAATAAAAGAAAAGTATAAACGGCGGACTTAATGCCTTAAGGCATTCTCTACCATTCAACCAACTTGAGTTTTGGGTAGGTATAAATATTTAAACCGTTTGTAACTCAAGAACCAATGAAGTACTTAGTCGTGATAGTTATTCTATTAAATTTATTATATGTGCTTTGATTCAGGATATTTTTTAGATTTTTAGTATAAGTAACTAGTTTTGGCTGTAGAAAGGGCGACACTTGACTCTAATAAAAATTAGCGCATTAAGGCACTGGTCCCACCGCCGGCTACAGACTATAAGCTAGTAGAACTATAAACTGCAAAAGAGTGGGCGAGCGGCGAGAAGCGAGTAAAGTTTTGATAGTTTGACGCTCGGCAGGCATCGGCGAGTACCGCTGAGCTAGTTTTATAGTCGATAGCTTTAATCGCTGCGGTCAACTAGTAAATAGCGGTCCCACCGCCAGATATCGGCGGCGAGCTCGGTGAGCAACTAGTAAACTTCTGTACTAGAAACAGTTGGCAATCGGCGGGAGGCTAGTAAAAATTCTATGGAATTATAGCTTACTCGCCGGGCGTTGGGAGAGTGTCCTGGCCGGCAGTGTGAACAGCGAGCGATGAACTATAAATATATATCTCTCTCTTTTATTTACACGGAAGCGATTATCTTTTGTTCGTTTCTTGGGCTAGAAAAAAGTCGATAGCTTAATATTTCATAAACCGAGCCTTTAATCGAAAAATTGTTTTAACTAACCCGCTATTTTTGAATGACCTATCCAACGACACCCCACATTATGGGGAACTCGAGAAAAAATAAATACATCTCCACATTACATGTAGGGGAGACATATAATAAATACACAAAAAAATAAAAAATAAAACCACTTTGTTGGCGTGACCTATATGTATATTCATGCCAAATTACAGCTTTCTAGTACTGAGGGTCTCTGAGCTAAGCTACGGACGTACGAACGGACGGACATGGCGAAACTACAAGGGTTTCTAGTTTGACTACGGAACCCTAAAAATAGTCAAGTGTGAGTCGGGCTTCCGCTGATTTGATTTGAAATCGAATTCATCTCGGAATATAACAAATAATACCTCTTGTGCGGCGGTATGAAACCTTCGGTGCGCGAGTCCGACCCTAACTTGACCGGTTTTCCCATAATAAAGAAAAATAATGCTTACAATATTATAACCCTATAGGTACAGTGGATGGGGAATGGCGCCTGGCGTGGAACACACCGAAAATTTCGGCGGCTGGGTGCCCATGATCGCCTCGGTGTGCTGGATGCGCGGGGTCCTCATCATGCTCGTCAACATGTACTGCTGCCGAACGATGCGGTTCATCATCAGCAACATCAAGAAGAGGGAAGTCAAGAGCCGCATCAAAGCCGCCCTTAACGCCCCGTACCCTGACATCAGTGTCAATAAGACATTCGATACAGACGCGCTTATTATTAAGTCCGGTCAATTGGGTGGGATATCCCAAAATAATTAACTTTTAGTTTTTATATTATTTTTCGATAAAATTGACTAATTGAAGATTGTAATTTCGTGTTTTAGCATTTAAATAAGCACCGCGGCGACTTGAACAGCTACTACCGCGGGAATATGGCGTTTCCACTATGTAGTGATTTCGCCAGTGTCAAGTATATATAAGTATAAATCAATATAGTAATAAAACACAATCCAATCTTCTCTAGGAAGATTGGTGGCAACGTTGTACGGTGATATGTAGGACAGAGGCCAAGATAGTTTTAACCTCTGTACCACTGCGAGTCCACTTGAAACGAGAAGTAAGATGCCAGGATACACGAAATAAGTCCAAGTCTTGTATCACTGTGCAACACAAAGGCATTAAAAGTACAAATCACTAACAAAAAAGAACTTTGAACACCTAAATACACAAAAACAAAAAAAACAAATTACACACCCGCCATCTTTTGACGTTGCAAATGGCCTCCTATATTTATTTGAATTTTAAGGAAAATGGCGATATGACGTTACGTCAAAATTGGTTTGTTTGAGACATGCTTTAAAATAGTTTTTTTGGCTGGCAGCACTGTGCGTTTTTGTCAGATCACGTCAAATGACAATGTCAAGTAATTTCCCTCGCATACCCACAGACTAGCCTACGGGCGGAGGGTCCGAAACGGACTCATACATAGCGAAGTAGACCAACCGTGCCGTCGCTACATTGGTAAGCTGCCTTATTCTCTTGACTGCAAAAGCAGCGGAGCTCAACCTACTTGCTAACGCAGTTATGTGGGAACCCCACTGCAATTTAGAGTCTAATGTAATACCTAGAAAAACAGTTGTTTTTACAAAGTCTTGAAGATGTCATTGTCATTAGAGATGCCAAATCATTTGTAATTGATAGGAAACTCAAGCTTATTGCTCTAGAATGTCAGACTGAGTTTGAAACTAAGGTGGGTCACAAATTTAATTCTTTGTCTGTACCTCTCTTACTCTAAGGGCGCATTTCTTGAGATTTAGTAAATTCAACTACTCTACTTCTCATGCAATCTCTACAAATCCAAGGGTTAACATAACTTTGTATTATATGTTGTTCAGAAACCATTGCTAATGCCTGTTCTATCCACATCCACTTGATATTTTAATAAACTGTCGGAAACTTTTATCACTCAGTTATTTACAGAAATGACATGGAATTTAGCGCTGTCTATCAAACACCACAATGGAGCTGACACGTAGTTAACGGCACATCACTACTATCGAGATTGAAAAAACAACCGGCCAAGTGCGCGTTGAAATCGCGTGGAGAATGTTCCGTACACACGTTTTTTTTTTGTTGATATGTTTGTCTGTTTGAAATGTTTTTTTTTTAATTTAGTCTCAGTAGTTTCGGAGATCAGGGAGAATGGTCAGTTTTCGTCTTCTTTCATGAATAAAATCAAAACTATTTATTTTACAATAATTAATATATATTTGAGATTCTCATAACGAGCCCTTTTCATTGATATATGAGACAGTAAGGTTTGCAAAACTTTTTTTTAAATTATGTGGTTGGGGTTCACTAATGTTTTACCAAATCATCTTTTTCCAAACTTCTTTTCACAAAGAGATACTTCCCGCCGTATTATTTTTAAGTTTTTTGTGGTCAACACTAACCTAACCTAACTTATTTAATAAGCTCATTTAACCTATGCAATATGTTTGTAAAATAATATAGTATGCCAAATGCCTTTTGGTTAAACGGCAGGACACCGCTAAGTCAGAGGTTAACCTTAGGTTATCAGGGTAATTCGTTAAAATCGACAGTACTCATTAAATCTGATATCCGTGAATAATAAAACCTAGGTTTAACCTAGGATAAAATTTACTTGCAAGCGGACCTGAGTCAGTTTAACCTAAAGTATCGTAAAAGCAAAATACAATGCTCGGCCTTGTAAGAAGCTGCACACTTTAGTACTCCGTCACTTTAACGTCATGTTTGAAATGATGGACTAATCTGTCAAAGGCGTTTCAGCGACAAGGTACAAAAGTGTGCACCTACTTATAAGGTTGACTGTAAAGTCACGAGATTAAATTTGGTTCCCACCTTAGGTCCAAAGTTAATCTGACAGTTTACAACAATAAGGTTGAGTTTACTAAAAGTTACAAGTGACATTGAGGACTCAAACATATTTTTTTCTTGAAATGGGGCGGAAACGCTCGTGACTACAGTCAGCGTCATATAGTTGGTAGCATCCAAAGTAGCCAAATAGTTCGTTACACGTCATTATTACCGTAGTAACAAGGGCGTGTAACGAACTATTTGGCTACGTGTTTTGATGTTTCTTTTTCTTTTTTCCACGCCAGACTCACCTTCCCATTACTCTTTATAATCATATTCAACCTGGCTGGTCTACATAGGCTCTACTATATTTAAATAAATTTTGTATAATCCTTCCAAGTGATTATGAAGAAAAATAAAAACGCCTCTGCATCTTGTTAAAGTTCAAAATTAAATTGAAAAGAAAAGTGCATGAAAAGCAGAAAAATATTTGTAGTTAGCAACCTCGTGTAAAAAGGACACTCGCGAACGTTTTCGGTAATGCGAAATGAAATGGAAATTCCGATTATAAGAAAATTCAATTTAAGCGACGGAGATGCTGTTACATCTTTCATTATCACCTCCGAGGTGGCCATTAATTTGGGACTTTGTGATCAGGACGGGAAAAACGTTTTGTGGTTTTAATCAAAATTACACCGCTAACGATATTTCACGGTGCGTTCAAAAACCTAGAATGTTTTTATTAAATGCCAGCGGTTGAATGGAACCTTTTTAATATATTAATATATAACTTTTTAGACTTAACATAACGAAACCAAGCCTTTATTCAATAATTCCTGTTTTTTTTAAGAAAGAAAGAAAGAAAATAATTGTGTTTCTGCAAAATGATACATTTTTCTTAAAGCCAACATTCTGTACCTTGTTGTGGTAGAACATTTAAAACTGAAGCTTAAGGTAACTTAGCAAATAAGCATGCATTATATTATTTATTTAATGTAACAATTTGCGAAAACTGAACCCACTCAGCATGGTGTCGCGGCACTCGGGAGTGTCACGACGCTGATCTTCCGTGGATCCAGCATTGTGATACACGGGACAGCAATCGGCAACGCGTAGTTTAAATATAATGTTTTCGTGTCGTTTGTTAGTAGGTTAGCGTAGTGTTTTTGCTCAAGAGCCTTAAGTTTTATTTTAGACAAAGCTCGCATAGGTACCGTAAGAACTTGGTGCAAGTCATAAAAACGCTTAGATATAAGTATGTTTGCCGGTAGTAAATACGTTAAGTGTTTGAAATTTACCAGGATTTCAGAAAACCAGGAAGTTGGCACTTGTCCAACCCGATCGCTACCAGAACACTTTTGGGTCGCGAGGAGGAGAATCTGTAGCATAAATAGCATCGAAACGCGCCGTTAGGAGATCAATAACCCTGGGATATAATAATAAAGATAAATATTTTGGTGAAAAGAAAAATAACCTCTAAAAGCGAATAATTTTAATGTTTCCAGAAACAAGTTGCAACTAGTATCAACGTAAAAAAACTGCTTAAAAAGTCGTATGCAAGTTACGAGGTTTACTGGGTGAGAAACGTTTCCTCATTTTGTATGGAGATTTTTAGCTTCACAATTCTCTAAAACAAACATAAGTTTGTCTTAAGAAAATAATTATCACCGCCATAAAGTGTGGCCAATTCAACATTATAAATTGGCCACGGCCCACTGGAATACCCATGGTCCTGGGAGCCCTTTCCGCCATTAATTTTAAATAACAAATGTAATTTTCGCGGCAATTTATATCATAATGGGTTCGTATTGTGTCTGGACGATCCTCATTATTCTGTATCAGAGTGAGTTTCAATTGGATCTTCTATGTTTCAAAAGCTTTTGTTAATTACAACTGTCTTTGACACTTATTGGTTGCGCTGGAAATATAAACTTGTTGTTTTGCCGACGGACGTTTTTAACTGTCTGATTAAATTTGAAGACAATTTAATAAAATGAGTCTAATAATAGAAATTAAATACATTAAATATTGTGACATTTTAGATATTTTTTTGGGTGAAAAATTAAGCCAACGAGCAAGCGAGCCATTTGATAGTAAGCGATCATTGCGACCCATAAACACCCGCAACATCAGAGGAGTTCTGAGTCTTGCGTTCTTTGTTGAAATACGGTTTGAACCTAGTAGGTGCCAAACTGGACACTATACTTTGCCTTCGTTGTCCATTTGTATCCATCCGTCTGTTTTTTCTAAACTTTAAACAGCTGTATCTTTTGAACCAAAGTAGATAGCCAGCTGACCGAGCCGTAATGGCGGATTTCATAACAAATATTGTAAAAAAAAATGCAAAAAAGGTTCTTTTTTTTCTACGGCCTTGACTGTGGTTGTTCGATTGGTAGTATTATAAGAAAAGCTGCAGTTAATTGAGTGCTAAAACAGATATTAAACTAAGTAATATTCTAATTTCAGCGGTTTTCTGTATTATCCTGGGATGGCAGACCCTCGAGTGCCGTTTTGTTCCTGAATCTGAGGAGCCGCATGAGCTGACCTTGTTGAAGGTGGATCGGTCATGACTCCTTTTTAAAAAATACTAGCTTCTGCGAATGGAATTCGTCCGAGTTGGCCAGACAATCTCACAAAATTAACGATATTTTCGGCATAAAAGACTGCTTATGTGTGAATTCAGGGTATAAGCTATTGCCATTGCAAATAAAGTGTACGTACGTCCAGCCTTTACAGCGTAAAGATGTAACATACCTACTGACTCATACACATACACACAGACTTATTATTGTGATGTATGTAGATACTTATTCCTGTAGACGAAAAGTATCAGTAGCCCATTGGCTTATTAAGCTGGTACCAAGGGCTTAAAGGATAAAGGTTCCATAAAATCAACAAGTCACACAAATATATCTAGTCCCAAACTAAGCTACAGATGTAGTGCATAATTGTTTTCCTTCATATTTTCACGGAAACGTACGAACGTATCTTGCTATTTCAGTCTGTCACAGTACAAAAAGTACTGAGGTTGGCTGAAGTAGCATGACAAATACGAACATTTCCGACAAAATACGAAGGAAAACAATTATGCACTACATCTGTATAAGCTTGAACTATGGGTACCATCGCCTTCAAATGTTGATCCACTATAAAACCTTGTCATAATAACAGCGTCAAGTGACGAGATAAAAATGACATGGGAATAAATCGTTTGATTTATGCGACAAGGTTATATAGTGGTACATCAGACAGTACTAGACAACGATAAACTTACCTACCTATATCGAGAAGTAAATACATGGAAAACGTCCAACACTCAGGAACACACAATCGCGCTCATCACACAAATATCTGCCCTTAGCGGATTTTGAACAAAGGACCGCTAGCTTCGTAGACAGGATCACTACCAGCTAGGCTAACGTCTTAAAATTAAATAGCTCTGTGCTGTATGTCCAGCTGCTGTATCTGTACGACCCCGGTGTCTGCGGGCGCCTAGTTTTCTACAACCACACCATCTCCTACAAGCAAGTCCACTACTCGACCATCGTGTGGCCTGAGACTAATACGATCGCTTCTGACTTCAGAAGGTGTGTTCCCACATTTTCTCCGTAGACCAAACAACTGAGAGGTAGGTATAGATGTGGTGAGTAATCATTTTCCATCGTTTTTTTGTCGGATAATTTCATAGTTATCTTGCTTTCTCAATTGGCTAGTTGATGGTTACTGCAACTAATTGAGAATAAGCAAAAAACTACAGGAAATATTTCTATAGTGGTTCGGGTTAAGTCGTTCCTACGATACTAAGAAGATCTGCCACCCAATTCCCGTGCCTCTTAAGATGAACCTTCATTGAAAAGTGAATTGGATTCATTTTTATTTCAAGCTAATATTGAACTGCACCGTTTGTTTACTTATTTGCACAATCTACAGATCATTCAATTAATTTTCAACTAGATTCTGTGATTGGAATGGGCTGATATTGGGAACACGTGTAAACTCGATTACTATGCAATATTATGGGTCTTAGAAATGATTTGATGATGGAGTCGGAAGGCCACTCTGGACACAATTGTTGGTAATTATTAGTGATCGTTATCAACGTGCACTTTTCGTAGCAAAGGGTATGGTTGGCAGCAAAATCAAATACATTTGAATATTCACTTTTGTTCATAAAATAAACTCAACAATACATTATAGAAGGCAAAGAGGTGGATATGCCGGAGGGCGTCAATAAAAATTGCGAACGACTAATTTATGTAAACGACTGACAGCCAAATCTGTTGAACATATTAATTTGTATAAGTGATTATAAATGTATACATATAAATCTCATAATTTGTAAAATATCATCATCATCATCATCAGCCAAATTCCGTCCTCAGCCGGACATAGGCCTCTCCCAAAATAAATAATATATAATATAAATAATGAAATATATAATGTTTAAAATACTTGTGTATTTGTTTTTTTGTCATACTTTGCTACCAATACAGCACGTTGATAACGATCACTAGTAATTATTAAGCAGATGACGACTGCACAAAAAACTTAGGTAAATAAAACCCCCCGATATAAATGGTGACCCCTTCTTTCAGAGCCGATATCACATTTTCATGAAACCTAGAAAACCACCCCTAAAAAGCCTCCAAATCGGTTCACCCATTTAACAGCTACAGTTTTAAAACTTATTTTTCAGAATGATGACCCTGTGGGTGGCCCTGCATGTGGTCTGGCTTGGCCTGGCACTCCTCAACGTGAGCTACGGGCAGCGGCCCTGCGGGTTCTACGGGGCGCTGCTGCCGCTCACCCTGACCGGCCTCACGATGCTCGTCGTCGACGTGGTGCATAGCAGTCTGTTCCTGCGTGACGCCTCCTACACCTCTAGCGAGAGTGAGCTTTATCATCTAACAAGCGGGCGCGCCAAGCGCAAGGATGTAATCTTCATTACAGATGGAAACGAGTCATATCCCATCAGAGGTTACTAGGAATTGTTGATGAAGGTTCTGGCATCACGCGAGTAGGGCATATATTATAGAATTCTGGAAATTTGCAGCTTTGACGTGGTAAGGATCTCTATCTGGGAAATAACGGATAGAAAATTCGTGTCGATGATAAACGTACTTTAGTAAAATAATCTAAGGGCCTCTATTATCTCATGATAACCGTTTCCATAGCAGCGCTTCCATATTCATTTTAATAATGATCGACGTGCCGTTGTGCATATTATATTCTCTGTTTTGGTTTAGTGTTTCATAAATTGATTTTTAATGTATTATAGGTATTACAGATTATTTAGTAGTACTTGGATGACCCAGCTTTACTCGGTTTTTTTTAAAATAAGTTTTCTAAAAATCGTTGGAGCTGTTTCCGAAATTCAGATTACGTATATATGCAAGAGTTGCTTGTTTAAAGGTATTACATTAGATTTAACCTGTCTTAAATTAACAGTAAACTTTCCGAAGGCTGCTTTGTTCGCTTACATACGAGTATGCCTCATAATAAGTAATAAACGTCAGCAGCGTTTGTCAGAAGTCGGGACTAATAGCTAGGAGTTGGATGGCACTTCGCCGTTCGTTGTAGTGCAAGTAACTGGAATAATGCTTGATAAGTGACTGGAATTACCTTTTGGTATTGTATACCAATTCGTTTATTACCGCGTACCCGGAAAGTTGTTGAAGCAGGACCAAAATGTTGCAAGTATTACGTAATAAATGAAAAAATGATCGTTAAAATGAATTGGAAGCATTTTATTTACTTTTATGGCATAGTGTAGGCAAACAAGCACACAGGCACTTGATGGTAAGTGGAAACTGAGACCCATAGACATTCGCATTCACAAGACTGCAAGCCTAACACTGCAAATGCGTTGCCAACCCTGAGGACTAAGATGGAATGCCTCTGTGCTAGTCATTGCACCGGCTGTCTTATCTCCAAACCGGAACACAACAATGCGAACACTGCTGTTTGGCTGTACGTTAATGGATAAGATTGTGGTAGCGATCCGGACGGACCCTGCACAAGGTCCTACTACCCGTATCCAGCGAAATCTATCATTGACAAAGATTCTGACTGTTGGCCCTTTGCCTAAAGTAAAGGCTAAGGTAGCAAAATCTAGCAGCCCTGTAAAAATAAAGACATTTGTATTTTCGTAGAATCGTAAAGCCTCGTAAGGGTCACCTCAAATTTCGTAAAATAATCTTGTGCCTGCGAACTAAATAAAGTTAAAAGCCACCTTAATAAACTTTTCATCTTGCGGATAGAGTACAGTCAATATAGTTACAAAATCATTTAAGCTTTTGTACACCTATGACTGGATGTTCATATAATTCTATCCGAACTAATACATATTTCCATATATTTTTCCCTTTCTTGCCAACGACGGACTTCTTGGTAGCAGAGAGTGATAGTGACTCCAAATCTCCAATCCTCCAAATTCAATTCAAATTTCAAATTCATTTTAGACTCCACTTGCACGTTGTGGGACGAAATCCACTTGATATGAGTGCATGGAGTGGCTAACTCGCTTATTATGCACCGCGACGGACCGCGACTGAACTAAGTTGTTAATACAATGCCATGGTACGAAATACCAAGGCTGATTGTTTGCTTCATAAACAGAGTCGCATTTGAATATCGTGATAACCTGGGCTCAAGTCCTGGAAAGGGCAAACATTACGTCTTTTTCTTTTACGTTTGCTTCATTTGTTATCTTCATCTTGCCCTTATTCCAATCATTTGGGGTCGGCACAGCAAATCTTTTTCAAAACAGCAACCCTATCATCACTTCCTTGTTTTTCATATCACTCTTCACATATTCCATTCATGTTTTCTTAGGTCTTCCCCTTCCTCTATATGCCTCCACATTCAATCTTAACATGATTAGAATAAAATCGATTGTTTATTTATTTATTTCAGATGAAATATTGGACTACATCAGCTCTTGCTCAGCCTTGAACATTATCAAACAGTCAATGCCGTACGACTCCAAGATGATGTTGAATGAATACCGCAAAGAGGACACCTCGTGGGTCGCCACGCTCTTCGCCTACGCCAGCATTAGAGGCGTCGTCCAGTGGATTATCAATTTCTGGATCATACGGGACACTTTCTTTGAAGGACTGGCCCATTTTCGTGAGTATCTTCTTCTTCAAATATCTCTCTTAAGTTTTTAATCAGCGGTCTGTGCAACTTCTATTTTGCCAAACAGTGGCCCTCAACAGGGCGTCTCTCGGAATAACGTTTGTCCTTACGCATCGATTGTCAGAATTATCATTTGCCCTTGATTGGTTTTCAGCTGAGTGAGACAACTTTTTAAGTTCACTAAAATACCTCCGGTTAGTTTATGTTAGGTTTGTATTATAAACACCACTAACAAGGAAAGGTACCCAATGTCCGGCTCCGATTTTGTTGATTTTGATATATGTTAGAGAGTAGTTTAAAATAACAGACACGTATTTATTTTTCGCGCCCAAACTCAACCTGTTTGGGGAAATTGACCTCCAAAATACTGAAAAGTGACTAAACCCTCTAACTTATATAATCGCTTTATCGTTATCAAAAATGCCTAGGTTTGACGTAAGCTACCAGACGGTCGCGTCGAGTGGAAGTTTTTTGAGCTGTAATTGCCGCCATCCTTTGCTGTCTAATTCTAATTTGGTGTAATAAAATGAGACGTCCGCACTGTTGATGGCAATTATTGATAAATTTAATATATTAATTATATTATACTTTGGACCAAGGCGACGCCTGCTAAGCCCGGTCGGCTAATGCCTCATTTCTACTCCATTTTTCTCCTCCCTATTCTTTGCAGAGTTTTTGTTGTTTTACGGACGTTCCTAATTTTTTTTACCAAACATCTTACTTCTATCAAAATATTACTCATTATTTTAAAACTACATGTACAACGGCAAGTCTCTGTTTGCTCACAGGTCCATCTTTGCTTTCAGGTTCCCTGCAACCGAAAAAGAGAAAACATAAGCAACGACCACGACAAAGTCGAGTGTTGAGTCAAGCTTAGACCCTAGAATAAACTTTGAAGTTTCACCAATCTCATCAACTATATATCATAAATACACTCAGGAGCAAAAATACCAGGTCAGAGTGCGTTTTTCATACTATACTAAAAAATACTATTTCAAAGCCTTCGTTCCTCGCCTGGGGTTGTTTTGAGTGCGGTTTAATGGTGGATACTGCGTGGTTCAATATAGGAGGTCAAAAGTTCTTAAGACACCTAACTGATCGCACAATCAGTTAACACCACAGCGGGAGAGTTTGGGTCAGCACTTGGATTTCCTTACATTTTATTGCCATTTTAGATGTTTTTCTGAACATGCTCAATTCCGGCGTTAACCGCAGATTTATTCAGTTGGGTATCCAGGCACTCTGGAAGTCTTGTATCGATGCTCGAGGTATTCATCATCAGATTTCACTAAAAACATTCCCTGGCGCGGAACCAAGACTTCGAAATAGCCTCTCTAGTACGAAAAACGCACTCTGACCCGTTATTTTTGCTCATGAATGTATATAGTTATCATTTTCTATGTGATTAAGATACTAATTTGATGTTTAATTGATAATTAATATAACCTTAATACATAAAACATCTTATTCTATTGATATAACGTCAGGTGGGGCAAATGCGTCCACGGGGCAAGTGCGTCAAACCAGCAACATCTCCTATACTCGAAAATAAAGACCACAATCCTAACCTCAACGAGCGCACATTCGCTGTGATTACTGCATTTTGATTTAAGTGTAGGTTTTTTTATGAATTAAACTTACCCTAATATTACTTAGTTCACGAGTTCTCATTCATGATTTTATGAAATAATGTTGAAATAACGAAATAATCAGGATGGGAACTGTCAGATTTTGGTATTTAATTAGATATTAAAACCACGAGAAACAAATAAATGAAAATCCGTCTTTTGGCAACAATGTTTGTAGCTTTACAATCAAATCCCGTGACTGTAGTGGGCTCTATTCTACTGGGTAAAACAATATCACTTAACCATCGTAACGTTGACAATCTAACACTTTTAACCAGTACGATAAAGTTTGTTTACTAATGTTTTACATATTCGGTGCTTATTTGTCATAAGCAGGCCCGTACTTCTCATACCGTTGACGTAAAAATGACGATTCCAAATGATTTTATTGTAATTATCAACCATTAGTCGTCAATCAATGGTCAATCAAGGGTCAATGTAATTGGACCCGGGTATGTCCTTAAACTACGCCCAGAACCACCGGAGGATGGGCAGCAGCGTCCTCTCAGAACACGGTGAAATACTGCGATCGCCAACCCGCCTGCCAAGCGTGGCGATTATGGTAATTTTCTCCCCAAGAGAAAAAACAAAAAACAACCATGGATATTACACAACCAATAAATCGGCCCCCAGTCCCCGGCGGCCCCGCTATTCCTGGCTACGGTAGCGGTCACGGTAACGGCGGGGCGGGGGGTGCTAAGAATCTCTGGCAGAGATATGGCTACCACCACCGACGACCCCTGGCCCTGGCAACTTATAACACACGCACGTTGAGGGCTGACGAGAAGATCGTGGAACTTGAGGAAGAATTGAGCAGGTTACGCTGGGACATAGTGGGTTTATCAGAAGTCCGAAGACAGGGGGAGGACACGATAACTCTTAAGTCGGGTAACCTGTTCTTTTTCCGGGAAGGCGACAAACTGTCCCAGGGAGGTGTCGGGTTTATCGTCCACAGGTCTCTTGTGAACAACGTTGTCAAGATCGAGAGTGTGTCGTCAAGAGTAGCTTACCTTATACTCAGAATCACCAAACGGTATTCGCTGAAGGTCATACAGGTATACGCTCCAACTTCGACGCACTCCGATGATGAGGTGGAGGTAATGTATGAGGATATTTCCAGAGCCATACATTCCACCAAAACTCACTACAACGTTGTCATGGGAGACTTTAACGCAAAGCTGGGTAAACGAAGCGGAAATGAGCTGAGAGTGGGGCAATTTGGAATTGGAAGTCGGAATTCCCGTGGCCAGCTGCTGGCGGGCTTCATGGAGAAAGAGGGACTCTTTATGATGAACTCTTTCTTCAAGAAGAGTGAATGCCGCAAATGGACATGGGTGAGTCCCGACGGTGCGACCAGAAATGAGATAGATTTCATCATGTCAACCAGAAGGCAAATATTCAATGATGTCTCCGTGATCAATGCGGTCAAAACCGGGAGCGATCATCGAATGGTCAGAGGCACATTGAATATCGACGTACGCTTGGAAAGGTCACGCCTGATGAAATCAACGCTCCGTCCAGCACCGATTCATATCCAAAACCCCGAGAACTTTCAGCTCGAACTCAAAAACCGCTTCGAAAGCCTAGGTGAATGCGTAGACGTGGATGATTACTGCAACAGGTTTGTGGAAACTGTCCAAACGGTCGGGTCTAAGTTTTTCAAGACTCGCCGTTCAAAAGGAACCAAGAAAATCTCTGATTCTACCCAAAAGTTAATGGAGAACAGACGTGCTATGGTTCTGCAGTCATCACAAGATGCTTCTCAGTACAGGCAGCTCAATAGACAGATCTCTAAGTCTTTGACCCGCGACATACGCCAATTTAATACTAATAGTATTGAAGAGGCTATTGAGCGACACAAAGGCTCTAAAGTGTTTAAAAAAGATTTGTCTATTGGGCAGAGCCAGCTGATGAGGCTGAAGACCGATGACGGCAGGATCATATCGTCTAAACCTGAGCTTTTGGGAGAGATAGAGAAGTTCTACGGACAGCTGTACACGACAACACGCCCACCTGTCAGCAACCTAGCAGAAGACCCAAGAGCTAGGTTGTCCCGACACTACACCGAAGATATCCCGGACGTTAGCCTGTATGAGATTAGAGTGGCTCTAAAACAGCTTAAGAACAGCAAGGCACCGGGTGATGACGGAATTACGGCTGAGCTTCTGAAAGCAGGTGGATCACCGGTTTTAAAAGCTCTTCAGAAGCTATTTGATTCTGTCATAGCCCAGGGTAAAACGCCGCAAGCATGGCACGCGGCCGTGGTGGTTCTTTTCTTCAAAAAGGGTGATAATACCCAGCTGAAGAATTATAGACCCATCACGCTCCTGAGTCATGTTTATAAGCTGTTCTCTAGAGTCATTACGAATCGTCTCGCTCGCAGGTTTGACGACTTTCAGCCTACCGAACAAGCCGGTTTCCGAAAAGGCTTTAGCACCATAGACCACATCCACACGCTGCGGCAGGTTATACAGAAGACCGAGGAGTATAATCAGCCACTATGCTTAGCGTTTGTGGACTATGAGAAGGCCTTCGATTCGATCGAAACATGGGCTGTGCTGCAGTCTCTTCAGCGGTGCCAAATCGACTATCGGTACATCGAGGTGTTAAAGTGTTTGTATAGAAACGCCACTATGTCAGTTCGCCTTCAGGACCGGAACTCGAAGCCTATCCAATTGCAGCGAGGAGTAAGACAGGGAGATGTAATATCTCCGAAACTGTTTACTGCTGCATTGGAAGACGCTTTCAAGCTTCTGGACTGGGGGAGTTTTGGCATCAGCATAAATGGCGAATACATCACTCACCTTCGATTCGCCGACGATATTGTCATCATGGCTGAGACCCTGGAGGACCTTGGTACAATGCTCGATGGCCTCAGTAGAGTCTCTCAACAAGTGGGTCTTAAAATGAACATGGACAAGACGAAAATCATGTCAAATGTCCATGTCGTACCCACTCCTGTCAAAGTTGGTGACTCTACTCTCGAAGTTGTTGACGACTATGTATACCTAGGACAAAAAATCCAGTTAGGTAAGTCCAACTTCGAAAAAGAGGTCAATCGTCGAATCCAACTCGGATGGGCAGCGTTCGGTAAGCTACGCACTATCTTCTCATCCCAAATACCACAGTGCCTCAAGACAAAAGTCTTTGATCAGTGTGTGTTGCCAGTGATGTCGTATGGATCCGAGACATGGTCGCTTACAATGGGCCTCATAAGAAGGCTCAAGGTCACTCAAAGGGCGATGGAAAGAGCTATGCTGGGTGTCTCTTTGCGAGATCGAATCAGGAATGAGGAGATTCGCAGGAGAACTAAAGTAACCGATATAGCTCACCGGATTGCAAACCTTAAGTGGCAGTGGGCGGGGCACATTGCTCGTAGAACTGATGGCCGTTGGAGCGGAAAGGTTTTAGAGTGGCGACCGCGAACCGGGAGACGAAGTGTTGGCAGACCTTCCACAAGGTGGACTGACGATCTGATAAAGGTCGCGGGAAACCGCTGGATGACAGCAGCAGAGGACCGATCGTTGTGGAAAACCTTGGGGAAGGCCTTTGTCCAGCAGTGGACGTCTTGCGGCTGATAATGATGAGTCGTCAATCTTTTAATCATGTACAAATTAGTTAAGTAATCTATTGACGCGTAGAAAAATAATGTAAATGAAACTATTTGATTGAGAAGGACAGTGGCAAACATCATCGAGTAACATTATCATTAAAAAAACTGTTTTAATGTTGTAATAAATATTAATATTATTACATGGTCATAAATACAATTATGGAATTTTTGCCATTTTTTGTGGTGAAAAATAAGTATGATGCTGCCGTGATCCGTATTTTGATTGCGATTAAACTTTATTTAACTATAATCATGTTACCGCTTCTTATTTTCCATTTTTTTATTACTACCAGTTAATACATACTTAAACACCTGCCAAATAAAAGCAGTGTGTAACATTTCGTCATTTTGACGTCATCGGCATCAAAAGTACGACCCCTGGTCATAAGCATTATTGCGATTTTTTTAACTTGATCGAAACCAATCTGATCTAACTCTACAGGAAAAAAAACTTGAAAATTTACTCTAATTGTATGGGTCTGAATGGACAACATAGCCCTGTCGGTTAATAACTCTTCGACATACAAAAGCAAGTCGTTAAGAGAGATCAGGTGACGGCTTTGAATTGAACTGTCATACGAATTTGTCGAACTATACCCTGTCCACGATAACGAGCTAGTACTAGAAAACTTAGACAGCACGTCATTGGTCTGCGATAAGGGCGATGCACGTGCACCGGGTGAGTTTACATGGCGGTCGAAGTTCAGTCAGCATCTGTCTCTTGCACGGTGCGGACGCGTTATAGTGATCTCTTTTAAATTTTTACCGGTTTAATCTGTGACTCGGCTTGTTTACTGGACTATCTTCGGCTGTTTGAATAAATGAATACATAAGTAAATACTTATTGGGTCCTTTATTATTTAACTAAACCAGAAAAATCATAAGGGATATTAAAATAAATATTTCGAGCGACGGAGCATGTAAGCCGAGCATGACAGTGAGGTGCCATCGTTCACGCCCATTCTCCTTTTTTGTCCCTTTCATCTGCATACAAAAGTGCAAAAGAGAGACCGCTATACTAGCTCGTTATCGTGGACAGGGTATAGTGATAGCGTGAAATCTGCTGTGACACAGACAGACAGACACCTTCACCATTTTGGTATGGAATCCTTATAATCAATGCTAAAATACTCATTAGTCTAACGGTGAGGTTGACTGTACCACCATTAGTACTAGGACTAACTGGCTGCAGTTCTTTCATCTTTTTTAAATAGACGAGACCTAAAGTTGTTAAAGCAGTTTATCCTAAGGCATGTATAATTGCTTGCTTCACTCAAAGGTCTATGCACGTCGACGTTAAGAACGATCTTAACGTCGACGTGCATCTTTTGAAAGTCAATCTCTGTATCTCATTACCGTACAGTTAGCATCAAAAGTAACTGCGCAATCGAAGACTTGAAAAGCTCTTATTCCCTTTTATATTTAGCAATTAGGCACAAAGGCGTAACAACGGACACTTTCGCTGCATTTTCACTTTTCAGTTGCATTAAATCTATAAATAACGCGTTTAAAATCCTTGGAATTTATACCCTCCATAAATCATTTAGGTGTACTATATTTTTAAGTCTTTTTAGCAACCTGATATCAATTACTAAACTACTAAAGCCTGCACCAGTTCAGAAACTGAAGCTGTTAATTCAACGCCCGACTAGCCCATTTCCTCACAAAATGGACCCGACATCGAGTCATCGGCAATGCTCAACGCACTTCGGGATAAGACACTTGTGTATCGGAATTCTGAAGGCTCCTTCAACAAATTGCTGTGAGGTACTAAGCTAAGTTTGATTATGTTAGACAAAGTATAGGGAGTATTTTATTACATCGCTTCGTTGGAGAGTCGAAAGGATGTCAATATTGCATACACAGGTCAAGAGGCCAAACATGGTGACATGCCCCAAGAATGAAAAGGGATGGTTTTATGGAGATTTTCGTGCGCCTCGATGGAAACGTCCAATTCAAAATATCGCTGTTCTTTAAAAACACAACGTTTATTAAAAAAATGGTTTACCAGAACAACAAAGTTATAAATTCTCATCTATTGAATATTCGGGTTTCGAAGATTCAACCAAACACATGCGAAAAAGGTGTCATGTTTGAAAAATAAAACCATCGAGGATTTTGTTTCCAACAGTGTCATATTGATTAATAGATCAACTTAAACAATTCTAATCATATTTATTTAAGCTAGTATAGTTTGCTCTTTACGTAGTGTGCATTGCAAACCTTATTTGTCACCGAATTAGGTATCACCCTTGTTTGGCTTACCCTTGAAATATCGAAAGTCACTTCATAGAATGTTTCACTTCGCCAAATTTTCATTTCATCGACAGGCATTTCCACGTGCAGGAGCTTTATTTTTTATGTGGTCCCAAGTCTAACCTAACCTAACCTACATAACGTTTGCAAAAGATAACCTGAAAACTATAAAGTTTCAGCAGGAATTAGCTTTCGATGAAATGAAATTCGGTGAAATGACACATTCGATGAAAGGTTTGTCGATATTTCAAGGGGCTCCCACCTTAATACAATTAAGCGTCCCACTACAGACTGTCGCGACTCTTTGAACTGCGTCGCATTGTATTTCTGTGATTGTATTGCTTTTGTTCTCAGCGAAAATATCAGCAAAAGCAGATACGTTTGCTCAACACTCGCATGTGTAGGAACAAGCCAATCAGCTCGCTATTGTACCTCATTACTCCAAATCTGAGGGTTATTTACTCTTGAGAATTATCTTATTAGGCGCCTCATTAGGCTCCTGTGCGGTTTCACAGAAGCCGCTGAAGCGATCGTTAACATACGAATACAGTATCGCAACACAAATTATATTACCTATTGGTTTCAAAAAGGTTTGACTTACTAAGAAAATTTACATGATCTGACTACTGAAGAAGGAGAGTAAAGTTTTGGACCTGTGTGTAAGAATGGTTCGACAGTGACAGAAATGGTAGCCAACCGAAATTTTCAAATTTTCGATTCATTTTTCGGATTTTAACAATTAGTTGAGTTAATTACTGATCAAACAACAGGGCCTTAGTTGAAAAATAATGAAAACAATAGATATAATACTAGTTATATCAATCAAAGCTGACAGTAATAACAACATGTGCTGTAGTGATTCAACTAAAATCCTGGTTGGTGTATCTAACGTCTTGTCAGGCTCGTATGGAATCAAGAACCTTATGCACAACAAACAATATTGTTAGAAGCGAAACTTCCAAAGAAAATTACACGTTTGTGTACGTCTTTTGTAGCCGTGCTGAAGAATGTAACTTTTAGGACCGTATGTAAGAATAGTTCTTTGTTCCACTAGTTCTGAGAGTTCGAGACATCGTTAGATCCTGTAAGTGCTGCGAGTGACACTGTTACATTTTAAAATTATAAATTAAGACCTTACGGCGTGAGGTGTCTGCCCGTCGCTCACCTCTACCTCAGTATGTACTCCTTGACATACCATTATCGACATTAATTATTACAATTTACTGTCAATTGTTGCATTAATATTCATGATGGAGCAGTAACTTGAAGTTGCGATCATTGTAAATGTTGGTATACGTCACCACTGTCCCGATAGGTACGGTCACGGAATTTTATTGATGAACACTGTAGAACCTTGTCGCTTATAACCAACGATTAATTCCTATGGCATTTCTTTCTCGTCACTTGACGCTGTCATTATGAAAAGGTTCTTTGGTGGATTAACATTTAAATTGATGGTACCAATGTTCCAATGCCTTTTAAGGGCGCATACGCACAGGCAGCGGAAGCGGCGAGGAGCGGCACGTTCCACTACTAATTTCACCTCCGCCACGCCTTGTCCAGGACGTTTTAAATTTAATTTATACTAGGTTTTGACTTGCTCGTTAATTGCTATTCTCTTGGGAATTGGACTGATTTTCCGCACCCAAAAGTGCTCTATACACGTCTTTGAGCTATATACTATCTCTAAACCAAAATTTACATCGATCGGTAAAGGCGATGGACAGTAAAGACGACACTAACTAACACACGCACTTGCACAGATTTCGGTTATCATTTTTGCTTAGGGAACTTTTAAAATTTCTAGATGAAAAATAGCTTGTGCTAATTCAAGGTATAAGCTATCTTCATTTTCATTCAATTCCGTCCAGGCGTTGCAGCGTGATGGAGCAACAAACTAACACGCACACAAACTTTTGCATTTATATAAGCATGATTAAGGCAGTACCAGCGCCCGGCGCCGCTGCCGCCTCGGTGCGTTTGCGGCTTTAGGGAAGTCATAAAGTAACAACACCATAAACAGTGAGTGGTAGGCCTAAGGGACGCACAGACGCGAACACAGCGCAAGCAATTAAACCGCGTTTCATTATAAATGAGGTCATTACGGCGAAGATTCGCTCGCGGCCGCGCCCTAATGAGGCAGCCGCGGGTATCGGCTGTGCTTACCTTTCATTGTTATTGTTTTGATGTATTACGTGTTAAGTTAACATATTTTATACTATGCCTCTGTTCTGGGACCCTCATTCGGCAATTAATATTAAACGTAGGTCTGCTTCAGGAAATATAATTTGGCTGTGTTATTTATTTTGTGATCTTTTTTTCTTGCATGCGTATATAATAGTGCCACTCCATGCCTTCCTGTGGAAGTCATATCAGACGACTAAGGGATTAAAGGCTTGTAGTATTGTTAGGCGATGGGCTTGCAACCTGTCACTAATATACACTGGTTAACATCTTAGCCTGTTTGGCAAATGTGGTTATAGAATTAAAAACAAGTTGTTAAGAGTTATTGGTAATTCTGTAGCTCTGCATATCCCACTCTGGGATGAAGGCGTGATGGTATGTATGTATGTATGTACATAATATCCACAATGTGACTCTAGTATCAAAACCTTTCACCCCAGTGTGCTGTTTGAAGAACGAGGGCAGTTTCACAATTACCTATTGCTTGATATTAACAAAAAGATCTTAGTGAAGATTACAGACGGCCAATTCATATTTCCTGAACTATAAAATAAAAAACCGGTCAAGTGCGAGTCGGACTCGCGCACCGATTGTTCCGTATTTAAGATAATATGCTTGGTAGCCGCAAAACAAAATACTAATTTTGTTATGAGCTTTATTTTCTACGCAATAAGGTCTGTTTTGACTAGCCAAAATTTTAATACAGGTTTTCTAGGTTTTTTTGTAATCTCTCAAATAATTAACTCATAGGTGGTATGTAAGGATTTTTTCAGATTATTTGACTCATAAACTTTGGAGATAAGGGGGGACGGTAATTTTTTGTACAGTTATGGCTATAAATCAAAAAGTACATCGCATAAAACTAAAAACAAAAAAAGTTTTGCAATGTGCAGATTAAGCTCTTTCATATCATACCCCATTTGCTATATCAAACCACTTCCTTTTCCCCATTCTAGACCCCTGCTTAATTATTTATAAAGTTTTTTTTTTTTACTAAAACAGATGCAGGCACGCACGTTGAATAACTACGCCGAATTTCAATTTGAAAGCATTGTAGTTGCTGCGAAAACCTGCTGTGACAGATAGACAGACAACGAAGTCTCACCATAATGGTTCCTTTTTTACCACCCACGGAACCCTAAAAACAAGCCTTGATCCCGACATATTTTTAGAAATGTTGATTATACAGTTAAATGAAGATTTAACCCGTTATAGGGCGGAACAAAAATAGAACTGAATTCTAGCCTCATTAGGTTTTTCCTATTCGCACAGAATTATTTTAATAAAAAATACAAAAAGTATAAGTTGTAAGTGGTCATTTTTAGTACCTATTTATTATTTTAAGTTCTTCATTTAAATATTACCCCACACAATGAAGAATAATTCTTTTTCAGATGGTTTTTCAAATCCTCCATTTGAATCCAGACTTTATCGCATCTGGTATACGTTGTATAACTTTGCTACAAAAGGTTAAAGCCACTACAATTTTTGATTAAAATATGAGCCCTATATGCTTTCACATCTCGAGTTTGTAAGTTAATAATAAAGGCGAAGGTGTCAAAGAAGATGTTTATAAAACACTATCGCAAGCGCTTGCAGAGTGCTTTCGTGTCAATATGTTTTAATATTTTAAAACACACACATTTTCCGACTTTCCATTACGCTCTTCTCATGTAATGTGGATCGATTTTTAGTCAGACGTTACTGTTTTTTAGACCATGGTCTTTAAGTAATTTTTAAGTCAATATACACACATGAAAAGTGCCTAGGGATATTTTTTATCTCTAGACAGTTTTGAACATGTCAATGTAGGCACATTACTACTGAGTCAAAACATCATTTTTTTATAGGGATACTGAGTATCCCAAGACTTTTTAGGTGTGTGTAGTTTAAGGGGACACTTGCAGCAAAAAGCAAAATCCGTTTAGATTCTAACGTTATGTTTAGTTGTGTCGTAATTGTCGCAAAGTAAGGAAATGTATTAAGAATAGTACACGTGGCCATGAATATAAAATATAAGCTACTCTACTCTTCCTCGTTTTGTTTTTTGGTGTTCAGTTAAAAATCAGTTTGTCGTTAACACGTTCACTGCGGGTTGAGGCAAAACCGCCTCAAGCTCGACGATACGTCGGTGCGGGGCAAAAAGTTGTGATATCTCTCTCGTGCGGGAGCTGTCGCCTTTTACTTACAAGGCGTATGATAAAGACAAATATACATTTCTGTATGTTTCTCAAACGCTGACTCTTTTATACAGAAAAAAGGTTGGAGGTCTAAATAAGCCTCGAACGCACTGGGTATTTTTTTTTTTCACACAGTGCGGGTTGAGGTTAATTTAGCCTCAAGAAAGTTGACCTCAAGGCCGCACGGAGCGGGGCGCGGGCGACGCGGGAGTCGACCGCTTGACGTCAGTGCGGTGATAGTTATCGATGTTATATAATATAATGTTATAAATGAATGGGTTTTATTTACATAAACCAAAATTTATTTTCTTCCTGTTAGAGCATTTATACAAACCTACCTCTAAACTAAGCAAAGCTTATACTATTGCTACTTAACGGCAATTAACAAACGTATGTATAGATAAATAAATACTTAAATAGATAAGCAACCATGACCCAGGAACACATACGTATTTGCGATAACACACAATTAAACGCCTTTAAAGAGGCTCGATAAGATGATCATTCTTTCATCGATAATTTAGCTATAAGTGCCATTCCCTGCTCTAGTCTCAGATAAAATTTAGTGCGTTTTGAGAGCTAAAAGACCTCAAAAATTCTTTAGGTATTTTTTCTTAAGGCAGAGGTCAGAACCAAGGGCGAAGCTAAGTGTATATTAAAACATTTACTGAGCAATGACTACAACACAAAAAAAACCCCTGGTCCTATTCTTGGCAAAGTTATGAAGTATTTAAGTAACTCCTGAAATTTGAGAGCGATTCGGCCTCACCCGCACTGTAAAAGAGTTCCGGTTTGGGCTGATTCGATCTCAACCGCACCAGCCAAAAGTCCTTCAAGTTGAGACCCGCAGCGAACGTGTTAACTTGTAAACTTGTTAATTCAATCAACACGTTCATTGCGTACAGTATTTGTAGGTTTTGATTCATTGTCCGAATTAATAGCACGAAAACGGAAAATTTACTCATGAAATACCAGAGTAAAGTAATAAAGAACATCTTCAAGAGATTATAAGGGAAATGCTTAAAAAGTAAACAAAGACAATGAAGCTTAGAATATTATTTATTCACTTTATCCACAAAAAACTGCAGTGAGGTAGATTCATTTAAGGCCTGAAGACAAACAACGGAGCACGATCCTGGAGTTGCAACCTCGCGGTATACCTCATGTTCTGGACATCATTCTGCGTCACAAACTTGACTTGCTGCAGCTGCCCGTTCGGCAGCAAAACGTAGTAAGTGCCAATGCTCTTCTGTACTTCAACAGGCCCTTCCAGTTTCTCAGCCTGAGGGTTATCAGTAGTTTCTGATGTCGGCGCATCAGTGCTTGGTGCTCCATAAGTGTTATCTGGTGCTCCGTATGTGTTGTCAGGGACACCGTAGCTGGTTGCTGGAGGTTGTTGCTCGTTCGGCAGTGTAAAAGGTTCTCCAGCTGGTTTCCAGCCAGATGCAGGATAAGGGCCGCTAGGAGGTCCATAAGTGTCCGTTGGTGCTGCTTCTTGCTTGGGGAGTGTGAACGGCTCCCCAGCAGGCTTCCATCCTGATGGCGGGTAAGGGCCTGAAGCTTCCGTAGTTGGTTCCGTTGGAGAGTCAGTCGTCGTTGGAGCTAGCTCCTGTCTCTGAAACCTGAACCTCGCTGGTCTGAAGCGAGGAGGCTCAGCCAAAACGGCCACAACAACGCAAGACAGAACCAAGAACTTCATCTTTGACAGCTGATTACTGAATGATGTTGATGAGGAACACGCTTCCTATTTTATACTGTTTAAATTGTTTATGGTTCATTGTTGTATCATAAATGGTATCTAAGACTAAGGCCGTTCGGTCAGGATGCGTCTATGAGGATAAGTAGGCTGATCACGTCCCTCGCTGACATTGACCTCTTAATGTGGATACGTCAGTGTTGCCCAGTGGCAGACGTGATTGAGACAATTAATTAATGACTAACTAAAATCAAGCTCAAACCGTGTCGTGTTAAGCATTTTTAGGGTTCCGAAGTCAAACTAAGAACCCGTATAGTTTCACCATTTGTCTGTCCGTCTGTCTGCGGTTTAACTCAGACACTCGGGAAGTACAAAGCTGTAATTTGGCATAGGGTAAAGTCACCAGTGGTCAGCCAGAGACCTGTAGTCTGTCTCTGCCTATACTTTGTATGAGTGGGAAGAGTACGAAAGATATATTTCCCACTCTTCGCACTCATATAAGGTCGACTACTGGTCTCTGGCTAACCACTGGTGACTTTACCCTAGTTATACATACAAATTATGACGACAAAATTGAAAAAGCAAAATCTTGAAAAAAAGCATGTCATACAAAGGTGTATCAATTCGAGTGAGGTATCATAAATAGTCCTTGAAAAACATTATTTATATACACACAAATGTTAAGCCACCTCGACAATTTAATTTGGCTTCTTTGTTGGCTTTGCGGATAATCTGTTCAAGTAGCATGCTTACGGATTCTACTAATCCAACGAGGACTTTATTTTTAGCTGTTCTATTGACTGTGAAGTTAGGTAGGATTTAGTATTGATATGTGGGTCAATCTAGATCTTAAAAAAAACAGATTATGAATGTCGTAGTCGTATTAAATTTAGGAAACGTGTATGGACTCATAAGAATTCCGACGTGTTTGCCGACAGCTGGAGCTCATTATTGATAGATTAGATAGATAGATAGAGATTATTGATATATTATAGTTAATTCCTGTTGATTGAATTTAGTACGTGTCCAACTGTTATGCATACATTGTATTTTCATAAAAAGATAAGTTTATCGCCGGAGAAATGTATCCGCGGGGGTGAACTCCTGGATACTACGTCTCACGCTAGTTTCAGTTGTATATCGGAATCGGCGTTAGCTGATCAAAAACTCTTGTCTATGTCTACGCAATAAGAACGAAACAAATGTCAATCGGCTCGGCTCGGCCGCATTCGGCGATGCGAACTGAACGAGGTCTTTTTCGCTCTTATTGCATGGACATAAAGAGTTTTTTGATCTACTAACGCCGATTCCGCGTCGATAGATGTGGGGAGACAATATTTTGTTAGACCTTTTCTCTTATGGGCTACGCATTGCAGTCCGCCGGTCGATTCAGGCTGTCAGTTTTAAGTATTAGAACAAATACTTCTAAATCGGTATCCAATTAGGTACTTGCTTAACAACATTTGATCAACTCATTCATTTCAGAATAAAAAAAATATAACAAACAAAAATCATTCAGTCGTTCAATCATTTTGCAAAACGCTTTTTTCCGAAACTGATAAGTGATAATATTTCAAAAATTATCAAGACCTATTGGAGGTTAGTTATAAAAATCCTTCCTATCCTTCCTTAAATATTTACAGTATCGGAAAAAAGCGTTTTGCAAAATGATCTCTCGGTCTGTCAGTCTGACAGTTAATCTATGACACCTATAAGCGTCTATCTGCTATCCTTCCATAGCAACACACCAGAATGAACAGCCAGTTGACATAACAAAACATGAAATTTCCGCCAAAAAACAAACCCGATAAAGGTCAAATTTGCAAACCTGCACTCCGCTTCCGTGCCTATAATGTAGTGTAGGTGTAGACGAACCAAATTGTAATTAAACGCCCGTCCAATTAACACGCAATCTAGCAATATAATGCGAGCAAATATTGTGAACGCTAACAAGAACGGCCTGTTATTCTATTACGCTGCAAATGCAGTTTGGTGCATCGAACTAGTTGCACTATACTAAAAATCTGACAAATTGATGGTAGTTAAAAAATATAGGATTATTTTTATTTTCTTTTTATGGCATGAAACGAACACTCAATGCTAGTTATTTCGATGAATACCGTAACACTAGAATGTAAACTTTGCTACTTGGTGGCAAAGGGAAATATGGTAGTAGCAATGCTTGCGATTAGCGATCCGGAATCATTCCTTTTCTACGAATATAAGAAAAAAAAAACAACTTAATATGACACCGTCTACCATTTCAAACAAAGTACGTCATTAGCATTATTGGCCAGTTAGGGGGCGCAGTTCATCAGATCATTCCATTCATAGAGCCTTTTGTTAATGTTCCCATCCTTCTTAAATAGACTTATGCTAACCAGTGGTTGCCAGTGGGTGTCAGTATACATCTATAGTTTGAACTCAGGGACAATCGCCGGTTGGTGTCCCATCTCTTTGCTAAATGAAACTTGTCTAAAGGGCCTCTGCCTGTTGGCCTCGGCTCCATGTACGCCTTCCAAAGGTCCAGGACCCCCATAGTCCCGTGACTAATGTACTGATGACAGACTTTTACATTACACAAGTATTAAAACTACAGACTGGTCCTGCCATCCAAAGGTTTTCATGTAAGTTTCGCGTAGTTTCGGGTTCCAGTAGCCTTTACAGAAACATCTCAAATTTGTTCTCGTTGCCCGCTGCTATGCCAAGCCAAGTTTTTAGACACAAATCTCCGCGAAAATCCTTTCCATTTCAAGATAAAGTAAAGTTTAACTAGGTCGATTTAGCGACTAACTTTTGCTGCGTGGAATAACCGAATCGATCCCAGGTGAGAGTTGAATGCGATACTAATAGCTGTGTAACCTATTATCTAAGTCAATATTCGTAAAGCGATTAGATTGAGTTTGACCAGATTGACCTACTAAAGTGCGTCACAGACACAGCTAATGTATCAAACTGAATGCTAAGGCGAATAGTTAAGTAAGGTATCTATTTTAACTAAAATTAGGGCCTCTCTTCGAATGGCCACTTCACCTAATAGTAAAAATAATTACAGACTAACTGAGAACCTCCTCCTTTTTTTAAGTCAGGTAAAAATTATACAGGGTGGTACTCGATAAACTGTACATATTGAAAGGGATTCAATTTTAGGTTAATTTACCGGTAACACATATTTTTTTTAAAAAAACCCCTCCCCTCCCTTTCAATATGTACAGTTTATCGAGTACCACCCTGTATAATTTTTACCTGACTTAAAAAAAGGAGGAGGTTCTCAGTTAGTCTGTAATTATTTTTACTATTAGGTGAAGTGGCCATTCGAAGAGAGGCCCTAATTTTAGTTAAAATAGATAGGGTAAAGTAACCAGTGGTCAGCCAGAGACCTATAGTCGGCCTCTACCTATACTTTGTATGAGTGGGAAGAGTACGAAAGATATATTTCCCACTCTTCGCACTCATATAAGGTCGACAACTGGTCTCTGGCCGACCACTGGTGACTTTACCCTACTTAACTATTCGCCTTAGCATTCAGTTTGTTACACTAGCTGTGTCTGTGACGCACTTTAGTAGGTCAATCTGGTCAAACTCAATCTAATCGCTTTACGAATATTGACTTAGATAATAGGTTACACAGCTATTAACTAGTATCGCATTCAATTCTCACCTGGGATCGATTCGGTTATTCCACGCAGCAAAAGTTAGTCGCTAAATCGACCTAGTTAAACTTTACTTTATCTTTAAATGCAAAGGATTTCGCGGAGATTTGTGTCGAAAAACTTGGCTTGGCATAGCAGCGGGTAACGAGAACAAATTTGAGATGTTTTAGTAAGGGCTACTGGAACCTGAAACTACGCGAAAATTACATGAAAACCTTTGGATGGCAGGACCAGTCTGTAGTTTTAATACTTGCGTAATGTAAAAGTCTGTCATCAGTACATTAGTCACGGGACTATGGGAGTCCTGGACCTTTGGAAGGCGTACATGGAGCCGAGGCCAACAGGCAGAGGCCCTTTAGACAAGTTTCATTTAGCAAAGAGATGGGACACCAACCGGCGATTGTCCCTGAGTTCAAACTATAGATGTATGCTGCCACGGACAACCACTGGTTAGTGTAAGTCTATTTAAGAAGGATGGGAACATTAACAAAAGGCTCTATGAATGGAATGATCTGATGAACTACGGCCCCTGTCTGGCCAATAATGCTAACTACGTACTTTTTTAAACACTTCATAAATGAGTTTGAACGTTGTTTTTTTTTTTGACAGTAGTTTATTATTAGATACATAATATATCCAAATTACAAAGAAATCGAATCATTAGTTTGGCTACAAAAAAATAAAAACATTTTTTTTTCTTTCTTCTTTTTCTTCAAAACCAAGAGCATTTTAGGGTTAAAACTTCGTAAAATTATATCTTGTAATAAGGTTAATAAACACACGTAAGAAACCTACATTTTCAGCCAGGGGCAAATTTACATGGTAGATCGGCTAGACCTGGAGACTGCAAAAATGTAAGTTTTTTTTCATAAAAACACAATTTTCTCAAATTTTGGCAGATATTTCAAATAAGTTAAAAAAAAAAAAAAAAACTGCAAATTTTGAGAAAATCGTGTTTTTATGAAAACAAAATTATATTTTTGCAGTAATATTCCACGAAAAAAGCAGTTACTCAGTTGTTTTTTAATTGGTCTGATATTATTATTAATTATTATAGCCCTAACTTATGTAAAACTAACACCGTCAGAAGTAAGTGTCCAACCCGAACTTTATTAAAAAGTTTAAGAAAGTGTAAAAAAAATATGGGCCAAAAAAATATTTAAAAGAATGTTTTACTGATAAATTAACCTAAAATTTAATTTTTACTTTATCGTACCGCCCTGTATACTTTGCCAAAAAATATATTTTGAAAAACAAACGCTACAACAAAGCAAAAACATTACGACCTTCTGACGCAATTAAATTTGCCTAAAATTTACTCGTAAGTTACCTACCATTAACGTCAACCAAGCAACTGTAGACTCTTAAATAAACAAACTGAATGTGTTCAACACCCAGTGCTCTAATATCCTTACAAAATAACAGCTAGTATTTAGCCCTGGGCACTAAACGTGTCGTGACGTGCATTACGTGTCTGAAATACGCATGTGTCCAAATCAGTATAAATTAAGAGCGCGCGCGCAGCGACCGCATACGAAACAGCAACATTGTGATAACAAAGTGTTTAACTGTTTGGAGCTCTTGCTTAAACAGGACAACAAACGGTTTGACCATTGTTACTAGATTAAACTGGATCTGATTTTATAAAGTTTGGAAACATCATCGTTATCGAAAATGTATAGAGTTGGCGTTCGCTGACGGGCGGTCCAGTCGAGCTCTCATTGTTGTGTTCCGGTTTGGGGATAAGACAGCCGGTGTAAGGACTAGCATAGAGGCATTCCATCTTAGTCCTCAGGGTTGGCAACGCATTTGCAGTCTTACGCTTGCAGTCTTGTGAATGCGAATGTCTATGGGTCACAGTTTCCACTTACCATCAGGTGGCCTGTATGCTCGTAAGCCTTCCCTAAGCCATAAAAAAAAAAATGTTAGTTCCATACATTTTGGCAGCTTTCAACAATCGTTTACGTTAGCGTTAAGCATATTTTCTTGGGCCACAATATTGCCCCACTTTTCGTTGGTAGGGCTGTAAACTCCTATTAAGAATCGACTTGTAAGCTACATAAATAGGGTATCTATTCCTCACCTAATATAAACTAATTTGAAGTTAAGTTTATTTTCCGCAACTCAAGGACTAATAAAACGTTAATTTTTAAATGTTTATTTATTATTTTTCATCTCACTAGCTCGAAAAGCCCTTTTTGTTTGTTTGATATCTATTGAGAAAATCGCTTTTGACGATGTGAAGAAAGAGTATTGACATTTGAAGGCAGCTTAAGTGATATTTGACAGCTAACAAAACGTAAAACGTTAAAAGTGCTGAGTTTTAACATTACCATTATAATAAATATCAGTATTCAACATTTACCTTAATTCTTGTTGTACAAACGGATGAAATGCTCTGACAGTTCAAGTAAGTCGATGTGCGAACAAAACGCTTCCGAAATTTTTCCTCGCTAGAGCGAGGTGAAAAGTTATTTTACGTCTCGTGTGTTGAAACACTCGCCAGGCTCTGGATTATATTTTTGAACCATTCTCTCCGCTCGTGGTCAATCATAGCATCCTTTCGCTAGCTCGTGTTTCAAATGAATAATCGCAGGTAAAATACAACTTTCCCCCTTGTATAACAAATAACTATTGTTGTTGATCAAATATTTCTTCGTTTGCAACAGTAAACGTTGTCGGCAAGCAACTCCGCCACAGAGGGCGTTTAAGGACTGTTCCTCGTCGCATGGCACTTGCACGCAAGAACCCGCGCGTCATCGGTCCCACCTACTACGAGCGTCTACCTGCCGAACGCAAACGCGAACCATCTGACGAAATGATCAGGCACCGGCTTAGGAATCTATTGTTGGATAACTCCAGTCTATTCGGTAAATGAGTATATGGAACTTGACTTATAAATAAGATTGACTTTTAAATATTTAATGTACTTTGTATCGGGTTAACTTTTACTATTTTTACTATTATCCTTTAATTATATTTCTGTCGACCTCGATGTAACATGTAATGTAATTTATAATGTGTTATATTCAGTAATAAAATGAATCTTAATCTGAATGAATCTGTTTTTATAGCGGCAATAGTATTAGTCACTTTTTAACATTTCAGGTACAGCTACGACTTTTTTTTTTTCGTTACCCCACGGCGACTTTAACAGCTATACCGCAGGAATATGGCGTTTCCACTATGAAGTGATTTCGCCAGTGTCAAGTATATATAAGTATAAATCAATATAGTAATAAAACACAATCCAATCTTCTCTAGGAAGATTTGTGGCAATGTTGTACGGTGATATGTAGGACAGAGGCCAAGATAGTTTTAACCTCTGTACCACTGCGAGTCCACTTGAAACGAGAAGTAAGATGCCAGGATACACGAAATAAGTCCAAGTCTTTTATCACTGTGCAACACAAACGCATTAAAAGAACAAATCACTAACAAAAAAGAACTTTGAACACCTAAATAAACAAAAATAAAAACTAAAACAAATTACACATCCGCCATCTTTTGACGTTGCAAATGGCCTCCCAGCTGCGACTTTAATTTGGTACCCACCTTAGGTCCAAAGTCATTCTGACATTCTAAAACAATAAGGTTGAGTTTCCTATAAGTTACAAATGACTTGACATCTCTAATGACATTGACGAATTCAAGCATATTTTCTTGAAATGGGTCACAAATTAACGTTCGTGTTAGCCTACCTATTAAGGTTCAAGAAACACAAAGATTGCCAAGATCGAGCAAAAACGCCAAACGAAACACGATATTTGTATTCATTTTAAAGCCGCAATAATAAAAACACACTCTGTGAAAATTTCAACCGTCCAATTAATAGACGGCGAAGGCTTAGTAATTGTGCCATGTTAGCACCCTATGGGTCAGCCGAAAGACGTCCACTGCTGGACATAGGCCTCCCCCAAGGCTTTCCACTCAGACCGGTCTTGTGCTTTTCGCATCCACCGCGCTCCCGCGATCCACACGAGGTCGTCACTCCACCTTGTTGGAGGCCTACCTACAGCCCGTCTTCCGGTCCGCGGAAGCCACTCCAAAACCTTCTGACCCCTTCGGCCATGAGTCCTGCGAGCAATGTGCCCCGCCCACTGCCACTTCAGTTTAGCTATTCTTCGGGCTATGTCGGTAACCTTAGTTCTACTGCGGATATCATCATTTCTGATTCTATCACGCAGAGAAACCCCGAGCATAGCCCTCTCCATAGTCCTCTGAGTGACTTTGACCCTCTTTTCCTTATGGGTACGGAACCTTTAAAAAGAATAAAATGGTTCAATACTATAAAGAATTTTAATAATGTTAGTCCGAAGGGCACTTGACCGTTGTCTAAATAAACGTTTCCACGTGGCCATACTTCCGCGTATTTAGAAGCTATTTTCCTCGTCTCCTAAACTTTTCCGCACATAAAACCTTATTGACATACGAGTACCTACGTAATCCGAACAGGAAGATCTGTTTCCCTTGTAAAGTTGACTTTGTACTCCACAGCCATATTTTCAATTAAACAAGTATTTTTTGAGGCTGTCGTCACAGAGCCGGAACAAATATTGCCATTCATTTTTTTGTGATGGATTTTCAGAAAAACATTTTGGTATACAAGCTTTATAATTATTTTTTTGTCAGCCAGTGCTTAAGTGCCACTGCTGGCCAAACTCTCCCCACTGTCTCTCCACGCATCCTTGTGAAGAGAATGCTTCCGCCACACCAATGCGTTCAATTCATCCTCTCATCTCTTTTTGAGTCTTATTGTTGGTTATTAGGTTATTATCAGACATTGGAATTTTTGGAGCAAAATCTTTCGACATATAGTGATTTCGTGTATCGATAAAAATCAGTTATCGATACTTGACACCAAAAATATATAACAGTAACGACATACATAAATACTAAAATCGAAAATATTTGATTGGAACAAATTTAAATCTTTATAAAAAAAAGGTTTGTACTTAGTATGTTGCTTTTGCAAGGTAAATATATTTTATATCTGGGTGCTAATTGCAATCTCTATTCGACAAGCATCGATATTTTATTTTTATTTTATCTATATAGGAAATCACTACTTGTCCAATTATTTTGAACCAAAAGTTGCGATGTCAGGTTATTATAATATACTTGCTGCCCGCCAGCGGGTTCGCTTCTCTTATTTTATTACAATAACGAACACAACAAAAAAAGAATCATCCAATTTGGTGCAGTCGTTCGGAAGAATGCGCGAACATACATTTTAGTGATTCCTTTTTTTATAGATAGATAGATTGGGGGCATAAAATTATAAAGTTACTTATAAAAGACCGGAAGACATTTTAAAAAGTTAAAGTTTAATTTTAGAACTTTGTGTGTACTCACCAGCAGTCGAGCTCGATCGGAATCTGAAAGTAAAGAGCGAATTTATTAAAACGGATACTAAAGAAAAGTTTTTAATTAATTGAATTCTCGGTATTATAAAATTGACGGGCTCGAGGAGCCCGGGGCTCTTTTTAACTTTAAAACGATATTGCTTTTGAGTTGACATTTTATCGTTTTGTCAACATTATCGTAACTCCCCTAATACCGGGTGACGTCAAATTGGTAATACAAAATCAATGTTTTACTCACATCTTCGCTAAACTAAACCCCATTCCTAGGTCTCATGCGGTTAATTTAATTAAAAGTATATTTTTCCTAAGTTTTAATTGATCCGATGTTTTCAGGCTTTCAAAATTCAAAACTCAAAATATTTTATTTATTCAGTAAATTGGTCACATGAGGGCTCTTTTACATGTCGATAGTATGGAGTGAATCTACCAGCGCTTCGGACAAGACCATCATTGCGGAGAAGAAGCGCCGCAAGAAACTCCAGCAGAAGGTCATTGTTTCGAGTAACAGGTATGCCAGTTGGGTATTAAATGTAAGGTAACCACACTTTAAGATATTAATTATTAGTTTTATTAGAAAAATTACGATAGTTAAAGGCTAATTTTTACAACTGAGTTAATGTAATACACTATTCGTCATTAACTGAGCCATATTCAAGAGTTTTGTATTACTCATTCATTTGAAGTCACCCTATCACTACATAGTCAGCTACATAGTATAAAACAAAGTCGCTTTCCCTATACCTATGTCCCTTTGTATGCTTAAATCTTTAAAACTACACAACGGATTTTAATGCAGTTTTTTTTAATAGATAGAATGATTCAAGAGGAAGATTTTTATGTATAATAAATTCTGGATATTGTACGGGTGTTACAGAAAACTCACATAAACCGAAGCGAAGAGAGGGCGGGTCGCTCGTATTACAATATAGTTAACAGTAATGGCGGCCGAGTTACAACTAATATGATAACATGTCAATAGCAATATGGTTAAACTAATTAGAATAGAGCCCCATCTAGTGGAATTTGCTATGGGTTACTTTTTTAATGGGTAGAGTTCGGACGCCAAGCAAACTTGGTGGGACAACCTAATTTCAGTCTTTTAGAGTAGAGCTTAAAGCTTAAAATAAACTTAAAAGTGAAGGTGTAGAGGGTGACCATGACATACTAATGCAGTTCAGTTTAGGTTGAGAGACAGGGACAAAGCTGTATATGTGTAACCTAATGTGTCTCTTAACCTAAACTGATACAGCTTTAGTATGTCAGCTAGCCCCCTGAACGATTTTACGTAACCGTTAGGTGTCGGTTTACCGAGGCCTTTACCTTATTTTGGTTAAAAGATCATGGGCCAAATTATGATTTGCTAAATTTTGCCAAGCTCCAGTCAGTGACGAAGACAGCGCTGCGCTATAGGAGACACACACCTGTCCCTTACAATGCTTTTGTAAGTTTATTCACAAAACAAGCCAATAAATTGGAAATTAGATGTGTTATTTTTTAATTACATACATACATAAAATCACGCCTGTTTCCAAGAGGGGTAGGCAGAGACGACTTCTTTCCACCTGCTACGATCCTGACAAATGTCTTTCGCTTCTTCCACATTCATACATCGAGTCATGCACGCACGTCAGTTTCGGGTACTTAAGATTCGGCCCTTTTCCAGTATTTCTCCGATTTGATTCGAAAAAGTACGCCTAGGGCGGCCTCTTCCGACCCTTCCACTTCCACTCACTTATTTTTTAATTTTTACCGTTAATATCGGTTTACAAACAATGTAATATGAATAAAGGACCTTATTAACAAAGTCGCTTACGACTTTCTCATTGATTTCATCACACTACGTTATCATCAAAGAGTTCGTGATTTTCAACGACAATGCCTATAAAAAGTATTTTTCCGAACAAGAGATCCCTTTGATCAATGTGCGTAATTCAAATAAATGGAACGTAAATTTCGCCCAAATTAACGACGCTTTTAACACTCCAATATTTTTTTGTTAATTAAATAACGTTATGTGAGAAACTGGGTCAAATATTTAATTACCTTCGTGACAAAAGGACAAAGTCGTCGTTTAAATACAGATGAAAGAAAAATAAATATATTTGATCCGAAAATTCTGCCATTGAAAGAGAGACGATTTAAGACTACGCCGAGCGTCCAGTGGCGCCCTCATCGCCATTATTGTGTTTACTAATAAACTAAAGTATTGTCTTGAAATCGACGGATGTATTTTTGTTGTACAAATGAATACACAATTTATAAGGTATATGACTCAACTTAATAACCATTGAACTATGAGTGAGTAACTTAACGGAAAAAAGTGGCCACCTTTTCCCGTTAAGTTGACGACGCGGAGGTTAAAGGTTATTAAACTTTGTCTTATATGCTATACATTGTGCTTTCATTTGTACAACAAAAATACATCCTTCGATTTCAAGACATAGTTTATTAGAAAACAAAATAATGGTCATGAGGGCGCCACTGGACGCTCGGCGTAGTCTTGAACTCACAGGTTAATAATACTCTACTACTCTTGAACTGGACGGACGTTCAAAAGTGAGTTGATTACGAGAAACACCTACTTGAGGGGTTTCTATTATAAAATGCCAATAACCTAATTTGGCACTGTTGGTTTAATAATATTTTTTTCAAGCAGAGCCGACAGACGCGGCCGCAGAGCGTGTATTATAAATGAAATGTAAGGTGTCACACTGGGCAATTCGTGGCGGAGGCGGTTTTAGCATAAGATGCCTAAGCTCTCCGTGCATTTGCGGCCTATCAGAAAAATAAGCTTTAGGTCCGCATCTCGTTAGGAATAGGTAGCAAATACGACCAGATCGCTAGAGGTTCCTAGATAACCATATGACTAAATCTAAAAAGGTGTGAGTAGCTAAATGACAACATTTATTTATTTATTTAATGTCTGTCAGCAATATCGACGGAGCCCCACATAGCGGGGCTCCTATTCCTGGCCAATTTACCCTTCGGGCATTTGAAGTATACCTAACTAACCTACCTAGTATCGCAAACGAAGTGGACATTTTTGCAAAGCAGTTTTTTTGAGATGCTGTCGCAAATCGATCAGAGGGCCCTGCGAAACTAGCTGGTAGATCACGTGACGTTTCGTATCACGTCATCTAGCAGTGACACGATTGGTTTAACGAGGAACCGAATAGAAACGCTAGTTAGCATAACACATCTTGGTAGGGCCCTCCGCAGTAGAACTAAGGTTACCGATATAGCCCGAAGAATAGCTAAACTGAAGTGGTAGTGGGCGGGGCACATTGCTCGCAGGACTGATGGCCGATGGGGTCAGAAGGTTCTGGAGTGGCTTCCGCGGACCGGAAGACGAGCTGTAGGTAGGCCTCCAACAAGATGGAGTGACGACCTCGTCAGGATCGCGGGACCGCGGTGGATGCGAAAAGCACAAGACCGGTCTGAGTGGATAGCCTTGGGGAGGCCTATGTTCAGCGGTGGACGTGTTTCGGCTGACATGATGATGATGATGAGGGCCCTCCGGTCGTATTGCGATCCAGTCAGATCGAGGCGTCGTATTTGCTTCCTAGTTCTAACGAGATGTGGATCTAAAGCTGTTATCCTGCCTTACATGTTCAGCCAGCCGCACATTACGAAGTAAAGAGTTCACAAAACTTCTCGTTTACATCTCACCGCTATCACGATTAGAACTCAGTTCAGCTCTTGCATAAATCCTTTCATTTCCCATATTAATTTCTAAAAACTGACTTCAGAAGTAAAGGTATGCCGGTATCGCGGGCATCTCGATCTTAATCCATTGTTCCGGTTTATATGGACCTCTCAAATTATCTTTCATTGTGCTCCCGGGAACGAGGATCCAATCTCTTCGCGTTCACGTTTGGGGTTTATAACTTATAATATATGGGCCGTTATTATTTTGCCTTGGTTTTTCCCGTGAGTAAAAGCTTAACCTTACTGTTCTTTATTACTAAAATGGTAGTTCCGTCTAGACGATTCAATGATTCAACCAAGAGATATGAAATTTGATACATAAGTTCAGGAATAATGAACACGAAGAGATCCTTTAAAGGGATAGGTTGCTTTCGTACTGTCTTTTTTTAAGACAAGAATTGCAGGATTTTGATCTGTATATTTACACATTATGATTGATTATTCATTTATTATAGTTTTATACGAAACGGTACTGAAGATCTATTAGTCTTTTAAACCAATGTTATGGGAACACAGCCAGGCATCAAGGCTACTCGGTAAACCCATATTGCTTTTGACATGTTATCGTATAGTTTTCAATTCGGTCACCATTACTGTCATATAAATAAGAGTTATCATAACGTAGTTGACAATAACTCAAACGTAGTCGACAACACGTCAAATATGTTTTTATCTAGTAGAATAGAGGCCCTACTTTTGACATGCTCAAGCCAATATTTCACCTAATTTCACCCTCGAATCGATCACCTTAAAAGGTAGCTATAAAGGTCGTTAAGGTCCGTAGCCGTAACAACATGTAACTGCGGAACCCTGTGAAGCGGTAATAAAACTAAAAGGTTCAACAGGCGGAACCACTTGGCCCTCAATAATTTCTGAAGAGTTTCCTGTTCTGCAGGTTTAGTTGTCCATAAAGGTGCATATTTTATGGGAAATAATAATAGTAAAAAAAACAAGGTATTGTGGAACTCATAAGAACTTTAGAATACTTAACATAGTAGAATCATCAAATATAGCAAAAAGCAATATCTTTCTTTTTTTTCTTTGTCATGGTGGCTACACGTCGGCGGGTCATGGGGAAGCTTAAGGGACGGAGCAATATGTTAGAGTGAGCAACATATTCTCGCATATAACTCTTACATATTACTCCGTCCATTTTTCCATAATCCGCCGACGTGTAGAAGGGCCATTAGGCTTAGGTGTTTCACTACTGGGCAAAGGCGTCATGTTCGTCTCGCTTGTTGCTCTCTCTCTATCGTTACAGACTAGATGGAAATGGAGATCCGAGCGACAAAAAAGTCGCGCACAGCATGTGCTAGTCGTGCTGTCTTGTGCAGCCTCCTGCTAGTCCTTTCTAAAAGGATCAAGCTGATCAGAGGGTCTCATAGCACAAGAAAATCCAAAATTGTTAATTGATTTAGTAGGTAATAATAAGGACAACTAAAATTGGCATTTGTGGCTTCGACCGTGATGTAAACTGATTTATAGGAAAACATTTTTAATTAGTTCTCCTTCAATCAAAAGTAGGACTCATTCGTTAGAACTATTTCAATTTCCATACAGGTCTTAAGTACAGACGAAGTCATACATATGTACGTTCCGATGATGTCAAAAATATCTTCACGCCCCTAATGTCACTGGCATAAGGTCTATGCATACATATTTTTGGCGCAATTGGTGGCCACGAGTGCTCAACTTTGCTCCGTACATAATTAAATTTGCACTTGTTCGGTTCTTTGAGAAAGCTTTTGGAAATCAAATTACGATTCCGAATCCAAAAATCTTCCTATAACCTCGTAAATCAGCTATCTAACAATAAAACGTTATCCACCAAAAGCTTTTCGAGCTCCCACCATTTTCATAACCTCAATCCGTTTTTGGCAGAGTGCCTGACAGACCTACATATCCCGCAAATCTAGATAACAGGGTTATGCTGAAATTGAGGCATGGAAAATAGAAGAAAATAGTCGTGTGGCAAAAAATAGTATCTCACTATTATAAGACTGAGAGTTTCATGTTAATATGGAATATGATACACGGAATGACCGATGTCGATGTGTTGTTTGACATAGGTGGAAATTAAAAAAGTATTAAGTATTTTAAGGAGACATGTTTATGGTCTCTTTGACTAGGATCTTGTGGTGGCATTTCACTTGGCGTTGCTTATTAGGTAATTTACCTTTTCTCCGGAAACCTGGAGAATGATAAAGTGTCAGATAATTATACCAATTCGAATGAAACCATTGTTGATTTGAACCTTCTTTGAGCTCCGTAAAAAGGTTGATTAGATAATAGCGGTAATAGAGCCCATTATAAAACCTTGGACACCAACGAAAGAAGTACTGTAACTCAACGCCTTTTCTTGTAAGTGACAGATAGAGTTCCAAGATATAACCTCATCGCCTTCGATCAACAATACCAACTGTTGATCGAAGCTCATCGCGCAAGGATATAATTATTAATTACTCAAGGCATTTTAATTTTCACCCGGCACCTGAATAGCACCGCCTCAAGTTGAAGTTTGAAAACGTAAACTTTGATATGTTATTGTATGATACTTTTTTTAGTCGAGGACGCGATGCCTGCTCCTGCGCAATAGTGAATATGCATGTGGTTTTTTAAATCGCATTTCTCAACAAGATAATTATAAAAATACCAGAAAAGAGATCACATTTTAAACTTTTAATTAGACGGAGAGATCCGAAGTGTACCGTTACGTCACCGTGCAGTTCGGTGACGTCAACGAGATAGGAACAAATCTTTGTTAGCTTCACAGGTTTGCTTATGTATTGGTCATTTTTACAGCTATTCAAAAAATGTTTTTCTTACCTGTTTTATTGAAGCTGTAAAAAAAACATGAATATTCCATATTGTTTTTACAATAACTTCAAAATAGTACTACAACTAACATTACATTAAACAAAGCTCACTTTTCAATCTTGCACTTTCAGCTGAGGTGGTGCTGGAGCCGTGACGTTGTAGTGTGCGATGATGACCTTATGCAGTTTTGTTGGTTAAAATAAAGTAGAAAGCAAGCTATCAGTTAGTTCTTGACAAAACCCTGCAACTATTTTTATTTCGGCAAAACAACGCTTATCAGATGTTAGTTTTCCGTCGTCCTATTTACTAACTAACATCAAACTAATCAAAAAATCCATCTGACAACACTATAATTCCAAGAAATTTTCTGACACCTAATAAATTACAACCACATAACCTGACACCGAATCACGCAGTATTTCCTACACGCTACAGTTATACGTATGTTGGTCTGTTCAACCCAAAATTATCACCGGTCGAGGTCCAAATCCCTTACCCGGCGATTTAATTTATTTTAATGGTCAATATTAGAATGTGTAGCGGTGCGGCTGGATGGACAACTTTTAGGGACCAAATGGGGCTTCTGACGGAATTTCCCGGGATTTTATTGTACTTTGCATCGTTTACAACCTTTATGATGCAAAAGTGTACACATTAATTGGCATGTTTAAACGTGTAGCACAGTGTACAGTTTTAGGTAGGTAAGTGTACAGTCAAGGGCAAAATATCCGCACGACTACTGCAAAGTGATAAAAGTGATTTGGTACAGTCAGCGTCATATAGTTTGTAGCATCCAAAGTAGCCAAATAGTTCGTTACACGCCCTTGTTACTACGGTAATACGGCTACTTTGGATGCTACCAACTATATGACGCTGACTGTACCTATGTCAAGAATGAAATTGGTCTGACTATTGTACCCTGTAGTAATAACGGACAATATATGATTGTCTAAGCGATAAAAACTTCATCTCATAGCGATAGTTCTTCAGTGGTATAAAATTCTAGCAATGCGTTAAAAAATATTTTAAGCCTAGTAATAAAGATAAGATAAAGATAAAGATAAAGAGACATTTATTCGCAACAAAACAAAACCACATTACATAGATACAAAAATATCAAGACACAGAAAAAATGTTGCGAAACGGTCCCAACTCAGCATTCGCTAGCCATAAAGCCAGCACTGGTCTTCCGTTGGAACCGCTTGGTGAAAAGACGTGTGAAATGCTGTTGAGCCTAACTACCTTTAATATATTACTGCCAGTGGCTGTTCACGGATTCTGCCGAGAGTAGGTACATGCGACATTAAGCCGCGTAACTGCGATATTTAATTGCAGTAACAGTCGCTGAAGCGGCTGCAATCAGCGTAATTAGTAACATTGAGGCGCAGGAGTTGATGACGTCAGGACCGAACGCTGCATCGCAAGTTAAAAGAAGTTGTCATGGTCTACAAATGTGATGATAGGAGAGGATAGGTGAGATCTTGTCATAGCAGGATTGTTTTTGCAATTGCTCTAATGCGAAAACCATTTCGAGAAATAGGGTTTTAAAGCCGTTCTGCATTATTAAGTTTTTGAAATATTTATATATTTCGGATATTTCGACAAAAGTACATTTAACCTTTGTTTGACTTTCGTTTTCGGCTTGAAGCCCTGCTAGGTGTATGTTGCGGGTTAGGAGAAAACCGCTTGAAATAGTATGTTTTAATACACAATTACAATATTTTTTTATGATTAAGTAGATATAATTTTATTGTTGTCATTTATAAAATGTCTGCTAAATAAATAAAGATATTAAAATAAAACTATCGGGTCAAATACAAAGTTAATGAAATTGTTCTCATAAAATTACCTATTCACTCGATTCAGAATGTAAAAACCGTGAGTTCTTTTTTTTGGTCTATCCCAATTGTAGCACTTCGCAATTTTTTGTTTTATCAATATATTCGTCGACGATGTGGTGAGCTCACGGGTTATGACCACAAATGACCAATGAATACTTTTTAAACTTTACTTAAAGTATGTCTTTTGTTTTACTCCGTGTGGATCCCGGGTTAGAATAGTGTCACTCCATGTCTTCCCGTGGATGTCTTAACACGCGACTAAGGGAATAGAGGCTTGTAGTACTGTAAGGCAATGGGCTTGCCACCTGTCACTAATAGAATAAGGCTAATTACCTTAGCCTATTTCTGCAAAATGTGGTTAGAGAATTATACACAATTTTTTAGAGTTGAAGGTTGTTCTGTAGCTCTTCCTACCCCACTCTGGGACTACAGGCTTGAAGGTATGTATTAGGGCATGCTCCCGGGAATTCTCGGTCCTGAATGAACCGGGAAATCCCGGGAATTATCATTGCAACTGGTACCGGTACTGGCGAAGAAAATCCCGGTTCTTCGGTTCCTTCGGTACTGAGTTTGTGACTAGACTAATTGTCATTTTTTCAATTCAAAAATAGTGCGGTCCGGCCGATACGCTCGGTTTTATCCGGATGCGAATGACTTATAAAATTGTTAATTATGTGTGTGTGTTTTTTGGCGTCTATTGACATTTGTTGATTGGTTTTCTCATTTTATTCATTTGTTTTGCCCTTTGTTGATCATTCTGCATTAAATAATTAATAATTATCACTTAACTGGTGTCTTATCTAACAGTCACCATTTAAAAACAAAAAAATACAAATAATTTACTCAACACCGAAAAATACAGAAATCCCGGAAATTCCCGGTTCTGACTCAGTACCGGAAATCTTAGTTCTGGTTCTGGAAATGGTACCGGTACCGCATGCCCTAGTATGTAGTATGTATTAAGGTTATAAAAACCCTGTCCCATCGCGACCCCGAGGCTCGAATCACAATCATCAGCGCCTCTATTCTACGGCGTATAAAAATATTGCTTTTGACGTGTTAATTGGTATTTTTTATCAACTCGGCCACCATAACTGTCAAGGAAATAAGAGCTACCGTAACGTCGACAATACGATAACAGGTCAAAGGCCATATGACTTTGTTAATGTACTCGTACCTAAATCTTTGTGTGAAAAACATTCATGCTACATAACTCTGACTTGCTTGCCCTGTCCCCATAAAAACACAAGCAATTCTGTTCCACCGCACGTTATTTATGCGTCGCACCTGTGCGGGGGATGCGTAGAAATTAAACCGACGACACGAATGACAAACGACCGACGACAGGTGACGCTTTGTAATTACGATCCGCGACAAATGTGTTGACGCGTGGCTTTTTAATCTGACAGATTTTACTTTGAGACGGCAGACATTAATGTGATGATTATGAAATTACTTGAGATATATGTGACTTTAGTATTCATATGTGATGAAAGAAACAAAGAAAGAAACAACGTTTATTTGCTTACATGTATCACAATTACAGAAAAATAAATTAACAAATAAAAACAATGTGGTTAATGCGTTCAATTCCCAGTATGGTCAAATATTTGTGTGATGAACTGATGAGCATTAGTCTTTGTTTCTGAGTCTATACATAGATATATTATCATCATCATCATCATCATCATGTCAGCCGAAAGACGTCCACTGCTGGACATAGGCCTCCGCCAAGGCTTTCCACTCAGACCGGTCTTGTGCTTTTCGCATCCACCGCGGTCCCGCGATCCTGACGAGGTCGTCACTCCATCTTGTTGGAGGCCTACCTACAGCTCGTCTTATATAGAAGATATATTATAGAAGTAAGTATTTATATAGTACAAGCCTAGAGCTTAGTTTGAGACTAGGTCAATTGATTATTGTTTATTTATTTATACACTTTATTATTCGAATCACAGGTGCTATCTCTTACACGGCCCAAACGATTCTCATAAAACTTAATTGAGAATGATCCCGATTAAATTGGCTTTAAAAAAAAGTCATCAAATTCAAATCGGTATATCCGTTTTGGAGCCACGATGCAACGGACAGACAAATAGATACAACGGCATAGAGTCTCACACATACCCTTAAACAGATACACAGGTACACAGATTAAACTTACAACACTCTTTTTTTGATGGGGGTAAAAGAGGTATTATACGAAACTCGAAACAAAAGCCAGGTTATTTTAAAAGCCAGGTTCTTGTAGATTCAGTAAATAAATGTTCCTGTGTAAATGCAAAACATCCGTTGTTTCGAGCGCATACATACATAACGATCCTCGGAGAATAAACAAATACCAAACTGCGTTCAAAATATTTCAATGTATGCACTGCATCATTCCTTATACACGTTAAAGAAAATAACCCCAGTATTTTTAACATATTTAAGTTTATAAACAACACGACGCTTAAAGTGGTTTAAACCAAGTCTTAAGATCATCAGAAATAAGTTTCTATTTTATTAATAAGTCACAACAAAACAAAAGACAAAAGAAAGAAAGAATGAAAATTATTTATTAGTAACAAACAAAAACAAAGAACAGAGAAATACGCACAAGAAGAATGTAGTAACGAAATGGTCCCAATTCAGCGTAATGGCATTTAATTCAGCGCAGGTCTTCCGTTTGAACCATCAGGTTAAACTACGAATTGAATTTGCAAAAAACAATAAGTTGTACTTTAGAAAAACAAAACAATACGCCATCGAGAAGACGAGCTGATAAAATTGTGGTAATTTTAAAAAACTACACAAGTAGTTACGTCATAAATTTGACACCGACGTCGCGCTGCACCAATATGCACACATGCAGCAGGGTCTAAAACGAGCACCGACCGGCGTGACCAGGGGCAGTAGCCAAGATATATCACTCTAAATGTATGGGATGACAGTTGACCACGTGCTTTAAATCGCTACCCACGAGAATATCATTCCATATATTTTGAGTGATAGAAAAGAACGTTAGTAGCGTTTGTAACTTGGCTAGGGTCTCTGGAATCTTCCAACCTGAAAGCGCCGTCTCTGTTGCACTTTTGTATGCAAATGAAAGGGACAAGATTTTGCGGGTGGTAGGACCCTGTGCAGGGTCCGTCCGGATCGCTACCACCATCTTATCCATTAACCTACCGCCAAACAGCAGTGTTCGCATTGTTGTGTTCCGGTTTGGGGATAAGACAGCCGGTGTAATGACTAGCATAGAGGCATTCCATCTTAGCCCTCAGGGTTGGCAACGCATTTGCAGTCTTATGCTAATGTCTATGGGTCACAGTTTCCACTTACCATCAGGTGGCCTGTGTGCTCGGTTGCTTCTCTATGCCATAAAAAAAAAAAATGATCAGTGGGTGTGAACCATCGCAATCGCACCTCATTGGCGGGTTCGGCTTACATGCCCGGCTCAGAATATTTGTTATGATTTCGGTTGGTAAGTTGATTTGGCATGCCAGGTTAAACGGGAATCAGTCCAATAATAGGTAAAAAAATAAATCAACAATACAAAAAAGAGCACTATAACGCGTCCGCACCGTACAAGAAACGGATGTTGACCGAGATGTAAACCCATCATGTGCGCAAGCGGTGCCCTTATCGCTGGCCAATCACGTGCAATTTAAGTTTCCTGGTACTAACTCTTTTACGTGAACAAGGTATAGATGGACAAGAGATGCGATAGTCCACGGTCATCCTCACGATCCTATCATAGGGTTTTGATTTGTTGTATATTGTCTGTAATAATTTTATGAAAAGTTGCCGCAATAAAAATATACCAAGACTCTCAACTCAACCCTACATTTGGCAACCTTTTTTCTTTTTTCTTTCCCGAAAACATGTCGAGAAAATTGGGAACATTTCTAGTACCACTCTAAGCACTTTATTTTAATGCCTTAAACCTTCACTTAAGTCACAAATGGGAAATTATAAAAATGCAAATAGTAACACACATAGCGTAGTGTTGCTGAGGATGCAAAGCTGGATTAACATCCGTGTTTAATGCTTTTAAGCGTTACACTGCAAAGCTTGTGAGAAAAATAGGATTTCGTTTTTTAACTAACTTTAAATATTGTTCAAGCGTTGCTTTACAACGGCGTAGTAAAATTAAACTTGATTATTTTCTATTATTCTATTGGCATTTTGATTCTGATATCAATTTTTGACAGTTGCATATTTTCAAATCCGGATTTCTTCCAATTGTAGATTTTCCCATTTTAATAGATTTAAATAGACTGATTTTGTTAGTTTTGCAGCAGGCTCGAAGGGCCAAAGCTACAAGTAATAGGAGCTCTATTGAAATATGAAACTATCAAATTGATTTCTGGAATGAAGAAAAACATGACTGGGAAATACACGTCAGGGAAACACGACTGTAAAAAGTTTATTCGAGAAACACGGCAAATGGAAATTCATCTTACAGATCCATTTTCCAAACACATCGCAGAAAATATCAGGCTTTTTCTAGTTATACGGTTGTTGTAACGAAACAGTAATTTCCAAGCCACATAACACAGCCGGAATAAAATGTCATCTCGTACTCAACTGAGACTGATAGAAATAAATCATTTCCGAGAAATGGCTCGAACATTCCATGCAAAGGTTACGTTGACTCTTTGTATTAGTAATCTATTCCAGGTTGCGGTTTTTGAATGTAGTGGTAAAGGGTCTGCACAAGGATTCGGAACGAAACTGACACGCGTACTTATGCTTGTGTGAGTTAGTCAGAGTCAGTTGCGATTAGGGTTGTCACCTTTAATATAATATCACAATGTACCCCCAATGAAAATGTTAAGCACTTTAGTGCGTTGTCATAGTAAACTTCAAACAGAACATCAAATGACACACATGAAAATGACAATGACATTCACAATGAAAAGGTTCTAAGTATGCTCAACGTTTCACCTACCATTTTCTTAATAGCGATTGGCAATCTTCGTTATTCTATGACACACGAGTGACAAATTTACTATCATTTGCGAGTGAAAGCGCAATAGCAATAGCCAGCCAAAATCTATTAAGAAGCTAGAATACTGTATAGTATATTATTGTACTTACTTTATAATTTATGAATAAGTCAAAGATTTGGATCTTTCTTTATTTCCGACGCACTAAATTTACGAAAAAAATACGTTTCTATTTATTTTTTACTTTATTTTATTATTATTATTTATTGTTACAGTGGCTATAGCTAAGTATTCAAACTCAGTGAATATTTCAAGTATTCGGTTCTAAATACAGCCTTTTGACAGACGGACGGTTAGCGAAGCCTTAGTAATAGGGTCCCTTAAGGAACGGGACACTAACTTTTTTTTAAATGGTTAGCTTTAAGTTAACTGCCATTCCTTACAGGGTTGAACTTAATTAAATCAATAAATAAATAATTGAATACTTCATTATACATATTTGAGTGTACTTTATTTATTTTCAAAAAAGGAGGAGGTTATACGTTCCAGTGTATGTTTTTTTTTTTAAATAATCGTTTAATACAGTATACTTCCAAAGTGGTCCCATTTCCATCAAATCTGAATCCGTTGAGGGGATCAGTGAGGAGTTTAGGGAACTCCTCAAATATAGTAGGCAAACATATAGCGTTTTTAGTTTTTTTTAGTAACAAGTCTAGCATTTGGATTCAGAAAGTATCACTTGGTGAAGTAGAACTGATGATGAAGACCACAGATGGCCACCGGAACTACTCAACAGTACCTATTTCAAGGGTGGCGATAAGATATGATATTATTAAAGTTATTTTGCGTTTTTGAAGGCGGTTTTTTGTTGCACATTAAAAACCACATGTTACTAATTTTTTGACAAAAAAGTGTTAACCCTAGGTTCCCTTATACTCGTTAATGCTAACACATACACCAACGCAAGGCTTAAATGTTTTCCCTATTATGTGTATCTGATTCGCCATTAACATTTTGATATTTCACCGAGACCCCAGTAGAAGCGACTATAACCTATTTACTGTTCAGTAAAAGGATGTTATTTGCATGTACTGCGTGCCGCTTACGTCGATTGTGAATGTGCGTGGGAATATCGATACGGCTTAGGATACGGTTTAAGGTTACCGAAGTAAATACTGCCATCTTGGTTATTTGCTTATGTTGCTGGAAATATGAAGGGATATTGCGAATATTTTTCTCCCACTCGTATTTTACCCTGAGGTATCCAAATGCATTAGACTAACTAGCGTTTCTATTCGTGTTGTTTTAAACCAATCGCGTTACTGGTCTGCCGTTTCACGCAAATGTCAGTTATCTTTACACGTGTCAGTAGCATATTTTCTATTGAACTATGCCCCTACTAAAATACTTTTTTATATGTAAATTTATCGAGTTAGCATAGACCCAACTCATGTATCTTTAAAAAAAACTCTGTCACGCACCCTCCTACAAGTTGAGATGCAGTAGATAGAGCTAATAGTTACAGTCATCATCATCATCATTATCAGCCGCAAGACGTCCACTGCTGGACAAAGGCCTTCCCCAAGGTTTTCCACAACGATCGGTCCTCTGCTGCTGTCATCCAGCGGTTTCCCGCGACCTTTATCAGATCGTCAGTCCACCTTGTGGAAGGTCTGCCAACACTTCGTCTCCCGGTTCGCGGTCGCCACTCTAGAACCTTTCCGCTCCAATGGCCATCAGTTCTACGAGCAATGTGCCCCGCCCACTGCCACTTAAGGTTTGCAATCCGATGAGCTATATCGGTTACTTTACAGTATAGTATAGTTACAGTATATAACCGTATTTTGATCTAGTACATGTCGAAATGCCCACCTCCAACTCATTCATCTCAAGTTGCAAGCTTGTTGCAGTTAGGGCGCGTTACAGCTTTTATATGGAAAAGTTGTAATGCATAACTAATTTAACCGTTCCATCTTCTAAAGTAACGAAACAGAAGACAATATTTTTAAGAAATTTTGTAAAATGACCCATTTTACATCAATTGGCTTTGGCCAACAGACAGGTCCCTGGCAAACACCTTAGAGCCCCTGTTACGCTCAATAGCCTCTTCAATACTTTTAGGATTGAATCGGCGTATATCACGCTTCAGAGACTTGGAGATCTGTCTGTTGAGCTGCCGATAGCGACAAGCGTCACCAGGGGACTGCAGAATCATTTCGCGCCTCACCTCCATGAGCCTAAGGGTGGAGTCCGAGAGCTTCCTGGTTTTTGTATGGCGGATCTTGAAGAGCTTAGACCCGACCGTTTGGACAGCTTCCACAAACCCGTCGTTGTAATCGCGGGAGCGCGGTGGATGCGAAAAGCACAAGACCGGTCTGAGTGGAGAGCCTTGGGGGAAGCCTATGTCCAGCAGTGGACGTCTTTCGGCTGACATGATGACACATATTACGTATTTTCTTCATACATTTCTATTCATTATATTTAACTATTAAAGCTCTATCGATAAAACGTGTGCAAAATCTTTAGGATCGTTTTTCTCTGTTCCTCACTTTTTGAGATGCAGCAGTTGTGTCCGACACGGCAGTGTTAGATCACGTGACTCCTTGTATCACGTCATCTACCAGTCACACGATTGTATAAAGGGCAAAAGCAACGATAAACATACTGTAGAGACATAAATACTTAAATAGAAAACACCCAACACTCAGGAACAAATACTCGCCCTCATCAGACAAATACTTGCCTTACCGAGACACCCTGGGACCGCTAGCTTCGTAGACAGGGTCACTATCAACCAGGTTAATGTATCGTCAATGTAATAAGCAGTGATCGTAGAGTTTCCTGCATTTTTAGTGCAGTGCTAAGGTTGACAATAGTGGCAATCCAGTACGGGTGGTAGGACCTTGTGCAGGGTCCGTCTTGTGCGGGATCGCTACCACCATCTTATCCATTAACCTACCGCCAAACAACAGTGTTTGCCGCGTTGTTGTGTTCCGGTTTGGGGATAAGACAGCCGGTGTAATGACTAGCATAGGGGCATTCCATCTTGGTCTTCAGGGTTGGCAACGCATTTGCAGTCTTAGGCTTGCAGTCTTGTGAATGCGAATGTCTATGGGTCTCAATTTCCACTTACCATTAGGTGGTGGTGGTTTGCCTTGTCTATGCCATAAAAAAAAATTCAAAGCCATTTAGAACCAAGTAATAATGTAAATATTGTTGGTAAATAAAAAAACAGTTTCACAAAAAATCCAGAATCAAGTCTCGTCTTGAAGCCAGCCTGTTATTTACTACTTTTAAGTTTTATGTTTTCAAAACATAAATGTTTTTGTATTATTTAAGCATCATTTTTGAGGTGTGATTTAAAAAGGAAATATTCTATGTAAAGCCCAATATACATAATGAAATGAAGGGTTAATTAATTTATTATTTATTTAATGGTTAACCGATTTAATAAACGTGTGTACTGTTTCATTTTCAAAGTCAATCATATTGTACACCTCGATAACCTTAGGTCACTGTAGTATAAAATTGAGAAGAACACAGATAATAATAAATGATAGTTTTAAATTTCGAAATAACCCTTAATACGGCGCAATATTTCAATACACACACTTAAATAAATCAGATACTGGCACTGGTCCCGCCGCCGCCGATGAGCGGGGAGCGAGTACAGCCAGCGATCAACTATTAATATACGTGTCTCTTTTACTGACATCTTTATCTTTTGTTTCTTGGGCGAGAAAATCGCCTATAGCCAATCGCTTCCTCGCCCTTGGGGACCAGTGCCTTATAATTTCAATAAATGCCGGTGCAGTTTTTGTAAGACTGCTCCAATCCGTCATTTAATTCCACAGAAGCACGTTTCATTTCGCCCCAATGAAATATTTTCTTGTACTCTTGTACTCGCTTTCTGATTTGATTACCAAAACCTCATGCAAAAGAATCATTCCGTTTTCCTCGTCCTCGTGCAGTCCGGGTTTCAGAAACAAATTGGATTTCAGTGAACTTTGTTATTTTCAATCCGCGGCATGAACAAAATCTTGAAAGGGAAGTTTGGAAATTGGCAGGAACAGTTTTTCTCTTCTGGGAAAAGGTAATTCGGGTAGTGGTTGCTCTTGGCAACGCACTAAGGCACAAGGACGCCATTTTTAAGCAAAAAAATCTTTGAAAGAAACCTAAAGAAAGAAAAAAAAAAAATTAAAATGTTTATTCAGAAAAACTTAACTTACTTAGGACATAGCAATGATTTTCGGTCCTCCGTTAGGATTCTCTTTGTTGCAGGGCGCAGTTTTAATCAGTTTCAACAGGCACAGTTCATTTGCGGATATTTCAGATCAAATTCTATTTACTACTAATACAATCTTAACCTCAAAAATACCCTAATCTACCTAATCAGACTAGCATGTATAAATATATAAAGATGTACAATAATAAAAGTTTAAAAAAACTAAAACCTGCCTTCAAAAATGCAAGAAATAACTTCTATTAAAACGGTAGGTGGGTCAGTCAGTATACATCTTTGGGTTTATAATATAGAGAGACGCCAACTTCAGTTGGACTGACCTACCTACCATCTTATAAGAAGTAATTTCTTGCATTTTTGAAGGCGGGTTTTTGTTTTTTAGTCCCACTTCTCAATTAATGAGAAACTATAGAACATTTTAAGCTCGCCGCAGGCAACGCCGCGGGAATGTCACAGTCATATTTAAACCTAAATGTGCTCCCTCATAGTCGCTCAAATATATTATTCGATATATCTTATCGCCACCCTTCAAATAGGTACCGTTAAGGTCCGGTGGCCATCTGTGGTCTTCATCATCAGTTCCACTTCACCATATAGTACTTTTCAAAAGCAAATGCACGAGTTACAGTGAAAAATACCAAAATTGCTATAGGTATGCTCATAATATTTGTGGAGTTCCCTTGATTTCTCCAAAATCCCTTCATCAGATCCTGACATGTTGACAATGGGACCAACTAGAAAGTATACCCATTCACGTCTGGTTGCCGCCATATTGAATTTTAAAGAGACAATCATACTTACATACAGACATAAATATAGGCTGATAAACTCACTACCGTCCTTCTTCGGCAGTTGGGTAATAAGCTCTCGCTTTGTATAACGTGTACTAGACAACGTTAAATAAGCTAATGTATTCAAGTTTTCAATACATCCTTGAATGAATATAATTCATCGAACCGGCTCTGACCCTAATCTCTATCAAAATTGGCCGTTCGCGGCAGAATAATATTGCTCATCTGACATCAAACTTGCCGTCGACACGCTAAGAAAATCGCACAAAAAACGCCTAGACAAAATACATAGCACAAAAGTCAGCGATTTTCGATACAAGATACCCTAGACAAGTTGCAGTGCGAAAACATTTTCGTTATCGAAAATGTATAGGGTAATGTAAGCTGCCTAGTGGTCGCGTCGAGCGCTTGTAACAATTTCTTACACGTTAGCCCTCTTACAAAATCGTATACGTTAAACGTTACTCTTCTGACGTAGCAGTGGTAAGTATCTCGGTGACCCGTAGAGGAAAAATATTAAAGGTGGTAAATTAGTAAATGAAACAATCTTCAAAATAGAATTGTTGTTTTAAATAAAAGAAATTGAAAAATAATACAGCCAGACACGGGACCCCGTGTCTGGTGTTAACGAAAGATAATCCGAGAGTGATCTCATCGATCGATATAAAAAATGGATCATAAACAATTTTGAATTTAGAAAGATTAAAACGAAATGAAAGAGTGGCCAGGAACGTAAAAAAGGGGGTTGTAACAACCTCGTTACACTCTTGTCTACGGTCAACGATTTATAGGATTGAAGTTAATGAAACCAAAATAGTTATTTCTTTACGTAGACGATCTATTCGAAAATCGCTAACGTTATCGTTATGCATTATCTAAGCGCCGCGCCCGAGGCCGCTAGCTTCGTAGCGACTTCAGCTTGTGCAAATTTGATCGACCTTATTTATAAGCAAATAAGGGCTTTCACTGGTAACTCTAGTTAACTACCAACTATTTAGGCTAAACGTGTCGTCGTTTGAATAGTATACAGTCACTCGTTTACTCTGGCGTGCTATTCGACTGGATAAAACCATATTGCTCTTAACTTGCTATCGTATTGTCAACGTGAATACAGCTCTTATTTACTTGACATTAATGGCGACCGAGTTAAGAATCCAGTGGCATATAACCTATATACGTATGTTATAACCTATATACCTATGTACGTATTTAATTATTAAATATGTATGTATATTTATTTATACTATATTGTAGACTCGTTCAATTCTTCTAAATTTAATTAAGTAAAGGGAAAGTATTGTCTTTTTATTGCACCTACCTACTTTTTTGATTTCTGTTTCACCTTAAGGTTGACTGGTAGAGAATGCTTGTAGCATTAAGTTCGCCTTTTGTACACTATTTTATTTTTGTGCAATAAAGTATTTAAATAAATAAATAATACGTATGTTTTGCCATTGTTTTATTATAGGAGCCTCGATTATTGACATTGCAAATATTCGTTATTCTCGGAACCGATTTTCATCAGGTAGGCCATTCGTTTGACCGCTATGTGTGTATGTGTGTGTCTGTCTGGCACCGTAGCTCTAAAACGAGTGAACCGATTTGGATGCGAGTTTTTTAAATTTGAAAGCTGCTTTTCTAGCGGTAATTTTTAGCTACGTATTATGAAAATCGGTTAGGCCGTTTAGGAGATAGCTGCTCTGAAAGAAGGGGTCACCATTATATTATATGCATCCTTTGTTCTTATCTGTCATCGTGACATTTGAATTTGACAGATAAGGACAAAGCATGGTTTAGCTAGCCCACGGTTATTCCACGTTCATAGGAGGAGAGGTGGCTATTGAGCGACTTGTGGTCCAGGGAAAGGTTGAGGGCCACGAGGAAGATCGCCTATGAGGTGGACTGACCAGATAAAAGCGGCAGTGAATGGCTCATTATCACTGCATGAATGCACAAGGAAGGCGGCTATCAGAGAAGAGTGGCGGCGTGTTGTGAAGCTTGCCACCAACACGACACGACAAAGAAGAAGAAGTAAGGGCTTTACAAGCTAACTTGGTGGCTTCGCGTAGTAACAATGATAATCTTATTTTCATCTCATTCGAGCATATTACAGACAATGGTATTAAGTGTTCACACGCGTCACAGGGATGTTTCATTTCCCCGCACATAACAGGATTAGGGCGGCTGCCCACTCGATACGGACCGGATTGCGAGCTTCAATTAATGGCCGACGTGACGGCGGCGAGTGGACAGTGGGCTCTAATAGCCGGCTTTGTGGCCCTTGACTCGAAAACATCAAGTGTGGATTTTGGAGTATGTTCGACAGTAAGTTTTAGTGTGAAGAAGGGTAGCTAGTTAAGTAGTATGACTAAAAGTATGCAGCAGACAAAAAAAAATATTTAAAAAATATATTTTAATGACCATTTTAAGAAACTGATGCCTTTCATTTAAGGTTGAATGTTTTTTTAGATGCGTAATAAGATTTTTGTGACGCTGTGTCCATTGATGTGTTTTGTTTGGATTAAAAGTCGGATCTGAAACCCATAGACATATGGATTCTTAAGACTACAATCCTAAGACTGCAAATGCGTTGCCAACCCGGAGGTCTTAGAAGGAATGCCTCTTTTAATGTCACCGGTTCTCCTAGATAAGATGTGATAAGATGTGATAGCAATTTTACAATGCCCTACAAATTCAGATTTACTGCAAAAAATAATATTATCGTCTGACGATTTTAACTTTGTTTCGTTTATTATCAGACTTGTATTTGGATCCAGTTATGTTTCTTTATCAACAATGTTATCTATTTTATATCTTACATCGAACATGGTATCAAGATATGAAAGAGTATATATATATATTACTTAATATAATATTATCTGTTGCCGTGCCCACTTCGTTGGGCAATATTTTTTATGTATACAGGGTGTTACAAAAATACCCGTAAAGCCGAAAGGGGGTTAAATGGTGCCTTATAACAAGTCCATTTACAATATTTGAGAGTCGTACTATCACTGTATGACTTACCGCCAAAAAAAAAACATTTTTTTTTTCATTCATGTGCTAACCCTATTTCAGTAAAATTAAAGAGTAAACTACGCAGAATGTTAAGTACAATTCGCGAAACGGTAAAGAGAAACAAAATGAACAGAATTCGATTAGATACATATTACAAGTCGAGTTTTGGAAGATTTTAAACGAAGGAACCTAAACTAACACTTTTTCTTAATGAACGTCAAATTTACAGGAACGGCTCAAAGTGAGCTCCGCCTTGCTCAATGCACAACCTCGCTCGTCGGGATATGGCTTGTGTGGCATTTCGCACCATCGTTGGTGTTATTGACGCGAACACCGATCTTACACGCTGCTCCATCTCGAAAACCGTTGGGCAATCGGAGAAATAGACTCTGTCCTTCACATAACCCTATAAGAAGAAGTCCAAGGGTATGATGTCCGGAGTACGAGCGGGCCATAGCACCGGTCCTCCACGTCCGATCCATCTTCGTGGAAAGCGAACGTTGAGATACTCTCGCACAATGAGCCGGAGCTCCATCGTGTTGAAACACCGTGTTCCTTTGGTTGTCAAAGTAATCCCTGTCGGCCACAGGAAAGTCGTCAATCGCCTCTTCGAATTCCGTTTGTAAAAACGTCAGACGTGATGGCAAAATGACGGGACCAACGATATGCCCGTCATAAATGCCAGCCCACACATTCAGCCGCCACCGATGTTGGAATCTGCCCTGCCGTGAAGCGTGTGGATTCTCGCGAGCCCAAACGTGATCGTTATGCACGTTTGAAAGTCCTGACCTCGTGAAAGTTGCCTCATCCGTCCACATAACATAGTTTACGAAATTAGGGTTCTCCTCTAACTGCCTCAGATAACACTCGCAGAAGTTCCTCCTGGGAGCAAGATCAGAGGGTATCAGCTCCTGTGTACGACGATAATGATAAGGGTGACGGTTGTCGTCACGAAGAATTCGCCAAACTGCAACATGGTTCATACCGAATCTTACTCCGGCTCGTCTCGTACTCGTGGTTGGCTCTTCTTCAAAATGCTCTAACACTAACTCAGCCTGCCTGGCATCAACTGTGCTTGGGTTGGACGTCCACTTCCAGAAGGCCGATGAAAGGAGCTTATGGAATGTAGGCGTCTTGACATGTTGAGAAAACACTGGTACGAAGGTAGCCGTCGCTGTTCAGCGGGTGGTCTTCCATCGATAAATCGTTGCCGATACAGTTCGCGAGCACGATTTAAATTGCTATCTTCATGGCCTACGCATAACATCATATCGGAATATTCTGAGTTAGAAAACTTCGTCATTTTGGAAAAAAATATGGAAAAACACGGAACAATTGTCTACAACGTTTTTTAAAGCCAGTACTTTAAGCATAATGACATTGTAGTACCTTTGTGGATGAAAAACAGAAAAACCATTAAAGTTGACAATTATTAAAATTGGTAGGTAGGCCTCTATGTTAAATAATCTATGCTAACTCCGGTTCCCTGACATGACAGCTTACTAGGGTTGACAATATTTTTGGCTTTGATAATTTATTATATTTTTACGGGGTATCTTGTAACACGTTGTATAGCCTATGATATGACCTATGACACTACAAATTACGTAGCATTCTATTGGTAAAAGAATTTTCAAAATCGGTTCAGCAAACAGAGATCACTCCTTACAACGTCACAAACTTTATCTCACTATAATAATAGTATAGACGTATGTATGTAAATATTGTATTGTACAAAAGTGTAAATAACAAACAACAAAAAAGAGTAAAGGCGAACTTATCAAAGGAGAATTGTTTGAAATAACAAATAGCACATGAAATTGACTAGATATTTCATAATTACGTTAATATAAAATAACCAATTTAAATATCTGAGCTAAATAATTTATTGCATATGTATCTCATATCATATTTATCTTCGGATAGCGAACACGAAAGCCGTTAATAAATTAGCCGTTATTATGCGATAGCAAATTATCTATTCAAACAGTAGGTACACATTAAAATACTAAACGACCGAATGCAATACACATGCCAACGGCGCTAGCATCTACGTAAAACTGTCACAGTAGTATAGGAAATTAGTTCCATGTTGAACCACCGCGTGCACTTCATTCGCCGGAATGCGGTTGAATAGAATGCCGTTTTGTATCAAAGACGCTTATTAAAAAACAAGAATAACAAACAAGGCGCAAACTAGTTGTGCTCGCACAGCCGTCTGAGGAGGTACGTTGTTTACATAATTCTAATAACGTATAGGTAAAAAAACTTAACCAAAGATCCTCTTGCATATAGTTGTGAACAAAACTCATATGGAATTGACGTAAAATTTCAAATGTAGAATACCGGACGGTCTGTACAGATTTGTTCAAGAGGATATTTATTTTAGTTTTTTACCTATACACGTTTGAACTGAGGTTCTAGGCGTTAAGAACCATAATATCGTCTTTGACGTGCTTAGTGCTTTCACGTTTTGTTTTAACAAGATGTATCTCGTCAATATCGAGTTTTAGACTATCACCAGGAACTTATTAGAGAAACAAGTCCATGGATATCGCACGCGAGGACAATTGTTCGGTTGAAGAGTATTTTACTCTGGTGGACTAAACCGAAGCACCTGGGGTCAGCTCCACGCGCTTCTGTCAAGTCCTTTTATCGTACTGTCAAAGTTTTATTGCTCTTACTTACTTAACAGTAATGATAGGATTAAACGAACTTACCTGAAGTGAAGTTCGATCCTGATTATATAAAGTACTTAGTCCGAGATAACTGAGTAGTATCGTCCTTTCTTGCTCCTCATACGCGAAGTTCATAGACACCTTTAAAAAAATAAAAATCGCCACCTGGCAATACTAGTGGCATATGTCATTACGTTTAGAGTCATAAGAAAAATATATTAGATAAGGGATAGGGAACTATACATCGTATAGTCATATACAGTGGTGGACATATAACATATAATAATTATATGTCCCCCACTGTGTGTTAGGGTGGGAAGTTTTCTATCTCGGACTAAGTACTTTATATAATCAGGATCGAACTTCACTTCAGGTAAGTTCGTTTAATCCTATCATTATATTCGTACTTAGTCCGAGATAACTGTGTAGTTGTTTAGAGAAACCAGAAATAGTATTTCAGTGAAAACAGAAATTATAATCATCTCTTTGAATAAAACAAAAACATACTCCTTTAGAACAACAAATAAGAATTATCATCTGAAAGACCTATATTATTAATTTCAATAGGCCCAAAACAACTTCACTATATTAATAGTAATACAAGCTCCTTAAATAGTATTTGAGGTACAAACAGCTCTAGCAAATAAATTTTGTTCATTTAGCAGAGGCCTATTATAGTGCTTAGCAAAGGTAAGTGATTTATCAGACCAACCTACTGCCTTCAAAATATTATCTACTGTGAGTCCTGCCCTATGTGCCTGTGACGACGCCGCATGACGCGTCGAGTGAGAAGAAAATATGGACACATCAATACCACTATCTTTCATAGCAAGTTTAAGCCACCTACTAATTGTTTGAGTTGAAGCTGACTTATATGGCTTCTTAAAAGTCAGCAGTAAATTAGAACAGCCACTTTCCTTTCTGTTATCTTTTGTTATTCTTAAGTATTGTGATAAAGTTTTAACTGGACATATACTGGGATTATTGTTTAAAATAGGAAGAGATAATTTTGCCATGAATCTTCCCGGCGCTGATGTTTTTTGAATATCTGTCAAAGCTATATTCACTCCTTCTTCATTAAAAATAATGTTGTTATATTTAATTAGGTGAATTGTTTGTACTCTCTGTCCTGTAGTTAGCGCTAGTAACATAGCAGTCTTCAATGTGAGTTTCCTCAAATCTAAATCTTCTAGAGGGTACCAGAGTTTAAGATAAGAAAGGACAGTGGCTGGATCCCAAGTATAAGAATATTTAGGAATGTTAGGCCTTAATTTAAAAACACCCTTAAACCAACGTCTTACCCTATCATCTATACCTATATTATTACCTATGATTAGAGATAAAGCCGAACGGTGACAATTTAAAGACTGGTAAGAAGCTCCTTTCTTAAAAAGAGATGTTAAGTATGAAAGAAGCTTTGGTACAGAAGCACTAAATATATCTTCATCTTTGGCCTTACAATACTGCCACCATTGCTTTAAACAACTATTATATTGCTTAAAACTATTATCAGATAAAGATGAGATCATAATTTCAATTGCATCATTAGACAATGATCTTCGTTTCATTGCCTCCCTGACAATACACAGGCCTCCAGGGTAAGGTGGGGGTGTAAGGGGTGTGGTAATCTGGAAGGAGACATTAAGAGTGTTTTAGACGGGCAAAAGGTTAGAATTTCAGAGACTGTTAAACTTTTTAACAGGGGATACCATGCTTGAGTAGGCCACACTGGGTACACTACTATACCAACTGCTTTGTCTGTTATAATCTTTCTTACCACCTTTAAGAGTAGTGAAAATGGAGGAAACGCATAGAAGAATTCTTTCCACTCAACCGTGAAAGCATCTATATTCCATGCATATGGGTCCCTGTGCCAGGCAATATATTTATGACATTTTTTATTGAATCGTGAAGCAAATAAATCAATATCTGGGGCACCTAAGGTATTTATAATTTTATAATATACATTTTGTGACAATTCCCATTCTGTATCCTGGCTAGAGTTGCGTGATTCATAATCAGCCTCTGAGTTGTCTTTAGACTTTATATAGGATGCATAGATCCATAAATCTCTATCCTCACACCATTTCCAAATTCGTCTAGCAAGGTTATTTAGTTTAGGAAACTGTACTGAACCCATTCTATTTATGTATGATATTGCTGTTGTATTATCTATTCTTAATAAAATTTCCTTTTGTTTTAAATTGCTTGCAAAACATCTCAAAGCAAAATAAGCAGCTAATAGTAAGGTAATTTATATGATTTTGCTTTTCTGCTATTGACCAACTACCCCTTGCACACTTTTCATTACACACTGAACCCCAACCTGATAAGGAGGCGTCAGAAAAATTTTTTAGTGCAAATTTATATTGTTTAATTTTACATTCTCTAATCATAATATTGTTTTTCCACCATAGTAAATCTGTTTTAGAATCTTGACTGATATTCATCATACCATCATAATTTCCCCCCAAACGTTCCAAAGCTATAAATTTATTTCTTTCCAAATTTTTTGTATATACAAAACCATAACTCACCGCCATACACACCGAAACTAAACTTCCTAACATCTTGGCGAAATCTCTAACAGTACTCTGGTTTAAGTTAAGGTATTTATTAATTATTAACAGTAGTCTCTCACGTTTTTCATGGGTGGGGCTTAATGACATCTTAATCGAGTTAATTCTAAAACCTAAAAATTCAGTAATGTTACATGGAATGATTTTACTTTTTTCCTTATTTATCACAAAGCCTAAGCATTGCAGCTTATTCACAAGGATACTGACATTTTGTATGCATTCATTGTATGATGAACCTAAACAAATCAAATCATCTAAATAAACCACTAGACGAATACCTTTTTCCCTCAGGTAACCTATAATCGGTTTTAATAGTTTTGTAAAAACAAATGGTGCAGTGCTTAAACCAAATGGCAGACAATTATATTCATATAACTGATCATTAAATTGGAACCTTAAATACTTTTTATAAGTTTTGTGTATTGGGCACAGATAATAGGCATTCTTTAAATCTAAGGTGCACATGTAATCACCCTTAGACAATAGTTTACATAATGTCCTTATATCCTCTAACTTAAAATGACTGTCTACTACAAACTTATTTAAATTTTTAAGATTCAGAATAAATCTGTGTGAACCATCTTTTTTAGGAATAGTGAAAATACTTGATAAGAACTGGCCAGAATCTGGACTGCATTTTGATATAACAGCCAGTTCTAATAATTTATCTATTTCAGCTAATAATACTTGAAAATCTAAATTACTATTATAGTTATGAGGGGTATGATTTTGGTGAGGGGGGGAAGAAAAGGGAATTTTGTACCCTTTTACCCACTCTAAGACAGTGGAATCTTGGGTTATATTTGCCCAGCATTCATAATAATGACATAATCTAGCAGCAAAAGGTACCTCTTTTATGGGTATTTGGCATGGCCTCTCAACGGTGGTCTTGCTGATCTGTTCAGTGGTTGGCGCTGATTGAACCGTTGATGGTTTCCCCCACGGAATGACCCTCTCCCTGGAGGGGCCTGGTTCTGGTTCGGACGTCGTGGAGGATGTTGGTAGTTTTTTGCTACAAATTGTCTTGTCTGTGTAACTGTTTTTGATTTTAGAATAGCAGAGGCTCTTTTCATTGCTGAAAAAGATTTTACTGAATCATCCAGTTGGGAGTAGAGATATAACTCTCTTTTGTTATCCTTCAGGCTTTCTGACAAATTTTTATCCATAAATGGATTAAGTAACTTTCTGCGAATCTCAGTGTAATTAAAATGCAGATTACTTAGTAACCGTGAGACATCACTTAGTCTTTTGATTTGATCTACTTTCTCATAATCTTTTTTGGATAAGTTGTTAATGGTTTGACAGACTCCTGCTATGGCTAAACCAATTTCCTGTTGACGCTCCTGTAGGAGCTTGTCCCGAGTCTTTGCTGGATTACTAATGACTCCCAGCAGTTCATTATTCAACTTAGGTGCATCTAAAAGTTTACAGTTACAAGGTACAAGTATAGACTCTGTGAGTTTTTCTCTTGCCTGTTTAGGTAGGCCTTCAATAATAATGTTTTTGACCGGATCAAAAATTTTTTCATGGATTTTTTCTCCATATTGTTTGGTTCCAGTAGCAGATTCTCCTAAGGCTGCTAGAATATCGCTCTCAAGCTCACTGTCTTCTTCATCTAATTCCGGTACAGTGACGTCATCTGTTTCCGGGAATGAAATTGGGTCTAGGTGATCTAGCTCCTCGGTTTGAGCTGAAATGTATACACACAGGTACCATAAACACAGTTTAATTTTGCACCGGTTGTACGACAAACATGTCGTAACTAAGATAGGTTATAATATGACACACAGGTCAATTTTGCCCATCTCCGTCCCACGGACAGAGGCATTATCGTCACACGATAAAGCACATAATATGAATTCCTGGTAATTCTTCTCGGGCATATCACAAATTGTGAGAATACTTTCCCTCTAAAAGTAGGCATCAAAACGCGTGGTCATTGAATCGATAAACTAACATGAATGCTGTAAAAATTAGCTAAAAACTGTACATTTTCAATGAAATTTTGACTAAAATAAACGACCGATTCTTACCTTTTTCGCCCTCCGAAGTCTCTGAGGTTTTACTCTCATGTTCTTTGTAGTACCTAGCTAGTCTCTTTTCCAGCTTTGCGATCTTTTTCCGAGTTTTATCGTCGTCGTTGTTTTCTTTATTACGCTTCGGCATCTCAATGTCTCTCAATGCACTTAATGTCGATGTTAAAGTGATTTATAACCAAATAATATCGAAAATAATTAATTCCGTGTCGGTTGCGTTTGAGCGCGAAATAACGAATGACATATGCCACTAGTATTGCCAGGTGGCGATTTTTATTTTTTTAAAGGTGTCTATGAACTTCGCGTATGAGGAGCAAGAAAGGACGATACTACTCAGTTATCTCGGACTAAGTACGAATATAATGGCGGCCGAGTTAATACTTATATAATAATATGGCTTTTACCGCGTATATTAGGCGCTGTTGTACAGTCGAGTTCATAAAAATGTGAACACTTTAGTACCTTGTCTATATAATGTCATGTTTAAACTGCCATATATGAATTGTCACAGCGATTAAAATGGCAAGGTACTAAACAACTGACAATTTATTAGATACCTAACGTGTTATTATTTTTAAGTAAATCCGTGTAAGTATACATTACTTCTTTTGATAGTATAAAACATAATCGCTTCCGCTGCGCGTGCGCGTGTATCTTCTAAACTGCGCAACGGATTTTAATGCTGTTTTCGTCAATAGGGAGTAATTCGAGAAGTTTTTTATGTTAATTAATTCTGGTGTATGTCAGGTGTTTCAGAACACTCACATAAACCGAAGCGAAGCGAAACGGGGCGCGATCTTTGATATGTATTTTTACCTTTTTCTGACTAGTAGTCAGATTGAAGATGATTTGGATAGAAATGGTTGTACTCGTAATTCGAAAAACCGACAAGTAAAGCATATTGGACAAATAAAGGGGTTTGGGTGAAAGTGTCATTTGTAAAAGTCATACATTTTCAAGGTGAGCGGCCATTCGTGAAAATGGTAATTTATGATAGAATTATTAAAAATAAACATATTAGGTATGTTGCGCAATGTAATACTCTAAAGTACATCGGAGCCGAGATAGTTAAATATTCATACCTGGGCGTACTTTTAGTACAAAAAACTGAATACTTAAATCTTTAATATCTCAGCTCCGATAAAATTTAACGCCAAACATTATATGTATCTTGGTGTATTTAGAGGTCCTCTAAATAACTCAGTAAAAATCATCTGCAAAATTATGACAATTTTCTTCAGACAAACTTATCCAATGCCCTTTAGCTCTTTCTCTTTCTTATACTTGGAAATAGACAAGTAGGAGGCTAACTCGACGTAGTTATGCAGAAACGTTCCAACCCATTTGTCACACAAAATTGAGATAAAACCAGTGCACCTTATTTGATACCTGTTTAGCAAAATTATTAATTATTGTTTGTTTTCAATAAAAACATGTCAATAACATTTGAGGTTATGTGTCAAAAAGAATCTTTGCCCAATTAAATTGACACCGACTATAGTTGAGTTCGCTTCAGGTCACGATTGGGCGAGATATTTGGTCGCCTCGAGAAATAAGTCCGATCAGATGCTGACCCGACGTTTAACATGGTCGCCTTTCTCGAGGCGGATATTTGGCGGATTCCGGTAAGTTTTGTGTGTTTGTAAATGTGGTGATAGCTTGTGTGATCTGTCCGAATCGCCTTCCTTCGTTGCGTATGGTCGTGATGGACGGTATGTGGGGTTCGTGGGTTCCATGGGAGCTTAGTCGTCTTAAGAGGTGGAATAAGAGCTGGTATTGCTTAGCGAATAAATAAGTATTGCAAGTTAAAGGGGTAGCTACCAGCCCTGTGGGTACATTGCTTTGGGGTCCCTAGAGATTTTTTCAAATCGTTTTATACATTTATTTATTTTGGTAATACATTTTGTTCACTTTATAAGGTTGAACATATGACAGTGGGCTGGAGGAGAAGACGAATAAAAAAAAAAGGATGCATAAAAATCTTCTCAGCAACATCATTGTCCCCTCTGAACGAGCCAGACTGCTAGCAGTGTCTGAGCGGGAATCTGACCATTGATTGCATGCTCTCCCTTCTCGAAATTTGCGATCCCTGTTGGATCCCTATACTCTTCGGGTGGATGCTTTGTCTGCGTCTTGGCATTCCTATTTGCGAACCACATCCCTGTTGCCTTTGTGGTCAACACGTCAACTCACTGGGGCGATATGGTCTCTTTTGCCACCTAAGTGCTGGCCGCATTTTTGTGCACATTTTCCTTAATGACATTGTCAAACCTTCGCTCGGCACAGCTAATATTCCGGCCAACCTGCAGCCCTCAGGTCTTTCTGCGTCGGATGGCAAAAGACCTGATGGCTGCACTTTGGTGCCATGTTGTTTGGGCCGCCCCTTGGCTTGGGATGTAACATGCGTGGACACGTTAGCTCCGTCTCACGTCGAGAGATCCGCTCGTCAGCCTGGGTCCGCCGCTGACCGTGCCCAGACCATGAAGTGCCTCAAATACGCATTTCTCAATGAAAATTACTATTTTGCAGCACTTGCAATGGAAATATAGGGTCCGTGGTCTTACGACAACAATTTTGTATAAGAGGTTTCGGAAAGACTTATTTTGGCGGCGGGTGATCCCAGAGCGGGCTCGTTTTTTCGCGCAGCGGCTCAGTCTGGCTCGGTAGGGACCATGCCACGAGCGGGTGAACTGCAGAGAGTATTTTATATATAGTTATTTTTTTTTTGTGTTGAATTGGTTTTTTTAAATTGCTAAGCATTTATAAGTGGAATTCGAGATATTTGAACGACGCATTTAGCCTATTTGGTATATATTGACCCTGTCTACGAAGCTAGCGGTCCCAGGTTCAATGCCGGGGCAAATATAAGCGCCTATATTGATTGTCTGGAAAAACATAATTTACAAAAATCATATTATATAGTATATGGTTTGAAATTTGGAATATTTTCCAAAACCAAGAGAATTTGAATTGGGTCTAATTCTAGTATCAATTGAACATTTTATCTCGAACGACATGTTGATAGGGATTTTATTAGTTTGTCTATTATTCAAAGAAACATAGTTGTGGCACAGGTTTGTTTTGCTACTATGTATGTCGTTATTTAGTTGTACTGCCGCTTTTGTTTGTCTTAAAATTTTATTACGTGTTTTGTAAACTAATATTGTGTTTTTTCTATGAATTGTTTAATTTCTTAAAACTCTTGTAAGACCTTATAATGAAACTCTTGGCTCGTTTCATAATATCCCACTCGTGTTATAAAGCCCCTCATTATGTATCAGTTACACAAACTAGGTACTATTCACAGCATCATTCGCAATCCCTTTCATAGGCATTTTTTGGGCAACAATGGCCCGTCATCAGTATGGAAGTCTATTACACCAAATAAGAGTAAGATACTTAAGTTTTTTTGTCGGGCAACCATTGCTCTTGATAACCTTCACATATATCTACTGATAATAAACTCACTATCAACCCGACCCGATTTAAGGTTCTTTTCCACCGGCGAAGCGAAGCGAGAAATTAAATCTCCGTCAGAAAATAGCTGTCGCGAGCCAAAACATTTATGTATCAGTAGGGTTATGATTCAATATTTCAATTCTCGACTCGCTCATCCTAGCAAACCTAAAGCATTTCGAAGATGCGATGGAAGGGAATTTAAATTTTGCCAAACAAATTTCAATTCACTCACATCCAATTTCAAATTCACATCCAATCATCTCCTCGCGTCGATGAAACAGCACCTTATGGAAGAAGGTAACGTTTTACCGGTGTGCATTGGTGTGCTTGAATCACTGCGTGGCGGATTTTGGGTTGTGGTGTATTATTGGATAGGTATTCATCACAGGGGTGTCATTTTATTTGGTCTTTATTTTGACATGGAGGTGGTATACGACATTGTTAGCTTGATTGCTGCCACCACCTGATGGCAAGTGGGATCTGAGACTCATAGAAATTTAGCATCTTAAAACTAAAATTTCAACACGGCTTATGAATCTTAGTAGATGGAATGCCTCAATGCTTAATTGTGTAGAAGATCACGAAACAACATGTTTATGTAAAACAGATTAAAATTCTTTCTAGGACTATCCGGTCTATTTCCATGGCTAAAGTGAAGGTTCAGCAGGGTTGGTTGGAGGGCGAACGGCGGGAGGTGGTGACGGGGGACGGACACTACTACAGCTTCAAAGGGGTGCCCTACGCTGCACCACCGGTCGGGAAACTCCGGTTCAAGGTCAGCTAATTCCATAAACCAATTTTATTTATTTGTTATAGTGTAACCCTTCTATTCATAAACACACATTGCACATTTAAATGTCACGATGAAAGTTAAGTTCACAGTATATTTTTAGCGTTCTTTAACTATTGTGCATTGATGAATGAGAGGATGTAATAAAATCAGTGTAATAGTCCAAAGGCAGAAGTAGGGCGGTAAAGAAAAGAAACGTCTTTTTTGAACTACTTACTACTCTTTTTATATCTTGAAATGACAATTAATTTATACCTATATTTAATGACAAGAAACTTCTTCACAGGCACCAGAACCGCCTCTGCCATGGGACGGTGTAAGAAAAGCGTTGGCACACGGCCCAGTCTGCCCGCAGAAAGACATTTTCACCCAGGAGCTCATTCTTGGGAATGAGGACTGCTTGTACCTGAACGTGTACACCCCAGAGATCCAACCAAAACAACCGCTGCCCGTAATGCTCTTCATCCACGGCGGAGGCTACAGAAGCGGCTCCGGTAACGACTCCCACTACGGACCTGATTTCTTAGTTAAACACGATGTAATCCTCGTGACAATCAACTACAGACTAGAAGCTTTTGGGTTCCTCTGCTTAGATACTAAAGAAGTTCCAGGTAATGCTGGACTCAAAGATCAAGTAGCAGCTTTGAAGTGGGTACGAGAAAATATTTCAAGTTTTGGAGGTGATGCTTCAAACGTTACAGTGTTTGGAGAAAGTGCTGGAGGCGCTTCGACCGCGCTCCATGTTTTATCGCCATTATCAAAGGGATTGTTTCGAAGAGCTGTTCCAATGAGTGGTGTTCCTTTGTGCGACTGGTCCGTGGCCTTCCAACCAGCAAAACGTGCGTTTACACTTGGTAAAATATTGGGCTGTGAAACTGACAATCCAGATAAGATTCTGGAATTCCTCCAAAACGTTCCAGCAGTTAAACTAATCGTTACAAACCCCTGTGTGATGAGTTTTGAGGAAAATGTCAACAACTTATTAAAGATGTACCACTTTACACCAGTAGTCGAGAAAAACTTTGGCCAAGATTATTTTATGATTGAAGAGCCACTGCAAATGCTGAAAAAGGGGCAAAGAAATGACGTTGATGTGTTAATCGGCCACACGAGTGAAGAATCTCTTATTGGCATTGAAACTTTTGAAAATGAACTCCTTCAGCAATACAACAGGTATCCAGAATTATTGCTGCCGCGTGTCCTTCTCTATGAGACGTCTCCGCGTAAAGTCTTAGAGCTATCACAAAGAATTCATGAACATTATTTTGGAAAGAAAGAGATTAATAAAGATGCTATGCCAGAGTTCGTTAAATACGTTTCGGAAACTTCGTTCTTGTTCGCCATTCAAGAGTTCCTAGAACATCTACCAAAAACTGCAAAGAATAAAACTTACTTGTATAAATTTTCGTCTGTTTCTGAGCGGAACATTTACTCAGCCGCTGGTGCGAAGTATGGCCTGTCTGGAGCGGCCCACTTGGACGACTTGATGTATCTGCTCCAAGCTAATTTTGCAAACGTGCCGATCGACAAACAAAGTGAAAGTTATAAAATGATCCAACTGGCGTGTACTATCTTCTCAAACTTTGCTAAATACGGGTACGTAAACAAAAACAAAACGATATAATACATATAAAAATGTTCCTTGACTGACTTATTTATGACATGATACAACGCACAGGCAAAACCACCGAAACTGAGGACTTGGAATTTGGAGGGAATATTTCCTGGGTAACTTTTCAAACATAAACATTCAAACATCCTTTGGGAAGAAATAAGGGGAGTAGCGGAAAACTAATTTTACGTGACTTCCTCTACACTAAAAAAATTAAGAAAAATTCAGATGCTTTCAGATACCTATTTTATACTTTGTTTATTATAACGATGATAGAGACCTGTACATTTTTTTTACTCATACGCTACGTCATAATATTATTCATAATGTAGTTAAAAAGCAATGCGTGAACATGTTATCATATAACAAATTAGATACTTTTTATTTTTGTGAAGCTTGGTAAACAAATGTCAGACTCAAAACTACAATCTTACTTCGGTCACAGAATATAATTATTATGTGCTTCTACAATCTAACCAGCTGTTTTAAAAATCAATAGTATAAAAAATACAAATAAATGATCATCATCATCATGTCAGCCGAAAGACGTCCACTGCTGGACATAGGCCTCCCCCAAGGCTTTCCACTCACTCCGGTCTTGTGCTTTTCGCATCCACCGCGGTCCCGCGATCCTGACGCGATCGTCACTCCATCTTGTTGGAGGCCTACCTACAGCTCGTCTTAATAATCTTAAATTTCAAAATTACCTTCTAGTCTTTATTAAATTATCCTTTTACTCAATGTGCTTAATTGTTTTTTCTTTGCATTCCAGGACACCTACCCCCGATGCTTCGCTCGGCGTAGTGTGGCCGACTTACGACAATGTATCTAAAAGCTACGGTGACATCTCGGACACACTCACCATAGGTCAGGACTCGGAATCTGAGATATTGCCTTTCTGGAAGTCCATATTTGACTCAGCTGGAGTTGACTTTTGATTAGCGCCTCCTGATGACAATCATTCGGTGAAGGATTTTTGCCATTGCTTTTTAGCCAGGCATTTGAAATAGACAAGTGTTAAAAGCTTGTGAATTGAATGGGAACCTGCCGTTTCGTCAAAATATCTTTGGTCAAATGTATCATTTCCCAAATTTTTAATTTGCCAAACCAATGTTATACAATATTTTCAGAATTTATTTCAGTACCATCGTGTAGAACCCTATGGGTTAGGTTAGGTTAGTTTTTATAAAATCCTGAAATATTTACGGTTACAGAAAACTAAGTAGTTTGGCAAATGAAAATTTGGGAAATGATACATTTGACCAAAAATATTTTGACGAAACAAAGGTAACCCGAATTGAATATAATTATTATATCACCACGTTAAGGGATTAATAAAATATTTAAAGTATAATTATTGCATTACCCTCCTAATAAAGGTTTAACTGCCTTGGATAAAACTGATTGTCTTAAGCTAATTCCCGTTAATATGCGAATGGGGTATCTCAAGGAATCAATATGAGACCTACCTTGTTTATTGTTGGTACTAATAAAGGATTAACCGAGTTGCATTAGCGGCTGAATGACTTACCTATTCGCATAATAAATGAATAAGGATGTATTAATGGAGAAGTTATACATACCGTTGATGACCGATTTTTCTAAATTCTGGCCTTTAAGGTAATTTCATCGTACCATTACAAAAATGTTAAGCTAGTTAGTAGTATACGAATTAAATGTTATTAGTTCTTATTATATGTGATCTACCGGTGCAGTAATAATACTCACGACTTTGATATTATTACCTTATTATTATTAGGTTGCTTGGATGTAGACTTGGATCCACATTACCCTCGTTAAATTATGCAAATTGATATCAACTTAAGAAGACTGGCAAAGTGCACTCGATTTTACCATAGTAAATTAATTTGAATAAAGCTGATCGCCCAATTTGTAGGTTTTGAACGCCAGTCATTTTTAAATTGATTTGTCTCTATCTAGCTTTAAGAACATGACTACATGTTTTAAAATGGTCATCTTTATCAACTAAATAATCATTTATATATTTTTAACGCGACATTTGACTATGTTATTTTAATTAAAGTACCCAGTGACTCCTCGACGCTGCTGAATATGAAAAGTAGTATCGAGCCATCATTCGTTCAGCCTCTTCGAACGAACAAAGAACCATTCATACAAACATACAAACGGGTGAAAAACAAAACTCTCCTGCTTTAAAAACTATATATGATCGTGTGTTAAGCATTTAAAAACATTATTTCACACAATTACATACATGTTGCAACATTAAAGCACTTAATGGGAATAAGTAAGTAATCTATTTGAATACACACACTCACTTTACACTTCAACAGTACCCTTACCATCAGTTACAAATACCTTACTCGCTAGCGAGTTGAATGCACTGTCCTAAATACTGTGAGGAACAAAAGATTCGACTCCCTAGCGAGTACAGTAATTCTAACTCATGGTAAGGGTACAGATATACCTGTCAGCGACACTGATTCACAACAAAACGAATCATAAAACATACGACCCGACGACAAGATAACTAGTTGTCTCCACGAGACCGCTGAAGGAGGTACGTTTTGTTTACGTGGAATCCAATAACGGTAAGTTTATTTATATTTTAACCCCTGATGTAGAAACAGGAGTGTTAATAAGGTAAGTATCTGTACATCTATGTGTCTGTCTGTGCTACCATAGCTGCTAAGTACATGGATGTACGGAAGGATTCAGATGAGGATTTAAAAAATAGTTTAAATGGGATGGTTATTAGGTAGAAATTCATGACAATCGGTACGGTCGATGTAGTTATATACAAAGAGTGTCAAGTGTAAAGCTACCATAAAGTTACAATACGATAGCGATGTGGTTTAGCGCGAGTAGTAGAGGTTCATGACTCCATAACGTGGTATTTGTTTGTTTTCAAGGTCAACACTCAAATTAAGTCTGACATTCTCAAGTTAATGGACTGTTCTTAACATTCGCATGCTTTTTCTATGGTTTATTAACTGAGATTGTCATGTTTAGAAGATTTTGTTATGTTTTACATGTTTATTTGTTCAAATCACAATAGCTTTGAAACGTACTGCTTTACAAAGTACAAAGTATTCACCTGAAAACGAACCGGGACCGGATTTTAGGCGGTAAAAATCATAATATGTCATTGACCTGTTATCGTATTGTCAACGTTTTGATAGCTCTTATTACTTGACAGTAAGGCTGCGTTTCCGCCAGAGATGTGCGAGGATGCGTTGCGAGGGATGTGTTTGTCATTAACCAATAGAAACGCTTCATTTACCTATCCTCGCTTAGCTTAGCTCTGGTGGAAGCGTTTCTATTGGTTAATGACAAACACATCCCTCGCAACGCATCCTCGCACATCTCTGGTGGAAACGCAGCCTAATGGCGGCCGATACACACCATAACAGGTCAACGGTTTTTACCGCCTAGAATAGAGGCCCAGAGAGCTGGTCTTCTTGCTGTCACCATGCCATAGTCAGGGTTCTAGCTTCATGCTCATCCGTCTTCTAATATCGACTGGACAACTGCAACGGCGGAAAATGCTGTTCTCGGGGAGGGCTACATGTGTGTACCGTTGGAATTTAAACTAATATGCCAGGCGCAAGGAGCTCTTTAAAGAGAATTCCTCGCGCCTTCATAAAGTTTCTGGTGACCAAAGGGCAGCCAGCAACTATAGCCAAAGCATAAGCTTTGCTGTTCAAAGAGGCAATGCTGCCAGCCTCCCCTGCACTATCACCAGCGACAGTGGTTTGACCCATATTTTTTCGGACCATACTTTTAATATTAAGTAGTTTCGTTATTATATCATAACTGTGACATCACACATTTGATTATCTCTAGATTATTTGCTTATTATTTATTCAAATGATTATCACTAATTGATAAATCGTGCACAAATCATTTCAACAAATAACCATTGAATGTTATAACATTTCTTGATATTGCTATATGCACCGTTTTGACTTTAGGGTGCTTCTTCCTCAGTAGTTAACTAATAAGTAATACACGTCAAATGAAACGTCAATTCATTAGAAAAGTAACATTTGTGAGGAATCTTGGGACGGGCATCTCAACCAAGATTACTCTATTCATACAGCCCTCAATGTCCAAACCGCTGGCTTGCTATCACTACTCTTTACCTATGTGAAAAAGAGCTCGCATGAGGCAATCTTACAGGAAAATTCTTTGAATTATAGCTCGAATCAATAACGATCTTACTTCACCTTATTAGAGTTCCGCACAATACTGAAAAACCGAAACCTATGTATGAGATGACTTTGATGTCCGACTGTCTGTCCAGACCTGAAGTTACAGCTCCGTTTACATATAGTGCTTCTTAAGTATAAAGACAGCAAGTGGCAGCAGAACTTTATTGGGTTTCTAATATTCCGAATGCTTTTCTCCAATTTAGTAATAACATTAACTTGACGTTTTTTCTAGGTACTTCGCCATGACTAAAGTGAAGGTTCAGCAGGGTTGGTTGGAGGGCGAGCGGCGGGAGGTGGTGACGGGGGACGGACACTACTACAGCTTCAAAGGGGTGCCCTACGCTGCACCACCAGTCGGGAAACTCCGGTTCAAGGTCAGTCTGAACTAGTTCCTTGAATGAAATGTTAGCTGTGGTAGCGTTTACGAGTCCAGCTATGCTGCCAACTCAAAAATCAAAACCAGACTAGAATACCGTACGACATAACACTATAACAATAACTATAATAAACTAAGCGAGCTGTCTCAACATTGGTAAGTTGGGTAAGGAAGTTATAAATACTCAATTATTTATGAAAAAAAAGATCGTAGATTTTAGAAGACTAAAGCAAAAACATGCGAAAGAGACGTTTAAAAAAATGTACTTCTTATCGAGGCTTTCATGCTTTTTTACATCAAGTGTAAAAATAAATATCAGTACAAAGGTGCAAAAATATGTACACATAGACCTTATTGCCATAGCAAAAACGCCTGTGTACATATTTTTAAGACCGTGGTGTATACATATTGGTGCCCCTTACTATAGCATCGTAAAGAACTGCCAAACGGCAAGACCGATCTGGGCGCATTTTTTAAAATTAGAAAGCCAATTTAAGTAAGTATGTAAACTCTTTATTGCACATAAACAATTACAAAACTCTTTGCATCACTATAGATAATGTACATAGGCGAACTTATCCCAAATCTTCTATCTTCAAGTTAAGTAGGATGGTTTTTAGTAAGATTTAATGAAAACCGTTAGGTCACTTACGAATTAACAGCTAAAGTGGCCATTGTATTGAGGGTTTTTATATGGCTAAGAGTTATCTTATTATTGAGTCTAAACTAATGTCATTGAAGCGTTTTACCAGCCGTTCGTTGTTGAAGCAAAGCGGTTAAATGGTTTATAGTGTTCGCTTATTAAGGTTTTATATTTCACATTGAATAATGCACATTATAAAATGCGACGCGCGATCTCAGTGATCTAGATATTCCTATTCAGTACTATTAATCACTTACTGCGGTTCTCACTGGCATTTTACATAGTTAACTCGTTCCATTTTCAAACTTGTCTATGAATAATAGTCAAGGAACAAGATTCATCACTGTCTGAGTGTGGCCGTTCATTTACTAGCTATCTATCTACTAGGCAAGCAGAGTAGTAAAGAAGTTCAACTTTTCTTGCAGGCGCCTCAACCGCCTCTACCGTGGGATGGCGTCAAAAAGGCATTGGAACACGGCCCTGTCTGCCCGCAGCATGACATTTTTACCAACCAGTGGATCCCTGGCGATGAGGACTGCCTATACCTGAACGTGTATACTCCAGACCTCAAACCTAAAAACTTCTTACCCGTCATGTTCTTCATCCACGGCGGCGCCTACAAATTCGGCTCCGGTAACGACTCCCACTACGGACCTGATTTCTTAGTAAAACACGGTGTAATCCTCGTGACAATCAACTACAGACTAGAAGCTTTTGGATTCCTCTGCTTAGATACTAAAGAAGTTCCAGGTAATGCTGGACTCAAAGATCAAGTAGCAGCTTTGAAGTGGGTTCAAGGAAATATAGGATATTTTGGTGGTGATGCTTCAAATGTTACAGTGTTTGGAGAAAGTGCTGGAGGTTCTGCGACTGCACTCCATGTTTTATCACCAATGTCAAAGGGATTGTTTCAAAGAGCTATCCCAATGAGCGGCGTTCCTTTGTGTGATTGGTCTGTGGCTTTCCAACCAGCAAAACGAGCGTTTACCCTCGGTAGAACATTAGGATTTGAGACTGATAGCGCTGACCAGCTCCTAGAATTCCTTCAGGGTCTCCCAGCGGATAAATTAGTTTCTACCAATCCTTTTTTGTTGAGTTTAGAGGCAAAAGCCAACGACTCATTAACAATGATGCATTTCACACCGGTAGTTGAGAAAGAATTAGGCGAAGAGCATTTTATGGTAGAAGAACCATTGCAAATGCTGAAGAAGGGGTTGGGAAATGAAGTCGACGTGTTAATCGGCCATACCAGTGAAGAAGCTCTAATTGGTGTTGATTTTTATGAAAAAGAAATGAACAAATATAATAGGTATCCAGAAGTACTGGTACCACGTATGCTTCTCTATGATTGTTCTCCAAGAAAAGTTCTAGAGCTCTCCGAAAAAATCCATAAGCATTACTTTGGAGAGACACAGATTACCATAGATGTTATGAAAGCGTTTTGTCGCTACTCATCTGATTCAGCATTCGTATACCCGATCCGTCAGTTCCTTGAATATTTGCCAAAAATAACTAAGAACAAAACCTATTTTTACCAATTTTCTTCTGTTTCTGAGCGGAGCATATTTAGTGCTCCCGGCGCCAAGTTTGGTCTTACTGGAGCAAGCCACATGGAAGACGTGATGCACTTGTTTCAAGTTAATTTCGCAGCCTTACCCATTGATAAAAACAGTAAAGGATATCAAATCGTGCAGCTGGCGTGCACCATTTTCACTAACTTTGCTAAATACGGGTACCTAAGCAACAATAATTATTATATTCATAGTAACTACTCATTCAAAGGAAGACAAGTTAGTTGAGTTGTAAAAAAAATTGCTACATTACCTAGATAAAAAAACATCGACGTCGTTATACCATCGACGAACTTACTTATAAACAATCTTAGGTAGTTAAACCCGGAAAAGCAAGATGGTTATAATTGTTTTAAAAAACTGATTTGATTTTCAAAATTATTATACACGTAACAACACCTTCAATTGTGTTTGGGTCAAATCTAGCAAATGAATTTTTTACCACTTCCCGCTGTTGTAATGGCCTGAAATTACGATCACATATGTAAACCTGGTCACAATATAATATTATGATGGTATTTAAGAGCTGATGATGGAGTCGGAAGGTGGCAACAGAATCTCAGCTTTACTTAAAGTAGACCCGCCCAGTTTCGATTTCTTAGTTTAGTCTCGATAAGGTCGAACGCATTGCGTTACGCGGCGCACGTGACGTCACGTATTGCACCTACTAGAACGCTTACGCTTCTACAATGAACGTTCTCATACATCGACATATGATTGAAATTCCTACGTCACCGCTTAACGCTCCGCGCCTCCATAAACTCAAATATATAATTTTTGAGACATGCTATTCCGATTGTTTTTTTACAGTCATCCATCATCTAAAGAGAGCCCTGACTTACTTAAAATTTATTTTTAGGACTCCCACCCCTGACGCGTCGCTCGGCGTTGTGTGGCCAACATACGACAATGACTCCAAGAGTTGCGGAGACATCACGGACACTCTGACCATCATCCAGGCGCCGAATCCCGAAGTGCTACCTTTCTGGAAGAGTATTTATGACACTGCTGGAGTCGAATTTTAACCGTTATCTCACATCTTTAGGTGATCATTTCTCAAAAGTATTTTTACTTCTACAATAAATTGCAGTTCTAAGTATTTGAAGGGATTATTAAAAATATTTTTAAGGTTTACGATTTTTAATTACACACTCATACTGCCTTAATTAATCTATTAGAAAATTTAGTAAACTAAGGAACTAAAAAAATTTAACTTCATTAGCGTAATTAAATCTTACCTCATGTTCTCGGAGGAAGAGCGGTGTTTCCCAACACGGGCAACATTTATCCTAAATGATGACTTGATCCCTTGCATCATGTAGCTCATGTGTTTTATGAACAAATAATTTTGTATTTGTATTTGTACGATATTATTTTGGAGGAATTTACCTGACCACGAGACACTTATTATTTACCTGAAGCTAATTTAATTTTAGTTGTATTTATTAGTAACTTTAACAAAATCATGTTTCCTAGCAAGTCCTTATAAAACACGAGTACAATAAAGAAAAACAGAGCTATTTTTCGAAGATTAACATACATACCGGGGTAGGCAGAGATACAGAATGACCAACAACAGAACTTAATTCTGTAACCACATTTTGAACAAACAGGCTAAGATGTTTACCAGTGTATATTAGTGACAGGTTGCAAGCCCATCGCCTAACAATACTACAAGCCTTTATTCCCACGGGAAACCACACGGCACTACGAAGACAATTCTAAAAATTATTGAGAATTTCTCACATTATATTTTCACAATTTGAGAAGTTTCTTGTGGTAGAATGCTTTCGGTGCCTCTTTAGAGAGAATAGTGCTGCACCCAACACAAAAGTCACTAAGTATATCTATATAACCCTCACACTCGAGCCTATAGGTATTGTGAAGTGAAGTTCAAAATTAAACCTTATTAACGCTTCCTATTCCTATTCCTATGGATGGATTCAGCCAATATTTTTTGAGTAAATCAATGATTTATCAAATCTAATTTAGGAGGTTTAAAATACAAGCACGTAGAGACTTTTTTTGTTTACAAGGTTTACGCTCATAGTCATATCAGCTCGGGAGTAAAGGAATTTATAAGCACGTTTATTGTTATCTAATACCAAAATAGTATATGCCTAGAGCTTAGCTTGTCTGAAGTTGCCCTGGGTTCTGCTCTCGTACAGCTAATCATTTGATGTAAGTGACTTACATTATAAAGCATTTAGAACGATTATTATTTATTACCTACTTAGTTAGCTAAACTGAAATTCCAAATCGAAACCCTTTGAAAGAAACCTGTCAATAAAATATTCTAAATTCGATTTCAACAAAAGATTTATAGGTAATAAATATCAATTCAATCAAGGAATCTTATTTTACTATTTATGATAAAAAGATAAATTAATTTGATAGAATGCGCCATTTTTTTTTATATTGATAAGTGGTGATAACCTACCCTTATCGTAAAATCACTTGTTACACTATCGTATCGTATCGCTATCGTAGACGTAAAATATACTATCATTTAATTATGAAACGTGATTATAATAGTGACCACTCAAAGAGACACATTAAAAATTTAACTTTGTTTAATTTGTCATCTAAATATATAGTTAAAATAAGTAACTTACTGATATATCACCGCACAGCCCAAACCGCTGGGTCTAGAGATTCCAAATTTGGCACAGAGGTTCCTTATGAGGTCTAGGGGTGGACTTAGAAAGGAAAAGGGGGGAGTAGCGGGGAACTAATACTACGTGTACGAAGTCGCGGGCGTCATCTAGTTCTTAACAAAGAAGATAGTGATTTAAAAGATTGTGAGGATCATGTCGAAGAATCCAAAGGTGTTGGTGCAGCAGGGATGGCTGCAGGGCGAGCGACGGGAGCTGGTGACAGGAGATGGCCACTACTTCAGCTTCAAAGGAGTGCCTTATGCTGCACCGCCTGTTGGGACTCTTAGATTCAAGGTTAGTTTTCCTATCTTCAAAAAAATTGAGGGTGAAGGTGTTTTTAACAAATCTGACGAAACGTAAGATTCAATAACGCTTAACACTGATGTAAACGTTTTTCGAAAAATATAATGAATTGACGTGACCATCTGACAGCTTAACAGCAGCAGCATTTTTGATAACGATAACGAACGCCGAATGCATCTTGTCTACGGCCTCTCATGTATGATGTATTGATGTTGTCGTCTATGTATGTCAAATACCTTTACTTATTTAAAAAGCGCAACGTTGAGATGAATCTAACGACACCTTTTTTTTTACCCTGGCGAAATGCCTATGCATACCCGCCCCGACGGGGGCCAGGATGGGTTATGTCCGACTTGTACTAAAACCCTTGGGGCGCCAATCGCTTTAAGAGGCCTACGGGATCGCTAAAGTGCTAAAACGTAGCCCCCAATCTAACGATCGTTTGTCATAAACAAGGCATTAGTTAAGCCTCTACAAGGATACAAAGAACCATAAATGCATACGTATCAAAAACATTATCCTCTTTCTTCAGTAGTCTGGTAACATCGGTTTACTTGGCTGACTTATCTGTGCTTGCTCTTCAAATTTTATTTAATACTTTATAACTAATAAAAAATGATATTATTTTTCAGGCTCCAAAGCCTCCTTCGCCCTGGACTGGGATTAGGAAAGCTACTGAACACGGCCCCGTCTGCCCGCAATACAACTTCCTCACGTTCCGGGTTGTCCCCGGGGACGAGGACTGCCTCTACCTCAACGTTTACACCCCTACCTTAAGCCCGCAGAAACCTATTCCCGTTATGGTCTTTATACACGGGGGGCTCTTCAAATTTGGTTCAGGAAATGACGACCATTACGGGCCCGATTTCCTCATCAAACAAGACGTTGTTGTCGTGACAATAAACTACAGGCTTGAGGTCTTGGGATTCCTCTGCCTAGACACTGAAGAAGTACCTGGAAACGCTGGTTTAAAGGATCAAGTTGCTGCTTTAAAGTGGATAAAAAATAATGTATTGAAATTTGGAGGTGATCCTTGGAACATTACTATTTTTGGCGAAAGTGCTGGAGGTGCTTCTGCTTCATTTCACATCTTATCCCCGCTTTCAAAGGGTTTATTTAATAGAGCCATAGCAATGAGTGGCGTTGCCCTCGCTGACTGGGCCATGGCAAACGAAGGCCTAAGACGTGCTTTCACCCTGGGGAAACTATTGGGTTCGGAAACAGAGGACCCCAAGGAACTCCTTGAGTTTCTACAGAGTCTACCAGTTGAACAATTAATAAATAAACATCCTTCCCTACACGAGTTTGAAGAGCTGTGCAACAAAATTGTAAAGATGAATTATTTTGCTCCTATCATTGAGAAAGATTTAGGGCAAAAGGCTTTTCTTACAGCCCATCCAGTGGATCTTCTTAAAAATGGAGCAGGGAGTGAATTCGATGTAATGATGGGCTACACGAGTGCGGAAGGAGTACTAGGAATTTCTGCATATGAATCAATAGTTATACCTCTGTTTAGCGAACACTCGGAACTGTTTGCACCGTTCAGAATTTTCAGAAATAATACACCAGAGAAAATATGGCAACTCTCTCACAGGATTCGGGAATTTTACATCGGAGATCAACAAGTTGATGATAAAGTGATGAAAGAGTTTGTCAAATACGTTTCTGATTGCAGCGCTGTCTTTGACACTCATCACTTTATGAATTTCTTAACTAAGTCAACTAATACTAGAAGGTATTTCTACCGATTCTGCTGCTATTCAGACAGGAATATTTATGGGATTCAAGGTCAAAAATACGGAATAACCGGGGCTGCTCATACAGATGATATGGTGTATCTCTTTGACCCAAAGATTAAAAATCTGAAGATTGACGTGAATAGTAAAGCGTACAAGATGATTGAGTTGACATGTAAAGTGTTTACCAATTTTGCTAAATACGGGTAAGATGTTTTACTATATTTATCATCATCATGTCAGCCGAAAGACGTCCACTGCTGGACATAGGCCTCCCCCAAGGCTTTCCACTCTGACCAGTCTTGTGCTTTTCGCATCCACCGCGGTCCCGCGATCCTGACGAGGTCGTCACTCCATCTTGTGGGAGGCCTACCTACAGCTCGTCTTCCGGTCCGCGGACGCCACTCCACAACCTTCTGACCCCATCGGCCATCAGTCCTACTGGGTAAAACCATATTGCCTTTGAGATGTTATTGTATTGTCAATGACAAAATAGCTCTTATGTGCTCGTACTGATGTCAAGTTAATAACACGTCAAAAGCACAATTCTTTTACCGTTTTGAATAGACGCTGGTAATGTTTTATTATTTAGTAAGACATCGTAATAAACGATCAAAGGATTTGAAATGTGTAAACGTTTTTTATAAAAATATCAAAGGTCGCACTTATTCAGCATTCTCATCTGAAAATATTTTTATATCATAACATTAGTAACCATATCTCAATATAACTATATCTCAGAGCTGAGAAAGCATTTCGTATTCCTAATTTGAAAGGCAAAGGCAAAAGAAGACACGTATTATATTAACTTCCCCTACAAGCTAAATCGTTGTTTTGGACATATGAAAAAAACGTAATTAAACGGAAAACTATCACAACTAAGTAAAGAATATGTTTACAGAATGCGTGCCATGTAACATGCATGAACACGCGCGAAAGTTGATTTTTATATGGATGTGTTTATAAATGGATGTCGATGCTCATGTGATGTGTTGCAGCCAAACGAACCAAATTACCATTATTACTCGATAATCACGTTTAAAGACCAAGTAAGGTTTTTGCAATGATTTATACACTATTGGTATTTACTTTCACATTAAGTTTAAGATTAAATATCTATTAGTTATACGTTATTTTCAATAAAAACACGCTTGATGAATATTTAAGGTTATGTGTCAAACACTACTAATTTGTTGACATCTGTGGAAATTTCATTTGACACATACTATACCTACTGAAAATTATTAAAGATTGCACCAAATAACTAACAAAATTACCTCATACTTGTTTGGGTGGGTTTTGGTTGTAATTTTTTTTATGTTTCTATTATTGGCGAAGACACAGAACACTGAGCATGGCCGGATGTTAAAAAGTACTTCATACAATAGGCATAACGCAATATATCATTTGTATATAAATTTTGCTCAATTTTTTCAGAAATCCAACTCCAAATGCTTCACTGGGAGTGAAATGGCCAGAGTACAACAGCTACTCCCGCAACCACGTAGACATCACAGACATCCTCACTCCTGGCAGCAAGCTTAACGAGGACGTCCTAACGTTCTGGAAGACCATATTTGACGAAGCCGGAATATATTCTGATAGTAAAGACGTCTGATTCAGATGGTTTGATTAAAAAGTCGTTGAAACCCAAGCATTTTTACTTATACCTCTGTATGTACGCTTACATTTTTCAAAATATGCAACGGATTTTTATCCGATTTTTATCAATAGATACAGTGACTCAAGAGGAAGGTTTTAATGTATAAAAGAATCTGTTTTATGTATAGGTGTTTCAAAAAACTCAAATGAACCGAAGCGAAGCGAGGGAGGATCGCTAGTTACTGAATAAAATAACATGAAACCTCTATTCTTCTCGGAACAACTATATTGTTTTTACATTTTATCGTATTGTCAGCGTCACGGTAGCTCTTATGTACATATTTAACAGTAAGTTACAAGCTACGCGATAACATATCAGCAATATTGTTTTAACGAGAAGAATTGACTCTAACATCTTGTGTACTTTATTCTGCAAATAAATTATGTTTATTGATTGATTTATATACAGGCGCTTCAAACTGACATTCCTACAGCTGATTTTGGCCAATCAGTTCATCGTAAGTATTATAACAGAGGCGTAAATAACTATCCTCGGTCGGTATATCAGTCCGACTAGTATACTCGGCGCCGATAAGACTGCAAATGACTTGCAATCCCTAACTATACACGAAATAGTTTTATCTTGAAATAATCCTAGGGACAAAAAAAGCATCAATATAGTCAAATAGGTCAATGGGTTTTTAGACTATGTTAAAATTCCAAATCCAAGAGCAAACATTGTCTCGCCTAAAACGTTAGCAAATACCTACATAGAAAAAGTTGCAAATCTCACTAACCTATTTTGACCTATTATTTATATAACAAATAAGTATTACCGAATATAAACAAAACTTTAATCATAAATCATAATCATTACAATGTCTACTTTACCCGTAAACTAAATCAACAAGGTAAAATAATCAATCTAGCCAGACTCAAGGTAAATACAAATATTTAGAACTAATTTCGGTATCGTGACTTTGGTATTTGCGAAATGAGTTTTAGTTAGAGCACTGATGTAAATAGAGAGGTATGATGGAATTAGATAAGTTTTCGACGAGACATGTTCGCCAAGTCAAAGAATATTGGAATTTTGGATGAAATAACATAGACTATCTGTCACCGCGTAGTATACCGGGTGTACAATCCAAATGGGTCAGTATGGAGAAGTCGGAAACTATGAGAGATTGTTCTGTTCTTAGGAACCATGACGTCGATTTTAGATTTAATAATAATTACATTCAAACTTTTTTATTAACTCTCATACTTTAAACAAGATTCCATTAGTGTTGTGCTTCTTGCGAGTTGCAGAATTTATACACATTGATTTTGACCAGGTTCGATTCCCGGTTATGTATGAGAGTTAATTAAAAAGTTTGAATGTAGGTAATTATTATTAAATCTACAATCGACGTCATGGTTCCTAAGAACAGATCTCGCTATCTCTCATAGTTTCCGACTTCTCCATACTGACCCATTTGGATTGTACACCCGGTATATAAATATCATATTGAGGCATAGTAGGTGATAACACCAGTTTTGGACACTTTAATCTGACAGGCACTAATAATGGCCGTTGAACGCTTAATTCAAAAATCGTACGGTCCTAAATTTACTGTTGCAAAACAAATGAATACCTAACCCTTATCTTCAGTAAAATAAGAATCAAATGTCCATCATTATTCCATGTCCAACACTAGTTCCATCTCGTAAGGTCATTCAAAACTACTACGAAGATATGTTAGCGTTTTATTGGTGAATCCCAATTCTGTCATTCATATATAAATTGAATCGCTAATTGAGCTCCTGTTTGGGCCCACAGAGCCACTATCACCCACTATACAATTCACCATCGAGCTTGTTAACGAACATACAGTATAGACAGAAGGTCGTCTTGAAACAAAGGAATATCGCAGGTGAGCATGTGTGCGTGCCTCGTCCGTACGCGTCGCGAGCCACCACAAGCAAACTGAACAAGTCTCGCCGAGTGGGTGGTCAGGGCCGCGCCGCCTCGTCGCGTTTGGTAGCGTGCGAATTGAAAGAACGATTTCCGATAACTGTCAAAAGGTGAATAATGATATTTTGATAATGCTCGACGCTAAAGTTCGTCAATTCTATACATTTTCTACAGCGATAAAGTTCGCAGAACCAAACCATTGGACAAACTTCGACGCGACTAAGAGAATTTACCCTACAGAAGCAGTGTTAAGAGCTATCATCCTGACCAGTTCCAGGCAGTAGGGACAGAGATATATTACTACTATAGCTATATATCCATGTCTCGGCTTTAGAAACTCTGTTCTACCTGGTAAAACCATGTTGCTTTTGACACGTCATCGTCTTGTTTTTAACACGATCGCCATTACTGTTAATTAAATAAGTGTAATAAGAGCTATCATAACGTTGACGATACGATAACATATCAAAAGCAAGTTTTACAGAGAAGAATAGAGTAGGTCTCCTGGGTTTTTAACAAGTCACATGTCACAGATGTAAAAATGTAATAATGTTGTAAATCGTGTAGAAATGTTAATAAAGGCATCGTTGGAGTCGTAAAGCCCGTGCAGTAATTAAATCCACTTGCATCAGCATAAACCGCGGTCGTAATCCGGAGGATCATAAAGCACCTGATATTGCTTCGGGCGGAGCACACGGGTGAGAGTCGCGACGAACGCGTTCTCCGAGCCCGAGCGGGTTGATTTTTGAAAATCGAACATTCGAAAATTTAATTCGAAATTTGAAGTGAAACGGTAGAATCGTAAGTTTCGTAGTTCAGAGGATGCATTACGGCAATGATTACACCAACAGCGTCTCTACTCGTTTCGTTTTTCAACCAATCGCGTCACTCAACTACGAAGAGTCACGTGATCTACCAGTGACGCGTTGGCTTAAAAACGAAACGAATAGAAACGCTAGTTAGCGTAATATATCTCGGCTAGAGCGTCAGGTTAGGTTGTTCCTATGCGAATTACTTTTAACTTTCGCGCCGCGAAGTTCACTTTTTTGACATTGCACAAATAATCTTGTACTTGTAGAACATTATCCAAAAACATTGAACATTGAACATTGTCCGTTGCCTCGTGTTTGTAATGCATTCAATGGCATGAGTGCAACTCTGCCTGATCTCGATTTATATTTTGATTCGCTTAACAAATTTAAAACTAAAATCTTGGCCTGTTTATTACGAACTGATGTTTAGTGTAGGTAATCTGTTGTTTTTATTTAGTCCGCTAAGTTATCTGGAAATGCTGTGTATACTTGTAATTGGCTTGTACACTAGACATAATACCTTAACCTGTTACTATGATGTGAATGCTTTCTGTACTTGCTGTAAGTGTACCTTTCAATAAATAAAAAATAAAAAAAGGCTTATGTTCGTCACGACCAACACCCGTGTTCCTCGCCGCGCTGGCTGGAGCCGAGAATCGGGCGCAGGTGCGAAAACCGAACATCACTTACAAAGTTCACTGGGACGAGTTTTTTTTTTCATACTTAACTTAAACTTGGAGAAGGAATGACTGAATACTTTGTCAAGCTTATGGCTTCAAGAAGGTGAGCAAGATTGAATTATCCTTACTTTTATCTTGTAAGATCTATTCCAATTTGACTTAGCCCATCTTGCTTTCAAATCATTACAATATTGGTGACGTTATAGTAGTTACTATCAACTAACAAGAGCTACTAAAACGTATACAACATTATTATGATATGAAAGCAAGATGGACTGAAGCGGAAGGTCTCTATTCTACTTGGTAAAACAAAATAGCTTCTCTAATAACGTCGACAATTGAAGATACCGAAATCTATAAAAAAAACATTTTGAAATTACACTTACCTAGAAAAACGCTCCGTTGGCTTGCATTGAGTTGTAGTTGGTAGTTACCTGAAATAATAAAGATTCATTAAACTTTATACAATTTAATCTAACGCGTAGTCCGCGTATAAATCGAGAAGTAAATTCATCAATTGCTTTTTGAACTACGACATTAATTACTTTTACCTCAAAACTATTAGGCTGCGTTTCCACCAGAGATGTGCGAGGTTGCGTTGCGAGGGATGTGTTTGTCATAACCAATAGAAACGCTTCATTTACCTATCCTCGCTTAGCTAACTCTGGTGGAAGCGTTTCTATTGGTTAATGACAAACACATCCCTCGCAACGCATCCTCGCACATCTCTGGTGGAAACGCAGCCTTATGGTCGTGTTTATCGACATAGTTACATAATATAAACACACGCCTTCATCCCAGAGTGGGTTAGGCAGAGCTACAGAATTACCAACAAGTCTAAAAACTATCTGTTACCACCTTTTGCACAATTAGGCTAAGATTTTTACCAACGTTTGCGGGTGGTAGGACCTTGTGCAGGGTCCGTCCGGATCGCTACCACCATCTCATCCATTAACCTACCGCCAAACAGCAGTGTTCGCATTGTTGTGTTTCGCTTTGGGGATAAGACAGCCGGTGTAATGACTAGCATAGAGGCAATCCATCTTAGTCCTCAGGGTTGGCAACACATTTGCAGTCTTAGGCTTGCAGTCTTGTGAACGCGAATGTCTATGGGTCACAGTTTCCACTTAACATCAGGTGGTGTGTGCTTGTTTGCCTTTTCTATGCCATAAAAAAAAGCCATCGCCTAACAAAACAATACTATAAGCCTTTATTCCCTTATGACATCCACGGGCAGTATTCTAACCCGGCAACCACTCGTTGATAAAGCATGTGTCACTTTTTGACTAGTATGTCAGAGCGAGAGTGACCGATACTCAATCCACCGCGATAAAGGCGACCATACAGAAGCTAAAGCTAAAGTTCCTTGCACCTTAAGTACTGTAGGTACTTGTTGAGTATCGCCTTCCAGCCGTAGGTCGCCAATTTCTAGGGCTTCGTGCAGGGATATTGCTCCGGCCGACGACCTTTTACGACAACCAAAGGAACCGATGGGCGTACAAGTTAGTATTCGTTTATAAAGTAGTTAAGTATCAATTTCATCAAACGATGTTTACCACTTATCAAGCGATTAGAGCGTCTAACAGCTGTCAAAATGTAAGAACTAACAGTTGATTAACTTTGATTAAATTTAACATTGAAATTGGTACTTGATCTAGAATAATAACCAGCGTTTGATAGAATAAATTATTTCTGCCAAAATTTTGTTTTTAGTTTTTTTCGTGAAAGGCAAAGGCATACGAGCATAGAGGCCACCTATTGTGGGATCAGAGGTATATAGATATTTGCATTCTCCGCAATGTGTATTGGTATAGTATAATCAGCAACAAAATAAGTAGGGTAGAAGTACCCTTTGTGGCCACTGCACCCTTTTTGGCCACTTTACAAGTACGTCGAAATGAGTATCAAAAATACTGTAAAATTATAAACAATATTCATAAATAGTTAAGACTCAAGTAGTAGATGAAATTTAAAAACATTTGCGTAATTGCTTTATATATACATTAAAATATAGAATGGCCAAAACCGGTACATCTAGTTGTTATTCGTTAAGAATCAAATTTTCAGAAGAATACTAGGTTATTCCCACGTTTTTTTTCGAGTTGTGTGTATAAGCTACATTCAGTACAATATTCAGGCTACAAGCTAGGGCCTTGGCCAAAGGTGTTAAGCATCCATGCGTTTCTCATATTATAAGTCAAACATTAAATTCTTTTAACTTCTTTTATAATTTACATGTTTGAGTATTTTTTTAATTTGAAAATAATAGTTTATTTATAAGTTACAAAAAATAACGTGGCAGTCCAAATTCTATCCAAATCCGCGCAGCCATTTCAGCGTTAAGGAGTAACCACCACAAATCAACAGAAAATTTCGCATTTATAACTATTAGTGTGATTTTAAGCGCGATTTAAACTCTCCGATCTCTATAGTGGTAACTAAATAAAATTTGCAAAATCATTATTATTTAAAAAAATGAGATATGTCTCCCAGGGTGAAATTAAATTATCTTTTATACCCTGAAACACTACTCGCGGTCCATTAAAAAACGTCGGCGACATTTTACGGCATAATATATTATAATAAATTCTAACACTCATTTTACATCGCAAACGATAATTAATCAATCAGGTATGAGCTTTGGAAAAATAACAAAATTCTCAAATTACTTATCCGATAAATTCCCGGGGCATTATTGGAAATTTAACAATTTCACGTCAGAGAGACTCGTAAAATATTTCACTGACTGGTACCTATTTTAGATATTAAAATTCAAAAGTAGTAGTAGAAACGTATGTAGTTTTTTTTTGTAAAATAACGAGCAAAAAATAAGATTAACGTGTGTTTATAGAATAAAAAATAATTTGTGATCACTGATCATACAATCCATACAAAAAATAAAACAGTAAAAACTCGTAGTATGTATGTATGCAAACATTTTACTGTACAAAATAAAAACAAAAAGAATACAATAAAGATTTTTTTTAAATGTACATAGGCGAGCTTATCCCTTTAAAGGATCTCTTCCAGCTAAAGTGTACAACTTTATTTAGGAAAAGAGTACAAAAATTAAACTGACCTTTAAAACCTAACTATAAAAAATAAATACTTACATTCAATTATCTACATAATCACATTCAGAAATATAATATATTCATACACCTATAAACACACACTTAGGGAGTGTACACAAAACTGCGATGCGACGCGATGCGAATTCGCAACGCAGAAAATCACATCATATAATACATATTATTATGATGTGATGTCTGATTTTTACGATGCGCCGTCGCATCGCCGTTTTGTGTTCAAGCCCTTAATCTTACATAAACTACACTTACGTACCTAGAGGACAGTTGTATACAAGCGTACTATCCTCCTAAGGCCCAAAGTCCTTTTAAAAGGCCTTCGTCCGGCCATTCAAATAAAGGTATAGTGCAAAGAAAGTAAGGTGGATTTTCTTTTGTTTCTATAACTAATGATCAAATTAGAAAATCGAATTTATTTCATTCACAATAGATTCATATTCCATTGATTCATTTCGTTGTATGGTGGGCCTTACGAGGCTATACAAGCTTAGTCTCGGACTAGGTAGGAAGTAGGTAACATTATCGCTTGGTATTTATAAACATAGCTACCTATACAAAGCCCCGCACCTATCAACGTGTATCATTTATCACAAGATGTCCCATCATTTATCATGAGACCCTTTCCTTGTATTTACATATTTTCATGGAAACTCAATTTTTGCACTTGGTGAAAAATCTATTCTTTATTGCTTCAGGATGATGCGACAGTTCGAGCGGACGTTTAACGCTTTTGTGAGATTAACGCTGATTGACGTGTTCTTATAACTACACATCGTAACTCGTGGCATTTACGAGTAGGTAGCACTTGACAGTTTCTAACAGACTAGTGATGTCACAATTCTTTACGAGTCGAGAAAACAAAACCAATTAGAAAAAAAGGTTATTCTATTATTTAATATATGACATCCGTGATATACAATTAATATTAGTTCAAAAATTTTACAACTCAGCCTGTCTTCTACTTGATAAAATCCATTTTGTGTAAGAAAATCCCGACTACGCTGACATAATGGGTAAAAAAAGCATTCTATTGTAAAGTTGCAGCGTATTTTTATTGATGTTTTCTTTGATTTCCTCCATTATTTCCAAAAAACATATGTTTCGCAACACGACTCGTAATACGGTAAAAAAACATATCGTCTTTGATCTGTTATGGTATTGTTTTGACGTCATCCGCCATTACTGTCATGTAAATAAGAGCTATCAAAACGGTGACAATACGATAACAGCTCTGCGCCTCTAATCAAAACGTTAAAAACAATATCGTGTTTGAGTGGTATCGTGGAGAAAAAAAGACCCTTTGTCCTTACACGGGGTGTCCCCTTGTTACACCGACACTAATTTCATAGAACGTTTAACTTCGCAGAATTTTCGCTTCATAGAAAGCTACTTTCTGCTAAACTCGTGTTGATTTCAGGTCGTAAATATGATTTACGTATTTTAGTTTAGGTTATATTTGTTACCAATACAAGACAACCTGAAATCAGCACGGGTTCACGGTTTAGTTAGCGGGCAAGCCGTGAAAGCGTAACAGACGGACAGTGTTTGTTTCGCATTTATAATATTAGATAACTTAATAATAAATAAATAAAGAAGTAAAATAGTTGTGTTTAAACCGACTTAGTTTTTTTTAAAGGTAAGTTTTAAGTAAACGAGCTCATACCATCCCCAATAAGACTGCAAACGCGTTCCCGACTCTAAAAACCATGGATTGCCTCTAAGCTAGAAATTTCACCGGTTGCCTCATCCCCACACAGGAACGCAAGGCGAACTTGGCGGTAGGTTAACTGATACGTTGGTGGTAGAGATCCGGACGGATCTGGCTCAAGATCCTACCATCACTAAAAGTTTTGTACCTCTTCAAACACCAGCTTGCGATAACATGCAACCAAAACAACAATGAATATATTAAAACTCGTTACGTTCGTATGTTTGCCCAATACACCAACGTCACCAACGTTTGGGGCAACCCGGCCAGTTGAGCCAGTTCAAAGCGCGGAATAACTCGACAGCAAAGTATTTGTCTTTCTACTTTGTGTGCCGTAAATATTTGTTTAGACCTCTGGCTTTGAGTGAAAAGTACGCTGTGGTCAGCGTACACACAAACACGCGGACCCACGGTTCCGACCAACAAGAATTTTAGCAGAAACCGGTAAAAGCGAAGGCAGAAATGCGGACGGTGGCCTACAAACCTTACAGGACTTAGGCGATATTTTTTTCATATAGGGTGTTAACTTTTGAATACGAAACATTTTCTTGCATAAAATCCCTAGGTTTTTTGACAGTCTCTAGAAACATCCTGTAGAGAAAAGTTTTATTATGCATGTAAGATTATAATTATCAAGTTAATGAACTGAAAAAAGTACATTTCCCATTTTGTTTATTTAATATTTTGTAAGATTTGGTGATGATGATATTTGGTAGGAAGTCATCTCCAAGTATATATCTATAATTAGGTAAAAATATAAGAATATTATTAATTTGCAACTTTAATTTAGTATCGCTAACTTATAACTACGCATTCCTTATCTAACTATGCCCTTTTGATAAGTTATGTATTTATGTAGTTTACGCAGTGTTTGATTTCATACTGCATATTGCGTGCGATGCGACCGCAGAACGCAACTCCATCGCGATCGGACTGCAACCGCAATGGTTCAGGTTTTGCCATAAATAATATATTGTAAATAGAAATTGGTCAGGATTAATTGGGACGAAGCAATTTTTAAACCACATAGTTTATTTTCAACGTTATGTCAATTGTTGATGTTTGCGTTTGTGCCATTTCCAGTGTTTTGCTAGTGAAAATGCGCGCTAAAGCGAAATTTAATCATGCTGTACATGAGAAACATTTATGTTCCCTTACATAAATGTTTCTCATGTACAGCATGATTAATTTTCACCCTAACTTTGAATTGATTCTACGTCATTTTAAATTAATATATAAACCGGACCAATCCAAATTGTCAAGATTTGTATTTATGATAATATTATTCCTTTCGTTTCACTTTACCAAATGGCTGAAACAAAGTTCTAATTACGGTTTTCGGTTCCGAAGGCATACATTTTTGCAAATGCCAAAATGGCCGGTCTAACATTTATATAGGTACATGAATTCATTTCAAGAACCTAAAGGGTATAGCCGGGTAAGCATGGCGAAACTGCCCTTAGCGAAAAAAATAATTTCCTTTTACTGGGTTATTAACCTTTACGTATGTAGTGCTTTCACCAAAATTTAAGCCTCAAATCCATCAGGTTTAAAAAAAAACCGTATATAAAGAAATATTTATTTTATTTTATTTTAGCCAAAGTACTAATAAGTTTTCTTTGTAATTTGGATATGTTGTATATACAATTAAGGTCGCTTTCTAAAAAAAATAATTAATGAATTATCTCTTGAAAAAAACAAAAAAAAACGAGTTAATAATTTTCAAAAAAATAAAAAAAATACGTGCGAGATTGCGACAATTTCCAAATTTACATATTTTATGTACAATTTAATAATGTTTAACATATAATTTTTCTAATAACTAAAATCGGGATTAACAGTGTGAAAAACTTGAATTTGTAACATCCTATTCATTCTTTTCATACAAAATAACTTTACGTATTACACTATGAAGTTATATTTCCAACGCATTTTGAATTTGGAACGCGACTTATTTTACTGACAAGGAAAGGTACCCAACTGTCCGGCTCCGATTTTGATGATTTTGGTATATGTTAGAGAGTAGTTTAAAATAACAGACACGTATTTTTTTTAGCGGCCCAAACTCAACCTGTTGGGAGAAATTGACCTCCAAAGTACTGAAAGTGACTAAACCCTCTAACTTACCTATATAGAGATATTTAAAAAAAAATGCAAGTTTCTTAGCGGTTTGATTATAAATGTTTAAGAAGATGAAAAAATAATGAGCACGCGTTTTGTTATATCGGCTAAAACTCATAATTTAATAAAAAAATCCCTTCAAAGATCATTGAAGATACACTTCCTGTGGTATTTTTTTATAATATTAGTTTTAGCCGATATAACAAAACACGTGCTCATTATTTTTTCATCTTCTTAAACATTTATAATCAAACCGCTAAGAAACTTGCATTTTTTTTTAAATATCTCTATATAGGTAAGTTAGAGGGTTTAGTCACTTTCAGTACTTTGGAGGTCAATTTCTCCCAACAGGTTGAGTTTGGGCCGCTAAAAAAAATACGTGTCTGTTATTTTAAACTACTCTCTAACATATACCAAAATCATCAAAATCGGAGCCGGACAGTTGGGTACCTTTCCTTGTCAGTAAAATAAGTCGCGTTCCAAATTCAAAATGCGTTGGAATATAACTTCATAGTGTAATACGTAGAAGTTATTTTGTTTGAAAAGAATGTATGGGATGTTACAAATTCAAGTTTTTCACACTGTTAATCCCGATTTTAGTTATTAGAAAAATTATATGTTAAACATTATTAAATTGTACATAAAATATGTAAATTTGGAAATTGTCGCAATCTCGCACGTATTTTTTTTATTTTTTTGAAAATTATTAACTCGTTTTTTTTTGTTTTTTTCAAGAGATAATTCATTAATTATTTTTTTTAGAAAGCGACCTTAATTGTATATACAACATATCCAAATTACAAAGAAATCGGATTAGTAATCTCGAACAAATTATTGCGTTTGATCCTTGATGTTTTTCTTTTAGCGTTGTTTTGTGTTAAATGTGTCACTCTCCGTTTTTTCACCAAGCGGTTCCAATGGAAGACCAGTGCTGGCTTTACGGCTAGCGAATGCTGAGTTGGGACCGTTTCGTAACAATTTTTCTGTGTCTTGATATTGTTTTATCTGTGTAATGTGGTTTTGTTTTGTTACGAATAAATGTCTCTTTATCTTTATCTTTTACTTTGGCTAAAATAAAATAAAATAAATATTTCTTTATATGCGGTTTTTTTTTAAACCTGATGGATTTGAGGCTTAAATTTTGGTGAAAGCACTACATATGTAAAGGTTAATAACCCAGTAAAAGGAAATTATTTTTTTCGCTAAGGGCATTTTCGCCATGCTTACCCGGCTATACCCTTTAAAATCCTCTAAGAATCCTATCAGTATGTTTCGAAACCAATTGATCATGAAATCAATAGAAAATCTCGCTAAGGAAACGCATTTTTAAAAGGAGAAAGAAGCTCCTAAAACTTTTTTTTATCATGAACTGAAATTGGTCTTATCGCATTTGGTGCCACCAAGTGGAAATTGTATCTGATTTAAACCCACAACGCGTGTCTTTGGCTCTGAACGCCTGGACGGAATAAATCGGAGCATGGCAGGGTGCAACTGCACGGGACACGTATGAATTCTTTCAGAAAATTTTCTACGAACATTCTTGAAACTTGCGCTTGAACTGGCAGTTGAGAAACCGTTCACAGGGTGATCGAGTTTTGTAAGAGAAACTTTAATGCTTCACATATTTCTTGTACGAAAATTATATTGTTTAACGTCTACACGTATTATTAAAACTTTAGGTGACAAAAAGATATTTAAGTGCTTTTTGTATTACATAAATATTATAATCACGTTAAAAACCATTTTAATTAATTTACATGTAAGTAGCTACTTAGTCAAGTTTGTAACAGAAAGAGTTTATATTTTGAGTACCATTACGTGTGACGCCTTTAAACACAAGTAAATAGATTCGTTACAAAATAATTACCTATTCTCAAATATTCTCGGAAATTATAGATTATTTTTTGGAAAACGAGGACGCAAGATGTCTCATAATACAGGGTGTTAGGCAGAAGGTTGGACAAACTTCAGGGACTAACTCTGTAGGTCATACTCATCAACTTTTATTATGGGACCAACATCCAAAATTGCGAAAAAAAAACAGCTTTTCCAAACAAACTTTGAGATCTAAACAGCCGAAATGTATGGAACAGGTGTTTTTTTTTTCGCAATTTGGATGTTGGTCCCATAATAAAAGTTGATGAGTATGACCTACAGAGTTAGTCCCTGAAGTTTGTCCAACCTTCTGCCTAACACCCTGTATATACGGAGTAAAATAAACGTATTTTTGTCATGTGTATACAAAATTGAAAGGACCAAGAAAACAAACCAACATGATAAAAGCCGGTGTCGTCGTCGGGCGGCCGCGGTGGCGTTTCGTTGTGCGTGAAATTATTATTATAAGTTGTTTTTCCGACTTAAATAAAGGACGTTCTCAATACCTTGAAATCATTATATCAAATATACATATTCCCTACAACTTTATAATACTTATGTATAGATTCTCTTCTACAAATTCCGTGAAGTTTGAGTCAACAATACTGAACTTATCGTCAGACAAACGTCGTCGTTGAATACATACATACAATTACGCCTCTTTAACGTAGGGGTAGGCAAATACCACTTCCTTCTACCTGCTACGATACAGATAAACATCCCTCGCTTCCTCCACACTTATAATCATCACATCCAAGCCTCATCATACACCTGCGTCGCTTTAGGGTAGATACTCCTGATGACCTGGACTTTTCTTGATACTTACTACCCCGATCTGATCCGGTCGTTGACTAAACGAACATAATCAAAGGGCGGAATTTTCATACCTAAAGTCAAACGTCAAGAGGGATTGACCATTATGTTTTATCGACTATTCCAGTTATCGATTTTACTAGATACGATTCCGGACTATGACAAAATTCGCGATTATGCCGATTTAATAGCAAAAAGTTAATATGTACAACCAAAACGGCGTTATCGAGCACTACAAATATGCTCCCGTTACTTCAACTCAGGTAGGACGCCCTTTCTCATGGTATAAATAGATCCACAATGAAAACAGGACCAGTTTAAATGATAATGTAGAAAAAACAGTCAAGATTCTTTCTTACTACAGACAAGATGAAACTATAATTAGTACAGATATAGAAATCGTTTTTTTTTTTAATGAAGCTTAGTCTACTATCAGTTATACTGTTTAAAATTTCCGTATTGGTTTTATATTTAAATTGTAACAAAATAAAACTAGTTCCCGTTTTATTAATGTATTTTTTTTAATACACTTTTTTTTTTGGTAGTTGAGTGTCTCCCACTCCAGGGCAAAAGCCCATTATAGGTTTAGTTTCATTACCAAAAACATGTCGTGCTAAGTGATAATTAATTATCGATAGTCGATAAAACACATTGGTCAATCCCTCTTGACGTTTGATTTTTGCTATGAAAATTCCGCTCCTTGAACATAATACACGAATCTACTTCACGTCGTAAAGAATCAAGTATTGGCCAAAATTACAAACACCACTCCGTTCCTTAAAGCGTTCCGGAACCGTTTCTGGAACTCACCATGTCAATTAAATCAGAGACAGGGAATCAAAGGGATCATTGTCCAATTAGTTGTCACTCGAGGCTGTAGCTTTGGCCTGTACCCCTGACCCCTAGCACCTTTCCCCTTGCCCCTAGCCCCGCGGAGTAATTGGACAAACGTGCCCTTTAAGCACCGGACTGTTGTTTTTGTCTGTTCTGTTGTACAAAGTTGGAAGGGAATAAGAAATACATACTACGAATATGATATTATCCGTCTTCCTCTATTGATAAATTGATTATTTTGATACCCTAATAATGATCATAGTTGTTTTTGTACGTACGGCAAAAGAGGAAACGGAATAAAATATCAGTATTTATTAATGGACATATTAAATGCCATATATATTTAGAAAGCTAATTACACGTTTCGACTTGGGTTACGTGCAAGAGATCTTAAAAGACGAGTAAGTAAAAACTTTTTGTAACATACACACGCGCTTGTACAAAAAAAAATTAAGTGTTCCGTCGAGGGTTCCGATCGGATGCCGACGTAGACTAAGAATCGTTTAAGTACGGAACCCTGAATATTTTGCTATTGCAAGTAAAGAGTTTTTATTATACCCTGTTTATCCAGCAGTGATCTTCCTTAATGATTTTAAGTTCATTATTTAAATAGATTTTAAGCTTATCCACAAAAACGTGGCAAAATAGAGACAAAGGTTATAATTTAATCACAAAATACAAAATTCCTTCATAATTAACAAAGCACAGAATGCTCACCCTACCACCACCCGACTAGAGCACAACCGACAAAAAAGTCCCGTAGTAACTTTTATCTTATCAAAAGCGTATAGGGTTCAAAGTTCTTACTCAATTCTAAGGGGTACAGGTAAGGATCAAACCTCATACGAGGGTGACCACAAGGTATCACCGTTAATCGAATGTATATCGTGCGAAGGGTCACCCTATTCATGGTTAGTTGAAATCAGAAGGGCGGTACAGCAAAGAAGGAGTAGAAGATAATGAATCTTACACTGTTAATAATAACGCAGTATATGCAATAGAAGTTGTGAAAATTATGTGACGTTTTGTGAAATGAGATTGTATTTTACATGGTAGGCTTTAATGGTATGGGATAACATTCGATTATAAAGCTTAGTTTTAGTTAGAGCAATTTAGCTAAAACTATTTTAGAATACGTCTATCTATGACTAGCTTTAAATAAAACGTGTACTTTGTTATACAGGGTGGGGCCTGTAACTAAAGCAAAAAATTAAAACGTAGATTCTACTCCTCAAACTAGACTTTTGTTTAGCAACTTTTTAAAATCATAAAGTTTTTAGATTGTTCATTTTTCAAACAAAGTAAATAGTATTTTCAATGTACTTAAAACTCCGTCTAATTGACACCGCCTGTCAGTCTAGTCACTCTACAGACATAACCAATTTCATAGTACATTGCGTGTTCGAATTAACTTTATAATGTAATAAAATTCAAACCGCAAGTTTTTTTTTCAAAGTCGTCAAACAAACGTTGCGTAGTTTGAGGAGAAGAATCTACGTTTTAATTTTTTGCTTTAGTTACAGGCCCCACCGTGTATACACTAAACTGACTAAAACAACCTTTCAAAGTTTAAGCTGTCCTAAATTATATCTTTATCTTTACATAGTTTAAAACAAAGTCACTTACCGCTTTTTGTCTGTGTGTAACTACACAACGGATTTTTATACGAGTTTCATCAATAGATGGTGATGAGGTAAAAAGATAAAGAGATAAAGATAAAAGATCCGTCCGGATCGCTACCACCATCTTATCCATTAACCCACCGCCAAACAGCAGTGTTCGCATTGTTGTGTTCCGGTTTGGGGACAAGACAGCCGGTGTAATGACTAGCATAGAGGCATTCCATCTTAGTCCTCAGGGTTGGCAACGCATTTGCAGTCTTGGGCTTGCAGTCTTGTGAATGCGAATGTCTATGGGTCACAGTTTCCACTTACCATGGTACCCAATGAATACTCTGTCCAAATTCCAAGTCCAGCGGTTTGAGCTGTGCGTCGATGTGTCAGTCAGTTTCTTGTTCTATATATTTAGATTAATTCTGAATCATGCGCGGTCATTACAGAAAACTCATAATAACCGAAGAGAACCGTGGACAGGTTGCTAGTTATAACTTAAAACTTACAATTTTTTTTCGAACCCTCCTAAGTTATGACAGTGATAAGACAAATTTGCTTATTAGAAAGAGCCTTGACGAAGCATTTTTAAAGTAGGTATAGAACCATCATCCACATAATGCATATTCATATTCATATTCATATTCATTTATTTGCATAACCATGGTATTACAAGGTGGTCTTAAAAAATAAAAGTACATACTAGGGCATCGCAAATTGTTTAAAAACTAAGTACAATTATAAAAGAAATGGTTTGAGAATTACTATCCAATATTGCGTTTTGTTATTAATTATTCTGCATCTATTATAATTCTATTTTCTTAATATTATTTATTAATAATCCATAAACTCTTGCACAGAGTACGGGCATTTACAAATAATATATGTTTTTTAATTGTGAGTTTGTGAGCATCCTCTATCTATTTAGACTGGTGTATAAACTAGGGTACAAAAATACGAAACACAATAATATTTTTCTGTAATCATTTTTCATCCGTATTTACCTACCTTCCATACCTTCAAAGACACAATAAGACAAGCCCCTCCTGTCTCCCTCTCCCCTCCTGTCTCGCCATTCCCACCTACTAAAGATATTAATCATTCATAACTGCACCCAATTATCGGGGAACAAAACCCCACGGGGGGACAAAACATTTCACATGCAAATGTATTCGAACACCCTGTATTAAAAACAAAGTTTAAACGTCGACATAGATCCCTTTTCCTCTAAAGGCATGACAGATTCAAGTGAACGAGACAGCAGTACGTGTTCGAAGACAAGTTTTGGAGTTTGAAAACATAGGATATCGTTTCCCGGACAGGCCTGTTGCCTTTTATGAAACGCCAAATGTTTTGAGATTGTTGCTGTTTCGTTGAATGCAAGTTTTTATGACGCGCCGTTGGATCACGTCATGCATGTTTAAAATATGAACAAATATACAGTGTCACACCAATCGATCTAGTCCCAAACTCAGCTCTAGGCTTGTACTACGGGCACTAGACAACGATATACTTACTTAGATACAGAAATAAATACTTAAATACATAGAAAACATCATGACTCAGGAAAAAATATTCGTGCTCATCACACAAATATCGGCCCGTACCTGGATTTGAACCCAGGATCGCCAGCTTCAGTTCACTACCAACTAGGCCAGCTCGTCGTCGAACACCCTGTACGTAGACGATAATATATTTTGCCTTTTTGGGTTGACGATAGGGTTGAATTTAAAAATCCCTAGTTTAAAGTTATACCCACACGTAGACAGATACACACGTACACTAACGATCGTATACGCAAAGGCAATAATATATTATGGTATATATTAATTAGTTATTACTACTTATCATTATCACGCATTTATTTTAGTTCTACTTAGGAAATTTAGTTTTAATGAACCATTGTCAATAATGTTAAGAATCTAAATATTGTGTGAAATAAAGAAGTATATTTTCGGATTCATCCCTAGGCACAAGAGGGCTTAACCCGGGTTTACGGATACAATTACTAATTGTATTCACGTTTTCATTAATTTAAAAGGTGTCGAAAAATAAAATCCGGACGTTGCGGTATACACAGGTTGAGTCAGAAATCAAGTTGTTCATTTAAAGCAATCGTTGCATACAGGGTGATGTTGAGATGGGAGAGTTAGTGCAGTGATCAAGACTTTGAGATCAACCAAGGGATGATAATACGTACGTAATACTTAAATTAAGGTACTATAAAAATCACAAATGAAAAAAAACTTCCTTACAACTAATATTTTTAACAGATTCAATCAGTTTTATTTTGCTCAAAGATCATAAAACTCATTTACATTTTAGTGGAAAATGAATAATGCAATTAGGTTCTTCCATTTTTTGGCCACCGACTCTATTTGCGGTTCAAAATGTACGCACATAATTATCTTCGAAATTGTTCAATGAGGTATGCAATATAATATCAATCAAAGTTTAGAAAAGAAGAAATGCATTTGAAACAGATTACATAGTTCAATGAACTTACCGTAAAATGGAATTTTTCCAAGAGGCACCTTCACCAATTTAATGTTGTGGATATTCATGGGAATCTCAATCTTATTAGAAGAGGTTAGGGATTCGGGTTGTGCATGGCTGAGGCGTTTTATGAATTGCACAAACAATGTACGTATCTATCGCAAATGGCCGCGGAATAGGCGCCCGGTGGGCGGAGCGGCGGCTCTCAAAGTTTGCAAACTAAACCAAAAATATCGCATATTAAAAAAAAATCATTTTTTCCAATTTTAATTTGCCTATTCTACAATAATTGGTATATTTTTGATGTAGAACTGTTTTGTTAAAAAAATTTTTCTTTGACTTATTTGACGCATCATATATCATATTATATCATGTTAATTGTATTGTCCTGGTTTTGTTTTGTACAATAAAGTGTTTACCTACATACATAGTGTCACTATAATGGGTCAAAAAAAGTAGATACTACACTTGAATTGTCTTCAGTCAGTCTGCAAATGACAAGCCGTTTTTATAATACCTAATTGCCTACTATCTGGTAGCAGTGACCGTAAACCCGAGATCTTTTATCTTTCTCCCGCCATTTTCTTTTCGTCCTGTTCCGTCTTGTCAAACACAGCGTTTGTTAGGCTTCAGAGTTCCGTGACGTTATTTCAAAGGATTAAAATTTAATTAAGAAGTGTTTGCGGCTAACTTCTGTTGCAGCGTCCTACTTCCACTTTATACCAAACTTTCGCTTGTGGTTTGCGGAGTTGACATGTCTTTTATTTGAATTAGCGTCTTAATCATTAATGTCTTCTATTGAAATTGGGTCACCGTCTCTATAATTTATACATTTTGTTACTGACTTTTGCTTGGCAAGCAACGACCAATAGTAAAATATAACAAACAGGATAATATTACACAGTATTTTATTCCTGAGTCTTGGTTGCTTTCTCCGTATTTAAGTATATATTTGTCTACATAAGGTCAATATTTTCTTAATGTAGTACCCCTAGAGCTTAGTTTGGGAGTAGGTCAATACGTGTGAGATTCTCCCCTGATATTTATTATTTATTTATATCCTCGTGTCACAACTATGTCCCAAATACTAAACCCCGTATTATTAAACTGATCTCAACTCTAATGCTCGTCTCGAGATGCGTCAATAATGACAGCGTTCTATGGTTTATTGTGCGTATATTGTGACGGGCCTCACAGTCAAGATGAGTTTATAAATACGGCCCTAAGTGTATGATCATGTTATTAAGTCCTATAATGCATGTTTTTGAAGCCGTAAAACTTAATTCTCCTGCCATATTGTAGCAAAAATGATCGCTACAAGTAACCATTTTACAGGTGTAAACTGGCAACACTGCTCAAATGGCTGGTCGTCATTGGTCGAGATTCTGTCAAATGGAAACTTGTAACCTGTAAATTGTAATTTGTAGCTTTATAAAACAGGCCACTGTATGTCCTTCCATAATGTTTAAATTCAGCGGCAGACACACGTATTTTTGCCCAGAGAAATACATAAAAGCATGACAAGTAGGTGACAAATATTTTATCTATGGAACTAAACCCTGTTCACCCTTACTTGTCTTAAGTAGTAACCAACTTTCTAAACTCACAATGCATATTTTAGGTATAAAACAGCTAATTTAAATAAAATAAAGCAATCACGGCCAATACATTGGCCAAGTGATGTCCAAAATGTTTTCTCAGTTTACTTTATTTACGGTAAAAGAGCTGTTTTAGCCAAAAAAGTTTCATTTTGAGGTAAGAAAGTTGTTTACGAAACAATACAAGTAAGTGTGAACAGGGTTTATGTATTCTTACAATAAAGTGTTTACGTTTAGTCACAGGCACTTTGTAAATGAAACCAGAGGCTTACCAGTGGTTACCACTGACAAATGACGCGCCATTACTTGATGTTTTCGGACTCGGCCATCCTTCGTCGGCGCTCCCGCAAATACTCTGAAGCAACATCTACAACTTTGTAATATGTAATGTTCGCATTTGTTTTGTTGCGTGTTTTTCTGAGGTATTATATGGCTGAATGAGTCTTCTAGTATGTTGGATAGTTAAATGTTATCCTTACGATTTTAAGGATGTGTGACGTTTGTTGTATGGAATCGGAAGGACCCGTATATTAGACAAAATTAGATAAGACAATAACGACCAGGTATGGTATTCCACCATTCCTCCGGTAGGGTCACCGACATAGGCCGAAAACTTAGGTGGGAGTGGGCGAGGCACATTGCTCGCAGAACTGATGGCCGATGGGGCCACAAGCTTCTCGAATGGCGACCACGTGTCGGAAGACGCAGCGAGGGTAGACCTTCCACGACCTCGTGAAGGTTGCGGGATCACGGTGGATGCAGGTAGCACGTGACCAGTCGTTGTGGCGATCCTTAGCGGAAGCCTACTTCGTTTGGCTGAGATCATGTTGATGATGATGGTATTCCAAGCCATAAACTTTTTTTTATTAATTATCGATACAGACAGGATTTTTTGCATTTGTGGATTTGAGTGTAGTTGTCAAAAATTTACCATACAAATTTAACTCTGGGGTATATCGCTTAACGATAACGATTACGTTTTTCACCTGGAATCCGTTTTTTAATATTTTTTAATATGTGGTAGTTTTTTTTTTCTTCCCAAGAATTTTTTTCCTGTAAAGGATAACGTACAAACTAAGTTTTTTAAATATCTAAAACATATTCAAATATACGTGCGTGCATTAAATGTGGAAGAAGCGAAAGAGATTTGTCAGGATCGTAGCAGGTGGCAAGAAGTGGTCTCTGCCTACCCCTCTGGGAAACAGGAGTGATTTAATGTATGTATGTATGTATATTCAAAAATCGTAGAAATCGGACTAGACTTACGGGGAGGGATTTTTTTAGCTTCACGATCCTTTTAGTACATATAAGTAGAACTTAAGTTTACCTCATAGCGGCATTGCTAGTTGTATCTACATTATTATCCCCCTCCCTCCCTCTACTCCCTCCTTATACTCCATCTTTATTTCCTAAACTGTGATGCCTTGTTACCCTAGTCATAGATCCAATAAAAACATAATGTAAATATTAAATGTGTTTAATTTGTATCACTTTAATAACAATAAAAAATTATACCTAATTCGCTTTGGTTTTGCGCATTTGCCAACGAAGGTAATGTGTAGGCAGTTTAAAAAAGATGTTTATTTTAACATAAATTCTATAAGTACATTATATTTAATTACATTGTAAAAATAACTTTTACTTTCCTAGACCCTAACACACTCCGAGTTTCAGTTTGCCTTCGCCTTGGGGTCCCGGTCTGCGCTCCACATCGGTGCCCCTGCGGAAGTGACGTCGATCGGCTAGGACATCACGGACTTTCTTGCCAGAGAAGTGCTGGCCGCTTCTCAAGACATGCTGCACTAAACGACATCATCCGTCGGTCTCTTGCCTCTGTTAACGTGCCGGCCCTTTTAGAGCCGTCCGGTATCTCCAGAAATGATGGCAAGAGACCTGACGGAATGTCTTTGGTTCCGTGGAATATGGGGCGGGTGCTAGTGTGGGATGCAACCTGTGTAGACACGCTGGCCCCGTCACATCTCCCACGAACCTCCAATAGGGCTGGTGCAGCGGCCGAAGCGGCTGAAAACATTAAGACTGGCAAATATAGTGGTCTCGGCCCAGAATATAATTTTATTCCATTCGGGGTCGAGACCCTTGGTCCGTGGGGTCCTAGTGCTGTTAGCCTTTTTAAGGAATTGTCAAAGAGACTCATTGACGTCACTGGAGACCGAAGAGCTGGCAGTTTCCTCGCTCAACGAATAAGTTTAGCCATTCAACGAGGAAATGCTGCCAGCATCTTTGGTACAATGCCGCAGGGGCCATTCTTAGATTTAATGTTTTAGTGTATATATAGATTTAGTCTTATTTAATATTAGTTATTTTTACAATGTAATTAAATATAATGTACTTATAGAATTTATGTTATAATAACAATTAATAAAGGAATTCGATCTTCATTCATTTCAATTGTTTGTTTTCTAATTTGAACTGAATATACTTAGCACGAATAAGATACTCTGTCACGAAGACACTTAGGCGAGTGTTATGAATTATGCAAATGGCAGAAGTCGCTCAGATTACGACGAACAAATTTAGAACACGTGTATTGATTCTTGTTTTAGGTATAGGTACGTAACAGTTAAACAAGTTGCTTAGGCATGTATGGGTGTGATTAATATGAATCAACAGCTGTCAGATTATTTGAAAGTCGTAAATGGAACTAAATCCAACAATAAAATGGTATTTTCGACTTACCACACGCGCTTGGAGCTAACCCCATACGCTTCTTTATTATTTATTATTTTACGCCGCTCGTGGCGTGTACGTGACGCTACTTGATCGAAGATGTTGTACTTGTTCGTTTATACTTTTTTCAAGAACTAGGAGAAAGCACACGAGCACACAGGTCGTCTGATGTTAAGTGGGGTCTAAAACCTAAAGACATATGAATTCTCAAGACTACAATCCTAAGACTCCAAAAGCGTCGCCAACCCTGAGGACTAAGTTGGTATGCCTCTATGCTAGTCATTTCACCGGTTGTCTTATCCCCACAAAGAAACACAACGATGCTAGAGATTCGGACCATTACCTCAAATATTTATATGGTAATTGTAACAAAAACTGCAGCGCAAAGTTTGAGAAGCGCCGCACACTGCCCCTCTCGATATATCACGGTACATTGCTCGTCCCCCTGTCCCCTACAGAGTCCCCTCGGCTTTATTTTACGCCTTCGGAGCCAAAACTTCACTTTACGCCGGACAGGATATGGCAAGTCTCACACCTTACAAATGCCAAACATTTTAATAAATTTATTTAGTGTGGGTGCACCATTGTGTTTCCCAAACTTGATAATCCGCGTAGCAATTTTTACAGTCACAGTTTTCTTCATTCTTAATTTTTCCTGGCCGAATATTTTCCATTGTGGATTTGTCCCAGTCGCAAATTTCCCCATTGTAATTACAATAGGCCGAAATAGGCAGGTAGGTTTAGGTTATGTTTGTATTGCAGCAGGCCCGAAGCGCCAAACAACCCAGAAGTACGTAAGACTCTGTAGAAGTGATATAACTATTCAGATAAATACAAATTGGGAAATTATTACGATGGAATTATTTCTGCTGAAAAAATAGATTCGGCAAAATAAGCTCCTGTAAAAAATGGAGACTGGTAAATTTTGCGAATGGAAAGATTGCTACCAGAAAAAAAAAGATATTTGGGAAAATATCGCCATACTCTGTCTGAACATTCTGTATCAAAGAATTTCCAGCAGCTAGAGTCATCATCATCATGTTGCATAGAAGTTTCTCGTTGTTCGTCAAAAAACTTAGAACACATTCTTTTAATTGAAAAGAAACAAAAATTCTCAATAGTACTTCCTTATTTTATTTTTTTGATGTACAAAGCCTTTACTTAACGATTTATCTGAAACCACCGAAAAGTAAATTGGGTCTTTGGAAATTGTAACAAATTAATTGTTACCCGGCAACTTTGCCTCAGGTATCTTAACCACGGAGCCACCTTAATTACCTATTCTATTTGGGAACTTTGGGAACCGTTGTTTCTTATTTAACCGTATTTAAATTAAAAAATATTAATTAGTATAAGAGTCTTGTAATATTTTATTAATGACTAGCGGCCCGCCTGCGGCTTCGCCCCGCAGCAAACTTCCGACATTTCCGGTGGATTTTTCCTTTTTTTTTGAATACAAACCTTGTACTGACAATAACGAATACAACATAAAAGAAATCAACCAAATCGGTTTAGCCGTTCTCGAGTTTTGCGCTTAGCAACATATTTAGCGATTCATTTTCATTTATATAGATAGATTTTAATTACAATAAAGAAATAATTAAACCTATCCAACCTAAATTTTACGTAACTTTGTGCCCTCCTAAAATATTTCTTATATTCATCAAATAAAAATATCTTTGTATAAATCTTTAAATAATAATTTTACTGACTCCCTCCACACTATATTATAAACAATTTAAACATTTAAATGTACATTTATAAACTGTAAAAAAATAATATTATTGGGCCGCAAAAGAGAACTAAAAACAAACAGTTCTTGCTTCCGGGCTACTGGACTTGTGCAGTGGCCTCCCAGCTCTCGCGACATACATAATTTAATTTCTCTAGTTCAAAAGATAATACTACAGATGTGTCATAGGAGATTCTGCTATTTGGTTTAGCGGGGCAGCAGCCACAATTATAAACACCATAATAAATATTACCAACAATCCTGAGGGTTCCGGTATTTGTGTGTACCATCAAGGAGTTTAAATTTAATGAACCATAGAACCCTATCATAATGGCAGCGTCAAGTTACGAGATATAAATTTCATAGGAATTAATCGTTGGTTTTATGTGGCAAGGTTCTATAGTGACCGTTCCTAGTGGGGTGGCCAACACAATGATGATACAGAACAAAATTGACGGACACGCGTCACGGTGCTTGTGAGAAAACGTCAGTTTGATCAGTGTTGCCAACTTTTAAGTCAAAAAATGTGCTTATCGTAATTTTTTATTTATTGATGCCAAATTGCTGAATTTTCTTGAAGATTTTTGGTATCGGATCTATATTACTGTTATTTCAATTTTTTAACAGTCAGTAGTTAAATTAACCCAATATAAAATATATACAGGATGTTTGGCAGTGCAAAACTCCTACACCCGATGACCCCACTGCCATACATCCTGTATAACCCATCTAAATATAACAATTGTAAGGTAAGAAATATACATTATAAAATCTTGTGTTATTTACAACTTATATATATACTTTTCCCGACGAGACACGACAAATGACTCGAGGAAAATGTTTAACCAGGCCAATTTACGTAAATAGTACATTCTTACTGGCACATGTGCAAATGTAAGGCAAACAATTCAACTAATACCCTGATGTTAACGGGACTGAACACATTTGATGCAGTGATTGCATTCAGGTGCAATTTGCACCCTCGGTCTCAGATGCGCTATTAGCGGGGGAAATTAATCAATTAGCACCTAATAGCCTGTCGGGTACGGTTGTGTTTTGATTGTGCCCGTTGTTGGATTTATGGCTTTTTGCTTAGATTGAAATTCGTATTAGTATTATTGTTTTTTCGTTTATTGAAGTATAGATTTATAACAGATGAAAGGCAGCGAGCGAGAGAGCTGTCATTACTTCTTTTCTTTGTAAGGTTGTCTGGAAGCGACCGCTATTTAGCCTCAAGATTGCCTGTTGGATCGTTTCATGGTATTATTGTCTGCGTGTTTTCAATAAACAGCATTTGTATTATATTACTTAATTCAATAGTCATAATATTATCAATAGTGATGACTTACGGATCTGAGACGTGGGCGCTAACAATGGGCCTCATAAGGAAGCTCAAAGTTACTCAGAGGGCTATGGAGAGGGCTATGCTCGCGGTTTCTCTGCGTGATAGAATCAGAAATGATGATATCCGCAGTAGAACTAAGGTTACCGACATAGCCCGAAGAATAGCTAAACTGAAGTGGCAGTGGGCGGGGCATATTCCTCGCAGGACTGATGGCCGATGGGGTCAGAAGGTTCTGGAGTGGCGTCCGCGGACCGGAAGACGAGCTGTAGGTAGGCCTCCAACAAGATGGAGTGACGACCTCTTCAGGATCGCGGGACCGCGGTGGATGCGAAAAGCACAAGACCGGTCTGAGTGGAAAGCCTTGGGGGAGGCCTATGTCCAGCAGTGGACGTCTTTCGGCTGACATGATGATGATGATGATGAATTATACAACTCTACTCTAAAGACACGCAAAAAATAAATAAGGACAACTAATGCACAACTCAACTTAGTCGCGAACTAAGCTCTAAGCTTGTATTTTGGGTGGGTCCTAGACAACGGTAAAATGTACTTATAAAGAAAAATACAAACTTCAACACAGAAGACATCCAAGACTCATGAGAAAACATTCGAATTCGAACCTAGCTCCGTAAGCACAAGAGGTAGTGTGAGATTCCCTAATGTTTATTTTAATATTCTAGATTTATTTATTCATGTGTTTCTGCTACACGCTGTACCAATAAGCCTAACCGTCGTTAATCGTTGTATACAATAACACTAGCACGTGACATTGTCCGCGTAGAAATTACTTATTGGTAAAAGTTCCTGCCAAACTTCTCTGTGACGAAAAGTATCATAATTCATAATGTCCTTCCCAAGGGGGAGAAACTTCGGCAACAACTGAGATTTAGCGGTCGATGATTATTATACTCCATTCGTATGGTTAATTTACTAAATGTAACCAAACAAATCTACGTGGCAGAACTCGAAAACCTGGTTATTTTTAACCAGCCCGTAAGAAACGCAACAAATAGAGCATTTTCATTTCAATTCCGCTCGAACAGAATCGATAGTATTTCGGTTTAGATCAAATAACAAATAACTGTTCCTGCCAAACATACCATTTTTTTATAGCATAGGATATGCAAACGAGCACACAGGCCACCTGATGGTAAGTGGAAACTGTGACCCATAGACATTCGCATTCACAAGACTGCAATCCTAAGACTGCAAATGCGTTGCCAACCCTGACGACTAATATGGAATGCCTCTATGCTAGTCATTACACCGGCTGTCTTATCCCCAAACCGCAACACAACATTGCGAAGACTGCCGTTTGGAGGTAGGTTAACTGATAAGATGGTGGTAGCGATCCGGACGGACCCTGCACAAGATCCTACCACCCGCAGATCTGCTCGTCGGCTGCGGCTGCGGGTCACAGCACAGACCCCACTCACCATTAGGTGGATGTGCGCTCGTTAGCCTTCGCCATCCCATAAAAAAGACTATAAAAAGAATCTCATATTTATTGCAAAAACTTACTCCAGCTGGCTATGACTGTAATAAATATTAATTACCTAACCTCAACAACCGCTCCATAACAAACTACACCAGCAACTTTTCTTTAAAACTATATCATATCGCACGTAACAAACGCAACACAAAATGAACCTTTCAACTAGTCCAATAAAGCTCAATACACAGTCAACGCAAAGGCAACATAAGGTCATTTAGAATTAGAAAGTCTGAAGTATATACCAGGCGTCCAACACGACTCGCAGTCACGCGATGGAACGAATTCCTCGTGCGATAGCCTCTATGGAACTTATGTTTGCCTAGTAGAACAGAAATTCATAGGCAATGTGAAAATGTATTTAGACGTGTTTTTTTTTTTTGTTTGTTGATTCATGAAGGAGTTAACCGCCTATTTCACATATTGTCTGACAGTGACAGGTGACAATTCTAATTGCACAATTAACGAGTTCTTACATCACTGGTTTTCATCTAAGCTGCGCGATTTAGACCGAATACACTGGATTGCGCAGCTGCAGCTGCAAATGAGAAGCAGATCTTATAAGACGATTTTAAACCTTCCCGTCATTGGAATGCGCTTAAACTTAAAAATACATAGGGGTATTTAACTCCAATGACAATGCAATATTAGGGTGTCTAAGAGTTAATCTGATGATGGAGTCGGAACGTCGGATGGCAACAGAGTCTCCGCTGTAATTCTAAGAAAGACCAAGGCTATGAACGAGATGGCTACAAAGCAGTTAAAGCAATAAGACAAAAACATAATCAACATTAAATTTAATTAGTTCCAAATATAATCGTCTATTTCTAATTCTAATTACTAATGTCGTGTTTCGCGTGACGTGACACGTACAACTTTTTACCTCAGCATGCAGCGAGAGCCTAATAAGTAATAACGTAACGTAAAGATAAAAAAATACAAGATGGTAAACCGATTTCTTTCTGATATACACTTATTTTCCTGCTTCCGCGTCTCATTCTGCAAGGCTGTTGTTATAAAACTATACAAAACAAAAAAGATATAATAAATTATTGTTAATGCTAACTACTTAATGAAAGTGTAGTCAAAAATGTGCATTTGTAAGTTGTATTTATATTTTTCTTATGTTCTCAGTGAGATATGTTCAGGGGAACATCATAAACTATTCTGTATGAGTTACGCATATTCTACCTGTATTGTTACTTCACTTGTATGTTTCTGTTTTTATCTCCGAATAAATAAATAAATAAATAAATAAATAAATAAACATTAAACCTAGTATATTGTCATGTATACATGTCCTAAATTTAAACCGTTGAGCTTAAGTCGTTGAGTAAAGACGCCAATAACACCCCATTATGTATGTACATCGTTCAGAACTTCGGAAATTGTTGTTTGATTTGATTTGTTAACTTTCTGTTGTTCGTTCAAACATGTGAAATGAGTTTATTCAGAGTTGTGTGCTTACCTGTGACAGGTAATTGGGACCGTTTTAAAACTTTGAGTATAAACAATGTTAATTTAATATATTCAAGAACTTGTTATTGATGACCAGGGCATACCACGTGCAGGTAAAGGGGCACCAGTAATAAAAAAGATAAATAGTACATTGTGCATCAAGGGTAGTATGAAGGGAATTACTAACGAGAGTGTTAGAAGCCCGACGCCGAAGGCGGAGGGCTTTTAATGACTCGAGTTAGTAATCCCCTTACTGCCTGTGATACACACAATGGTTTTCATCACATTTGCGAGGAAAAAAAACAAAGAGAAAATTAAAAAACACTTAAACTCAGCAAAATATAAAGAAATAACTTTTGACGAACGGGAACGTAAATAGAAACGATATTTTTTTTGTGACCTCTACCACAGATAATATACTGCGTTTAGTTTCGACCTGGATTCGAGCCAGATTTAGCCAATTTGATAAAAATGTATAATTACTAAAATTAATGATAAATGTTGATATAAACTTGAAATAGGTATAAAAATAATGAAGTTTAATGAAGCGTATAGGTTTTGTGTAATGTAAGTTAGTCTATAGCTAATTTTTAAAGATGAAATTAGAAACCGATTTAATTTTTGGCTGAAAATTAAACCTCCTTAGTCAGAAATGATGTACGAAAGAGTTGCAAATTTTAAAAAGAAAGTCATTACTCCCTAGGGATAACAAACTCGCCATAATTCCCGCGGGAACAATTTAGGCCATTGTCCTTCTGTATACAGGCATGGAATAACACCATTTACGCATTTGAGCAAGTGTGATGAAAACATATTTATTCAGTAATTAAGCCGCACGAGCACTTTCACACCTGAAAAATCTACCAGCGCTTCCCAAGAGGAGACCACTGCTGAGAAGAAGCGACACAAGAAACTGTCCCTGACTTTTTTTTAAATATTGCTTATGACGGGCCCGTTTTCATGCCGTTGACGAAAAAATGACGTCACGCTACATTGATTATAATTCTAAATGGTTTTATTGTAATTATTAGCTATTAGTCGTCAATCATAATTATAATCATGTTAAAATGAGTCAAGTAATCTATTGACGCGTAGAAAAATAAATATCTACATCATACCTAAAAAACGCTTAATTAAAATCTACATCTGGAGCATTGCGTTGTACGGTAGCGAGACTTGGACACTAACACAGAGAGATAGAGAAAGGTTGGAAGCGTTTGAGATGTGGTGTTGGCGAAGGATGGAAAAAATTAGCTGGACGGAAAAGAAAACCAACGAAGAAGTTTTGAAGATGGTGAACGAGAAAAGACATATTTTAAAAACTATAGAATGTAGAAGAGGAAAGATGATGGGCCACTTGATGCGGCACGATAGTTTCTTTTTGAACATTTTGGAGGGTAAAGTCGAAGGAAAAAGAGGAAGAGGAAGACCTAGGCTCACATACTTTAACCAAATAAGACGGAAGGCGAATGTCGTGTCGTATCAGGAGGTGAAAAGGCTGGCACAGGATAGAGAAAAGTGGCAATTACTCCACCGACAAGAGCCTGGCTCTTAAATTTAATGATGACCTAAAACGTAGATGAGACTATTTGATTGAGAAGGACAGTGGCAAAAATCATCGAGTAACATTATAATTTAAAAAAAAAACTTGTTTTTATGTTGTTACCAAAATTATTTTATATGATTAAATAGTCAAATACAATAACGTCATTTATATTCATAAAAGAAAATTGTCTCAATTTGCCATTTTTAGTAGTGAGTGGTGAAAAAAATAATGATGCTGCGTGATCCGTATTTTGATTGCAATTAAGCTGTATCGGACTATTTAATAATTGTAACGCTTTTTACTTAACATTGTTTTATTTGTACCAGTTAATAAATACTTAAACACCTGCCAAAGCCTTAAAGGACCCTGTGTGTAAAACTTCGTAATTTTGACGTCATCGGCATCAAAAGTACGACTCGTGTTGATGACATTCGGGAAAACGTTTATTTGGCTTTGAAGGTAAAGATATTGCAGTTTTTTTTCAGTTCATTTCAGCCTATATTTTTCTATATGGTATGGTGTCAAGTGAATAAAAGCGTCATAATTCATAACTACAATATGATTTCAATCAAGAAGCATAAAGGGCTAGCAAAATATGGAAAAAAAGCCGGTTTGAATGCTAACTCCATCATTAACAGTTTTTAAACATAGTATTGTCATCAGTTTCAAATATGAAAGTATATTTTCAACGTTACGATAGCTCTTATTCGCTTGACAGTAATGGCGGTCGATAACGATATGGTAACATATCAAAAGCAATATGGTTGTACCGAGTAGAATACAGCTCCAAGTTCAAATTTGATGTAAATCGGGCTAAAGAGAGCATAGTAGCGATCGAGAGAGAAGTAAGTACAAATCCAAATATCTTTTAGAAGTCAATGCATTACACCGAAACAATCTATACATGTGTCTAACCCCATGCATTCTCCTTACTCTTCTACTTCAGGGTCAGCTAAATGAGATCCCATTTAGGGATAAGTTCGCCTTGGTATTCGTTTAATAACAAGTACCTGGAAGACCGAGCGTCGCTCGGGTTGTAAACGAAATTTCCTGAAGATTTCCTGAAGATGACAAACTAACAGATTGGACTCGTTATATCTATATACAAGAATTGCTCGTTTAAAGTTATTAGATATTATAATATTTATATTTTTGAACAATAAAGAGTATATAATTACCTACATAGCAATGATGCTGTTAAATAAAAGCTATACAATCGAAACACAACATTTCCTCGCTCCTATTACCGTACCTGTATATATCTCCGAGGTAATTGCGTAGGTGGTTTGGTCAGCCCCCGCTCGCAAACGAGCCAGGAGCCCCGGGCGTCCCCTGGGGGGCCACCAAACCGAACAGCAGCCCCATATTGTTCCTCGCAACCTAACCCTAGGTAGTCTGTAAGCCTTTGTTCAGTGCCATGTCGTTGTTTTGCTATGGATTTGGGAGACGCAAACGCGAACGTTTTTGTGTATGGAGTAACTAGAGGACGCCCGCGCCTTCGTACGCGTAGAATTAGTTTCCCGCTACTCCCCCCAATTCAACCCCTTAGGGGATGAATTTCTGAAAAACTCTTCTAAGTGCTCACTTACATTATGAAAGGAACCTCTGTACCAAATTTTAAGTTTCTAGGTACAGTAGTTTCTGTACGTTGATATACAGTGTGTAAATGGTATACGGGCGTTTATTAAAACTGGACATAGATTAAGACTCTACTAATCATTATTCAAGAATTATTTTGATTACGCTAACGTATACACCGTTATTAATTTTTGAACATACTATCGACCCGCAATGTACATCGAAGTCCATCTGTCAGGTAAGTATTTTTTTTTAAATTTGCATTTTTCGTTATACATTACTTGTTAAATATTTTGTATGGTTAATTTTTTTAAATTTAATTTTAACAAAAGCTGTCTAAGTCAGTAGGGGTTATACTAACCACAGTTAAAAGGAACGCACGTATACCATTTACACAGTGTATAAGTCAGTCAGGGTTGCCTTTTATATATACATAGATTTATTGGAATTGTTCAAGTAAGATTGATATTTACCCGAAGGGTATCCGAAATATTGATAAATATGCTTTGGCTGTCCGTCCGTCCATCCTAACTTAAATGAAAAGCAGTATCTTTTAAACCATAATAGAGGCGTAGATAGCGGGTTGATTTTTTGAGTTCCGTGCCCAAAGGGTAAAAACGGGACCCTATTACTAAGACTCCACTGTCCGTCTGTCCGTCTGTCTGTCACCCAGGCTGTATCTCATGAACCGTGATAGCTAAACAGTTGAAATTTTCGAACAAGATGTATTTATGTTGCCGCAACGGTAGACACTTAATATTCACAGAATGTTAAGTTGCATATTAATTTCAAAAATAAATAATTAAATAAAAATAAAATACATCCACACAGCAAACCTGTTTTTTTTGCTAATGTTGTATTGATAATGGGATGGAACTCGTCGTGCGCAAGTCCGACTCGCCGGCCGAATTGGATAATGAACGATACAAAAACTATTTTACTATTTACACCTCATAAAACCATGTTTATTAAGGAAACGAAGCCCGTAAACCACATACCAATTGGTTACCTGTCCTCAGCCCCCAGTATATCTTAATCGTGGACGTCTCAGCTGTCCCGTGGGACAGAGGGGACACGCGCGATTAACAGAACATCCCGGGGGGGGTCGCGTGTTTTATAAGATGCAGTGTGACGGGAATTGTGAGAGGAAACTGGCAATAAACGAGAAGATTAATAGGAAAATTTATCAACTTGTTTTTTTGTTGTGAAAATTATTTGATAATGGACGATGGGCAGAAATTAATGGGACGTGGTAGCGGGTGGTAGGACCTTGTGCAGGGTCCTACCACCCGCTACCACTATCTCATCCATTAACCTACCACCAAACAGTGTTCGCATTTTTGTGTTGCGGTTTGGGGATAAGACAGCCGGTGTAATGACTAGCATAGAGGCATTCCATCTTAGTCCTCTGGCAACGCATTTGCAGTCTTAGGCTTGCAGTCTTGTGAATGCGAATGTCTATGGGTCACAGTTTCCACTGACCATCAGGTGGCCTGTGTGCCAGTGGCGAAGCGTCACGTAAATAAATAGACAAGCCGGAGAAAAAAAGGTGTATGGCGTGTGTCGGTTTTACGTTTTGTTTGTATACCTACTCTATGCATAGGAATTTTTGGTAAAGCCGTAAATAATCGGCTTGTACGAACGCCTCGCGACTGCTGTGTGCTCTTTTGCATTATCTACGCCATAAAAAAAAATCCTCCCGAGTACCGAGTTCGAACCCCCGGTGTCACCGTATACCAATGAGTTTATCTAACTTAAGTGCACTTCCCGATGCTCTTTCGGTGAAGGCAAAGCATCGTGAGGAAACCTGCACATTCAAACAGCTGAGTGTGTAAGAGGGTAATTGCACAAAAGATCCTAGAGGGTCGAAGTGTATCTGAGAGGGCCCATCTGTAAGATAAGATAAGATAAGCGCCCCAATGATCCTCTCACTTCTTACTAATATTAATAATGGAAAAGTTTGGATGATGTTTTTTACGCCAGATCGGTCGAATCGATCGACGTAGCGACGATTAAATTTGGGACATAGATAATATTATTGTCTGGATTAGCACATAGATTACTTTTTATTATGGAAAAATGTACGGTTCCCGAGGGAACAGATATATATTTTATATATCAATGGAAAGGTATTTTAATGTTCTTAGAGCGAAGATCACCAGAAGCGTTACATGGCTGTGCAGTTCATTGTACAGAGCTATAGCGGTTATATAGCTCTGCCTTTTTCTCTCAGCGTAAGCTGAACTGCACACCTACGGGTATGACGTAATAACCCCCTTGGGCGTTTATTTCCATTTGCTGTTCGTATTTAACGTCACCAGCGTGATTGCTATTGGAGCGGCTACCAAAATGATCATTGTCCTTTGTATTTTGTGCTCCGTAAATATAGTTTTAAAACCCGGCAAGAGCATGTTGGAGCATGCTCAGTGTAGGGTTCCGAAGCCGCTAAGTACTACAAACATAAAAACAACAAGTAATAAGAGATTTTAGATGATTTTAGCACGTAGAAACACTTTAATCGCCTGTATCTCCAAAACCAATGATGCCTACTTCGTCGTCATGGTTTTACTTTAAAATTCGTTATAATAATATGCGCTTTCATTGAAGATTATTTTTCATATTTTTAGGGAGGGAGACATTTGACTTTAACAAAAAATGGCGCTTTAAATATTAATATTAAATTTCATAAACGGATCCCTAAATCGAAAAATTGTTTTTACAAACCCGCAATGTATTTGAAAGACCTATCCAACGACACCACTTACTATGGGGTAGACGAAAAAAAAAAATCCCCACGTAACGTGTAGGGGAGCTACCCAAAAAAAAACGTTTTTAACGATTACATTTTATAACTGTGTTGGCGTGAGTTATATTTATATTCATGCCAAATTACAGCTTTCTAGCACTAAGGGTCTCTGAGCTAGGCTGCGGACGGACGGACGGACATGGCAGTTTGACTACGGAACCCTATTAAAAAAAGGGCTGTATCAATAAACTTGACTTGTCTGAGATCACCGTTTACAGACACGTGGTTTTTGCGGGTGGTAGGACCCTGTGCAGGGTCCGTCCGGATCGCTACCACCATCTTATCCATTAACCTACCGCCAAACAGCAGTGTTCGCATTGTTGTGTTCCGGTTTGGGGATAAGACAGCCGGTGTAATGACTAGCATAGAGGCATTCCATCTTGGTCCTCAGGGTTGGCAACGCATTTGCAGTCTTATGCTAATGTCTATGGGTCACAGTTTCCACTTACCATCAGGTGGCCTGTATGCTCGGTTGCCTTCACTAAGTATGCCATAAAAAAAAAAAAAAAAAAAAACGTTAAGTCAATCTATGGAAAACCAGCTGGCGCCCGCGGCTCCGTCCGCGCAGAAAAATAAACATAGCCTATTTTCATCAGGGATAACGTTGGATTCTAACGGTGAAAGAATTTTGTAAATCAGTTCAGTAGTTTCGGAGCCTATTCAATGCAAACAAACAAACAAATATTTCCACTGTATAATATTTTAGTGTGAACTAATATTTGAATGCACCTTAAGACGGACATCTCAGTCAAGATTAGAGGTAGAATAATGGAATACCCTTGAAAAAACTACTTCTTTTTAACGATCAGTTTTATAAGTTTGGCATTGTAGCTTCTAAACTGATAAACCAAAATGGATGCATTTATTTGAAAGCAGGTTATCTAACGGTGGTTCTTAACTAGGTTTTATAAAAATCGGTTCAGCCGTTTAAGAGATATCAGCTGTTAAAGAAGGGGTCACCATTATATCGGGGGTTTACGGTTAAGCTACCTAATTCAGAATGCACTCCCAAAAATTTTGCGGGTGGTAGGACCTTGTGCGGGGTCCGTCCGGATCGCTACCACCATCTTATCCATTAGCCTGCCGCCAAGCAGCAGTGTTCGCATTGTTGTGTTCCGGTTTTGGGATAAGACAGCCGGTGTAATGACTAGCATAGAGGCATTCCATCTTAGTCCTCAGGGTTGGCAGCGCATTTGCAGTCTTAGGCTTGCAGTCTTGTGAATGCGAATGTCTATGGGTCACAGTTTCCACTTACCATCAGGTGGCCTGTGTGCTCGACAGCCTTCCCTATGCCATAAAAAAAAATAAAAAAATGTTGTGTATACGCTCAGAGGGGACAACTTAAACTCGCCGGTTAACAGTTAATCTTTCGAGATTAAAAGTGACCCCATGAGAGAGTGACATAGTAGTTTATTACCTAATATGTTTCTAAAAGTTCGTTTTAAAGATTTAAAATAAGCATGTTGTAAACATTTATATTTAATTAACAACAGGATCACTACCTATATTTTGTGTTGATTGAATTGTGGACCCCTCATGAACCAAGATGGTAAAGACCAAGTTGTAAAATCAGCTGCCGTGTTATTAGAAATAGAAGTAGAAATATATTTATTTGTATCTATATTACCTTACATAATATTATATCCATGGCCGCCCTTATCGCGGTAAATAAATGCGGATAAAGCATCTGTCACTCTCACACTTACTAGGTGGTCAGAAAGGGACTGGATGTTTTACCACGTTTACCTGAAGTAATTAGAACGACTAGATTTCGACATAAAAATGAACCAACAGGTAGAAAATAAACAAGTCGTTTATTTAACAACTTTAACTTTGTTCAACGCTCAATACTTTCAGCTAAACTTTAACTAAAGAAGATTCTTACAGGTGCTTTTTCAAACTAAAAGTAAATCCAGCACGCGAAGGCTTTGCTCACAGAGCTACCGCGAACTGATCTTAATCAAGCCGACCTTTTAGCCCCGTAGCTACCTAAACGCTCAACTTATCGATTTCGGAAACTAAGTCCGCAGCTAAACCGCATGCTTTTAAGAGATAAATCCAAAGCGACGTATATTTGCAGCTGGCACGCTAAAACCAAAGTCGTGGAAGCCGAACCCAGCTATCCACGTCTGGTCGATAACCTATAGAGCGCCTGCCAATAATAAATAGCAATAAAGCTCTTCTGTGCTATTAACATTCTTGCAGGCGCTCCATTTTTTTGGCGCGCCATTATCTTGTTTCGTGTAAATTATACCATGGAAATGTAAGGGGAAAACGAGATATTCATTAATACGTGTACAATAAAGATTCGCATTTATTTTTACTGCTATATATGCGTGGCGGAGTAATAAAATGATAATAAAGATGGATGGAAGTATCACATAAACGCACCCCTGTGGTCGTGTGTTTTATGACGAATTTGTTGCGGACTCAATCCTGAAAAATCCGCTGAGGCAAACAGAGTCGTAAATAAAACCTGTGGGTTGTCCAAGCTAGCTGTCCGCACGGATCGAACTTTAAAATTTGAAAAGTGTTCAACCGTCATGACGCATCGTGTTCGATTTGTGGCCGTACCGTGTTGCGAATTTCAAGATATTGTCGTTGAGCGGATTGTGCAACTATTGTTCCTTATTTAAAATGTTGTTAGAAGGTATTATTTTGATGTCATTTTATTTAAAAAATAAGAAAAACAGACAACAAATTTTACTCTTCTTCTGCTAAGGGCGAGCTTTTTGATCCTACAACATGACACATTTAGTTCCGATTTAACGATTGGTTGGATTGGATTTTAAAGATAGAGATAAAGATATATTTACTGTAAAAACTTTGTAGGTACAATCGGTGTTATATATAATACATCAGACCCAACAGTTTGCCCATTTCGGATATGCAATAGTTTATAAGGTAACTTAACCTTAAGATCTAAAGAAGTAAAAAAAATAGTGTTAATCATTCATACACAAAATAATCATTTATCTGGTAAATAATTGTATATATTAATTTCAATGACAAAGGTGCTTTATTTTATTATATTGCTAGATGACCTGACTGTCAATGGTCATGTTTATATTGCAATCGCAGATTTTTCTTACAAGAACTTTTTTTACTGAAATGGTCATTACATTCTCTAACAAATACACAAATTTCTAGTATGTCGATACACGTCAGAGTTAAAACTTTATTAATTCTAAATACATTCCTCAATGATTCTATAGATTTAAGATTATAAATGGATTGAACATTGGTTGAGTTGCCCCAAAATGTTATACTATATGTCAATAGAGGATATACTTTTCCATTCCGTTTGCCTTTATAGCAACATCAACTGAGGTTACTACCCATAACCTTTCTTTTTTCGATGTTCAATTTCCAGTTTAAGTGAGCATGTATCGTGACACCTAACTTTGTGTCATTTACTTCTTCAATTCACTCATTAACAATAATTAAATTTATACACTGTTTTGTTGTTTGTAATTTGAAAATTGAATAATTTTTGTCTTACGTAATGCTTATAAAATACAAACAAGTTGTCCGAAACTCATAATGAACGTTAAAAGCAACCCACGAATTTCAAATGTCCGCAATCAAAGTTCCAAAACCATAATTACGTCAATAAAACCGCCTATTCGTTAGACGTCTACGCCACGATCGATAATTACCGAATCTATTCTTTAATCTGCCCACGCCCCTTATTCATAATGAAGTTGAAAACGTTTGCTCAACCCTAAGTTAGTCTTGGCAACTTGTCTGAATAGTTCACCCTTTAGAAAATGACAAATCTGGAAAATAATAGCTACTGGAAATTAGTTTGTAGTAACTATACAGGAGGGTGAATTTGCTTTAGCGAATGAACTGCAGATAAGCTCATTTCTAACGGGACTCACAAATATGGACGCCGTCGCTAGGGCTGCCAATTCAAAGTTTATTAAAATAGATTTGAAAGTGTGTTTTTACTCAATCTGGAATTAATTTAGGTAAGTCATTAGTAATTTGGGTGAGCAGATTTAGTTAAATTGTTAATAGTATGAAATGTTTTTGAAACCCAAGAGAACATATGTATTCCATTTCCCCACTAAAGTAATTCAATTTCATCCAATTATATATATATGTTGAATCACGATACTATTTAGTTAACATATACTTACACGCAAACTAGTTTATTCAGTAAAGTGGAATTCAAACCCCACAATCGTCTTACAATAGTGTTTCATAACATCATACTTTGAAAAATATTTAGGCACTAAAAGTTAGGTATACTGCCAACTTTATTTTTAGGGTTCCGTACCTCAAAAGGAAAAAACCGAACCCTTATAGGATCACTTTGTTGTCCGTCGGTCTGTCTGTCTGTCTGTCCGTCTGTCTGTCTGTCAAGACCCTTTATCTTGGGAACACGTGAAGGTATCAAGATTAAATTAAAACCATATACTTTGTTTTACAGCCCCTTGAAGCTCTGAAAAAATCAAACTCCTACACAAACGTAAAAAAGAGATACGGCCATTTATGCTGCAAAAAACGTGTATTTCGACACTCGAGGGAATCAAAATGTATACGGCATTTTCCGTTGACCTAGAATTATGAAATTTGGTAAGTAACACCGTCTTATACTACAAGTATAGGGAAAAATCAGAAACCTGTACATTTTTAATTAAATCACAATAAAATAGGGTCTGGATCCAAGGAACGGCGGTCCAAATTTTGAATTGAGTTAACCGTGTCATGTGCGGAACCCTCGGTAGGCGAGTCCGACTCGCACTTGTCCGGTTTTTTGTCATAATCTATCTTTTATCTAAATTTCCCAGTAATCAGACCGATTCCCTGAACCTATCCCCGATATAACTGCGCGGTCACACACGCCATTCGGTGAAATTAGCTGTAATCTGCCTTAAATAAAGGGCATTAGTCACGCGAGCCAGCCCTAGCGTAGGGTCACCCCTGTCTGGGCGCAGCGGAAATATTCTGTCTCGTTCACGGTAGGGCAATAGAGTTAGAAAGCTCGGAGATAAAGTTAAAATTAAAATCTTATTCAAATGCCCTAATCTTAAACCAAGCTCTAGGCTTTCACTATGTTCTGCTAATTATACAATTTATTACTTTTCTTCCTATTACTCGTTCTATGAAGTTTCATTTGTCACTACTAGCTAGCTAAGTAAGGCCTAATAATCAAAACTAACTTCGTCATCTAATTAACAGAAAAGTAGCAAAGTTTTTTTTGCCGAATGAGAGTTTTAAGCCACTGTGTTAAGCTTCATTATGCACTAGCTGTTCGTGCCACGAGTTTGCTTTCAAATAGTTGTGACAGCCCTATTGCTTGCCGTTAAGATGCGGCGATTAGACACATCATATTTATTCCTAACACGTTTCTTTGCCACGAAAATTTGTTATATTTATAAATAATATATATATAATATAAAAAATAAAAGCATTGTTTTCTCCAACCCGAAAAGTACACATATAACTCTCAAATTAAATCTAATGTACGCAATTGTACTCGTACCTCTCAATAATTTGGAGCATTTCTGAAAAGGGCGTAGTCGCGGGAGCCAGCCCTAGCCGTAGGGTTGTCCCCCTGTCTGGATGCCAGTTGATTCGGTTAAAGGGAGTTTGCATCGGTGGTAGGTTTTGGTATGCATATGCGCATTATTGATGCTTACAGTCGTAGAATGAAAAGGTTCGTCAACTATCAACTCCGTTCATGATAAAGTTTAAAATTTTCCAAATTTACGCACCGCGACTGTAGTGACTGTGTACTCACTGTAGTGAGTACTAGGGGATGATTAGTTTGTTATGTGAATTTGGGGTTTTTTAAGGTCTTACAAGCAAACAAAAGAAAAAAACGAATATAGAAAGATTTCACCTACGTCAGCAATTCCAGGGGTTCAGCCAAAACTGCAGTGAATAATCTATTTAATTATTTATTATTGAAGATATATATACAGGTAGTAGGTACTGAATAAACGCTGAGGCGGGGAGTAAATAATTATAAAAAAAATGGTACAAATAATAAAAGTTTAATATACATATAGTAATATAAAAAAAATGCAATAAAGAGTTTTAATTCTTAAGACATTTTAATTCTTAAGACTGGTGGTAATTTCACCGGTATTCTTATCCCGGAAATTATTATTTAATGTTTAATTTAATTATGGAACCATGTCACAATGATTAAACCATCGATTTACTAGTGAGAAAGTACGCGTAATCATTCTATTTCCGCTAAAAGGTTCTAAAACCCGTGACATTTCCGTAGTTGATGTAGCAGATAATGTATTACTTTCTATCCTGTAGAGCGTTACGCGATTTCAGCTAATCTCGTAGCCATTGAGGACTACGAAGCTATTAGCTACGAGAGCTACGGCTAAACTAATCGTTTTATGCTTTCAAGTGTGATGTGACGTTTGAATTATGTATTAAAAACGTTTTCAGCGTTCTGAAACCACTGGACCCAATTTAATCGTAAAATTTTCGTGAGACTCAGACATATTAAATAGATCACAACGGGTTGCTCAAGTAAATAAGCTAACATTTGGTGGGTAAATAAGAAAATTAAAAAAATATGCAAACTACTATACTAATTGTGCGGGTGGTAGGACCTTGTGCAGGGTCCGTCCGGATCGCTACCACCATCTTATCCATTAACGTACCGCCAAACAGCAGTGTTCGCATTGTTGTGTTCCGGTTTGGGGATAACACAGCCGGTGTAATGGCTAGCATAGAGGCATTCCATCTTAGTCCTCAGGGTTGGCAACGCATTTGCAGTCTTAGGCTTGCAGTCTTGTGAATGCGAATGTCTACGGGTCACAGCTTTCACTGTGCTCGTTTGCCTTCTCTATGCCATATTTTAAAAAAAAACTATTTCATGTGATAAATCGAATGAAAGGGCTTGTTGTGAGATCTCATTAATTTTCAAACTTTTAAGTTAAATCGTTTTGAACATACATATTTAAGAAACTAGGGAAAAATTGACTGTTCGTTCCCTTATATCCGGAACTACTGGGCCTTTAATTAAAAACTAAAAAAAGTACTTCACCTATAAATTACAGGAAAACCTGTAAGTAAGGATTAAACGCATTTTATGGTATCAGATGAATTCACCGTTAAGTACTCCAAATCAATGACCTCTATTGTATATTTATCACTCTATCAAAAACATGTTTTTTAATAAACCACCCAGCCACCAAATAAACTTTTTATTACAACAACTAAAGACCAAACATGAAACAACCCTATTTTTATCAAACCTACCCCAATTACCTTATCAAACAGTTCAACGACCTACCCCAACATAATAAAAAAACTAATACCTTACAAAGCGTGATACATTATCATTTTGTGGATCGTCGCAACAGGAGTGGCATAGGGGGCAAAATATTGATCCGACACTAGCATACTAATCTTAAAAAGTATTATCAACACTTAAAATTCATATGTACATAGGCCTATTTGTAACTAAACGCATAAAACTACATTACAAACTTATATTTACAAGTGGCGAAAGTTCAAACCAATATCATGGCATACAATTTTGACGGCTTTTGTTATAAGGCAGTGCCACTAGTGACGGCATAAATAAGTTTGTGTAGTTTTAAGGAGGGTTTCTCTAATACTCATCGTGCGTGCGACTTGACAGGCGGCCATTTTTTTTTCGGCCGTCAATTAACAAACTTTAATAAAGATAATGTTTTAATTGAATTCGGTGTTGTTTAGAGATATTATTTATTAGTAAACAATTGAAATTGTAACTATTATTTATGTAAGTTTGTTTTGATCGTTTCTTTTTCCTTTTTTGCAATGACTTTAGTTAACAAAGACAAAGTCGTGTCTTTTTTGATTTGAAATAAGACCGTAATACTTACACAGATAATATAAATAAGTACGTCTGTTCCTCTCTAAGTCTGTTTCTCTACTCTCTGTCTATTTTGCATAGGCAGAATAAACACAAAATAACACTTAGCTCCAAGTTTTACTGATGAATTGAATTACTGATGAAATACAAATTAAAATTTCATAAATAAAACCAAAACAGGCTTACCGTTTCAAAGCAGCTGACTTAAATTAAGAAGTTTTTCTTAGCAGAATCGCAACAATAACCTTCATAACTGTACAGAAAATAAAATCCAACGTACTTAGCAATTCATAACAATTCTATAAACAAGCGGAAACTGTCCCCATTCTCGTCTTTTCCATCCATCAGACGTGTGTCCGTGCAAGGAAAACACAAAGTGGTACAAATAGAATGCGTTTCCTCAGTTCTGCGTCACTACTCACTAGAAAAAATTACTCATCTGTTCTATAAACCGTATTGATTGCGACCTTACATGTTACTCTTGAGGGTGCAACGTGCTTCGGCCTTTAAGTGACTGATGTGTCTTTATAAATTGGCACATTTATCTAGGGGATAGACGGACAGTGGCTTCCGTCGATCGACCGGGGCCCTTGCGGCACCCCAGTGTATACTCCCCCTATCGACACAGTGGCCTGTTATTACACTTAGTTTTCTTGAGTATTTGTGCAATACCGAATGAAGTGCTGTGTGGAATTAGGCTTTTTGTAAGCTACCATTTTATTTACTGATTGCTTCTGCAGCTACTGTTTATTGTGTGCTTGATTCGTTTTATGGTTCTCATTAGGGGTGATTTTTAGAGTTCCGTGTAAGGGAACATTTTTAGGGTCTGTACCCTAAGGGTAAAATAGACTCCGCTGTTCGTCTGTCTGCCACCAGACCGCATCTCATGAACCGTGATAGCTAGACAGTTGAAATTAGCACAGAAGATGTATTTCTGTTGCCGCTATAACAACAAATACTAAAAACAGAATTTAAGGGGAGCCCCCCTTACGACAAACGTGATTTCTTTGCCGTTTTTTTGCTAAAGTTGTATAGATAATGGTACGGAACCATTCGTGCGCGAGTCCTACTGGCACTTGGCCGGTATTTTAGTTTCGCTTGCGACTCTGTCCGTCCGCGTTATAAGTTGCTCATCGCTTTTCCCTTAATAGTCAGCCTCTTGTGTCATTGATATTGTAAGAATAAAACAAGCAAAGTATGACAAATAAATACAAAAGTAACTTAAAACAAACGTTTTTTTCAAAGTCAGTCAATGTGTAACAGTATGGCCATAACTTTATCCAAATCTATTCAGCAGTTCAGGCGTGATTGAATCGATCAGGCCGTTTTTCAGGGCTCCCTACCCGAAGAGAGACCTACGGGACCCTGTTAATGTGCCTCCGCTGTCTGTCTGTCCGTCTGTCCTAATCGAACCGTATACATAGCGAGTTGTTTTTTTTTCAGAATATTTGTTATTATCAGAGATCGGAGAAACGGTCGTCATTACTCGTAATAATGTGAAAATGACTCCAAAGATTTTAATTAAGCAAATTAAATTAAATTGTTTACATAGCCTAAAAATATTTTTTAATCTTTGCAAAACAGTAATAAGTAATTAATACAAAGACGTGAGGAGTGGCCGTTAATATTAATCTACTTAAGCTTGCTCCATCAACATCCGCGGATTGCGAAAGGAGGTTTTCACCTCAAAAGTTTATTTTAGCCGTGAAAGGGAATAAACGGACCACGGATTATGTATAATATTTTAACATTAAACAATTATTTGTATTATTTATTTATTACTATCTTGCAAAGGATCAAAATTATTTTTACGGTAAGTAATCAATTAATGTAATTTAATTTGTTTAATTAAAATCTTTGAGTTATGTCACATTATTGCGAGTAATGGCGACCATTTTTCCGATCTCTGGTTTATTAAAGTCGATATAGGTTCTAACAATTTTTGTTAAATACTGTAAATAAAGGGGTTCTCGTAAAACATCATGTCAGCCGGAAGACGTCCACTGCTGGACATAGGCCTCCCCCAAGGCTCTCCACTCATACCGGTATTGTGCTTTTCGCATTCACCGCGTTCCCGTGATCCATACGAGGTCGTCACTTCATCTTGTTGGAGGCCTACCTACCGTAAAACATACAAGCGTCAAATTTTGTGTTTGGTTTGGTTTGGTTTTGTATGGTATAAACCTACAAAAACAAATATAAAAAAATATGTTCAAGTGTGCGTTGGTTCGATTCGAAATTGAATTCAAATTGGAACACAATAATACCCTACAGTGCGGCGGTACGGAACCCTCGGTGCGCGAGTCCGACTCACACTTGACCGGTTTTTAATGATAACAGCCCTCAAAGAACGGATCGCCATTATATTCGAAATTGAAAAAAGCATTCGACCGTTACTGAATACCGTACCGTACCGTAACGTTAAGAGAAAATGTTGCCGGTAGCAAAAATCAAAGTACCTCGCATGGCTCGCATCCAGTCTGCAGTCACCTGGCCCGGACGCGAACATAGCAGTAATTAGTGGGTGTGAAAAGCCACTGCCAACCCTCAATAACTATTGCTGCTCGCTTTGAAATACAGTTTCTTTTTCATTGGCAAATAAACTATCTGGTTTTTAATTGAATACAGATTGTGTATTGAAGAGCGTGCAGTAAAGTCAAAAATGTATCCATATTGGTGTATAATTTTAAATTTCCATTGACGCACACTATAGTTTATTCTATTACATTTATCACTATAGTGCCCGGTCGTGACGTATCAGTCCTGACACCTGTCATTTCACTACAAATTACAACCTCAAACCAGGGAGGCCATTTGCAACGTCAAAAGATGGCGGATGTGTAATTTGTTTTGGTTTTTATTTTTGTGTATTTAGGTGTTCAAAGTTATTTTCTGTTAGTGATTTGTGCTTTTAATGCCTTTCTGTTGCACAGTGATAGAAGACTTGGACTTATTTCGTGTATCTGGCAACTTACTTCTCGTTTCAAGTGGACTCGCAGTGGTACAGAGGTTAAAACTATCTTGGCCTCTGTCCTACATATCAACGTACAACGTTGCCCTCAATCTTCCTAGAGAAGATTGTATGGTGATTTATTGTTATATTGATTTATAGTTATATATACTTGACACTGGCGAAATCACTTCATTGTGGAAACGTCATATCCCCGCGGTAGTAGCTGTTCGAGTCGCCGCGGGGCAAAGAAAAAAAACCGCCTCAAACCAAAGAATAGGTTACAAATTGTACTACGATGACAGCTGTCAGGATTGGCTTCTTAACGACAGAGCACTATACCCGTTGCCCACTACTAATCGAGGTCATAATACCCTATCTAATCAAATATTTTCATAGGAAAGTGGTCTTTATAGACCTTGGAACATGAGTGTTTTTTTCTATCTTACTATTCGATCAGATAAGAGGTTAAGAAATTAAAGGACGCTATGTCCTTTCTCGGGTTTCAAGCTATCATACCAAATTCCATCGAAATCGGTTCAGCGGTTTAGCCGTGAAAGCGTAACAAACAGACAAAGTTACTTTTATAATACATTTATAATATTAAGTACAGATTTGACAAAGGACATTTGTAACTTTTTTATGGTTTCACAGCGTTTTTGAAATTTGGCGACCAAGACTATGAATAAAATGTAATTAAAATAACTATTAAATTGATAAAACTACCCAATAAAATTGAGACCCTTAACCTAAGCCTCTAACAAACTAGTATCGTAACCTCACCTACCGATTTTTATAAAATATCGCTAAGAAACATCCCAATAAAAAATACTTTTCTTAAAGCGACGTTCGAATCAATCCATTCCACCCGTTATTTATTTCCTTAAACTTTTAAAAACAGAATAATTCAAGTAAAACTAACGATCGTCATTGTACGAACAACATAACCGCTTAGTCACCGAAACAGTTCTAAATTTAAACACCTAACAACGTTATCAATGTTAGCAGGTTACTTGAAACTGTAAATAAACTACAATTAGGTAAGTAAATTGAGGTTGAATAACGTTATTCAAGTACGTGGGAAACCTCTCAGCTGTGGGGCGAGTCATCCGATATAGGGACAGCCTTCGACCGCTATCGTTACACATATATATAGAATATACTACGCCTGCGTCTGTGACTATATAAAAGGCACAACTGGGTATGAAATTCTCCAATGGTTCTCATAGATTTGAGCTTGAGCTACGTCGAGATGTGCGTACCGATTGGCTCAGTTCGTACAGTTTGAAGAATCCATTGGTATGTACGCACATTATGACGATCATTCCAGAAAATACTCTTCTAGTAAGTTCTTATAACACTAGCACCTTAAGTCGACTTGATTGGTTCCTGAGATACAAGAGGCTAAGTGATTAAAAGAAAATCATCTTACAACAGCAAATATTTTTTAATAGAAAATTCGTTCGTACATTTTCTATTTTGAGATAATTTAATTAATGTTTGCGGGTGGTAGGACCTTGTGCGGGGTCCGTCCGGATCGCTACCACCATCTTATCCATTAACCTACCGCCAAACAGCAGTGTTCGCATTGTTGTGTTCCGGTTTGGGGATAGGACAGCCGGTGCGGTGTAATGACTAGCATAGAGGCATATCTTAGTCCTCAGGGTTGGCAGCGCATTTGCAGTCTTGTGAATGCGAATGTCTATGGGTCACAGTTTCCACTTACCATCAGGTGGCCTGTGTGCTCGACAGCCTTCCCTATGCCATAAAAAAAAAGAAAAAAAAGTGTTCAGTGTTTGTTGTAACGGCTTCGGAACCATACACTGAGCATGGTCCGACATGCTCATACCTGGTTCTTTCATTATTATACTTGTCACTTGCACACACGCAATAGGATATAGGTAATCGAAATATTTAGACGTAGATCCGCAGAGCGGACCATTGTTGAAAAACAAAACAAACATTCTACTAAATAACTATAAAATAATGTGCAATAAAAGTAACCAGTCAAAAAGAAGAAATTCAATCCAGTAAAATAGCATTTAATACCACTTTTCACCTTTCGATTTTTATAAGGAAAATAAAGACAAGCCTAAAATAAGGCTATAAATCTCGATTATCACACCGTATAATAATGAGAATTATACCACAAACCCAGGTGTATCGCAGTGCGTACATTTATAACAGCAAAAAAACGAAAGAAAAAGTCTATAACGCTGTTTTCTCTAGAAAAATTAACGACCTGTTTGTCATGTGACAAAGGTGACGATAATAAATATTCTTTACCTTTCCCTGCCTAACGAGACGGCCATTTTGTTGACGGCCATTTTGACGAAAATGGGAAAGGAAATGGCGGATCCGATTGAAGGTCGCGTTTAATTAGTGCTGATTGATTGTTCTCCGGATGTTTTCGCGATGCTTTCATGCGATCTCAAACGAGTATTGTATTGTATAACAAAACATTATTTGACAAGGAAAAGTGAACAACCATGGAAAATTACTAAAATAAAGCAGTTGGAAATGTTAAAGGTTACAGAATGGCATATGGCTAGCGTTTATACGCAATAACCTTATCTTAACTATAAACTATAAATGAACACGATGAAAAGGTCATTGATGTAGAGTACGCCTTAGTACCTAGAATATTATTTTTGAGGTTAATACAAAAGCTGGTTAACGAAATACTGACTTTACTTATAGTAAAGAAGGCAGCTAACCAATGTAGTAGTCAAAGCATTCTATACGTCCTGTATCCTTCGAACCTTTTGTATCATATCCTGTATCATAACGCGACTTTATTATTTTGTCATATTCGACCAGTTCGATTCCCGGTTAAGGCAGATGAATTTCCGAACTCCATAAATGCAGTTTGAATGAGTTCAAAAATAAAAGCAAGTCTCTTTTGCGCAGAATTTGCTTTTTTCCCATATTTAAAGTAGTTGCCGTCCATAAGACGTTAGTTTTTTCCACCCTGTATCAATAGTCCAATAGACTAGCCATTGGACTATTGATAATTTTCAAAAATTAAAATGCTTAAGTACTTATACTTTACCATTAAGTGCCTTCTTTGGTATTACGGCAGAGTAGTGTAGTCTATCAAATAAGATTTGATGTACTATAGCTCTTGTAAGAAAAACGTAAGTGGTTGGTTGGAACCCTTTTTGATTTGTATTCGGACTGCAAGAAAGTAGTCGATTGTATTTCTATTTTTAAGTATTTCCTCTTGAGGCTTTATTCTATATTGTCATTACACCTATTGCTATCGTATTGTCAACGTAATGATAGCTCTTTTGACCTTCTGCTGGAGTTTCTTGCGGTGCTTCTTCTCCGCAATGATGGTCTTGTCCGAAGCGCTAGTAGATTCATTCTATATTACCGTGCAAAAGAGCCCTCATGTGGCCAATTTACTGAATATATATTTTGAATTTAGATTTACTTGAATTTCTTATTAACTTGACAATACTTGGTAAAAAAACCGGCCAAGTGCGAGTCGGACTCGCGCACGTAGGGCTCCGTACCACTATAATACATCTAAATAAATGTTTTTCTTTATTCTTTATTATATTGGAGTTGATTGAATGAAAGGTAAAATGCGGTTTACGATTTATAACGTATTAAAAAAAAACTTATTATTAAATCTCGTTCAAACCAATTTTAGGTGGAAGTTTGCATGGTAATATACATCATGTATTATTTTTACATTTATCATTCCCTTATTTTAGAAATTTCGGGGGTGGCACACAAGTTTCCACTTTGGAACCGTCTCTCGCGCAAACTATTCAGTTTAGAAAAAATATATAGTAGAAACCTCAATATCATTTTTGAAGACCTATCCATAGATACCCCACACGTATGGGTTTGATGAAAAAAAAATATTGAGTTTCAGTTCTAAGTATGGGGAACCCCAAACATTTATTGTTTGATTTCTATTTTTGTATGAAAATCTTAATGCGGTTTACCGAATACATCTACTTACAAAGTTTCCATAGTATAGCTCTTATAGTTACGGAATAAAGTGGCTGTGACATACGGACGGACAGACATGACGGAACCCTAAAAAGTGTCCTGACCTGACGAGACCTGAGGCATTCCAGTCGGTAGAACCTCATTGCTTTTGATTATGTTATCGTCTTGGGTTAACTCGGGCGCCATTAATGTCAAGCAATACATATAGTGGTAGTAAAGACAATAGACCCCCAGGATTCTTAGTTTCTACTAGGACTATTGGTATTTATTATCACGGTATTATTTAGTTTATTAACATCAAATAAATATGCCACTTATAATTAGTTCCAAACCAAATCTCAATTTGAATCAGTGTCAATCTGCTCCCCCTCTACAGACCTCCTTAAACGTGTCGCGAATAAGTTTCCAGTAACTGGGAACGTGGTCAGAAACTAATTAAGTAGCTGGATCCCCGCAGGCCCACTTGACTTAATATATACCTAGGTTAGCTAGCTAGCTACACTGCCTTGTGATTGCACACGTGTACCTTTATGCACACAAATCTCACAAATCTTATTATTATTATTATTGATCATTAGTCTAATTGAGTGTCCCAACTGGGCAAAAGGCCTCCTTCCTTGTTTTCCACATCTCTCTCTGTCTGTGGAAATCTACCAATCCTTCAATAAAGCGTCCACGTCATCCCGCCATCCCCACTTGGGTGTTCTCTGACTGACTAATATTATAAATGTGAATGTTTGTTACCGAACAACGCCAGAACGGCGCGGAACACATCTGGATGACATTTGGCACATAGATAGGTAGTCTGGAATAGCATATATGCTAATTTTTATCCCGGAAACTGCACGGAAACTGGTGTGTTAGTTTGTTACTCACTCACACCACCACGTCAAAATCTTTTTTATCACGCATGTAAATTCACAACTACAATACCAAGTCTAAAAACTTGTTGATAATTCCGTGACCACATTTTGCACAATTTATGCTAAGATACTATTATTACCAAGCTTAGTTAATTAGCAGGCTTTTACTTTTGATGCCGATGACTATTTTATTTATTTTTATTTTTATGGCACAGAGAAGGCAAACGAGTACACAGGCCACCTGATGATAGACATTTACAGCTTAATCGCAATCAAAATACGGATCACGCAGCATCATATTTTTTTTCACCACTCAAGATATGGCAAATTGAGACAAATTTCTTTTATGAATGTCAATGCCATAACTGTGTTTGAGTATTTAATCATATTATTTTTTATTCCAACATAAAAACAGTGGTTATTTAGTGATAATGTCCTTCTCAATCAAATAGTTTCATTTACGTTTTAAGTATTTATTTTTCTACGCCTCAACAGATTACTTAATTCATTTTTACATGATTAAATGATTGACGACTCATAGTTAATAATTACAATCAAACCATTTGGAATCTTAGTCAATGTAGCGTGACGTCATTTTTGCCTCAGCGGCATGAAAAGTACGGGCCCTTATAATTAGCAACACTATATGATAAACCAGCCTTACAATTTTATAAAGCCGGAATCACAGTCTGGCACACTCTTGGCACACTCCATTATCGACAAGGCACGCGATGCGTGAAACCTACTATACATATCTGTCCTATCTAGAAACAATTTCACCGACATTCCCCCCGTTTAGAGATTGTTTGAAGGCAATAAATGTTGCCCTAGAAAAGGAAAACATGTCTAGTACCTACCCGTATCAGAATTCAGCTCTTGTTCAATAAAAGTAAACGAAAGAAAGGGCAAAGGAAGGTATAGAAGCAAACATAAATAAATAAATAAATATCAGGGGGCAATCTCACATAAATTGACCTAGCCCCGAAGCTCTAGGTTTGTACTATGGGTACTAGACAACGATATAAATACTTATATAGAGAAATATATACTTAAATACATAGACAACATCCGTGACTCTGAAACAAATATACGCGCTCATCGCACAAGGGGAATCGTACCCGGGAGCTCTAGCTTCGTAGGCAGAGTTACCAACTAGGCCAGATCGTCGTCGAACAGGCTATTACGTATACGAAAATATCTTTTGCCTATTTGGGTTGATGTTAGGGCTGAATGTAAAAAAATCCATAGATTAAAGTTATACCCACACGTAGACCAATACACAGGTTACACTAACGATCACATACGCAAAGGCAATAATATATTATGATATATATTAATTAGTTATTACTACTTATCATTATCTCGCGTCGTCACACATCTCGTTAGGAATAGGTAGCAAATATGACGCTTTGTGCCTAGATCGTACGACAAGTCAAGACAAGTCCGAGTTGCAAAACTTACTTCAGTAAGTAAAACAAACAGTTCCACACAGTGTATTAAATTAACTAAAGCATCTGATAACTAAATTTAACACTACATTCAGGAGCAAAAATAACGGGTCAGAGTGCGTTTTTCATACTAAAGAGGCCTTGGTTCCTCGCCAGGGAATGCTGTTAGTGAAATCTGATGATGAATAACCCGAGCATCGATACAGGACTTCCAGAGTGCCTAGGATACCCATCTGAATGAATCAACCGTTAACGCCGGAATTGTGCATGTTCAGAAAAACATCTAAAATGGCAATAAAATGTAAGGAAATCCAAGTGCTGACCCAAACTCTCCCGCTGTGGTGTTAACTGGTTGTGCGATCAGTTAGGTATCTTAAGAACTTTTGACCTCCTCTATTGAATCTAATTAAAACTCACTCAAAACAACCCCTGCCTAGGAACCAAGGCTTCGAAATAGTCTCATTTGTATAAAAAACGCAATCTGACCCGGTATTTTTGCTCCTGAGTGTAGAACACTAGCCTACTGTTCTAGAGGACGAGACGATAACAATAAATCTACATAACTGCTCGGAATAATAATTAAACTTGCGATTTGTGCTAGAAACCCTCGCGCGCCATTGTCTTTGGCAAAGTGTGCCTACTTATAGTTTAGGCATCATATTATATGCCCAGTTGACCCAGAGGGCGCGGTTGGCAACCCTACGTGATTTAATATGAGCAGAACAGTTCCTGTCTAATGAAGGGAAACACTCAAAAATATTGGCTTTTTGCGGGTGGTAGGACCTTGTGCGGAGCGCTACCACCATCTTATCCATTAACCTACCGCCAAACAGCAGTGTTCGCATTGTTGTGTTCCGGTTTGGGGATAAGACAGCCGGTGTAATGACTAGCATAGAGGCATTCCATCTTAGTCCTCAGGGTTGGCAGCGCATTTGCAGTCTTAGGCTTGCAGTCTTGTGAATGCGAATGTCTATGGGTCACAGTTTCCACTTACCATCAGGTGGCCTGTGTGCTCGTCAGCCTTCCCTATGCCATAAAATATATATATATATATTCGACTCTACTTTAAGAGCCGGGTACTCACGACCTGCAACTGTAACCGTAGGAGTTACAGTATACAGCCACCTTCCCGAACACATGGTTGAGGGAGGCGATGGCTGAGATTCGCGTGATACTCGTGAACGGGTGCTGTCTGTGGAGTCCGGTCTGTTCACGCTTGCAAGGACCTGTTTTTCAGTTAGTTATTTTGATTATCGTTCCTGACGTAGAGACCTCGTCATGTTGTTTTCCTAGTCACTGTTTTTAATTGAATGTTATTGAGCTTTCATTTGTAATGATTTTATTGGTGTGTTTTAAAATAATTATTTAATGTTTCTTTTAAATGTGACCTTCTGCTGGAGTTTCTTGCGGTGGTTCTTCTCCGCAATGATGGTCTTGTCCGAAGCCCTAGTAGATTCACTCTATATTACCGACGTGTAAAAGAGCCCTCATGTGGCGAATTTCTTGAATAAATATTTTGAAATTTGAATTTTGAGTAACAAGGTTCTAGTGGAGAACAGGCTCGCGAGCCGCCTACAGTATGATTATTTGCACTTTGACACTCAGGGACATCTCGGTTTTAATCGTAAAGGTTCGTGTTTTTACATAGAGTATATAAAATCCTATTAAGTATACTCAACACTAATATTATAAAGAGGAAAGATTTGATTGTTTGTTTGTTTGCATTGAATAGGATCCAAAACACCTGGAGATTCGAAAAAAAAAAATAGGCTATGTTTTAGTTTTCCGCGCGTTCGTGTCGCGGGTAACAGCTAGTTAATAATAAAACATCAACCTAAGTATGAAACTTCATTAATATTCTAATCTCATTATTAAAACAGAATAAGTACAGTCAACTTTTTATGACAAGCAATATGTGACGGGTTAGCTTTCAAAATCAAAGGAATTTGCTTCGAATTAAATTATTTTAATTTACATTAACTAATTTAATATTTTTGTTTTTAGAAACGCGATGTTATAATTAATTCAAGCCACATCTGTGTTGTTCATAGGTCTACTGTCAAAATATGTCATTGTGGCAGGTGATCTACATTACTGTTTTACACTGTTAAAGGCACACTACGATATTATGAATATGCAGAAATGTGTCTCGTGTCATTAGCACTTCCGATCCCTCCCGATAAATGTCGAGAATTGCCGAGTGTCAAAGCCCAATTAATCGTACTGTACCTACACGTCACTTAACATTATTTTTGTAGGTAATAAAAAATATTCATTTTCCCTTTTTAGTTTATTTTATTATGTAAAATTTCCGATCGATCACCTGTTACGGATTAAAAGATACAGCCCTATAAACGTATATAAGACCGTCGGACGGCTGGAAGCAATAGCGTTCCGTTAGCAATGTTGCCAGTTGCCACCCTTTGTGTTCGCTACGGAACCCTAAAAACAGAAGTCAGTACGACACTAACGAATCTGATCTTACGACGTTGACTGTACCAATGATTTAAACCGCGACTTGGGTTCCAAAGACGTTAGGGCAACCGCTAAGCCGAAAGGGTCAAAAGAAAAAACCAACCTGCGGTTTTGAACAAGTTTCTTGTCTATAGCAAGGCTGCAGAACATGCAAAGGCTGTGTTTAAAAAAGAAACCAATGACAGATTTCGTTCTCATACAACGGTTCGAATAAATGGTTTACTTACACATTAACTTGATATGCCACTTGATTTATTATATTTATTGATATAATAAACAGAACAACAAAAACAATTCTGATAAATACTTACGATCCAATTAGCACAACTTCACGTCAGTGACCGACCTTTATCATCTAGATTGTCTATTGTATAAAGCGTATGAGATTTTTTTTAAATAGCCTCACCAAATTAACCAATCAATTATTTTATTTATTAAACCTCTAAAAACTTTTTTGCAAATTGATGATTAATTTAAGTAAGATAACATCATTTCCACCTCATTTACTTCATTTGTTTTAAGATTGCAGCCATGAAAACTACTTTAGAACGTAGCCACGAAGTTATAAGTTTGACAACCTACTTAAGGTAACCACGCAAATTCTCCTTGCTAGATCGATACACTGGCCGCAAGTTTTCACGGTCATCGATAACAATAAACAAGAAAAATCGTTAACTACCGCATCAATAATTTATATTTAAAATCTACTAAAACTTATACATCGGCACTGCAGTAAAGACTTACGTAATTTGGCAAAATGCGGATGTGTGTCCAAACTATACTCGCCAAAACAAATCCAAGGAAAAAAAAACACGGAACACTGGCAACTAAAAAAACACTGAATCCACTAACACTGATAAAAAGTAAATAAACGGAGCACGTTTGAAATTCGAACGTCAGAAATATTGCACTTGGAAAGATCGCGAATACCGTTTCGGAACGCTATCGGCCGTGCGTTCGGTTCGGTAGAGAGTTGCGAACTGACTCGCGAACCCCGCGAGGGTTGATTTAGGGGATGTAGGGGATGTTGGGGTAAGCGGGGGCTCGCCGGCCGGCGTGACACTAGAAAGACTCACAGCGTCGTACTAATTTCATTAGTCGCCAAATTGTTTTTTCAAAGTGAATGTGAATTCAAAGCTAGCTCTTACTGGACAATCTAGCACTTCATTACGATGACAATATATTTTGAAAGATTCAGAAGTTGGCAAGACTAAGATGTTACCATTAGGTTGGATTTTAGAGAATAGATAAGGCAATTAAAATTAAAACGGTCACACTTTGTTGCTTCCAAAACTGAGTAAGTAGATACGTAGGTTTTTGCTTGATAACTTGAGTTGAGGACTCCAACTTTCATATAAATATCGCGTAAGTACTTTCAAATCTGATTCTAATGCTGCTGGTGCAGTGTGCGTGTGTGTGTGTGTGTGTGCGTGTGCTTGAGCGTGTGTGTGTGTACATGTGTGTGTGTGGTAGTTAAGTAGGTAATCGAAATATACGCGGGTGAAGTCGCGGGCAGAAAGTAAAAAATCAATAAAAAGTTTGTCTTACACTTTGAGTATTAAGACAATAAAGAAAAGAATAGAGGGCTTCAGACGCGTGAAAACCTTTTCAGACAGCTGCTCGCAACATGAAAATAAAATCTAACCAATCGCTGCTGAGCGTCGGTTTGTTCGGCGGGAGACCTTTCTAGCCAGACGCATGAGGCGCCATTAAAAATATATGGGCATTTAAGTTTTTAGTAACAGTAAAACTATCGTGAGACATGAAATTATATTGAATTATATATCCGGGGCCAATCTCACACAAATTGATCTAGTTTAAAACTAAGCTCTAGGCTTGTATTTATTTACTATGGGTGTTGCGGACTCTTTGTATTTCTTTACGCTTTTCTTTTTATATGACATTGTTGCTATGGTTTGTTATATTGATTTTTGGTTTTTTGATGATGTCAAGTAGTGAATTGGAATAAACGGATAAACGGTAATGTTTTATTTATATTTTAATTCATGATTTTCATTGCAGCAGCTATCGTTCGTTTCATTGGTCCTTCTCCCTACATTTTCCAGCGTCGTTTGAACTATCACCTAGGTATTTCATTTCTCAGCCACTTCATTAGTATTTTTTACAAATTTTTCACTCGACATTTCACACGTTGTTAGTATAAGTATAGTATAACATTACCATCTGATAATGAAAACTCGGACTAAGAAAAATCCCAAGTCGACTACCGATGTCAATAATCCCTTACCTGAATGCAGTGCACAGGGCAGTCAGGCTCCTAGCGAGCGTGCCGCTCTCACCATATCTTCTAGGTCTTCCGCTACCATAAAAGCGCAAAAGGCCGCGGTCGAGGCGCTTGCCCTGCGCCGCCGGCTGGAGCGTGAACAAGAACTCGCCGACCGGGAGCGCGAGCGTGAACAAGAACTCGCCGACCGGGAGCGCGAGCGTGAGCGGGAACTGGCAGCGCTACGGCAGCAGGTAGAGGAGAGCGAGCTGCAGGCCGAGCTTGCAGCCATCGACGCCGACGTCAGTAGCAGCCATGCGGGAAGCCGCATAAGCCACCATAGTTCGAGGTTATCCGTAGATAGGACCCAAAAATGGGTCCAAGACCAATTCACCACTGAAATTAATAATGGCACTTTCGCAGTAGGATGTGTACAACACCTTTCTGTTCCATCCCCGAGCCGCTTGGTACTACCGGCGACTGACGCTCGGTCAACTGCACCCTATATTAATCCTTTGACCCATCATCACAACGGTATCAAACCCTCCGAGGCGGTTGGCATCACGACCCCGCTCGTCCCCACGGAGTTAAACAATCATCTTTTAAAAGCTGTAGCTGATACCGCTGCAGCAGCCAAGGCTCTCGCTTGTGCCCCCAATGTCAAGAAATTAGAATTATTTCCTTTCTCTGGTAACGTCTTGCAATGGTTACAATTTAAACGCATTTACGATGTCACCAAAGATAACTTTTCTCCTTTAGAAAATATGAACCGCCTTCAAAACGCAGTGCGTGGTGCGGCGCGCGAGGCCGTGGCGGCGCTGCTGATGTCGGCGGAGGACCCGGAGGAGGTCGTGCGCGCACTCGAAGACAACTTCGCGCGCCCCGAGCTCATCGTTCACCAGGAAGTAACGTGTTTGAAAAATCTTCCACGTTTAGGTAACGATCTTAAAGAGCTAGGAACCCTCTCAAATCGCGTACGTAACTCAATTTCTTGTATTAGATTATTGAAACAAGTAGAGTACTTATACTCCCCCGAATTATTTCACGCGGTACTTAGCAAGCTAAACCCCACAATTAAAATGCGGTGGACCGATTTCGCTATGCAAGACACGACGGGGCGCTCTAAGCTTGAAATATTGTCTGACTTTTTAAAGCGCGAGCTAGATCAACATATTCGATTTGGTTTATCACCCGAATCTAGCCCGACGCAATTAACGCAATATTTTTCGAACGATAAACAACATAAGCGTGAGAACATAAACACGGTCATGCAGTCTAAAACCGGTTTAAAAGATAGTTCTACCAAATACGAGTGTGCGTTTTGTAGGAAAGACCATAACATTAAGTCGTGTTCCGAATTCCAGTCTTTGGCTATTGACGACAGATGGCAGTGGCTTCGTGAAGCAAAAGTGTGCTACCGATGTTTAAGACGTAACTCACATCAGTGGAAAACTTGTAAAGTTAATCCGTGCGGAATCGACGGATGCTTAATACGTCATCACCCACTACTTCATAAGAAACCACTCGCTTCTCTGGTCAACACATTTGACACACAAACTTTAGACAGGTGCCCTGGCGCAAGTGAACACGACAATACGGTTTCGAATATTCTTAAGCCGACGGATGAAAAAGTTATCGTATCGACTACTTCTACGGACGTTGAACAAGTTAACACTATTTTAGCTCTTCGTCCTCGTGCCTACTTGAAGATTGTTCCGGTTACTGTTTCTGGGCCATCAGGATCTTGTGATGTCTATGCACTTCTCGACGACGGAAGTACTGCCACATTAATTGACTCGAGTATTGCCTCACTTATAGGAGCCACAGGGCCCCAACAGTCAATTACAGTCAATGGCATTGGTGGTCTTGAGCGTAATACCACGGTGTCATACGTCAATTTTCACATTAAAGGTAGGCACACACAGGAAACATTTTTAGTACAAAACGCCAGAGCTATGCATTCGTTATCTTTGAGACCACAAACTATTCTCCCAGACTCTATCGATTGTTTTTCTCATTTAACCGATCTTGTTGACGTATTAGTTCACGAAGATGCTACTCCGACCATTTTAATCGGAGCCGAACATTGGCATTTGTCTATTAATCGTGACGTTCGTGCTGGTAGAAGGAACGAGCCCGTAGCTTGTTTGACAGCTTTGGGCTGGACTTTATACGGCGTTGCTTCTAGCAAAACGAAACTTGTGGAATTTGTTAATCACGTCACATTTACCGAAGCATCTTCGAATGATAATTTAGAGGTTTTAATAAAAGAACACTATAAAATCGATTCTTTAGGGATTTCTAAACAAGAAACTTCACTCAATAAGCGTGATCAGCAGGCTGTCAATATTCTTGAAGCTACTTCACGGCGCCTGCCTTCAGGAAGATTTGAGGTAGGTATGCCATGGCGTGATGACATACAGCGTGTCCCTGATAGCTACGCTCAGGCAATGTCACGGTTTTTAAGCCTCGAAAGACGTATGGCTAAAGATAGTGTCTTTGCCAAAGCGTATGAAGTTTTCATGTCAAAAATGATTGACAAAGGCTACGCGGAAGAATGTGGTTCTGAGACGTACTACGCCAATAATATGAGTGAACAAATGAATAGTAATATTCGTCTTTATCTCCCACATTTTGGCGTGTACCATCCTCAGAAGCGCAAGATTCGCGTTGTACATGATGCTGCGGCAAGGAATGAAGGGGTCAGTCTGAACTCCTTATTGCTTTCTGGGCCCGATCTACTCCAACCTTTACTGAAGGTATTGTTTCGTTTCCGGGAGGGCTGTATCGCACTAACAGCTGATATCAGGGAAATGTTTCCCCAGATAAGAATCAGGGAGCAAGATAGAGATGCTCTTCGTTATCTGTGGAGACCTGAAAAAATGCAGCCAATTAAGGAGTTCAGGATGACTGCTGTCATCTTTGGTGCGTGCTGCAGTCCGTTTATAGCACAATTTATAAAAAACAAAAATGCGCATGAACACATGAGTACTTATCCAAAAGCAGTAGATGCCATTGTGTTCAATCATTATATGGATGACTATATAGACTCATTAGATAGCGTTAGTGAAGCCGCTCAGCTAGCAGCAGATATTGTCACTGTCCACAAAAGTGCATGCTTTGAGATGCGTGGTTGGATTTCCAATGAGCCTGCGGCGTTGAATCTTGTACCAGAGGAGTTACGAGCCATTCAGCCGTTGGAAATTGAACTGGCAACCACTCTTAATACTACTCGTGCTCTAGGAATTGCGTGGGACCCTACCTCAGACAACTTAGGGTTTCGCACCGGTCTATCTGAAACCATTCCTGGCTCACTTACGAAAAGAAAGGTTCTTTCACATCTCATGCGCGTGTACAATCCTTTAGGTTTATTAGGGCCCTTAGTCGTTAAGGGCCGAATACTATTTCAACAAGCGTGGAGGTTAAACATTGATTGGGACTCCGAACTACCACCAACAGAAGCATCAAAGTGGTCAGGCTGGTTCCAAGAACTTTTAACGGCCACCGTTCTCAAAATCCCACGATGGTATTCAAAGGCTAAGAACGCGGAGCCTTCGTATAAAGAGCTGCACATACTGGCTGATGCAAGTGAGTTAGCTTACGCTTGCGTTGCCTATTGGCGTTCGATTTACGCTGATGGCAGCATTGAACTCACTCTCATCACCAGCAAGGCAAGAGTTTCTCCTTTGAAACCAATTTCAATCCCGCGATTGGAACTCCAGGCTGCTTTGATTGCTTCTCGCCTCGCACTTACCATTAAGGACAGCCATCGGAAGAAACCAGTAAGTACCTTTTTTTGGACTGATTCGATTACTGTTCTCCAGTGGTTACGCAGTGACGCGCGGACTTTTAAGCCTTTTGTTGCCCATCGGTTAGGGGAAATTATGGAAAATTCCTCGATAAAAGACTGGCGATGGGTACCAACTGACAAACGTTGCCGATGATGCAACAAGAATGCACCCTGTTAAGCTCGACCTCAACCATAGATGGTTTATGGGACCGCCCTTTCTTTTGAGACCCCCGGAAGACTGGCCGATTGAACCTACCAGTGTCGCGCCAAGTCGTGAAGAGCGTAAAAGCTTACCGAGCGAGTTGGTGGGACTTACTTCCGTTAGCTTAGCTCTACCTTGTCCGGTCACCGCAAATTTCGCTCAATTTAGTTCCTGGTTGCGTTTACTACGCGCAACAGCTCGAGCTCATCAAGCCGCGGCTTTGTTTGGCAATGTTTTGGTAGCGTTTCGAAATTCTAAAGCAATTGGCGGGGTTTTTCGATCCCGAGTTTTTCGATCCCGCCACCCGTCAACGTCTACTACCCTAAAACCATTAAACGCCGAACTAATACAAGCCGCAGAAAGGCACATATTGCAAAAAACTCAATTAGACAGTTTTCCTGAAGAGTACAGCTGCGTCCTCAATTCCAAGCCGGTGTCATCAAGCAGTCGCCTCATAAAACTGTCCCCTTCCCTAGGGGAAGATAAGTTACTACACTTAGCTGGAAGAATAAAGGCCGCAGAAGGCATTGATCCCGATTCTCGTTTCCCAATCTTACTGGACGGCCGTCATAAAGTTGTGAAGTTGTTGGTGGAGTCCTATCATAGGCAGGCTGGCCACGCAAATCATGAGCTAGTAATCAATGAAATTAGGCAAAGATTTTGGCTCCTAAAGCTTAGAGATACAGTTAGAGCCGTAGCAAACAGTTGCTTGAGGATGTTGGGAGCGTTTAGTGCGAACTGTCAAGGTAGCCCTTAAAGCTACGCTCAATGAAAGAGCTCCAAAAGAGGAAACATTAACGACACTGCTTACAGAGGCTGAAGCTATAGTGAATTCACGCCCGTTGACACACGTTTCTACAGATCCTGATGACCCCACCACATTAACACCATTCCATTTTTTAATAGGACAATCTTCAAGTCAAACCCTTCCAAAAGCTTTAAACGACAGAGATCTAATCCTTCGAGGGGAGTGGAAAAAGGCGTTAAGGCTGGCCGACCATTTTTGGAACCGCTGGGTACGCGAAGTCCTCCCCACCATGCAACCACGTATTCATAACCGGCAAAGAAGTGGAGATCATGTAACGATTGGCGACGTCGTAATTATCGTTGACGAGTCCCTCCCACGAGGAACATGGCCGCGAGGACGAGTTGTTCAACTATACCCAGGAAAGGATGGCGTTACCAGGGTAGTCGACGTTGCTACAGCTGGGGGTACGCTACGCCGACCCCTCAAAAAACTGGTGAAGCTGGTCACCGAGGCAATCTCCAGTTAAATGACCAGCTCTGGCCACTTGAACCAGTTTGTGCAGTTCTGCACGAGGGGCAGGATGTTGCGGACTCTTTGTATTTCTTTACGCTTTTCTTTTTATATGACATTGTTGCTATGGTTTGTTATATTGATTTTTGGTTTTTTGATGATGTCAAGTAGTGAATTGGAATAAACGGATAAACGGTAATGTTTTATTTATATTTTAATTCATGATTTTCATTGCAGCAGCTATCGTTCGTTTCAATGGGTATTATACAACGATAAACTTACATAAATAGAAATACATAGTTAAATACATAGAAAACATCCAAGACTCAGAAACAAATATATCTGCTCTACTGAGATTTGAACCCGGCACCGCTAGCTTCGAAGGCAGGGTCACTACCAACTACGCCATGGCGTCGTCCCTACATTGACGTACTTAGTCCAAATAGAACCTAGTACTTAAATAGAAAACATAGAAGACTCAGAAACAAACACTAACGATCATCACAAAAATATCTGCTCTTACCGATACCGCTAGCTTCGAAGGCAGGGGCACTACCAACAATGCTAAAGTGTTGTCTAGATAAATCATGATAAGGGCTAACATTTTGTGTGATGAGCACGAGCATTTGTTCCTGAGTCTCGGATGTTATCTTTATATTTAAGTATCATCATCCGAAAGACGTCCACTGCCGGACATAGGCCTCCCCCAAGGCTTTCCACTCAGACCGGTCTTGTGCTTTTCGCATCCACCGCGGTCCCGCGATCCTGACGAGGTCGTCACTCCATCTTGTTGGAGGCCTACCTACAGCTCGTCTTCCGGTTCGCGGACGCCACTCCAGAACCTTCTGACCCCATCGGCCATCAGTCCTGCGAGCAATGTGCCCCGCCCACTGCCACTTCAGTTTAGCTATTCTTAGGGCTATGTCGGTAACCTTAGTTCTACTGCGAATATCATCATTTCTGATTGTATCACGCAGAGAAACCCCGAGCATAGCCCTCTCCATAGCCCTCTGAGTGACTTTGAGCTTCCTTATGAGGCCCATTATTAGCGCCCACGTCTCAGATCCGTAAGTCATCACCGGCAACACACACTGGTCAAAGACTTTTGACTTCAAACACTGCGGTAATTTGGACGTAAAGGTGCTGCGAAGCTTCCCGAACGCTGCCCAGCCGAGTCGGATACGACAAGTGACCTCTTTCTCAAAGTTGGACTTACCTAACTGGACCGTTTGTCCCAGGTAAATATAGTCGTCAACAACTAAGTATGTAGTATTATATTTAAGTATGTATTACTCTATTTAAGTATTTATAATCATTATCTAGTAAGATCACATCATGGACTTTAATTGATGGGCCACTATAGAACCTTGTCGCATAAAACCAACGATTAATTCCCGTGTAATTTCTATCTCGTTACATGACGCTGTAATTATGACAAGGTGCTATGGTAGATCAATATTTAAAGTCCTTGATGGTACTATCGGCCCAATGGAACCCTGACCCACTATAGAACTGTGTCACAGTGACGTGATTTAAGTCGTAAGAAGTGTCTTCTTCTTTTTTGTAATAATGGCAGTCCACCGTGGTATTTTGCAGTGATTTCGCCAGTGTCAACTTGACAATAAGGGACCGAAACCGCTTACCCTTTAAAGGGTTTCCGTTAGGGTATATAATTGAGTGGTTTATAGAAACCCTAACGATGCGATAAGCATATCTTCGACTTACCCCAATGAAAAGGTATCCCATACGATACAATTAATCCGACTACGCGCTTACCAATTCCTTAAAACCCTCTTTAGGCTTTCCCTATGAAGAGTTTATTGAACGGCTTCAAACTATTTTAATATCTACGCGCAGTCCATACTAAATATTTTTGCATAGGCTTGAAACCTGTGATTGGTTATCACACGAATCTGCGAAACAGAGTCAACGGAGAGGGAGAATGGATAGGGTAACCCTAACGTAATGTAAGTGCTTAAATCCGAAACCCTTACGAAAAACTAGTTCGAAGCAGTTTCCATATCATTAGGGTAAGCCTATCGATAGGGAGAGCATATGATGTAGCACCCGATTGATAGACTTAATCAAATAAAGGGTTTTCCGGTCCCTGGTGTCAAGAGTGTAAAGTAAATCAATAAATAGAAAAAATCAATAGTACAAAGCCGGACATCTTCCCTCCCCGAAGGTTACCGGAAGACTCCGTAAGAAGTTACAAGCAAATTGTTTCATAATGTCACTGTGACAAAGTTCTATGTTGGGTCAGCATTCCATTGAGCTGAGAGTACCTATGCTGCCCTCCTAAGCTAATAAGCAGTATCCCAAATTCAACAGCCAAAGCAATTTTAATTCTATTCGGTTAGTTATAACGTTGATATTGCTACGAGATTTTTATCTGACATACTGCCTATTGGCTTAGGACGGCAGTATAGTACAAGCTAAGAGCTTAGTTTGTGAGAATTTGTGTTACATTGTCCCCTGATTTCTTTTCCATCAAAATATAAGTTATATCGGCGAATTTCTTATAAATAATAACAACCAGCCAAGTGTGAGTCGAACCCTAATTACGATACCCTCGGTGCGCGAGTCCGAATCACCTTCACCTAGTTATTTGGAGATTTCAGCTCTTTAATTTGTTTTAAGCGATCGGTAACGAGTTGCTCTAAATCTGGAGGGCCGGGGGGCCAGGAGGCCGGGGGCCGTCCTCGGGGGCCCTCCGAGGGAACCCTCTTCACTCTATTACTTGTTTTGTTGGCGCCAACTAATAAATAACCTCATTGTGATTGAAAACCAACTCGGAAAATACTTATTTTAAAACCAGAGCTTGTTAAAAAGTACTTTATTCTGTCGAATTGGAAGTTTATCGTTTTTAGGGCTCCGTGAAGGGGACCCTATTACTAAACCTCTATCCGTCCGTCTCTGTCAGCGGGCTGTATCTGTATCTCATTAACCTTAATAGATAAAATAAAATACAACAATGGTACGGAACCCTTCGTGTGCAAGTTTGACTGGCACACGGGTTTTTAAGTGATTTATGAATGCGAGGAAATTTGTGATTAGCCACAATTGAAAAGATAGGAAATAACATCTATTCACAACAAGTTATTAAGTAAAAGAAGAAGTTATGAAGTAGGTAAATCACGATAATTAATATACGTATCTTTATCTTTATCTTTAATTGTGCTAATTGTAACAAGGATAAAAATCTTCCGAGGTTTACGTGATAATGATTAAGCCCAGTATACTATGTGTATACCTTTTTTATCCGACTGCTGGAGAAGGGACAGAATCTGGTTGATATTTTTAACCATGAAGCTCGTCAGAAAGAAGAAGTAGAAATACAATTATGCGCCAACCATAAGAAACGCTATTTCGATTCCACTCAAACAAAATCGATATTATTTCGTTTTTGATCAGAATCGTCCGTCCGTCCTAACTCTAAAGAGCAGTATATTTTTTACTTGCTCAGCTTGAAGTCAAGCAGGCATTATAAATAGGTACCATAGTCAACACGCCAACCAAGTCAAAGAAGAATTAAAAAGAAAAGAAACAGGTTTATCGCAGTGATGATAAAGGCTCATTTTCGTTGGTCGATAACCCTCTGTAGCAATCCACTGACAGGTTGTTTTAATATTTATGAGCTGAGGGTTATTGCAGCGATGCGATGTACATAATGAAGGGCATTAAACACGAGGGTAGGTTTCTGAACCGAGCCGAAGGCGAGTTTCATAATAACACCACAAAAGTGTTTTAATGCCTAATTACAGTTACACTACTTTATCTACCCACATATCATAAGCCTCCATGATGCATTCAGGAGCCGCATATTATGACCGGCATCGCGGCGTTGTTCAGGGCCACTAACAGTAATTATTTTATGACGTTAGTTGCTTTGTTACAGATATCAGGAGGCGTCGCCGAAATATCTGTCTCATCTTCATCGCTCATTTTATGGTTTAAATTCAACAAATTGAACAATTTTATACAACAAAACAAATTTCAACCGTTAATGGCGGTAATGAAAAGATTGAAAAGTTTTCTGGCAGCTGTCATAGTTTTTTTTATTCAGAGACAAACTAGGGTCGGCCCCAACTATCATATCGTTCTATATCTTACTTACGTGCGACATTTGTCAATTTTGTATCCAAATTGACAATCCATTTCGAACTAAACGTCATCTCGACTGATATTAGAATAGACGTCTTATCAAATTTCTTTGTTTTTCAGAGATGTTCGAAATTTGAATGAAATAATATTATTGAAATCGATGTTATTATTAAGCAAAGAAATTTGTTCTAACAAAACAGTCTATTTTTATGATGGTCATAATATGCGGTTATTGAGCGCTTAATGGAGGGTTTATACGACCCTTATTTTAAATTAGAACATTATGGATTGTTTTATAAAGTTTTATGTCTTCTTTCACGCTCTAGCACGCACCTATTTTCACGCTCTATGTTAGGTCCTTTTTTATTTTTGGTTTATGTAAATGACTTACTAGATAAACTTTCTGATATTATACTTTTCTTTTTTGCTGTTGATACTTCACTAATTTTCAAGGTAGATAGAAAATCCGTAGACTACACTAGGATAAACGCCACAAGTTAAAGTACAATTGGTTTACTTAACAACTTGTTATTAAATGCTAAGAAAACTAAATGTGTTAGGTTCGCTTTGCCTAATGTTAAACCGGTAGATTCTAGTATTTTTCTAAATGACGAGTGTTTACAGTTTTCCTACACATAACCATAGATAAAAAAAACAATGGAGTCCCCACATAGCTGTACTGGCAGGTAAACTAAGTTAGGCAGCTTACGCCGTTAGGAAAATTAGACAACTAACTAATGTTGAGACAGCTCGCTTAGTTTATTATAGTTATTTCCATAGTGTTATGTCTTACGGTTTTCTGGTTTGGGGTAAGGCAGCTGTCATACAAACTATATTTGTGTAACAAAAAAGGGCCATTCGTTCTATTTACAATTTAAATTCCCGTGACTCCTTAAGAGAACTTTCTAACGAAATTAACATCGTAAATGTAGCGTCACAATTTATTTATTAAGTTATTAAGATTTTAGATTCTTAAACCAAAAACTCTGATATACATAATTTAAATACAAGAAATAAAAATAAAATCGCTATTCGAAAATTCCGTGTCCGTAAAGTATATAAATCATTTGTTGGATTCTCTAGTGTATCGCCGAAAATTTTATTGCCGAATTTCACTTCCCAACCAACGTTTGGCCGAATATCAGTTTGCCGAATCATCACATGACAACTTGTTAAAATGATTAGTTTCATTTCCCAACCTCACGATTGCCAACTCAACCCTTGTTTTTTTTTTATGTTGACATTTATTAAAATGTAATTTTTCATATAGCCAAATGGTTCACTTGGAATAATATACATTTCGCGGTGTATCGTGAACCTAATGTTTATTTAACAACGTTTTATTTAGCAACCTATTAACAGTAAGTACCTATTATATATCAAAAAAGGGGGTTGTGGCGCTTCGTCGGACGCTGCCGCGGCACGCTCGCTTCGCTCACTCGGCTCGCGCGCTGTAGCGTCGCAGTTCTACCTAACTTCTCCTCGCTATGCTCGACGTTGTACCTAACTGGTCTCAGTGGATATGTGACGATTGATAAATAAATGTGTTTTTTTTTTTTATTTCCTTACTCGTTACAGTAAAAGTTGCCTAATGTAAGAAAAGGAAAGTGATAAACTGACGAAACGTTATTCGTCTGAGAGCTTTTCAACCTAGTGTTACATTTGCCATGTGAAAGATATTCCAAAAGTTTAAAGTCAAAATGATATTCGTCTTCATAATAATTTGGCCAAATGAGAGGTTGGCATACAAAAATTTGCCAATGTGGCGTAAATCTCGCCATTTCATTATTATTTTAATCCCGTTGTATAAATTTAAATTCATTTAATTGTTACCTTTTTAAATGTTTAGTCGGTCTCATTATAATTGTTATGGTATTGTTTTTATCATTTATAACATCAATAAATTTGCGTTATTATTCGGTTGCACTCGTAATAGTCGTAAATACTTTATTCTGTTCCTAAATGTTTTTATGTTAACAAATAACATGTTTAAAGTAAATATTCAAATGTTTGTCACAGGACAGTGCAACCGATTTTCTTATTAGAGATTTCGCTCGGGCGAGCCTTTTGTTTTGTGCAGCGACGCGCGGAACCGGTTCGCTAGCCGTCGCGTGCGCCGCTCAGCCAGTCGCTGTTAACTTACGAGGCGAGCGCACGCACTTCTCCCGCTAAAACTCGCTTGCGCGATATCTCGTACCTAATAGTTGTGACCGCTTAAAACTGTTCCTTCTCATCTCTCGCTTTGCTTTCGTTCTTACTCCTTCTGAACTTTCTATTTACTCGTGTAACTGTGCTACTTGCTTCTTCCGTGACATTGACAATATATGTAGTGAACTGGACAATTGAGTGTTTGTTTTTACCTGCTTTCGCTAACCTGCACGCTACAAGAACATCACAAGGCAAGCTTGCACTTATACGCTAAACTGGTGACCCCGACGAACACAGAATAATGATTGAAGGCAAAGATGCGGCTGGAACAAGTCAAGATGGCGGCGGCCGCTCAACTGGCGAAACGTTAGACGTATACCGAGTGGGCATCAGAGTCCCTGCTTTTTGGCCTGAAAAACCAGCGATTTGGTTCGCACAGATAGAAAGCCAATTTGCGATCTCTAATATTACAGCTGACGCAACCAAATTTTATTATGTGGTCGCGCAACTAGATTCGCAGTACGCGGCGGAGGTGGAGGACGTTATTACTAACCCACCCGCCACCGAAAAATACACTAAATTGAAAACCGAATTAATCAAAAGATTATCCGCAACACGACAACAAAAAATGAGGCAGCTTCTGGACCGTGAAGAATTAGGCGACCGGAAACCATCACAGTTTTTTCGGCACCTACAGCATTTGGGGGGGCCCAACGTTCCCAAAGAGTTTTTGCTGGATATATGGACCAACCGCTTACCGACCAGCATACAGTCTATCATCGCGTCCCAGACAACGGAATCAGTGGAGGTGTTAATCGACTTAGCCGACCGTGTCTACGATGTTGTACCTAAGCATCAAGTGGCCTCAACATCTGCACCAGACTCACAGATCAATGATTTAATTCGTCAAGTAAGTGAGCTAACTAAAGAAATGAAAACGCTAAAAAGCCACCTCAGCAACAGGCAGTCACGGTCAAAAACAAGATCGCACAGCAAATCTCAAACCCGTTCCAGTGCAAGATCCGAATCGAACTACCGAAAATATCCTACGTGCTGGTATCACGCCAAGTTTGGTGAGAGAGCTACCCGATGCGTTAAGCCCTGCGACTTTGTAGCGGGAAACGACAGGGGCAGTCGATAATGGCGACCGCCGATTGCCCTAGCGCCGGTCGCTTATTTGTCACGGACCGTGTAACGAAGATGCAGTTTCTCGTCGATACAGGCAGCGATCTCTGCGTCTTCCCAAGGTCAGAATTAAAATATCGTAGACATAAAACAAGTTACCAGCTATGTGCAGCGAACGGCTCCACGATCTTTACTTACGGTTACATTCATTTGAACCTAAACCTAGGCTTGCGCCGCGACTTCGCTTGGCGATTTGTTGTAGCGGATGTTACAAAGGCGATAATCGGCGTGGATTTTCTGTCATACTATAACCTAATCGTTGACTGCAGAAAACAACAACTGCTTGATAATACGACTAGCCTTTTTACCGCGGCTTTGCCTGCCCGCCCTTCTGAAAATATTTCTTCGGTAAAAGTAACGACCGGCGACTCTGTTTATCACCACATACTGATGGAATACCCTCACGTTACTCGCCCATCCGGTGTTCATCATGCTCCTCGACATAATGTTCTGCATCATATTCGAACTACTCCGGGGCCACCTGTGTCTTGCTCACCTCGACGCCTGGCCCCTGATAAACTGAAAATTGCCAAGGATGAATTTGCAGCCATGATCCAAAGTGGTACCTCGAGACCTTCAGAATCACCCTGGTCGTCGCCACTTCATCTTGCCCCGAAAAAAGATAACGGATGGCGTCCTTGCGGCGACTACCGGATGCTGAACTCCAGGACGGTTCCCGATAAGTATCCTATTCGCCATATTCATGACTTCGCCCACAATATTTCTGGTTGCCAGGTATTCTCCACCATCGACCTAGAGAAGGCCTATAACCAGATCCCAGTGAACCCAGAAGACATTCCGAAGACCGCAATAACCACACCGTTCGGACTCTACGAGTTTCCGTTTATGACCTTCGGACTCCGGAACGCAGGTCAGACCTTCCAGCGGTTCGTGGACGAAATGGTAAGGGGCCTAGATTTTTGTTTCGCCTATTTGGATGATTTCCTCATCTTTTCAAAAGACGAAGACACTCACAAAGAACACCTGCGTGAAGTATTTACAAGATTAACAGATTACGGCATGGTGGTAAACACATCCAAATGCATCTTCGGTGCGTCGGAGGTATCTTTTCTTGGGTACCATATTTCAGCGGAGGGCACGAAGCCACTGCCAGCCAAGGTGGATGCCATTAAGGACTTCCCAGCTCCAAAAACCGTACGGGAGTTACGCCGATTCCTGGGGATGGTAAACTTTTACAGAAGGTTCATTCCAGATGCCGCCCAGTTCCAAGCTCCTCTAAATGCTCTCTTAACCGGCTCAGTAAAGGGATCTCACCCGGTGAACTTCTCCACTGCGGAACTTGATGCTTTCTCACGCTGTAAAGAAAGTTTATGTCAGGCTGCGATGTTAGCACATCCCCATAGCCAGGCTAGGCTCGCTATAGTGACTGACGCATCCGATACGGCCATGGGCGCTGCGCTACAACAGTGCATTGATGGAGAATGGCAACCACTCGCATTCTTCTCGCGTAAGTTGACTCCTGCACAGAGTAAGTACTCTCCTTACGATCGAGAGCTCTTGGCCATTTACGAGGCGATCAAATACTTCCGGCACATGGTCGAAGCGCGCGAATTCACGATCTACACGGATCATAAGCCGATATGTTTCGCGTTTCACTCCCGTAAGGACAACTGCTCGCCGAGGCAGTTCAGACACCTGGACTTTATATCTCAATTTACGACTGATATCCGGCATATTTCAGGGAAGAACAACGTTGTAGCTGACGCCTTGTCCAGAATAGACGAGATCACTCAACCTGTGGCCTTGAACAAGCTAGCTTCAGCCCAACTGGCCGACCAAGAGTTAAAGCAACTGTTGCATAGCGGCACGGCTTTACGCCTCAAGAAAATAAAACTGCCGGGAACTCATGCTGAACTATACTGCGACGGGAGCACCGACACACCGAGACCGTACGTCGTAAAAGAGCTGCGCCGGCAGGTATTTGAAAGCCTCCATTCCCTTAGCCACCCCGGTGCCAATGCTTCAGTCAAGTTGCTGACAGACCGTTACGTATGGCCTGGGATTAAAAAGGATTGCCGTGAGTGGACGCGGGCGTGTGTGCCGTGCCAGCGCAGTAAGATTACCCGTCACGTCTCGGCACCCCTGGGTACTTACAAACTTCCAAGAGCAAGATTTATGCATGTTCACATTGATTTGATCGGTCCTATGCCCATGTCTCAGGGATATAAGTATTGCCTTACAGCCATCGACCGATATACACGATGGCCTGAGGCGATGCCCCTGCAAGACATCACGGCAGAGACGGTGGCAAAGGCTTTACTTTTTTGCTGGATAGCACGCTTTGGCTGCCCCAACGACATCGTGACTGATCGCGGCAGACAATTTGAGAGCACGTTATTTAAGCATTTGTCCCAATTAGTCGGATTCCAGCATCGCCGTACAACCGCTTACCACCCAGCGTGTAACGGCCTCATAGAGCGATTTCATAGGCAACTGAAAGCGGCCATCACTTGTCACACAAACAACAACTGGGTAGAATCGCTACCGTTAGTTTTACTCGGAATACGTAGCGCGTATAAAGAGGATCTTAATGCCTCGACGGCCGAGCTGGTATACGGCGAACCGTTGAGACTACCCGGAGAATTTATAGCTGCTGGACCAGTAACGTACGACGCTGAGGACATGGGAGATTACATAGCACGCATCCGCAAGTTTGCACATAATCTGTCACCCATACCAACATCACGTCATTCCAACAGGAGATCTATGTTTGTATTCAAAGACCTCAATACAACCAGCCACGTATTCCTCAGAGACGATACTTCTCATCCGCCACTACAACCAGCCTATACAGGACCTTACGAAGTTTTAAAAAGAGGAGAAAAAGTCTTTAAACTTAAAATAAAAGGACATGACGTCACCGTATCTATAGACCGTTTAAAACCAGCCTACATACTCGATGGCGTAAAGAGTCCTTCTCCTTCTAACCCAGACAAGTTGCCAACATCAGAGACGAAGGATACGACGAAAAGGACTCGTTCAGGACGTGAAGTTCGCTTGCCTGATTATTATCGCCCTTGACGGTCTCTGGAGGGGGGTGATGTGGCGTAAATCTCGCCATTTCATTATTATTTTAATCCCGTTGTATAAATTTAAATTCATTTAATTGTTACCTTTTTAAATGTTTAGTCGGTCTCATTATAATTGTTATGGTATTGTTTTTATCATTTATAACATCAATAAATTTGCGTTATTATTCGGTTGCACTCGTAATAGTCGTAAATACTTTATTCTGTTCCTAAATGTTTTTATGTTAACAAATAACATGTTTAAAGTAAATATTCAAATGTTTGTCACAGGACAGTGCAACCGATTTTCTTATTAGAGATTTCGCTCGGGCGAGCCTTTTGTTTTGTGCAGCGACGCGCGGAACCGGTTCGCTAGCCGTCGCGTGCGCCGCTCAGCCAGTCGCTGTTAACTTACGAGGCGAGCGCACGCACTTCTCCCGCTAAAACTCGCTTGCGCGATATCTCGTACCTAATAGTTGTGACCGCTTAAAACTGTTCCTTCTCATCTCTCGCTTTGCTTTCGTTCTTACTCCTTCTGAACTTTCTATTTACTCGTGTAACTGTGCTACTTGCTTCTTCCGTGACATTGACAATATATGTAGTGAACTGGACAATTGAGTGTTTGTTTTTACCTGCTTTCGCTAACCTGCACGCTACAAGAACATCACAAGGCAAGCTTGCACTTATACGCTAAACCAATAAGTAGTTGTCACAGTGAACATTCAGCGAAATGTTGGTTGGCAAATGAAATTCGACCAAAAAAAATTCGGCGAAAAGGCAGAACACCCATTTGTTGGTCAATGCATTCATTTCTATAATAATTTACCTAACGTAGATTTAAAGTGACCCTTTCCAGCACTTAAAAATTACTTGAAAAAGTCGTTAAAGTCTAAAGCGTATTAAAAGACTTGACTGTCACTAGAAGCTTTATAATTGAGAAGGCATATCCGTTAAGCCGATCACTTGTCGCGCCATTCAAAATTGATAGAAATTAGACGGAAACGGATATGCCTTCTCAATTATAAAGCTTCCAGTGAGGTAAGTATTTAATATGCGTTTTATTTCAGGTACAACGCTGCTATTATAGGGTCGAGGATTATCCAACAGACAAAATGCATGGCCTAAACTTAGTCAATAATAATTTGTTGAAATGCAAAAATACTTTATCTTGTCTAGGGGACAGCGTTGATATAGGAAAACATATCGAAACTTTTATTTGGTCTTATGTACACAAAAGTAGGTGTGTTTTTTTTTCCTTTTCTCCCTCTTTCTCTTTCCCAAGATTTATGGCATGTTGTCCTGCTGAACTACGCATGTTATTTGATATTATATTTAATTGAATATTAATAGCTTTATATAATGCTCAGACTAAGTAGGACCATTGTAATAGGAAATATGTTAAAAAAATGAATGACTGCTGAGTTTCTTGTGGCGTTTCTTCTCAGCAGAGGTCTTCTCTTGGGAAGCGCTGGCAAATTCGTAAAAGTGCCCGTGTGGCCTACTTACTGAATGACTTTCATCTTTTTTTTATCTTTTATGATATTTGGATAAATAAACATCCTTAAGTATTTATCGTGTAACAAATTGGTAACAAGAAATCATTTCTTATCTTTAAAAGTTAAAATAAACAGAACATTACCTCTTATCGGAATATATAACTTATTTATCTTATTTACTTATTTACCGTGTACGAAGAAATCTTTATCTTAAAAAATCTTTATCTTAAACAAAACCTAAAACAAGAATTATAACAAGGAAATTATAACCTCTCTTACTTTTGGCAAATTGTGCATTGGTAATGAATGAGACAGCGAGATGCTTAGGTGGCTACTCTTAGGTATATAGTCGGCTGATGAAAAGATCCTTTCAGATTCAACACTCTGACTGGCACTTTCAGCAAATTATTGTACACCTCTAAAAGACGATGATGCTACTGCTAACATTACATAGATCTACGTAATGTAGGCATGTTGTGTTGTGTTGGCAAAAAGCCACATTGCCAAAGTGTCGCGTTTACTTCTTTTTACCAATCTGTCAACGGATTAGGTGTCGGAGACCACACAGATCCCCAGAGGCCCGTTTCATGAAGCTACAAGTTACAAATTACAAGTGGAAGTGTCTTTCTAACTCCTTTTGCTATAAAGAGACTTCCGCTTGTTATTTGTAACTTTTTTTTTTTTCTTTGCCCCGCGGCTACTTGAACAGCTACTACCGCGGGAATATGGCATTTCCACTATGAAGTGATTTCGCCAGGGTCAAGTATATATAAGTATAAATCAATATAGTGATAAAACACACAATCCAATCTTCTCTAGGAAGATTGGTGGCAACGTTGTACGGTGATATGTAGGACAGAGGCCAGAGAGTTTTAACCTCTGTACCACTGCGAGTCCACTTGAAACGAGAAGTAAGATGCCAGGATACACGAAATAAGTCCAAATCACTAACAAAAAAGAACTTTGAACACCTAAATACACAAAAATAAAAACTAAAACAAATTACACATCCGCCATCTTTTGACGTTGCACATGGCCACTATTTGTAACTTGTAGCTTCGTGAAACGGGGCACAGATATCGATTTTGGAAACAATCAGTCGAATAACTAAAAAGTTAAAGATGGCGGCTACTATTTCTCAATCTGACAACCGATTCGTTGTCGGTGACCACACAGATCCCCAGATATAGATTTTGGAAACAATCAGTCGAATATGATATCGTAAACCAGTTTCTGCCCGCGACTTTGTCTGCGTGGACTTCAGAATTTTATGTATGTATGTATGTAAACTCTTTGTTGCACAAAAATATAAACATTAAAATATTAATATTAAACTAATGTACAAAGGCGAACAATGAATCTTTTAAACTTTGATCTTACCAGTATGAATAAATTATAATAAATAAATAAATATCAGGGGACAATATCACACCAATTGACTTAGTCTAGTACTTAGTAGTTTCAATGATGAATTTGATTTCCCGTAGGAATAAGGAGTTTTTTCGGGATAAGAACTATCCTATGCCCTACATGTGTTTCAAGTTTCATCCTTATCCGTAAAGTAATGGAAGCGTGATTGGGAAACAAACATCCAATCTTTCTTATTTATAATATTATATACCTAGTAAGATAAGAAGTAACATAGTAAGAAGAAGTAAGATAATATAAGATAAGATGACAAGACGACGGACGGATGACGTACCTAGCATAGTGAAGTCAAAGAGAAGTCTATTCCAGACCACTGAAAAAAGACGAGGGATGATGTTCAACGGTTACCATGAAGCGCTTAATTCGAAACTTCAATTGCCCCATCTCTTTCACTCTCACTCAAGTCTAAATCAAGAGAAAGGGATGGAGCTAACGTAATTCGATTATTAAAGTACCTACGGCCGCTGTTACAGCTATTGCACGATTATAAGTACGAGTAGGTCTGTAGGTACATTAAGATGATAAATTGTAGGAAAAAGGAAAAGAGAGAGATCAAGAAGGACATAAAGAAATTAAATTAAAAAAAAAAAAAAAAAAATGACGGCTTAAAAAAAGGGCATCAAGATAAACCCGAAAAATGTGATTCAACTCCAACCACTTACTAATTTGAAACATCCATTTCATTATCACTACCTATTATTTTTTTGTAAATATCAGGCAACACTTGAGCAGTCAAACCGTCAAACAAGTCTGACTAATTATGAAATCTGGGTTTGAGGCTACTTTGAAAATCGAAGTTCGACGTTACCCCTCCAACCTTTCCTTTCTCTCCATTTAGTCTCGAATGATGAGTGACAGGGATGGAGCTAACGTAAATTCGAACTTCGATTTTCAAAGTACAGCCTCTGGCACTTGTGTGAAGCTGTGTATTGACGGCTTAATTGACAAATTACTGTTTAATTTATTTAACAAAACGTTTAACTAAAGGTCGATTCATATTGGGTATTTGCACGCCATACCATAGATGTATAATAAAAATACTAATTTATAGGTATATAGGCGTTTGGTTTCGTTCGAAACGGTTTTGTTTACAAACTGCAATTTGTGTGCAGGATATTTCCAAACATTCCCACGCTGAAATAACACTGCAAAATCGGTACATTGTCCTAAAGGTTATTTGAATTGAAATGTGTTGACATATACTTTTAATTCCCAATAACGTTTTGTCTATCACAATTTATTTACTATGTGTGACTAGCCTTACTAGTCCGTTGCAATAACTAAACGTTAGTTTATAGCCGTCGTTTGAGTTTTTCTTCCGCTGTGTCTGCTGTTTGATTTCAAAAAAAACATTTTATTTCTGTAACGGAACTATTTAGCTAGTTGTGATAATTTCAAATCGCTTACGTGCTGTTCTTTGTTAATTATTCCTGAAGGGAAGGTAACCCTGCTTCAACCAAACCATTACAGTTGTTTTTTTCTCAGAATCGTATCACTCGATTATACATACCGATTTCGTGATTTGCCTTTTTTGTTAATTACAATTACCTCATTACCTAGTTTTTAAAAGTGGTCATTGATATCGTTTGTCCTCTTTTATTTCTCCACATTGATTTTTTTATTTCAGGTTATTATCGACCTGTCAAGAAGACATTTTACGACAAGCTGTTCACGCAAAATTCGCAAAATAGGAGACAACAACCCCTTTAAGTTTTCAAATTTCATATCAAATCTGCCACCGATAGTAAGTTGCTTTCATTGTTTCTTAAATACATGCCCTAATTCCCGCTGGAACGATTATAATGTTGTGATAAAGTTAGTTTCTTGCACCTACGTACGATTTAATTTTGCTTGTAAAGTCTTTTAACATGTAAACAATTCTATAAATGGTACGTGTCGCCTTGAATAAATGTTGAATCGTAAGTTTTGTTGCTCGTTCCGACTATTGGGACCACCTCATAGATTGTTATAACCTCTAAATTCCGAATTTCGATATCAGCTGAATTCGCGACAAGTTATCACACTTTTAAACTCGCCGCTGACATGATTTTCTTCCGAAATATGGTTTTATTTGGTATTATTTACTTAAACAAACATGGAATTTACTAAAAAATAAACAGTGTTTAGTGTTGTGAATCAAATAAGGTAGGTACTTTGTTTTAATACACATATTTCAGTTAGTACAAGTTATATAGGAACATATAAGACCCAGTGACTTTTAATTTTAGGGGCTTCTAAAAAGTATTTTTACCTTTAATACAACATATATGACACAGTAACACTCCTTATACAGTAATACAGTTGATATAAAACCCAATCTTAGGAATGTTCTGCCAATATGCCTACTTACATCAATTATTAATATGATTTAACCTTGAAACAATACCTGTTTCTTATTAGAAGTTTTGTCGTTATAATTATACCTTGGATAGGCCAATGATATATTTACATAGTTGTACAGTAAAACCACTCACAACCACTACCAAAAGTACTTGGCTGTCTATTACTGTCATACTCTGGTATCTGTCATTATAGGGGTTAAAACCAAAATAAATGTACGAGGCCATTTGCTATGTCAAAAGATGGCGGATGTGTAATTTGTTTTAGTTTTTATTTTTGTGTATTTAGGTGTTCAAAGTTCTTATTTGTTAGTGATTTGTACTTTTAATGCTTTTTTGTTGCACAGTGATAGAAGACTTGGACTTATTTTGTGTATCCTGGAAATCTTACTTCTCGTTTCAAGTGGACTCGCAGTGGTACAGAGGTTAAAACTATCTTAGCCTCTGTCCAACATATCACCGTATAATGTTGCCACCAATCTACCTAGAGAAGATTGGATTGTGTTTTATTGCTATATTGATTTATACTTATATATACTTGACACTGGCGAAATCACTTCATTGTGGAAACGCCATATTCCCGCAGTAGTAGCTGTTCAAGTCGCCGCGGGGCAAAGAAAACATAAAAATAAAAAAAATGTACATAAAGATGCTATTTAAATATCACTTAAATAATGTCTAGACTTACAATTTAGTTACAAAAATGTATTTGTTTGACATTAATCAACTGTTTCGTTACGGTGAAAGCAATAGACAGACAAGTTCTATTAAACCATGGAGCGCCCTAAGTGTGCCGAGTGCTCATAACAGAATGGTTATATACAACTATAGTTCGTGTTGTATGGTATAGAGATTACAATTAATTGACTTTGTTTACATCAAGCGCTTGCCCGGTTAATACTCTGGTTTTACCATATATTGTTTATTGTACGACAACTAGCTTGTATGTGATTTTTATTAGTGACTACAGTGATTATGCTAGATTTTGGGGAAAATGGGTTAATAGCTAATTCTGCATGGTGAAACCATATTGCCTTGTTGTGATAGCTCATATTTACTTGACAGTAATGGCAGCCGGGTTAAAACAATATGATACCACCAATATACACCAATTTTGTTTGACAGAGTTGAATATAGCCACAGCACAACAGCTTTTAATATAACCTACAGGTTTCTACTTCTCTCCCACTTGCTCTCATATGCTCTTACTACTTTACCTGAACCTGAAAGGTTTTCATGAGGTATTGCACTTTACTTATGAGGCCATTTATTACATTCTATTGCATCGTAAAACAGTTATCTATCTCCCATCCTCATTTTATTTTCTGCCCTGCTTATTATTGCAAATGATTGATTCTATCTCTTCCTGCTCCATATTCTTCAAAACATATTGAATATCGGACATTCTGCCTGTGGATTCAAATTATCTGTACAAAAAGGTAATTTGTAGAGAACATTCGTAAAAATTAAAAAGTTGATAAAGAGAATTAACCCTGTGACAGATCATATAAACACATATTTTACTTGTTTCTTTGGCTTTTCATAAATAATGTTGAAACAAAATCTTGTGACGGCATTCAGATTTAAATATTTAATCATCTATTTTTAAATATCTTATTTATCTCAGTACAAAGTGTCTGACGTTACTAGATACGCGTGTCAGATGAATCATCCGATATTGAACAAACTATAGTCCAAAGCAATGCAAAGACTTTTCACTTAACACCTATTTATTACTAAGATCAACAGGGCAACACAGTGACCACTATTCACTGGCAACTATTGCCTTAAATTAAAAAAAAAACACAGTGTAATAATTGCTTGTTGCAGGGTGGTAGAGCGATGCCGCGCTGCAGCAAGCGCACGCGCAGCGGCGCCGGCGCAGGCGAAGTGCCCGGCGCCACCGCGCTTCACCACCATCACCAACAGCACAAACGATCGCGCAACACCAGGTTGACTATACTAACTAGGCTACCACCATACCTACTATGCTTACGGCCCAAAACCACGAAGGTGGTGAATTTGCTTTGGCAGCTCATAAAAAAATAAATCTGTATGAATTTTAGTAAATAAGCATTTGAAACTATTGTAATTAGTCGGATATACCTATACTTTAAAAAATATACTTCAAAAATAACGAATTGTCAATAATTTAACAAAAAACAAGGTCAAAAAGTCATTTCGGGAACGCGTCCAAAATCACAACTTGTAGCTTTATCTTACTCAAAAATGTAGTAAAATCCAACTTTAAACATTTTCAATAATCATTATGAGTATATTGGTTCCTAAAAAATAAGTTTTTTAATCTAAATTAGACAAAATAAATATATTTTAAATGCAGGATTCGTCAAAAACATGTCCAACAAAGTATACGTCATATTGGTGAACGAAGCAATAAAAAGGCGAAAGTTTGATTTCTGAACGTAACTTTTGGCGCTAGTGTGCTGCAGTAGTGAACAAGTGTTTTATGAGTCAGGCGTCATTTGTTTTGGTGGCAAATATATATTAATTTCAATGGTAAGTACATTTCCAATCAGCTTTTATTAATCGTACCTTTATTATATATCATTACGGGAACGCGTGTAACTGATTGTTAAATCAAAATGCCAGTTATTTCATATCTAATTCTTAAAAATATTCTTGTTACATTGACGCTAACCTCTAAATATGGCATCTAAGATTGCGGGCGCCGGAATAAAGCGCGCGAATGTTTGAAAACGTCATTCCGGGAACAGTCATTATGGTAACGTTCCCGAATATGACGGGGCGTTTCCGGAATGACTTTGACGTTCCCGGTATGACGTTATTAATGCTAAATAAATATAAAATTAGTATTTTGTGGGAATTACAGTTTCATTTTTACTTGCAGCAAACATGGAAACAAATGAAAATGGGAAGACCAAAAAATTGTTTATGATCACGTCGCATCTGGAAGTTATAAAACATACTATAATTGAATTCATAAAAAGATAGCCCAGGACCTCCAGAGCGTCTGGGGTGTCGTCGCCTGGCTGGCTGGGTGTGTGGCTACATATCTGTGTGTCTGTATATCTGTGTAGCTGTGTATCTGAGTGGTTGCGTATCTGTGTGTCTGTATATCTGTGTAGCTGTGTATCTGAGTGGTTGCGTATCTGTGTGTCTGTATATCTGTGTAGCTGTGTATCTGAGTGGTTGCGTATCTGTGTGGCTGTATATCTGTGTAGTGGTGTATCTGGGTGGTTGCGTATCTGTGTGGCTGTATATCTGTATAGCTGTGTATCTGAGTGGTTGCGTATCTGTGTGGCTGTATATCTGTGTAGCTGTGTATCTGAGTGGTTGCGTATCTGTGTGTCTGTATATCTGAGTGGTTGAGTATCTGTGTGTCAGTATATCTGTGTAGCTGTGTATCTGAGTGGTTGCGTATCTGTGTGTCTGTATATCTGTGTAGCTGTGTATCTGAGTGGTTGCGTATCTGTGTGGCTGTATATCTGTGTATCTGAGTGGTTGCGTATCTGTGTGTCTGTATATCTGTGTAGCTGTGTATCTGAGTGGTTGCGTATCTGTGTGTCTGTATATCTGTGTAGCTGTGTAACTGAGTGGTTGCGTATCTGTGTGTCTGTATATCTGTGTAGCTGTGTATCTGAGTGGTTGCGTACTGTGTGGCTGTATATCTGTGTAGCTGTGTATCATGGATGCAACAGATGTGTCTTATATTACATTTGAACAAATTATAAACATTGTACCCACAACAACACGGAAAATTGAAAAAAACCACGAGTATTACTACTTTAACAATAATGTAGATATATTTGAAAAATGTTGAGTAATTAATATTTTAAACGTGTTTTTTGATGCAGAAACGTGTAATTTTAGGTAGTTTGAAATGTATACGCTTGTGTTACCTGTTTTGTTTATTTTATTATTATAATTCTTAAAGTCTAATGTGTGACTGTTAAATTGACCTGATTTGTGATTAAAATTCATATTAAACTTTATTGATAAGACTGCTTATTTGAGGACTGATTTATACTAAAGAATACCGTAGTTAGTATTAAACATAGTTTCAGTTGTCAAAGATTAAATTTAAGAAGAGTTATGTATGACTAAGTAACATATTATAAAAGCTTAAAAAGATATTTGTTACCAATTTTGTTTTATTTTTGCAATTGTCAATTCTATAATGTTATTAAACTACTATAAGGATTGATTAAATATTATAAAGAATATATATTTGCATTTATTACTTCAGAAAACACCCTTACCAGTCCCAAATTTCTGACTACATCATTCAGTGAACGCCTCAGTCAATCCGGGAACACTAAATCATTTTCGAGATCACAACGTTTTTTGGTTTTTCATTAGTAATTTCAAATATTTTTGAACAGATAAATTTTTACATATAAATAAAATAAAGTTCTTGTTATGATCTTAACCAAGTTTACGTTTTAAGTCATTGGTATTCTCTAATATAATAACTATAATGCATGAAATTTGGAACTTATGGTCATTTTGAATTTCATTTATTTTTTTGGGGAACTAGGCTCATATTTATACAAAATTTTCTTCTGTACTTAGTTTACTGTAATAAGATACTGTAAAAAAAAAAAAAAATTAATGTATTTAAGAAAGCTTTGATTTATAAAAAGAAAAATAATATCGTTCCCGGTATGACGAATTTTACTGAGGAGTTTGCTTAAAATCGCTATAATAAAAAAACTAAAAAAAACTGTGCGCGCCCCTTTTAAATCTTTTAAGATCAATAATGAAGTAATTACTTTCAGTGTTTAATTTTGCTATTCCTTTTATAATTTTACGTGCAAATTACCAAAACAGAATACGCCACCTTCGTGGTTTTGGGCCTTACCATACTACCTGCTAGACGGGCGCCAACAAGCCCTTGGTCGAGACCGACCGTGCAGACAGTTGTTTCGAGCATAGATATTCTATAAATAATGCTTCATAAGACTGTTAATAAAGCTTCAGGCTTTCCTGTTTTACGCCTGACAAAAAATTTAACGCCCCGTTAAAAGTTTGCATAATGTGTCCATCCCTAGATGACAGGAATCAAAAAATATTTTATTTATTTGCATTTGTCATACCTTGTCTGATAGATGCTTCGTAGTTTTCTTATAATATGTGACATCCAACACCATTTGTCAAGTGGTTTCTAATCAGGCAGCGTCAACAATTCATTGTTTGTAAATATTATTATAGCATTTCATATTTGCAGTTCACGACGACATTCCAAAGCAGAGGAGACGAGCTTCAGCCAGAAGAAATGTATAATGTGGTTCAAAGAATACACTACAGTTTCTGAACCAGATGTTTTAGGTAAGGTCTAGTAGTTTACTGGAACTAGTTACCTAGAAATATATTTAGTAGTTTCTAAGTTAAAATAGCTGCATCCTCCAGTCCAACTATTCTGCCCGCCTAAGCCAATAAGCATTATCTCAGATTAAATTGCCAAAGTAGACTCAACCCTCCCCCCTGTTTAGTAACGAGGTTGTTATTGCTACAAGTTTTATTTGAGATGCTGCTATTTGGTCTGTGGAATCCTTTAGACTGCATTATCTGTCAGTAAGTAACGCCATGGCACATTTTTAAATATACACATCTTCTGGTAACGTTTGGGTAGGGAATATGGCTTTTACTTTTGATTAATTTTCTTCACTTACTGATTACTGTCCAAAACAATGAACCGCGGACAACCGCCCTAAAAAAAATGTGTGTCATTGTAGTTCCTTTGTTCAAATAATTTGCATGCTTTGATGTGCCGCTACAATTAGTATAAAGGACTTCAAAGGGTTGCAATGCACACTAAGAACTGTAGATTTATCAATAATATGTATCTTATAAAAGTCCTTACTCATTCCAGGTCCCGAAGGCATGGAGAAATTCTGTGAAGACATAGGAGTGGACCCAGAAAATGTGGTGATGTTGGTGATCGCATATAAGATGGGGGCCAAGCAGATGGGATATTTCACGCAAGAAGAATGGTTGAAAGGTATGTTCAGTGGCAAGACAAGAGGCAAGATTTTGGATAGAGCGAGATTCAGTTACGGTGCCTTCCTTAATTACTTTTTAGTGTTCCGTGCCTTATTAATATGCGTCCGCAGTCCATCCATCCCGAACTTAAAACAGTAATATAATATAATAATCTTTGAACCGTAATTGATATCGGGTTGGAGCGGGTTGGTTGGTATATTTGTAAGGCATTTGAGGCAGAGATGAGTGGAGTGGAGCGGAGCTGTGCCAATATTGACCTTATAGAATCTAAACTTACGTGCGGAAGTCGCGCTCGACGTCACCGCATGCGCCTTCTATTGGTTAATATTGGCACAGCTCCGCTCCGCTCGTCTCAGCCTCAAATGCCTCAGTGGACCCGCACCCTAACAGGTGCGAAGAGTACTATTTTATTAGCAGTTTTTATACTCTCTATATGCTTACCTACCTCTATGCTGGCGCCGTAACGCGTTACATAACGAAGCGGTTTACCCTCCCATAAGACCCACTATACCTACTGTGCGGCGGTACGAAACCCTCGGCGCGCAATCCCGACTCGCACTTGACCGGTCTGTTTACCTCTGACGCATCTTCTAGATTTCACTCCTGAAGTATCCACACCGATTGCCCTATGGTAGGGTCATCCTGGGCATGTTAAGATTCTAGTCTGAAGTGGGCAAATTCTCAAGTAAATTTAGAAAAGGAGTCAAATATTTTTTTAGCTGTGTTGTTCTTTGAATTTATTGGTTTTGATTTGTATTTCCAGGATTAACAGAGCTACAGTCTGACAATGCGCATAAACTACAGGCGAAGCTGGAATATCTGCGCGGTTTACTCAACGACCCCTACGTGTTTAAGGCTGTATACAGATATTCTTATGACTTCGCTAGGGTAAGTCAACATACTGTAGTCCTAGTGAAAAAGGTTATATAGGTATGTACGGATTATCCTTGACTTAAACCCTTTTTCACTTCATCTTCAGGAGACCCTTCACTAGGAATTCAGTAACTGTGAAAATGGTTGCATGCGATTTTATTTTTCTTAGCTTTAATTTGATTTTTTGTTCGAACAATTGTGTGTAACCTTTCGTGGGCTCACCTGATGGTTCAATGAAAGATGAGATGGAGTTAAATGCCGTCGTGACGGTGAGGTACGACTATTTCGTGACTACGTTATTCTTGTGCATATTTCCCTGCTCTTTGCTGTTGCATGTCACAAATAAAGGTTTTTTTTCTTTCTTTAATTTGAAACTCTTTCCTAATTTCTAAACAATCTTGTGATTCTATTTTAAAACTTTAAAACTAAGTAAAACCAACTATTTCTGCCACTTTAATGAGCTTATGTCAGTATAAATAAATTCATACATAAATAAAATGCAGCATAAAGTCGCATTTTATGCACTAGTGCATAAAGTGTTGTCGTCATCTAGACTAAGACAATTAACCCAGACAGACGAGGTGACTGCATAAAATAAATTTGTTGTTTGAATATATTTACTTTAATTTATTTGCCTTCTATGTTGCATCTAACAAAAAATAAATTTTAAACAAAAAGCATTATAAACAAAAATCATTACAAAACCAACTTATCACTACTGCCAAGTATTGCGTTCGACCCGAATTGAAAATCACGTGCAGACTACAAAAAAAATAGCGGGAAAGAGAAGAAGAGGGAGACGGTTATTGTCTCGTTTTAGTTGTTTTCTTTGAGAAAATTATTGTGTTACGGAATCAATATCGCTGTTTTATTTCCTCGTAATCGAAGTGAAAAGCAGAGTGTATAACTCCGTCTTAAAACCCATTTTATCCTCTACTTAATTATCCGCCCTCGCCTACCGGCTCGGATGAATACCATAAATCTTGGGTAAAATGGTATGTTTTATGCCCTTGTTGTACAATCTACTATTTTATATAACTTTAAAAGAAAGAAACGATTTATTTTATGAGTTTTTAGCAAGTCTTAGTCAAAAATCTTGAAGACATTTGGTTGAATACAATTAAAAATCTCACCGGACACTAATTTTATAGTATCTGTTTTCATTACTACATTCTGCCCTTAAACCAAAAAAAGGCAGCTAACTTCATCGTAATAGGATGAGCATTTTAGGATTTTAAATTTAATGTCATTATAGGGTTAGGATTTTGGTGGCATTTCATGGTTCTAGAATCCATGAGTCGATATTTCCTAATTATTATAATACATAACACATTGATTTTGACCTTCGGTATTATCATATTCAAAAATGAACTAAATACATTTATTTAGTTCGGTTATTTCATACCTATTAATATTTGCTTGTTTGTAACGCTTTCACATCAGAGATATCCTCAATACCAAAATTAATTTAAATTGGTGCGGCCGAATAACGAATAAATGAATTTTGAAATATTAAAATACTGAAGGTCAAAATCAAAGTGTTATGTATTATAATAATTAGGAAATAGCGACTCCATGGATTCTGGAACCACGATTTGCCACCAAAAGTCCTAACTCTAGTCATTACCAATAGATAGAATACTTTGACTCCAACATTGCACTTCGCCACCTTCTTTGGTATTACAACAGCATTATTCTGTTTATGAATGTGGAAGAAGCGAAAGTGATTTATCAGGATCATGGCAGGTGGAAATATGTGGTGGTGGTGCCTACCCTTCTGAGATACCAGGTGTGATTTTATGTATGTATTCGGTTTATTTCCAGGACAAAGAGCAGCGGTCGCTGGACACGGCAACAGCGCGAGCCCTGCTGGGGGTGCTGCTGCCGCGCTGGGCGCTGCGGCCGGCGCTGGGCGAGTTCCTCGCGCGCGAGGGCGCCGCGCGCCGGTACCGCGTCGTCAACCGCGACCAGTGGTGCAACATACTCGAGTTCAGCCGCACCATCGACAACCAGCTGCTGCACTACGACCGGGACGGCGCCTGTGAGTCTCATCATCATCATTATGCTTGCCCATAGGTTCCCAAAGTGGTCCACCCTAACGCCCCTTATTGGGCGCTGGCTGTATTGATTAAATATAATAAAAAATATAAAAATATTAAGTAGAGTACGAGGGCCGTTCTGAAAGTTTCTAGCTGTCCCAAACCTATTAACATAACTATACTTTTTATACTACCGATTAAAACCTTTTTTTATTGCCTTCAAAACACTGGCCGAAAATAATTATAAATATTTTTAAAAGACATTAAAAAAATGTTTTTAAAAATATACAAGAGAGGAATTTCGTGTGATGATTTATTACGACTACAAAAGAGGTTTAACGTTTAAGGAGTCACATGAAAACTTAAACACAGCTTTTGGAGAATCTGCTCCTTCATTAGCCACCATTTCCTTTTGGTTCCGTGAGTTTAAACGAGGCAGGGAGTCCGTCAAAGATGAAGCTAGACCGGGGAGGCCGCCGACTGCAGTGACTCACGAGAATGTTATCAAAGTGGAGTGGCTTATTAAAGAAAACAGAAATATTACACATAGGGAGATACAAGATGAACTGAAGATTGGATCACAAGCAGTTTCAAATATTTTGAACGACCACCTAAAAGTACGGAAAGTTTGTTCACGATGGATACCGCATTTGCTTACTGAAGATCAAAAAGCTCGAATTGGTGAAAATATATGCTCGAAAAATTTGACCACGGCAAATCACAACAGGTGTCGAGCATCCTGACGAGTGATGAATCGTGGATATATAGCTACGACCCACTTACCAAGCAACAATCGACGCAATGGCTGTTCGAGGAAGATGGCTTACCTACGAAAGTTGTTCGAGGTAGGACGGTCAACAAAAAAATGATCGCCGTGTTTTTTCGACGTAGTGGTCCTATGGCAGTTATTCCTCTAGAAGACCGAAGAACTGTCACTAGTCAATGGTATACCGAAGTGTGCTTACCTCAAGCCTTCGGACAGCTCGGCGAGGATCGTCTGAAGAGCGGTACCCGCGGCATACTTTTTCACCAGGATAACGCCCCAGCTCACACTTCTGCTCGGACCCTCGAATTTTTGGCCATGTCCGGTGTACAACTATTGCCTCACCCACCATATAGCCCAGATCTCGCTCCGTGCGACTTTTTCCTGTTTCCCACAATAAAGAAAACCTTGCGAGGACGAACTTTTAACAACTCCAATGATGCAGTCAATGAATTTAATCGTGTATTTTTCGACCTTCCGCAAGATCGATTTTTTTCTTGTTTCGAAAGTTGGTTTCGAAGAATGCAAAAGTGCATCGAAGCTGTAGGCGAATACTTCGAAAAACTGTAAATAAATAATAAAGATATCTCTTCGTTTTTTTGAGCAGCTAGAAATTTTCGGAACAGCCCTCGTATGAACAGCAAAATCTGTATAAATGTAACGGAAATTCACTGTGGTACGATTGATTTTGCAATCAATGTATTTAAGTGCTTTCATAGCAGCAGTATAATTTGACTGCTAGTTATATCAAATATTCCTCATAGAAAGATAGATTGGTTTTCTATTTAATGTTAACCTTTGTACCTTTATATGTTCCGCTAGAAATTTAAAAAAAACATATAAACAAATTAGTACTGTTTGACACATAACGTTAAATAGGTATCAAGCGTGTTTTCATTTAAAATAACGTATACATACGTACATTCACGCCTGTCTCCCAAAGCCTTTATTCCCAGGTCTTCACTTGCCCAATTTTGTACATGCCCCATTTTTCACTTTCCCAATTTTTCGCATTTCCTGATCATCACTTTCCCAATTTTTCACATTTCCAGATCATCACAGTGCCAAATTTTCACATGCTCAGTTCTCCACATGCCCAATTCTTCACATTTTCAACTCTTCACATTTTTAGTTTTTCACAGTCCCAGTTCTTCACACTCGCTGTTTTTCACATGCCCAATTCTTCACACTGACAATATGTCACATAAAATATAGTCAGATAAGTATACTACTGACCAAAAAATAATAAAACAAAATCATTTTAAGTTAGACGAATTTATTATCAGTAAAAACATAGTATGTATTTACATAGAACAAAGGAATAAACAACTCCTTACTCAATGCTAACTTAAATAAAAATAATTATCTTCGTATCTAAAACTTAAATCAGTAAAATATTGTTCTTAATCTTATCATTATTACTTACACCTGCACGCTATTGAGTAGGTAATTTAATTAAGCGATCTAAACAATCGAGCACTTCTATTTTTCCAACTATGCAGTCATTTACAATATTTTATCTACATCCATATCATAACTTCCCTATTATATGTTTAGAAACGATAAGCAAACAGCCTATATTAAGAAACCTGTATCTGTGGTTGCACTTTAATGTTAACATTAAAGTATTACATGTCATTAAAGTATCGGTTATTGATGTAGTTGCATCTTAATGTTCACTTTAAAGTTTCGGTGACCGAAACTTTAAAGTGGACATTAAGATGCAGGTTCTTTAAGATACAAGGCAACATGGTGCAATTTTCTCACATATTGTAGAAAACTTATGATATGCATGTAGATAAAGTTATGTATGCGACTGTACGCATAATTAGGCATTAAAACACTCGTGTGATTTTATTATGAAACTCACCTATCGGCTCGTTTCATAAAACCACACTCGTGTATTAATGCCTCTCATTATGCACCAGTCACATAAATAACTATTTAATTTGGTTGTTTATGTTCACAACCCCTTTTTTACGTCAATTGACTTTGCCATTTGTCGAGACTGTTCTTGTCATTTGTTAGGGTGTTGAAGAATTGGGCATGTGAAAAACAGAGTGTGAAGAACTGGGACTGAAAAACTAAAAATGTGAAGAATTGGGCATGTGAATAACTGAGCATGTGAAGAATTGGGCATGTGGAGAACTGAGCATGTGAAAATTTGGCAATGTGATGATCTGGAAATGTGAAAAATAGGGAAAGTGATGATCAGGAAATGCGAAAAATTGGGAAAGTGAAGACCTGGGAATGTGAAAAATGGGGCATGTACAAAATTGGGCAAGTGAAGACCTGGGAATAAAGGTCCCAAAGGGGTAGGCAAAGACTATGCAATGCCAGGTGCATCGGTCCAAACATAACCTTCGCTTCCTCTACATTCATCAATATCTTCATGCACGTACGTCGGTTTCGGGTGCTTTTGATTTGGCCCTATTAAGGCACAGCACATCGCGAATCTGATCACCGTACGTCCGTCTAGGCTAGGACGTCCCCTACTGACATCTCCGAACCATCTTGGCATACCTTTTTCGATCTTAGTCACTATATCTTCTTTCAATCCACATCGTTCTCGGATCTCGCTATTTCTTATTCTATCTATCATCCTAACTCCACACATACTTCTTAGAGCTCTCATTTCAACTGCATTAATCCTGCTTTCGTTCTTCTGCCATACACAACATTCACTATCATACATTAATAATTGGTCAGTAGTATACTTATCTGACTATATTTTATGTGACATATTGTCAGTGTGAAGAATTGGGCATGTGAAAAACAGAGTGTGAAGAACTGGGACTGAAAAACTAAAAATGTGAAAAGTTGAAAATGTGAAGAATTGTGAATAACTGAGCATGTGAAGAATTGGGCATGTGGAGAACTGAGCATGTGAAAATTTGGCAATGTGATGATCTGGAAATGTGAAAAATAGGGAAAGTGATGATCAGGAAATGCGAAAAATTGGGGAAGTGAAGACCTGGGAATGTGAAAAATGGGGCATGTACAAAATTAGGCAAGTGAAGACCTGGGAATAAAGGTCCCAAAGGGGTAGGCAAAGACTATGCAATGCCAGGTGCATCGGTCCAAACATAACCTTCGCTTCCTCTACATTCATCAATCTCTTCATGCACGTACGTCGGTTTCGGGTGCTTTTGATTTGGCCCTATTAAGGCACAGCACATCGCGAATCTGATCACCGTACGTCCGTCTAGGCTAGGGCGTCCCCTACTGACATCTCCGCTCACTCTCGCTCGCCATATCTCTTTCGTAACTCTTCTTTCATCCATCCATTCTTAATGAACAAACCATCTTGGCATACCTTTTTCGATCTTAGTCACTATATCTTCTTTCAATCCACATCGTTCTCGGATCTCGCTATTTCTTACTCTATCTATCATCCTAATTCCACACATACTTCTTAGAGCTCTCATTTCAACTGCATTAATCCTGCTTTCGTTCTTCTGCCATACACAAGATTCACTATCATACATTAATGTTGGTGTCAATACTTCCTGAACTTCGTATAATGAATAGTTATTTAACCTCAAACATATCCTCGTCAGGTTTACCATACAACGAAATTTGTCAATGGAATATGAGCCTATTGTGAATATTATACTCAGTTTTTTAATTCGACTGTTGTTCGAATAATTTATACACTTGATCATTACTTTGATAAAATGTGTAATTATTAAACGTATGTGGTTTTGTTCATTTAATTATGCACATCTTTACCAATTTCAATTCACACAGACTAATTGAATTTGTTGAGGCAACGCAATATGCAGAAAGCCATTGGAAGAATTTTAGAGTGAATTGTTGTCACTGTAGGGCCCGTGATGCTGGACGAGTTCGTGGAGTGGCTGCGGGCGTCCCGCGCGGGCGACGCCGCCGTGCCGCCCGCCAGCTGAAGCGCCGCCCGCCGGCCCGGCGCCGCGCCCGCCCGCGACCTCGCCCCCCGCGACCTCGCCCCCCGCGACATCGCCCCCCGCGACATCGCCCCCCACGACATCACGCGCGACTTGACCTACTATCACCTACAATGGTCAGTTTATATACTATTACAACTTGCTAATTTGTTGTCGCTTTTGCATTATTTTGTTAGAGAAGTTCAACTTCGAACGAGAATCATAATTCAGTTAGTAGAATTAGGTTTAACATAAGATATATCGCGGGGTCGAAATTTTGTTTGCCAAATGTTTTATTTGTCCAAAATATTTCAAAATGTTCAATGCCAGAACCTTTGAGTTAGGTTACATTTGTTCTATAACAATCCAGGAAAGTTAAACGATTTCAGAAAAAGATGATTTTTTAACCTATAAACATTCAAACAAGCAAAAGAGTTGGTAACTGAAATTCGATCTTATGATAAGTAACCTCGATGTAATAATAAAATACAGGTTTTTATTTTCAAAAGTTTTGACGTCTCCACGTCTAACCACGCTTGAAAAATCTTTATAACTATACAATAAGAGCCAAAGAAATTATCAAATTGGCTAACCTAACTGCGCGGAACGACATCTTTTTGCGGTCTAGTTACATGAATATAAAGATTTTTTTTAATTAAGCTGTATTCTCTTTAATATTTGTAGAGACCCTAACACTAATAAAGTGACCATTATAACGTGGCAACAGATGCGAATCGTAACGAATAGGGTGCACATTTGTCTCCTATTTTAAGTTCGTAATTTCTCGGCTATGTAGCAAAAAGGAATACTAAGTTACTGACTTTGTTAGATCTGTAAAATCTAATCGAATTCATGAAATGTATGAACCAACTACGCGTCAATATCACTAAGTGAATTAGGGCGATGTCTGAGTTACTCTAGTTGGGTCGACTCAGAACAATAAAAATACCTAACGGTTCCTACCTATAGCAATACTGAACAGGTACAAGGAAAAGTGTTCGAAATAAGTTGGATATGTTTATAACCCCGTGGTTTTTGTAGCTGGGGCACAAATTTGATCATCCCTCAAGACAAGTGCTACTTTCTGCGTTATCTTTGTTAAAAATATCGAAACAGTGCGTCCTTACATACTCTAGCCTTATAATGTGACTAAGAGTGCAGAAAAAACGTGATGAGCCATCAAATGTAAAGTGAGAGGCTCTGTAGCTGTGCTTCCATGTTTTTATCAATAACAAAGTCCGGTAAAGTGCCAAATAGTTCCCCTTTACCCTGTAATGTTATCCATTTTGTAAAGAAAATAGCTTAATCCAGGGTACATGTTTTTTTGCATAACAGGAGACCAAAAAATCCACCAATAGGATAGCTTCGCTGTGCGAAGCTTAGAAGATTGAGTGATCCTATTGGTGGATTTTTCCTAGCGCACTGCTCCTGTTTCACACAACTCAAGTGGACGCGCAGCCTAATCCCTCTCTGTGACAAATATGTGTTATATACTTACATATTTTAAGTAATAAAAAGTTGTGCGAAGCAATATGTACTCTAACTACGCAGCTATAAATAAAGCGTCTGTCTGTACGACTGGGGCTTAGTATTAATTATTATAATAAAATTCACTGATTATTTAATTTTGCACAAATGTATCGAATCATATGTTTATTTATTGACAGTGCTCGTGGCTGGATCAGACGGAATAAAAATTATTTTTTGTTTGTAGGAAAAAAAAAGTATGATTAACTACTTCTGTACCAAGCTTACTAGACTAAATATTTAGAATGAAATCACTAAATACTGACATGTTGAGTGTATATTAGGTTAATATAACTGAGTGGAAAACGCCTGTATAATGCATAGTTAACGGATGGCCCAAAACGGCTACCGATTCACATTAACTAGACGTATATCGTCGCAGAGGTTAACCCAAGAGGAGAGGGCAGAAAGATATAGACCAAAGGTTGTCAAAGGGGAGGGGGGGGTGCGCCCCCCAAGGCCAGGGCATATAAACGGGCGCGTGATTAATTTTTTTAATCAGGTTAGCGTAAAAGTGATGGATTTGAATAATTTCAAACTAACTAAGATACATAGCCAAATTTTACTAATAAATAGGACTCTTCTACTATCATCGCTGGTGTCGTGTCGTAGATACGTCGATGCTTGAAGATATTATTCGATGACACAAAGGCTTGTAAAAGTAAGTATGGGAACCCCTGCTCTAGGCTCTCTAGCAGAAGGGGGAAGCAAAGATGAGAGGTTTTGCCAAGCATATATACCAATGGCTGGGAAATTACATGACTCTTTACGTGTTTGCCCAGGTGTTACACCAGGTGGCGCATCTTTTATTCATACTAGCCTCGCATATACTGAACTAAAATATGATTAGGAGTTATATATATATATATATATATTATTAGAAGTAAACTACAGGCAGTCTTATCGAGAATAAATAGGAATTAAACAAATTAATTGTTTCTTTTAAAATAATTTGTGTATTTTGAATGCCTTTTGACCATTCGTCGAAAGAAATTGCATCAAGAATTGCTAGAGATTGTTCTCATTGCAAATATCTATTTCACATTTTCAACTACTCAAAAGTTATTTGAAAAAAATCGCTCTTTAGCTATTAGAGCACCTGTTGTTTATCTCTCCTTTTAGTCTTCTTTAATATGTCGTGCTAAGTCGATAAACGAGAAGTCCCTGTGACAGGTCGAAAATTCCGGCCTCTGCTTATGGGTAAAAGCCGGCTGACGGACTTTTATAATTTAATAAGAAAATTGATGATGATTGATGGTGATGAAGAAAAAAATATGATGAATACTTCGAGGATTGTGAAGCGCCGCTAAGATCGGGTAGCTGTGAATGAAATCCATACAAATTGAGCTCCGGGCGGAATCATTTACATCCCCTAAATCAAGTCAGATTTCCACGATTTTTTAATATGTTGTAGCTATTATAAAGAACTAGTTCTGTACGTTTCTCTTTTGTTTTTAAAATTTATTTGATTCTAAGAAATATTTGGTTGGAAAGGAAAACGTTGAGACGTAGTTTTTCATGATACCTATAGTAGAAACTATTTAAAATCACGTGTACAAAATGAAATGCATTAATAACAAAAGATGGAATATGAATTACAACTTTACCTACTTGAGAATAAGGTTCAAATTGGAATAGGACACACTTCACATAGAACCTTTTGGACATGACAGGATATGATATGATAAGGACCACCGGGTGTAGCATTTAGCAAGTGTTAGTCATTTCTAAAAGGTTCTATGTCAATTGTGAGTGAGTTCGTAATTTCCAATTTGAACCTTATTCTTAAGACGGTAAAATTCTAATTCATATTCCATCTTTTGTTATTAATGCATTTCATTTTGTACAGGTAATTAGAGGTTGGATTTAACAAAAGATAATAATGCCATTCATCGCAGGTAAGTTCTCAAGTGGAAATGGTGATTTTAAATAGTTTGTACTATACAATATATTCAAAAATCGTAAAAATCGGACCATGTTTAAGGGGTGAAGAATGTTAACGCTTTTAAAAAAAGTAAAAAGTACCCCTTCCTTTTCAAGCTGTCTTAACAAATTTCATCGAAGTCGGTTTATCCATGAAAGCATAACGGACAGATTCTTTTCGCATTTATAATATAAGTATGGGTGAGCAACGGTGGCTACTTCACTACTTCTTTCATATAGACACTACGACACGAACTATGGTTTTTCTGATCGTCACTTATCACAATTTATAATTTGTTCTTGTTTATCGGGTATTATCATTTCTTTACATAATACCGCAGAAATGGTTTAGCTTGGTCGAGTAGTAAGCATACGAAGCTGTGGTAACATTAATATTGAAGAAAAACATATTTTTTCGTTAATTAATGGTTTTCACTTTTTGTTTTAACAAGAAAGAAACAAGTCCATGGATATCGCACGCGAGGACAATTGTCATCATTTACAGATCAAGTTCATGATGTTATCACAGCTAAATTAGGGCCGTATTTATAAACTCATCTTGACTGTGAGGCCCGTCACAGGATACGTCAAAGTAAACGCCAAACCATAGAAAACTGTCATTTTTGCCGCATCTCGAGACGATTAGAGTTGAGATCAGTTTATTAATACGGGCCTTAGCGTCACACAATATTTTTATTAAGAGCATTAGTGTTTTTTACTGTCAAATAATAACACTATAAACATAATAAATGTGTTTATTGTGGTCAATCGATTGAGATTGAATTCTAATAAATATACTCCTGATTTGTCCATAAAAGAGGAGTTTTATAACTTGTTATATAAAGGGTCAAACGATTTATAATTTGCAGTAGTTTATACAATTTCCTCGTAACTCCTTAGCCTAGTGGTGTATAATTTAGCATTTATTATAGATGTATGTATATTCTTTCTCGCTCCTCCCCGCTTGCTTGTATCGGTTAATTATTGTATTCGTTTCGCCTTTATACTCGATTATTAAGACCTATTTAAGAGTCATACGGCACTAGTATTTTGCAAACGCAGCGAAAACGCTGCGCACCCGCAGCGTGCACGTTCCCCATTCGCAAGACGCTAGTATAATTGCACCCTTTGTTATTTGTAATATTTTTAATTCAGCCCACCGACCCGACTTAGTACAACCTGGGAATGCATATTTCTGTTTAAATGATGAGTGCAAATAATTTATTCGTTATAAAATAAGCAATACAGTTTTTTATACAATTTGGTGGGTGCAAAAACTCGTTCCTCGTTTGTTACGCAACGGCTGTATAGAGTTTCGTCTTGATCTGGAGTCTCGCTGTTTGTAAGGCCGGCAACAAAATTAGACATAATAAATTTAATGATATCCAAAACAGTGTAATTTAGTTAGTTGTGTAAAATATAAATAGATTGGTGTAATCGGCTCTGGTTTTGTTGCTGGCCGTACCTTAACCGTGGTTTGTGTAAACCCGTTTCTTGTGAAATAAAGGGAGTGTGAGAGGGGTGTACGGTCGGCATTGCCTGAGTCGTGGTTTGACTTGTGTTGTACACTGTAAGTTTCGTTGGGGAACTTAATCAAAAGTTACACTTTGTAGGTAGCGAGAGTGGATACTCAGTAGCTTTAAAAACGAATGCCTATTCTTCAATATTTTGAACGCGAAAAAACGTTTTTGAACAAGAACGAAATTTAAATATTTTTTGATCCATATAACGTTTTTAACCGTTTTTTTCCATTTGCTGGGTTCGGTAGTATCTAACATTACTAAACAAGTTCATGCTTGTCGCCGCTTTGTAGCCGAACGCCGCGCGCGGCCGCGTCCCGTGGATTAAACCGGTTTTTGATAACGTTCTCGTTTCGTTTCCGTTCCGAACAAAATGTTGAACAAAGAAAGGTTCGAAACGTTATTAAAACGTTATTTTGAATAACGTTTCCGAGCCCTGGATGTAACTGGGCCCATTTCTCAAATCATCAATAATAAATCTCATTAATAAATCTAATAATACGAATATTTTGTTCCGTTAATAAAACAACAAAATGAGACAAAACACTAATATTATTAGACTAATATGAGGTAAAAATGTATCATATTCACTTTAAGTTGTCAAATCTATCCGGGAAATATTGGGAAAAGACATGTAGTAGTCAGGTCCTGTCCCTACCCTGTCGTGTGATAATTTTAACTGACACTTGTTTCTGTGGTTTTTTTTTCATAAGTCTGATACAATGCAATATTAAATGCGACTATTTCTAGATGGCATAAGAAGCTACTAGAAAGAGAATTGATAGAAACAGCATTTATCTATGGACTATTATTACGGGTACTTTCATTCCTTTTCCAACAATGTTTTTAAAGCGACTAAATATATATCTGCTATCACTACAAATTGTAATTTATCCTCTATATAGTAAAAAGATGATAAGTCAATCCAAAAGAAATTGTATCCTCAATCGTAAAAGAAGGTTTTAAATTGTACTGCGATGTCAGCTGTCAGAATTGACTTATCTCCCTTGTACGGTCAACAACTTTAGTTGTTGAGCACCTATAGAACCCTGTTGCAGAAAGACAATCGTAACTTTAGACTGGACGCTGTCATTATGACAGGGTTCTATAGGTGTTCAACAATTGAAGTTGTTGACTATACTACAGTAGACCTCCGGCATACAACATTAATTGAACTCTGACGGGTCTCGTTATGCTGGCCGTTCCATACAGACCGTTTGTCTGCAAAGTTCCATTAGACTAGGTCTGTGTCTAGTCTCAGAAGCGCGCGCCCACGTTCGCACCGAATGAAACTTGGTGTGGCACTGAAGGTTGTGAAGTATATCAATGTATGGAAGCTAGTTAGTATGGTCATGTATGAATGGGGAATTATTGCCATGGATAAGGGCAGACAAAGCAATTTAAATTGTGGTCACAAAATAAATACATACCTAATCAGTAGCGTTAGGATTTTGCTGGCATACCGTGGTTCTAGAATCCATGGAGTCGCTATTCCCTTATTATTATGAGATATACCACTTTGATTTTGGCCTTCAGCATTGTTGTATGACTGTTAGACGATGGGCTTGCAACCTGTCACTAACGCGCTGGTAAACATGTTAGCCTAATTGTGCAAAATGTGGTTACAGAATTATCAACAAGTTAAGAATTGTAGGTAGTTTTGTAGCTCTGCTTTGTTATGATGTATACATGTTCTAAGGCAAAGGCTAGACGTACAATTAATACTTTGGTCCATCATAATGATGAAAACGGATGGATTACAGTCTATTCACGCAATATATATCGTCGCTTTACTTTCTCAACCTCGTATCTGATCGAATAGTTATATAGTAAAAGCAATCTTGTTCTCTAACAATAAAGACTACTTTCATGTCTAACTATTCGGTCAGATACGAGGTTGAGAAAGTAAAGCGACGAATGCAAGGGTATACGTTAAATATTTAAAACGTCAGTACTGTACAGATGTAGTGAATAATCCTTTCTCATAGTTTTTTGTCGGATACGTTCGTATTTACCTTACTTTCTCAAGTAGCTTCAGTACCCATCAATAAGCCAACTGAGAAAGCAAGATAAATGTCACTTGAATAATCCCTTCCAATCTCTTTTTGTCGGATCATTTCGTATTTATCTTGGTTTCTCAATTAGCTTCAGTTCCCATCAATCAATAAGCCAACTGAGAAAGCATAAATACCTACTTATCCGACAAAAAACCATGGGAAAGGATTATTCACTACATCTGGTAACGTGTTGGCTGACGTATAATGAATATGTAGGCAATATCTATCTATTCTGATATTTGACAGATGTCAATATTTATCACAAACTGCGATTACGGAATTCAGAAATGTACATTTCTGTGATACCACAGTATTTAGAGTACGTCTATCCTTCGCCTTAGTAAGGTTTAATAAAAACTGGTCGGCCCATTGAGGTGTTTCTAGTTTATCTATTTTATAGTTTTATAATCAGATAATCCCACTGCTGTGTGCCCGAATTCCCCATTTGTCTACAAAATGGCCACTTGTAAAAATAGAATATTTGAATCGATCTGGTAAGATGGTATAGATGTGGCAAGTTTGCGGTACGAAGTGCGAACGCGCCTCTTCGCTAAGGTTATATGTAGATACGGTTTTATATAAGACATGTAGGTAGTTATATTCAAATTCTCTATGATCGTAACGAATTATTTCTTTGTAACAACGGTGTATCCAAATTACTCACAATGTTTAGGCGATTGTACCGAATGTTTTACGGGAGAAAATAAATAAACAAATTAAATACTTGACAATTGTGTTTTCTTTTTCGATTTTTGATTATTGTCCTGATATTAAATTGTACCTATTTTTATTTGATGATGGTTTTTCTATTAAAACTTTAACCTTTTGGACGCCACAGTCGGCTCTGGGCGACCACCGACCGTTGTGCCACGGATGCCACCGTCGGCCACGGCGACACAAGATCGGGACTTGGTTTCGTGTCAGTTGTTATTTTCTTAGAATAGCAAACGTTAGCATGTGAGTGGCGCGTTTTGTATTTGAGTCGCTTCATTTCAAACTCGGATATCTCCTTAATTTGTTTAAGAAAAGACGCAAATTCCGTTGTCTGTTTGCATGGATTTATCCGAGTTTGAAGTGAAGCGACTCATTTGACGTAAGGTGTCCAAGGTTAAAAGCCATTGACCCCACAGGGCCTCTATCCAACACGGTAAAAATCATATCGCGTTTGATCTGTTATCGTATGGTTAACCTTTTTATAGCTCTTATTTATTTGACAGTAATGGCGGTCGAGTGAAGAACGATTCCGTAACAGGTGAAATACGATATTGTTTTTACTGCCTAGAATAGGCGCAACAGAAAACGAAAAATAGATTCTATCATATGCATGTAAGGTTGAAAGTCGCGTTGCTCTTTAGAACAAAGAACCTCTTGGCCTCTATGCAGGCTCTATTCTACTGGGTAAAACCGTATCGCCTTTAAAATGTAATCATATCGATAACGGCCGAATTAAAAACAATATAATAACATGTCAAAGGCAATATTGTTTTACCCAGTAGAATTAACTGCGACACCCTCAACACTCCATCAGGCAAAGGGCAACCTGGAGTGTTCTACATATGGGAGCCTCTTATGGTGGTCACGACCCTCGACCAGAGACGACCAAGAAGCAGAAGTTGGGTTTAATTATTAATAATATTTATACAATAAAACGGGATAGAAGCCATCCGTCCACATCTCGATATAACTATTTAGCTAATACGACGCTTTGTGACTACATATCGATCTGCATACATCGCTTTTCGTATCACGTCATATACCAGTGACGCGATTGGTTAAATTCCGAAAAGAATAGAAACGCTAGTTAGCGTAGTGCATTTTTTTTTATCCCCCGCTGCGACTTGAACAGCTACTACCGCGGGAATATGGCGCTTCCACTATGAAGTGATTTCGACAGTGTCAAGTATATATAATTATAAATCAATATAGTAATAAAACACAATCCAATCTTCTCTAGGAAGATTGGTGGCAACGTTGTACGGTGATATGTAGGACAGAGGCCAAGATAGTTTTAACCTCTGTACCACTGCGAGTCCACTTGAAACGAGAAGTATGATGCCAGGATACACGAAATAAGTCCAAGTCTTCTATCACTGTGCAACACAAAGGCATTAAAAGTACAAATCACTAACAAAAAAGAACTTTGAACACCTAAATACACAAAAATAAAAACTAAAACTAATTACACATCCGCCATCTTTTGACGTTGCAAATGGCCTCGTAGTGCATCTTGGCAGGGCCCTCTGGTCGCTACGACCACATCTCAAAAAGTCCCTAGTCGCTAAATGAGCACATTGTTTTTTATTCTTATGTCTGTCTTAGCAATGTCGAACGAGCCTCACAGGGGCTTCTATTCCTGGCCAATTTGACCTTCGGGCATTTGAAGTTACCTAACGAACCTAACCAATCTAGTGACGGAAACGAAGTGGTCATTTTGGAACTCTTGACTCTTTGAGATGTTGTCGCAAAGCGATCTGGTCGTATTTGCTACATAGTCCTAACGAGATGTGGGTCTGAAGCTTCTATACCAATAAAACAACGAATTAAAATGATTTCCTACATATATTTGTATTAGTATCCTATTTACAGTATCTGTCTGCCTTCATCTTGCTCCTCCTGTCGAGGAGGGTCTCGTGCAGGTTCCCCTCGTCCTTCGCTTTCCTCAACTCTATCACACTACCCTCGTTCAAGCGAAGTTTTTTGTCCTGGAACTTCTGGAATTTTCTCCTGGAAAATATTTTTTTGTATAAATTCTTAATTCATTTAATCTTCTAAAAGCAGGGTTTGATTTGATACCGGTATTAATTAAAATTGAAATATTTGGGTACTTCCTTTTTTTTTTATGAAGATTTAAAATTTCTGTATGAAAATAATACCAGTATATGACCCGTCTAAAATTATTAATTATCATCAAATATATAAAAGTCGAATGCCACGGTGATTGTGGTCGAACGCCTCCGAAACGGCTCGACCGATTTTGATTAATAGTGGTGGTCACATAATTAAAGACGCTTCCGTTTTTCCTATAAAAAAAGTTTTTTTTTCATTAGTTGCCAAAATTTAAAAATCATATTTGCAGGCGTCCCAAATTATGTTACCTCCACTGTATATTTGGTGTAGAATAGGTCATAAGTATATTTCAGACATGAGATTTGTATAAAAAAAATACACCCGTGCGGCGCTGGGCACGGACAGATATTTATAAAATATTTTATTCATTCATTTAGGTACTTGAAATAATTATTAGTTAATCTTTTTTTATGACACATCTATGTTAGAACTTGATGCCCTTGTTAATCAGACAGGAGAACTGCATCCGGGGAGCGTGGTGTTAGCACAGGTAGTTGGTACGTCAGGTGACGGGGACCGTCGTCTACAACTCAGGGTTCTGGGTTTTTAAGAAGCTTGCAATTAATCTTGGGGTCTCTTTGTGAGACCAGTACCTGTTCAAAGCGACCTCATTGGAGAGAGCTTCTAAGCGCAGAAGTATAGGTTGGTTACAGAATGAGGCCGCTTCGAACACATACCGGTCGGACAGATATTGTCTGCGAATAAAAAGTGGAGGGTCCATACCCTCGACCTGCAATGCATTCTTCGGAGATGATTACATTGCCCCGAGGATTATGCGCAGACATTTGGCTTGGATCAGGCCGAGTTTTTTTAATGATAACTTGCTACAAGGTTCCAAAACAAAGGTACCATAATCAAAGTGGCTACGGACTAGGGCGATGTAAACTAATCTCTGGCAATATGGATGAGTGCCGTACCAGACGCCAGAAAGAGCACGGATCACATTGACATTTCTTTCTCACTTACTACATAATTCAGATTTTGAACTCCTGTCACTTTAGAGTCTAGAATAACTCCCAGGTATTTAACTGAGCTGCAGCACGGAACTACATCACCCTCATATGGAATCCCCACGACTGGGGCTATCCTTTTTCTTTCGCAGCTTTTCGATGGGGAGAGATAAGCCAAGTTCATCGTGCCAGTCCTTAAGATAACGGAAATCGTCGCTAAGGCGTTCAGTAGCCATAACAGCTGATTTTGAAGAGATGTACAGTGTCAGGTCATCTGCATACTGCAGTACCTTGCAAAATGGGGAGACTGTCTGCTCCAAGTCGTAAGTATAAATGTTGTAGAGGGGAGCACTAAGGACAGATCCCTAAGGGAGGCCTTTCTAGATAGTTCTTGGTGATGAGTACGAACTGCCATACCGGATTTTGATTGACCTGCCCATGAGCATCCTACATACAAAACCAATAATCCTCACAGGAACACTCAGCTGAAGCAATTTAGCTCATTAGTATCTGAAGATTGACGTTGTCATAGGCGGCCGAAATATCCAGAAAGGAAGCTACAACGTCCTCGCTTGCCGAGAAGGCAAGGCGAATATCGGTGTTTAACACGCTCAAACAGTCCATTGTGCTGCGCTCATTATCCCTACTGAAACCGAGTTGGCTGTCCGCAAAGATCCTTTTGCTCTCGACAAACCATTCTAACCTGTTCTTCACTAGATGTTCCAGAAGTTTACCGATTGTTGCAGATAGAGCGATAGGCCGGTAGGAGCTTGGATCCTCTGGATCTTTATTTGGTTTTACAATCGGTAGTATGGTTTGATTCTCCCAAGACTCCGGCATAACTCCCGTCAAATAATAACGGTTCAGTAGCTTAAGAAGAAACTCTAGTGCTAAAATATTGAGGTTGTTAACAAAACAATATGGAATACCATCCTCCCCTGGGGAGGTATTACGTAGCCCGAAAAAGGATCATCAAAAGGGTGGGAGGGGTGAGAAGCGGGTGATAAGGGTACGCAAGACTCTCTGTATCTCACTCTCACTCTGTATCCAAAGACAGGAGTCATAGCTACTAAGGGAGTCTGGGTTAGAAGAGCCACTGATTTTTTTTACTTGTGATGCGGGGGACCTAGGTGATAAAGTCTCTTTTTGGCTGAGATTCGCTTCGTCCGAGCCGAAACTTTATGGAAATTCAAAAAGTGTTCTAGAGTCATGGAAAGGTGCACGCTCAGAGTTATCTCTATCCTTGACTGCAGCAGTACAAACGGAAACCCACCATGGGGACGAAGAGTTTATGTTGGAGTTAAATTTGACTGCATGGTCAACTTAAAGTTATTGATACCTAAAGTTTAATTCACATATAGCATCGTTTGTGCCTCACAGAAATAGAAACGTATCAATATCTCCACATTTGAATACCTTATTCCATATGGAATAAGGTACCACAATGTAAACATAACATCTAAGTTACTGACTGTTTAGAACCTAAACATACATAATATTTTCAATAAATGCAAACGAAAGCGCACCCACTCAAATTGATTGTAATGTTTTCGCACAGTTGTATCAATCTAAGTGAAATTAAGGTTTACCTTAATTTGCTAAAAAAAAACCCAAGCTAATTCATTTAACGAAAACATATCATTTTGCAAAACATTTTTATCTCCGAAACTGTAAATAATCCAGGACTTCTTTAAAACTAACCTATAGGGTTTTACAAGACGGTCCAGAAGTATATTCTGAAATATTAATTAGCATCGTGACAGTACAAGTAATACTTACACATAGTTAACTTCAACTTCATTCAGGTTCCCCTGCTCTTCATCAGGCAGCACCACAGTATTAACCTCCTTGGTCTTGCTGCTTCGTATGCTGCAGAACTCCGCCTCCCCGGCAACAGTGTTCTGGGTGACAACGGAGTCATCCTCAGGGCTCACTGTCATGAATTTGTTAAGAGAACTTTGGATTGCTGTTTTGCCTGTAACAATTAATTTTATATGTTGCTGCTAAAAGGTTTAAACATATAATGTAAAGAGATTAAACTCTTCCAGCATGACTAGCACATCTTGAGCACAGCTCAGCAGCACAAGCTCACAATTAGCGAGATCCAACCGACAAACATGTTGAAGACAACATGTGCTAGCCATCTAGGTGTTCAGTCTGCCTAAAGTTTTACAATACATTAGTCATAGTCATAGTCATAGTCATATATTAGATCGCTCAATTGCCTAAAACTGATACATATCACTTGATATGTATCAGTTTTAGGCAATTGAGCGATCTAATAACTTACCATCTTGCCACACAGGCTCCCACTGTTCCATGGGCCCCACTGCATCTGACCTCCCAATGACTACGCCTTCCTTTGACACCCCTAGGTACTTTCCATAGCCAGACTTGAACGCAAACTTGGTCTCTCCTGCAGGAAAAGCTGTAAAGATTTCCTCCGGCGACGGCCCATCCCCGTCATTATGTGGCGCCCCTATCGTAAATAGACCATTGTCGAGCGCTGAAATGTACGCGTTATTCCCAAACTCAATAGAAATAGCCCCTACAACATCTTCGATTTTCTCCACCTTCCACCAACCCCCGTGTTTAATAGAATCCTCATCAACTTTGGAACCCTCAGATTTATCTTTATTCTTCTTGTGTTTACGCTTCTTGGCTCTGAAAACAGATTTTTAAAGCGGGTTTATTTTAGAACGAACGATAACAAAGCGTAATGAAATCCGAGACATACTTTGGTTTCTCGCCTTTAAATATGAGTTTGCCACGTTTTACAGCAGCGTATTCGTCAGCCATGATTTACAAAGAATTAAAGTGAATAATGTAAAAAACAACTGTTTACGCCGTACGCTATTTTATTTTGCAAAGAGAATATAATCACTACGTCAAGTTCCGAAATGGTTCCGAATCACACTTATGTGACACATATTACAATACATCGGTCCAAATCGATATGCGTGACGCCGCATATATTAATCAAAGATCAAAAATTGTGTTACACTAGACTGTTAGATCGTGGTGGGCGCTTTATAGTTATTCAAATCCTTATATTAGTGCATTTAGCTTTAGACTGAAACTATGCCAGTATAAAACACATGAAAAAATCTGACCAGCATCTAAAATTAAACTGCTTTGTGAAAAGATCGCTTAAGTATCATAGACAAATCGCGTTAAATGATGTCTATGCTATTTGCCAGTTTGCTGCTTAACGCCATTTTGTAATTTTGAGCATGTTGACTAGTTCACAAAAATGTTAATCTTAACGCTAATTTGTGATTTTAGGAGTGCAATTTAACAATTATAGTTTAGTTAGTTAAACAAAGCAATACTAAAAATGGATTTCCCGGAAGTAAAGGCGTTCAACGCGGAGGTATTAGCGAGGATATATTGCGATATCGTAATGGTCCGTGGCATCTTTATAACTTGTGAATTTTCCTTTCAGTTATCCGGGTTGTACGACAACAAGCCGCCTATCTCGAAGGCGAAGATGAGTGCTATCACACGCGGTGCTATAAAAGCTATAAAGTTTTACAAGCACGTCGTACACAGTGTTGAAAAGTTCATACAAAAGTGCAAGCCAGAATATAAAGTTCCTGGTTTATATGTGATAGATTCGATAGTTCGCCAGTCACGGCACCAATTTGGGCAGGACAAAGATGTGTTCGCGCCGCGGTTCGCTAAAAACATGCAGCAGACCTTCGCTAATCTCTTTAGATGTCCCCCTGAAAATAAGGTTGGTGTCAAAATATTGTAGGTTATCTTATCACTTTGATACAAAGTTGCAAATCAAATTATGTTAGGCGCTTTGACATAAATAAGATAAAGTGAAATTCTAAGTGGCTTTCAAGTGCTGTTCAGGTTGATCTTACCCATTTACAAAGTTTTCTTGTATTGATGAAAATCTTAAAACTTTATTTGCAAGACAATGTTATGCCTTGAATATGTTGATATATTTATATTTAACACAATTGGAGACACAACTGGCTTGGTGTGTTAAAATTAGATTATTATTTTCTTGTTTGTTTTATTTTAAGTTATCTATACTCATTACCTAATAGTAATGGTAAATCTAATTTTGGAAAATGGTTCCTAATAACTTTTAATTTGAGATGTTGAACTTGTATCATTAAATATCATTTATAACAAATGCTGTACAGTTAGAGATTATAAAATGCCCCAAGTTTCTAAACTAAAGTGAAAGTGTTACACTGTAGTCTGGAAGCAAGGCATGGCCAATATGGTTATATACTATTTTCCTATTCAATAGGTTTTAATTTTAAATTTTCAGGGCAATATTATCCGAGTACTCAACCTGTGGCAGAAAAACAATGTATTTGGTCAAGAGGTAATCCAGCCCCTGATGGACATGGCGGATCCCAACCATCCTCTGCACCAAGAGTTGCAGCAGCAGCAAAATAACACTGCCAATGGTAAGGAGAGCCTTCTGCCATAACACCAAAGAAGAGGTTCTAAGTGCATAGTAATAGCAAAAGCATTTTAAATTTATTGTGGTTACCAGTAAAGTACAGAATGCTTTCACTACAACATTATAGTTAGCTGCATTCTTTGTGATTACATTAGCCTTCATATTAACTACAATAGGGTTATATTAGAATATCAGTTACAATAGTCTTGATCCCTGCATTCTTTGGCATTATGGCAGCCTTTACAATAGAGTTATATTAAAATTATCTGTTAGAATAATCTTGATCATCCTTCAACTATTCTAGCCTTGTAGATAAAGTCCTGGTACTGGTCCTATTTGTTTAACACAGTCAAAAAATTAAAATGCTCTCTTTTTGTGTATACATCAATTTTCTTATAAATATGGGCTCTAGATGCTATAAGAAAATGGCAATTTTAGCCAAAAGAGGTTATAAAAGTGGTTAATAAATAGGACATGTAAATAATGGACTTTACCTCCTATGGCCCACCATACAACTAAATTTGTCAGTGGAATATGAATCTATTATGAATGAAATATAGTCAATTTTCTAATTTTATCATTAGTTACAAAAACCAAAGACATTCAACACTTCTTTGGCACTAGATGTTTGTTTCAATCGCCATATTATGTATTACTATGGGAACATATCAGAACGCCTATAATGAATAAGCCTAATGTATCATAATGCCTAATGGCTTTTTTCTGAAACCGTTAACTTTTCAGGATTGTTACAAAATAAACCCAACCTAACCTAATGAAATCTAAACAATGGCCTTTTAAAAAAACCTTCAAAGATTACTTAATTTTAGGTGTTCTGATGCGTTCCCACTACTATTAGTACAAGGGACCTCAAGATATTAGTGTCCCGGTTACCAAAATTAAGTGGCTCCAGATTAAATTCTTAGTATTTTCAAATATCTGTGACATGATCATATTTGTTGTGTAGTGATCAATCCTAAGGGATCCGTATCATACTTAAAAAATATACCTTTATCAATTTCAGGGAGCAGTATAAACCTGAATGCTAGTCATAACTCTGACAAGAAAATTTCCCCCGTGCCGGCTCCACTGCATACTCCCCCTGACAACTCGCCTATGGGTGACTCTGTAAGTATAAGGCATAGAGAATGTTTGGTATATGAATATAAGTATTTGCCTTAAAAACACATTAATGGAATTGATTTGAATATACTGCCAACATTATTTGGGACAGACAATGTCGCTATTCTAGTCTTACCAAGTTGCAACCGCAGTAGATCAACCACAGAAATCAATGGAGGACACGCTGAATCAAACCAACATTATCCTATCAAAAACTTGCCTAATAATAAAATCTACTCTCAGTTCCAGGACCAACCGTCTGGCAACTCTGGCGTTAAGTTCAACCGTAAACTGCTGAATGACTTTGAGTACGAGAGCGAGGATGACTCGGGTGCGCACGACCCCCCGCCGCACTCGCATGCGCACTCCCACTCCACCCACACCACGCACACCTCGCATGCGCCGCTGCAACAGACTGCGGATACGTTGCCGCTTGGCAGGTAGGTCCTGATGCTGGATACGTCATCCCTATTTCACAAAGAGGATAAAGTAAGCCCTCAATACTCCTGGCACTTTTGAACTGTTGATGTGGTTTCTCATTTCGAAAAAAGAAAGAAGAAAGTAGAAAGGTTTAAAATACAAAATATAACAGAAATTTTATAAAACGACTTAAGGTGCTATGTATCCCACTGAAATGGATCTGCACTCAGAATAAAGGTTATAACAAAATACACTATTAACCAGTGTGGTTCCAGTTGAGTTTCTTGTATGGACCCTCTCGTGTCCTCTCTGCGTATCGTCGTTTATATAGAAAGAGGTTTGCTTTGTTTCTTGAACATAAAACAGAAATTATCATACATAAAAACTCTCTTCTCTCTTCTTTCTTGAATCACTCACATAGTTTTAAAGATCTGCATACATACAGAAGGACAGACGACGGGAAGCAACTTGTTTTATACTACTTTGTAGAGATCGGTTAATTGGCCTGCCATACTCCTGAATCGTACCACCCACACCCACATTCTGTTTGTTTTGTGCTTTATCCCACCAAATCTTAAGTTTTTTTCCTTGACGTTGGTATAAAGTCGTTCAGAGTTTAACTGACAAGAGTTAAAGAAGTGACATTATGTATGACCAGTATGACATATTACTATTAAAATTTTGTTACGGATAACATTCTTATTACCAGTAAAACTTAAGATTAAAAACAAATATGTTTGTTTGCAGTATACTGACAAACCCAGAGATCATGCGACAGTTGCAGAGCTTGCAGGCGCAAATGCAGATGATGACTGGGATGCAGATACCTGTGAGTATGATATTATATATATTTCTATATGTTTCTATGTCGATAAAACATGTCAAGCGCGTTTGCACGCTATCACTGTTCGGTATGCAGGCAGCAAAACACGCAGCATTCATAGTGACCGTGTGGTTTGCAAACTAAGTATGCCAATTTTCTGTATATAAAATTCAGTGTTATTGTGCTCGTATTTTGCAAGAGTAGGCATTGAATCGTAAAAGGATTAAAAATGTTTTATTTTTTATTTTCAGAATTTAATGCCAATGATGTCTGATATGCAGTTACAGCAGAATCAAAATCAAAACCTTCCCTATATGGTGAGTAACGGTTACAATTTTGGTGGTATTTTGAAGGCTAAAGGCCTAGTAGAGTTGTCAAACATAATGCTGGCAAAAACTAGTAATTATTTAACAAAATTATTGATTCACTATTATTATTATTTTTACGAGCGCGCTGCTGGGCAATGGCTTCCCCCACATTCCCCAAGCTTCTCTATTCTACGCAGTTTCTAACCAGTTGCTCAAAAAGGAATCTGCAACGTCGACGAGGTCTACCGCGTTTTTGTGTACTACTGTATTGTAACGAAAAAATATCTGACAACGATTCCAATGTGCCTTTAATCCTAAAATGCCATCAAAATCCTGACCCTATTTGTTGACATTAACAGTAAAGAAGAACATTACGTTATGCGTAACATTGTTGTTAAATAATAGAATTATTTAAATTTTTCAGAATAAAGAACAGAAACAGAATGAGCCCAAGGACGATATGGTGGAGTCGGATATAGAATTTGTAGAGACAGGACCACAGGTCATAGAGATACCAGATGCTAATGATTCTAGGTAAGTTATTCAAAATGTATTCATTGTGGCCGTAACACACTATTCAAGATGCGATGCGTGTTGAGTGATTAGAATTACACTCATCCGACGTGTTGGTAATGACCACAGTGCAAATCGGGTGTTGACACGACAAGATGCGTCGCAATGCATTTCAATAGTGTGTTTCGGCTATTAAAGTTGATTCCAGATCTTGGGGAACTTAAATAAGTACATAAATAATTAAATTTAAAACAAACATCTTTAATTCACTACTCAACAGTAGCAGTTGACGTTAAGTAAAATTCGATTTCCGGAAAGTCATCGCCACACTCGATGTCGAACATCAACCTCGGGAATTAAATTCGTATAACGCATGAACGTAAATCAAAAGTAAATAAATAAAACGTTTTTTCATGCACATGAAACGCTGTTAGTGTGGCAGTCACTAAAGAGTCCCTATGGTTACAGGAGCCCGTCCCCGCGGCGGCGGCACCGCTCCCGCTCGCGCTCGCCCAAGCGCCGGCGCCGCTCTCGCTCTCGCTCCCGCTCGCCGCGCCGCCGCCGCGACAAGGACCGCGAGCGAGAGAGGTATGCTTTACCAGTCTAATGTATTTACTTATGAATGCCAGACTAACATTAATATTCGGGAGAAAACCCTCTGATTTGTAATAGTAATTAAATACCGTATTATTGTCAGTCAATGATAATGCGTCATACATAATTATATGTACATTAACGGGCCTTGTATGGTTGCGTATATTGCGTGACAAAATGTGGATAAAGAGTTCGTCACTCTCGTACGGTGAGGCCGTTTTAAATACATGTCAATAAGTGACGGATGTTTTATCCACAGTTTTGTCACGCGATAAACGCAGCCATAGTAGGCGCCCTGGTTAAATTTAATTTACTTTGGGCTGTATCTATAGAGTTTAGTTACAATTTTTATTATAAACTTAATCGTTTTTTATAATATTATAGTACTTGTATAATGCTAGAGCCAGTATTTGCAAACATAATAATGCTCATTCAATGCTTTTGTGGAAACTAAAATTATTTTTATATTTTTGGTTCAAACACAAAACCCTCACCGTAATGCTGCTGTCATTAAAGAAAAAGGGCGTATGTCTCATAGAATCTCGAATATATTAGTGACGTTATTTCTTAACATAGGGGGTTCAATTTGCTTTGACCGTCAAATTGCGCATGCGTCCTTTTTACTTAGAAGGGCAGAATGGCATATAACCAAATTATTTATTACTGTTATTCATAACAAAATATGTAAATAAGTTTTGTATTTAATCTTTTGTTGCAGAGAACGTGATAGAGATAGAAATAAGGATAAGAGTCACAAAGACAGGGAAGCCGAAAAAGAGAAACAGAGAGAGCGAGAAAAGAGAGGATTACCACCAATCAAAAAGGAGCACTTGAGTGGTATGTTCTGTTATTCTGATATCAGAATATCGTTTTACTAATGATAATACAGGACTACGTAATCATTTACTATTATTGTATTACTAGTGATCCGCCCTTGCTTCACTTGGGTTTATTTGAGTTTTCTGAAACACCTATATGTTGACCAGAATTTATCATACCTCCATAAAAACCTTCCGTGAAAATAATCTAAATGGTGGTGACCGGATGATGGTAACGGATTGTGATCAATACTGGGACGCCGTGGTAACACCTAAAGGCGCTGTAGGGTGCGGGGATTGCGAATGAATGTTAAAGTCCGGAGAAAGAGTACAAAAGTTTATTTATTAAAATACTACTGTTTATACAGTTATACTGTTGCTAAGATCTAAGTTAGTTAAAATGTTAATGAAATGTTAAGAATGTTATATGTAAATGTATTATCGAATGTACCCGGTCGCGGCGGCTCCCGAACGTACACTAATTTACTTAATTCACGCGATGTCCGACGCACCGCGAGTGACCGCGGGCGAGTGACGTCACGCACGTGTGTTAGGTGTAATGCACCGAACAGGCGCTATGTAGGAAAAAGAGGGGCCGTTGGACAGAGTTGGAACGAATCCCTTCTACGAGCTCTATGTCTGATATAAGTATGATAAAAGTATTCATCATCGGCATAATAGTAACATTTATGTTCATGTACAGTATGCAGCACGACGCTGTGGGTGGGCCACCTGTCCAAGCTGGCGACGCAAGAAGAGCTGTCGGACCTGTTCGGCGCCATCGGCGGCGTGGTGTCCATCGACGTGGTCCCGCCGCGCGGCTGCGCCTTCGTCGTCATGGAGCGCCGGCGCGACGCGCACAAGGCGCTCACCACCTTGAACAAGCACAAGCTGCACACCAAGGAGATCACGGTCAGTGGGCCGACCACTTGCTATGGTTCGCTACCAACCTTTTTAGTTTATGACGTTTTAAAAAGTAAAATAAACATGGAAGAGCTTTGACTGTTTGGCTGTTTGGAGTTCATTATCATAGTGCAGACATGGTTTTAAAAAGCAAAAAACTCTGTTCGTGTAATTTCATACATTTTCGCGGCCACTAAATGTTGGTATTTATAACTTTTTTTTAAATTTCGTATGCGCTTGGATTTCAGAGAACTTTGCAGGCGGTTTTTATAACAGTAAGATTAACACTGCCGAGCATGTGAGAGAAAAAAGTTTTTACCAACAATCGGAATCAGTTTTCAGTAAAAAACGCTTTTGATCTGGTATTAGATCTATAGGCTTGTTTTTAAAAAACCCATCAGTGCGGAAAGCGTATTATCAAGTAGCTGCAATAAAAGACTAATTAATTGATACAATTGAATTATTGTTGCATAACCTAACAATAGAAGCATAATATTAGGCAGACGTACGCGGCGAGGCAATTTACACGTGTTTGCGACTTCAAACAACAGTAAACCTTATGGTATTAACCTAAAATCGTCAGAATGCATGGGAAGGAGACAACAATCAATATGATTAATCCAACCCTATTGATACGCCGTTCATTTAAGCTGCGAACACCCTATCGTACAACAAGCGCAATGGAAGCGGTAACCTTATTTAAAAAGGTATTCAACGATACGGTAACACAATCGATAGGGTTATCCAATGTAATGGGTAGCGACGTTATAGGCTGTTGCTTTGAAAGCGCTAAACAAATCTTTGTAGTCTGTGTCAATTGAGATTGGCAAAGATGTAAACAAAATTGAAGGAACAAATTTACCATCTTAAAGATCAAGTCAGGTTTGCAATGATTTGGACTTGATCATAACTCATCAATTACAAATGACTTGGCATCTCTAATGACAATGACATCTTCAATAAGATTTTCTTTGAAATGGGTAGCTAATTAACGTTCGTGACCGTACATGGTAAAATTGATTAGGTATTGGTTCAATGCGGGCAACGAGACTCTTGTTAGATAATAATGTGGTTTTTATTGAGCGATCGATTGTAACGTGGTGCTGCCGCAGGTGGCGTGGGCGCCCGGCAAGGGCGTGAAGGGGCGCGAGTGGAAGGACTACTGGGAGGCCGAGCTGGGCGTGTCGTACCTGCCGTGGGCCGCGCTGCAGGCGCGCTGGGCGCTCGGCGCGCTCTCGCTCGACGCGCTCGAGGACGGCGGCGCCGTGGACGAGGACTCCGCGCCGCCCTGGCTGCCGCCGAGGGTCAGCTGCCTGCTACATCCCCGACTCATTCTTTCACGGGAACATTCACCGGTTCCCCAAATTTAGTTTTATTTTCTTAACAATTGCATATTTTCCATTTTGGATTTTCCCCACTTCCATGTTTTTCCAATTCAATATCAATTTCGCCGAGTCGACGGAGCTCTCATTTCTGGGTGTTATGGGCCTTCGGACCTTCTGCAAAATATATCCTGAACCTAATCTACCTATTTAGATCTATTTTGACTTAATTACAATGGGAAATTTTGCGAGTAAGGAAAATCCAAAATGTAAAATATTGAATTGGTCAATATGCAATTAAAGAAAAACAAAAAATAATAATTGTGAAGGATTTTACGAATTTAGTATATTTTTTTTATTATACTATCAATTACATTCCGTGAAAAAGCGGCCTATAGCATAATAATAATGTGATGGTGATGTGGTCAGATGATCCCGAAGACAATGTTGGACGGCATGGGCATGATGAGCCTGCCGGCGGCGGCGCTGCCTCCGCTGCCCGCCGCCATGCCCGCGATGCCCGCGTTGCCGCCCGGGTAAGTCGAGTCGAACTCTGAATGGAATCGTGTATCTTACAGATGTGTCGAGATCTAATTTTACACTCGCAATACTACTCGGAAATATCAGCAAAGTTGCATTCACATAACAGAGCATTATAGAAAACAGGTCAAGAATATTTTTTCATCTCTCCTGTTCGGAAAGTTTAATTTGAATGGGTGGATAGCCGGGTGGAAAATTGCGTTTTCATCTCTAGGGTGGAAAGTAATTTTTTTTTTAATAGTTACGATTGGCCACGGAGTCTATGATAATTGAGCTACGTCATATTATTAAAATAAAAGATTTTCAGATATCTAAACTCGGCTATACGTTATACGATGTATTTATTACGGCCTATAGGTTCATATGAAAATCATTTTAAGACTGGTCTATTTTTTTCGCAATTACAGAAAATCAACATTTAAAATTATTCCTTTATTCTGCTGCCCGCCATATTGCCGTGATAGCATAGCATGACACTTTTTCTTTCACGTTTCGGCATGGCCATCTAGAAAATACACTACTGCCAACATTAGAAAAGTTTAATCGAGTTGGTCACGACCAAGGAGCTTATTATACAACAAGGAGGTTGAACACCGAACATCCGTTCGAAACAAGAAATTTGACCTTTATTACGTCACGAATATATTCCATCTCTTTCTTTAGTTAGGGTAAGAATGAGATGGAAGTCATGCTCCTTGGCCGTGACCAACTCGATTTAACTTTTCTAATGTTGGCAGCATGTGTAAGTATTTTAACTTTTTTATGAATCTAGAAAAAAAAAGTTTTCAATAGATAAAGCGGGAAACGAGATTAAATATATTTAGGTAAACCGTGTCTTTTTTCCTTACAGTCGAAATGAAAAGTAGAGTGTCTAACTCGGGTGAAATTACCCATCTCCCCTCGAACTATTGGCGCTCTCACTTCGTTCGAGCGCCAGAAATATCTCGGGTGAAATGGGTCACTTTCAACCCTTGGTTATCAATCTACTATTGCCGGCTTGTGTGGGATAATATTTTTTCTGGCCTATTTGAGTAAGTATATAAAACGGACCAAGAATATATTTGGCGGCCTGTTTGCTGAATACTCGGACACATTTTGTCCTCAATACTGAAATTTCATCATATCGAATTACGAAAATGACACCTCAAAAAATTAATTATGATTATTTTAACACGAGGGTACCATCTGATTGTAATCATCCCATCCCTGCAGGATGACGCCGGGAATACCGCCGGGCATGCCGCCGGGGATGCCTCCCGGGATACGACCGCCCAGCTTACCCGCGGGAGTACCAGGCAAGTACAATTATAATTTTTATCATATTTTTTTACTCTTATCTGCTGTATTTATCGCGATTTCGTTACATTTATATCGTTGTCCCCTTGTGCAGGGCTGCAGCCCGAGGCGGTGCTGCCGCCGGGCGGCGCGCTGCTGCGCTTCCCCGGGATGCCCCCGCAGCCCATGCAGGCCATGGCCCAACCAGGTCGGTCTTTTTTTACTATTTAGCAACCTATATCGGGTATTTAAAGATATGGGCAGTTATTCATTTCAGTAAACATAGAATGTTGGTACGTAAAAAAGGTAGTTAAATAGGTCTTTGTACAAGATCGGATTTTGATTCCCACATAAAAATTTAAAACAAAGTTACATCACCGTCCAACTGACATTTCAGGGGATCTCAAAGGCCACTTGGGCCAGCGAGAAATTTAATTTTAAGTTATCATTTCGCTCGAACCGTGATTTTAAATTTTAAATATAAATTTGGGAAATAAATGATTTTAAAATCGCACCAATGAGTCACTGAAAAGCGATAACGGCAGGAGCCCGAATTATAAAGCGAAGCGAGTGAACTGACGTCTCACATAAATCAAACGGCCCTCAACTTGTTGACACGGGTGTATCGAGTCAATGTTCCCAGTGCAATAAATAAATGATGGTTACAAAAACAGTATTGTCGTTTTAAATTAATACAACAAAGAGTTTATAACGAAATAAAGTTCGCTATCATCAAATTAATAATAATAATAATAATAATAATAATCGTTTAATTCAGAATTAGATTCCATAAATAGGTTAATTACAAAAGTTCATTATTCTATGTTAGTAGGCAATTACATTAAAATTAAATACAATAAATCAAAAATACATTACATTCAATAAAATTACAGTCATGTCATGATAAAATTAAATAACAATAGTAGCAGTAAATAACTTATTAAAATTACAGCAAAACATAATCGAAGTTAGAATTAAAATCATAATCAATATTGGAATGAAAATTAAATCTAAAATTACTACCACTACTGTATCATTTCATTTTATTTAATAACACCAATTCCCGTTCTGACCAGGTGCCATAATAAGGGACTGTCCAAGCGGTTTGCAAGCACTTTCAGGATGGTATTCCGGCTGCCGCGAACACGATGGAGAAGGGAGACGCACTTCTTACGCATTACAGCGTAGAAGTCGTCCATGCGCGCCGCCGCAAACATGCCAGACGCGCTGCAGTGGCGCGGCAGCCCCAATAACATCCTGAAAGCGTTGTTATACTGAACACGCAGGGAGCTATAGGTTCGTTTCGTGTACTGACACCACAAGCTGCTCGAGTAGAATGACGTGCAATATGATTTGAATAGGGTCACTTTCACACTCTCTGAACATCTGGCAAACCTGCGGGTCAGGACATTACTCCTCACTGCTAACGCCCTGCGCTCTCTTTCCACATCAAGGTCGTCCTTTAAATCTTCCGCGATCATGTGACCTAGGTACTTAAATTTGTCAACCACCTGCAAGGAGGTACCAGCCAGTACAACAGGGGGTACATTGTAAGGTCTGATTTTGCCAGCTTTGAAAACAAGCACCTGACTCTTTTCCGAGTTGTACTTAAGCCCGTGCGTAGCCGCATAACGCTCACAAACAGCCACGAGCTTCCTAATCGAGCCGATCGACGGACCCAGCAGCACCATGTCATCTGCGTAGCTAATATTGTTGATACAGGTTCCTTCAACGTGGCATCCTACATGCATGCTGCTAAGTTCCTCGATCAGCTGATTTACATAGAGGTTGAAAAGCCCTGGCGACGTCAGTCCTCCCTGCCTGACACCACACTCCAGCCTGTATTCGGCCGACAGAGTATCGACCCACCTCACCTGATTAATCTGATTGTTATACCAGAACTTGAGTATCGACACGAGCTCTCTCGGTGTACTAGTGTGTCTCAGCTTTTGCCATAGCATGTCGTAATTGACCAGGTCAAAAGCTTTTGATAAATCTAGAAAACAAGCATACACCGGAGTTCTCCTATTTGTGTAGAACTTGACAGCTTGCTTAAGACAAAAAATGGCGCTTTCCGTTGATAGCCCAGGACGAAACCCGAACTGCGCGTCATGAATATGGACGTGTTTATTTAGTTGATCATTAAGCAAGCTGTCAAGCACCTTTGCCGATATAGTAGCAAGCGAGATGGGGCGATAGTTACCTGTGTCCGACGCGTCTCCAGTCTTGTTTTTTACAATCGGAACAACAATGGTTTTCATTAGCGGCTCTGGTAAGTAAGAGTGGCAGAGGCATAACGTAAATAATATCGCCAGTACCCGCGGCAAATGAAAACCAGCAAACCTGAGGTGCTCGACGCTGAGGCCGTCGTGTCCCGGCGATTTGCCTCGCTGCATGCCGTGGATCACTCTCGCGACCTGATCGGCTGAGAAGGTGACGTCACATTCCGCACTCACGTCCACGCCAGCTACAGCGCCGCACACCCCAGACTCTGTCGGTCCTAGCGGTGATTGTACAGCAAAATGATCTTTAAAAAGATTTGCTATACACTTCCTATCTAATACGCCACCAACGCTCACAGGCACACTTGGTCTAACACTCATATTTTTTGTGTTCTTCCAGAATTGCTTAAATTTTTTATTAGCATGATTCGAAGCAAGGATATCCATTTTGATTTGTTCTTGCCTATTTTGACACCATTTGAGCTTAGCTTTAAATGTGTTTCTGGATTTAACCATATTTTCATATACCGTTCCATATCTCGGTTTTCCTACATCAACCCATAATAGAAATTTAAGCCTAGCATCCCTGTGAGCGGGTGCAACATATTTGTTCCAACCAGCAATAAAACCCCCCTTTCTTCGGCACTTTTTCTTACGATAACATTGAATTGCAGCATTTTTCAGTGTATCAATTACATTAAAATAGAATTTATCAATTATTACTCTATGTTCATGTTTATTACAAATATTATGTTTACACGACTTTAGCTCCGTAGGTAAATCTAATTGTTCAAGCTGCTTACTACATAAGGAATAATATAATTCAGTCTGTTCGGTTGATCTTTCTCCCCAAAGGACCCCATTCTTAAAGGTTGGAACATCAGTTTCACGCTTAGCAATAATTAAATTCATTCATATTTTTTTCTTTTTATCATTGCAAGCCATAACATATTAGGAATACGGTTTTTACCGCCTAATTATTTAACTGTTTATATTGAGATTTTCTTATTTCTTTTCAGGGCTAGGTCAGCTGGGCGGATTCCTGGGCGGTTTGCTGACGGTGGGCGGACTGGTGGGCGGTGTGCCGCTACACCATGCGCCCATACATCACGCACCCCCGGTAAATATACCCATACTTTTACCGGCGTTACTAACTAATTAAATAAGGTGCAAAATAAACCTTAGCAAATAAATCAGTAAGGTAATTTTTTTTATTTTAAAAGTGGTTGTAATTCTACTGTGTGCCAATAACATAATTGGGTGATTTACTTGAACAAATAGCAGAAATCCTTATACATTCCTTGTTCATTCAGCGGCCGACAGAAGTGACCCGTACAGACGACGCAATGGACCTAGACACGGAGGATAATCACATGGAAGAGGCACCGCCTGAACCCGCCCCGACGCTGTCGCTCTCAGACCAGGTAAGCATATCAAAAGCAGATTTATAAGAATTATAGCTGCCTAGTTAATTAATAAAAGGGACAGGACTATAGGGCTCGTCCGTTAATCACGACACGTTTTTAGCAACTTTTTAAACCTCTCTTTCAGTTGTTAATGGGTAGAGACCACTCAAAAATTTGTAGGTTTACGTAGGGTTACCGAGTAAGGGTAACCCTACTGAATGTGAGTCTCAACTTGTACTTGGCCTGTTTTTTCAATGTACCAATTATTGTCATAATGAACTATAATACAAATTAATACAGGCACAAGGCAACACTTTAACAAGCACTAAGTCCTAATAACTAGAATTTTGGATGCCAGATCGGGTTACCTAACTTAGTTCATGAACTTTTTTTTCACCATGTTTTTATAATCACATTATTTATTAGCTTCACTTGTAACTAACAATTTAATTTAATCTTGGAAGTAAATTTAAATCTACTACTAGTTGCAGGACTGAATTGATATGGCATACTAGCGAAATAATATGGTACCATTGAGCTCGTATAATGATGGACATGGTAGGTTATAATAATAAACTTATATGAATACCTAACTATGTTTGCCCGCAGCTGCAAGCCCTGCTATCCAACCCGCCGCCCGGCTTCAACGTGGCGGAGCCCCCGCCCGGGTTCCCGGCCGGCTCGCCCGCGGCGGACAAGGACGACGACAAGAAGGAGCGGGACAGAGAGCGGCGCGACCGCGACCGCGAGCGCCGCGACCGGCCCGAGCGGCCCGAGCGCGAGCGCCGCGACCGCGGCGGCCGGGACCGCGAGCGCGGCGGCCGGGACAGGGATAGGTAACCCTAACAACACTTGTTTTAGACTCCGTCCGGATCGCTACCACCACCTTGTCCTTTAACGTACCGCCAAGCAGCATTTACATTGTTATGTTTTTTGCATTGTATAGAGAAATTCCATCTTAATCACCAGGATTGGCAACGCATTCGCAGTCTTATCAGTTATAACTCTTACGGTCCAGTGCTCCATACATGTGCCACGACGAACTCTATGCCCCACCCCACTAAAAATCGACCAATCGACTTCAAAGTGGAACAATTGTTTTCATTTTGTATGCAGACTCGCCTTCGACTTTCAAAATGAAATCGATTGCGATTGCGAGTGCGTTAGATAATAGCCCCCGAATTAACGCACTGCCGATTAGTACAATATCATTGTGAATACTGCTGTCCACCGGTTTGAGGACTTTTGTCTTCATAATTCCAAATATAAAAATGTCCCTTGTAAAGTTAAAACTTGTCAGTTCATACCACTTCCTTTTTTGTTCCATCCCAGGGATCGCGGCGGCGATCGCGATCGCGACCGAGAAGGACGCGGACGCGACCGACGCGGCGACCGAGGCGAGCGAGGCGACCGCGATAGTCGCGACACCCGCGAAAACCGGTTCAACAACAACGCTACCAGGGATAACAACAGGTTAGAAATATACGTTGAATTATATTGAGTTAACGAAAATATGCCGAGTGGTCGCCGGCTTAAAATAGTGCCACTCCGTATCTTCCCGTGGAAGTTTTAAGAGGCGGCTAAGGGAATAAAGTCTTGTAGTACTGTTAGGCGATGGGCTTGCAACCTGTCACTAATATACGGTTACGGTTACTGAATTAACAACAAGTTTTTAGAGTTGTTGATAATTCTGTAGCTCTGTTTACCTCATTCTTAGAGTAAAAGCGTGACGGTATGTATGTATGTCTTAATACTTTAGAATTCGCCTGTTTTTCTTTTTTACAAGCCTTTATTTAACTTACACTGTTTGTATGTATGTAACATTGTATGTTATCCGCTTCAATGCAATATTATGGTATATCTAAGAGCTGATTTGATAGTGAAGTCGGAAGTTAGCAACAGGATCTCGGCTATACTTAACGTAGAGCGAACGTGTTGGGATTCATTGCAAGATTTTATTAACTTGCAAGTAAAATTTGACCCATTTCCCGGTTTTCTATGAAGCTGAAAATTTGCATACACCTTCGAGCTGGTCTGATGATAGAGACTCAGGGTGGCCATAGGAACTAAATTACACACGATAAACACCTCGTGTTAGGGCTCGTTCTAAACACGGAATAGAAAAAGCAGTGGAAGTGGCATGAGCTTCGCTTAGGATCAGACCTGTTGTCGCCAATACTCAAACTATCATAAAAACAATACGCCACGTTTTTACATTCCAAAATACCACACTATGGCTTCTGGATTTATTTCGTATATTAGAAATATTGTTTGCACAACTTTTACGCACAAGCGATCGCGGCAAAGCTAAGGTAGGTTGTGCGGAACTCCGCATAACAATAACACTTTTACTGTATTTTCTGTTCTGTGGTTATAATCGTCTTGAAGAGTAGATGACGACTGTGGAAAAAAAAATAGAGTCTGCAACAAATGTAATGTTTTGCGGGTGGTAGGACCCTGTGCAGGGTCCGTCCGGATCGCTACCACCATCTTATCCATTAACCTACCGCCAAACAGCAGTGTTCGCATTGTTGTGTTCCGGTTTGGGGATAAGACAGCCGGTGTAATGACTAGCATAGAGGCATTCCATCTTAGTCCTCTGGGTTGGCAACGCATTTGCAGTCTTATGCTAATGTCTATGGGGGGTGCGCCAAAGTTGAACTAAATTTTTAATGTCGATTATCGGAAATCCGAAAATGTTGTTCCTAATAATTTACATCCTAATAATCACTACTCATAACTACTTTGTTCCTAACGCTCTGAATTCCTAATCATTCAACTTCATAATGTCCGTGTCAAATAGTACTATTTGTTTTCCTATATTTTCTCAACATAACCATCTTTTACACTATTGTTCATTGTTATATTTGTTTTATGTAGAATGGTTTTTATTCCTAAAATTGCACATTATTATAAGTACATTAAACTTATTTACCACATAGAATACGTTAAAATAAGCACATTTTACTTGAAAAACTTTTCTCTAAAGTTAATAGTGACTGAGATCCTAAGGGTCCGTCATTACGTAGGCAGTAGGGAATAGGGACTTAGTGGCAAAACCGACTCGGATCGCGGATAGGTTAGAAGACGAAAGCGGGAGCTTCGCTCCCGCTTTCGTCTTCGAGGTTATTTTTTTTTATAAAAGAGCAGATCATCTTTAACTTTAAAATAATCCTGCGTAAAGTCCTGTACTCGGAAAGTAGGTAAAAATACATTCGGAGTAAAATTTTTTAGGTGAGCCAATATAGACCCAAAAAAAATATGATTAAGAATGTTATTTAAAAAAAAAATAGGAGTTTACAAAAAGTTACATCAGTGACATTAGCACTTAAAATTTTAAGAGATATGAGTTTTATGAGCTACGTTAATAGTAAAATAAATTGTAGGAACGAAATTTTTAGGAAAACATTTTTTAGGAGCAGTGATCATTAGGAGTACAAATCGTTAGGAAAATCAATTTCGGGTGATAAACTTTAGCGAAGCCAATATGGACCCGTCTATGGGTCACAGTTTCCACTTACCATCAGGTGGCCTGTGTGCTCGGTTGCCTTCTCTATGCCATAAAAAAAAATAAAAAAAAATGTGACCTAATGTGTTCCGTAGAGAGCGCAGCCGCTCGAAGTCCCCGCGCGAGGCCGCGGCGCCGGTCGCGGCGGGCGGCGCGGAGAAGACGCTGCAGGAGCGCCTGTGGGAGATGGCCAACGGCAAGCGGGACGACTTCCCGGCGCAGCCGGACGGTGAGACACCGCATACACATACACTTGTTACACTGCTCTCAGATATCGCTCAAGGTGCTTCCAGTCGTGCCCATGACACTCGGCAATGGTTGTGGTCGCGTCATTGCCGAAATTCCACAATTTTAAAATATCAGATTTTCAATATACTGAAAGTGTAGGCCGGCCTTCCACTAGGAAGACCGACGATCTGATAAAGGTCGCGGGAAGCCGCTGGATGACAGCAGCAGAGGACCGATCGTTGTGGAAAACCTTGGGGAAGGCCTTTGTCCAGCAGTGGACGTCTTGGGCCTGATGATGATGATGATGAATATACTGGAATCCCAAAACTTTCCATTAAATTAAAAATATTGTCGATTATCTTTACTTATTATCTCGAATCTGGAGTTTTGGGAATATAATGAAAGAGAAATAGTATTTTAAAATTCTGCTATTTTGGGAATAAATGGTCGATGACATGTTATGTCAGATCCTGAGGCACAATTTAAAAAAACCATTTAGTGCGAGTTAAACTCGCGCACCGAGGGTTGCGTTATTACTACATAGTATAAAACAAAGTCGCTTTCTCTGTCCCTATGTCCCTTTGTATGCTTAAATCTTTAAAACTACGCAACGGATTTTGATGCGGTTTTTTTTTAATAGATAGAGTGATTCAAGAGGAAGGTTTTTATGTATAATAAGTTCTGGATATTGTACGGGTGTTACAGAAAACTCACATAAACCGAAGCGAAGCGAGGGCGGGTCGCTAGTTACAATATAAAATTAAAACTGAGTCCAAAGAAACGATTTGTTTTATGAAAAATATTTCGTATGCTATTGAAATACTATATTTTTAGGTAGATATTAATGAAACAAGGTATTAAATATATATAATTTATTTTGACGAAGGTAGTTATTCAAATTTAAAATAATTAAAACAATCTAGGGTTTTGTTGTTGTTTGGTCGATGACGCTGGTAAAGTTTGGTAAAGAGTAGTCGTTAAATTATGCTTAAACGCTTAGCTGCGGTTGTGGCTGAGCAGAGTCGCCCCTGCTCGAGCAGCAACACTCGCACGTGGTCACCTCGCCGGATGAACTGGCGTGGCCTAAATTTAGGCCCGTACAAAGCACCTCCTGGAATAGCCCGGGAGTAGAAATAAGCAACCCGTACGCAGGCAATGCGGTAGTTAATTTAGAGGTTGCGGGGGTTAAGTTAAGAAAACGGTAATGAAAGGCGGCATGTAGATTTTAGAGGTGACTCAGCAGTTCGCTAGGCATAATGTGACAGCCACATGGTTTGTAGTCGAGGCAGGAAGGCATTCAAGCGTCCAAACGCAGGTTAAATTTAAGAAAGCACCCTTTAATCCTTGCGGATAAATTATATAGTTAACAGCGCACGTTCCAAGGAGGTTTTGCTGGACAATTTAGCAAGGGAAGAGAAGTAAGAAACAGACATGTGGCACAAAGTTATAACCCCAAACTCTTTGTAAAATAAAGAAGAAAACTAACCTGTTGGAGGAAAATAGCCTTGCTTACAGCTTGCTGTAACTAATGTCGACTCCGGAACGCCGTAAGGTCCGTGTAGACGTGGCACGAGTGTCCCTTAGGGTGTCTCTGCTGGTATTTCAATAGATTTTAGGTAAACACTCGACACACAGCACGGCATTGAAGACGGAAAGGGTTGTAGACACTTACTGTTGCTGTGATCACTGCCACGTAGATTATTTTAAAATAAGGTAAGTACGAATTCCTACGTGGACTGCCGGTCACTGGAATATAAGAATTTGTTGTCAAAACCAAAACGATGCACAATAATTATTCTTAAGACACATCAAGCCAAACGGCGAAAACACTTACAAGGGAAGCAAGTATGGTAAATATATGCTCCAAAATGTAATAAAATCTGATCCGGTTAGCTCGCTGGCTCATAAGAAAAAGAACGACAGCGGAGATCATCTACCGAAATCGATATTGGATCGATTACCAGTTCCTAAATTTAATAAAACTCCACAGATCGGGGAAAAAAGACTAAACGTCACACGGGTACAGATACTAGTTAATTTTATTTAAAGGCAGCAAACTCCGGTTTTCGTCTGTCATTAAAATACGCCGGAATCCTGAAACGACTGAAGAATTAAAAGAAGACTAAAGTTGGACTACATGAACAATTTTGAAAATATTAATTTAAAACGACACTAATACAGTGACCTGAGTTTACTTACAAATGAGGAGAACGAAATATGCCCCTAGCAACACCGGGTGAATTTGCCACAGAGTCAGTAGTTTTATTGATACAGATTCACTAGTGGTTGAAGTGACCATAGATTGTAAGATTAAATCAAGGATACCAACCAAAATAATTTGTAAAGAAATGGAATAAATTGTGCATCGCTGAAGCGTTAATTCATGCCTGAAAAATATACATTACACTATCTATTTTGGCTTGCCTAAATCGTAAATATTTTTTTTCTCAAAATTTTTGGTCGATAAATAATAATAAATACATTGTTTTGAAATTTGCGAGATGAGGCCTTTCATTTAACGGTTGCTAAAATATTTGTTTTGTACCTTATGCAGGAGCAGAAGAAAATAGAATAGAGCGCGGACCGCCGCTCGACCGGATGAGCCGGCCGCCCCTTGATGCCGGTGAGTTAACTAAAAAATTTACTTTTTTCGGCAAAAATACCAAACAATCAATTATAACTATACTTGGCATTATTGTAACCACGTAAGGTCATTGTAATAAAAATCGCATTGTAAAACAAAAAAAGTGAGTGTGGAATTTCTGTTGTTTGTATGACTTACATTTAATTAAATGAGAAAATTGACTCTATTGCATCCGTTCATGTATATCATTGGTAATTTCTTTGTATGGTGGGCCTTGGAAATGCTAAAATGCAAAAAAGAAGTTATATTTTGTGATCCGTTGATTGCTGTCAAATGCGACCGTAAGAAGGGCGTGACTATAAGCAACATATTTGACCTGGTGACAAGTGGAAATGCATTCTAAATAAAATGATTATAGGGTTGTATTAATAAAGTCATCTTGGTTTAGATGTCTGTCACTAAGTAAATGTCAAACCATAGTTTTTTTTTTTTTGACTCATCTTGAGACGAGCATTATAGTCGAGATTAGTTCATTAATATGGTTTATAGTATTGTATATATGTATGTAAACTCTTTATTGCACATAAATAATTTCAAAATATTTTGCATCACTATAGATAATGTACATAGGCGAATTTATCCCATATGGCATCTCTTCCAGTTAACCTTGGAGTAGAATAAGCAAGAGCAATGCAAGAGGATAGGCAAATTTACAAAATAACAGAAAAGTGAAAGAATGTACATAATCCAATAACAGGCATTAAAAAGTAATAATATTTGCAAATAAATTGTTGTTGTAAATGGGTACTTATTATTTTATCAAAACACTGTTCAACGAATATATTATTACGCAGAAATTTAATTTCATTGAAAGGCATTTTTTTCGGCACGAGTTAATTATTTTCGTTAGTTACTGGAGTAAACTAATCTAAGTATGACCTGTTGCTTGCCGCAGACGCGGCGGTGGGCGCTGGGACGGGCTGGGCCGCGCCGCCGCGCCGCGCCGCGCCCGCGCCGCCCGCCTTCCGCGCCGGTACGCCCCATCTTATCACACTATGGCTCACACTAATATTTATGCGTATCACACAGAGCTATCCATATATTTTGAAATTTACAATAATATTGACGTTGCTCACTAATAATATTGATAGTCTATCAAGCCCCAGTGACAATTAAGTCGTTCCTAATGACAATTTTCATACAAAAGTTTGAAAAAGGAACAGCTTATCGTGTTTTAATGTCGCAGTAAGGCAATTGTACTCTCCTGCTCACTATCTAGCTGTTTTTGTCCAAAAGCAAGTCTACAATTATGTTTAAGGAACAATACCTTCGAACCTATATACCTACATTTTGTTTGAAGCACCACCTAGTAAATATTCGTTTGACTGTTGTTGTCTCTGCGAAAGCTCTCAAGTTGACCTGTTTAAAAGTCAACCATACCAGTCTTACGGGGTCACATCCCGCCGGACCGGATCCGCCCTAGTCATTCCCAAAATACCAGAATTTCAAAACCCAAATTACTTTTTTTTTACCAGAATACCCTAATTAGAATATTTTCTTTTGGGATTAAAATATGTTGCAATTTGATATTTAAAACTTCTAGCATTTAGAGAATATGCGACCCTAATCTCTGACCGTCAGAATCTCTCCACACAAAAATGTGCATACCGAAATATTCATTACTTTTCATCACACTTGCTCGTAAATGGTGTTATTCCATGCCTGTATACAGAAGGACAATGGCCTAAATTGTTCCCGCGGGAATTATGGCGAGTTTGTCATCCCTAGGGAGTAATGACTTTCTTTTTAAAATTTGCAACTCTTTCGTACATAATTTCTGACTAAGGAGGTTTAATTTTCAGCCAAAAATTAAATCGGTTTCTAATTTCATCTTTAAAAATTAGCTATAGACTAACTTACATTACACAAAACCTATACGCTTCATTAAACTTCATTATTTTTATACCTATTTCAAGTTTATATCAACATTTATCATTAATTTTAGTAATTATACATTTTTATCAAATTGGCTAAATCTGGCTCGAATCCAGGTCGAAACTAAACGCAGTTATTATCTGTGGTAGAGGTCACAAAAAAAAATCGTTTCCATTTACGTTCCCGTTCGTCAAAAGTTATTTCTTTATATTTTGCAGAGTTAAATAACTTTTTAATTTTCTCTTTGTTTTTTTTCTTCGCAAATGTGATGAAAACCATTGTGTGTATCACAGGCAGTAAGGGGATTACTAACTCGAGTCATTAAAAGCCCTCCGCCTTCGGCGTCGGGCTTCTAACACTCTCGTTAGTAATTCCCTTCATACTACCCTTGATGCACAATGTACTATTACACTTATATCACGTCCGTAACATCTCGCGCATAATCTTAAACCGTGTATTTGCATCTTCTTAATGCGCGAAAGTAAAAAATAATATACAAAAGGTGAACCTAAATTAAATTTTATGATCCCATCATCTTACTATAACGTATTGTTAACAATACTCAAAAATTGTAACATTTTGGTTCTGGATGACCCTTCGTATTTTTATGTGTGATCTCTACGAAGATACCCATAAATATACCGGCTGTCAACATTTTTTTATTTTTTTTGTGACCAAACCAAATAGTCTCTAATATATTATATATATAAATTTTCATTACTATGGCACAAATTTGAAATAAATATGGTCATGATAATATCGCTAAGAGTTCTTGAATATTGAAATATAGTTAAGCAATACTGTTTACACTTCAATTTTATATGGTTTATCAATGACATCTTATATATATATATGTGTAGTTAAATTATACTTAAGTAGTATTAGAATCTCAAAAAAGTTTTTCATCTTACACAAGTTTCTAAGTAATTTAGATGTACCCCTAAAAAAACATTGCGTAACGCTCGTTTCAATTTCCAGAGCTCCGAATGCGCGGGCCTCCTAGACAGCCACTGCGAGGTACGACAGCACTCCATACACCTCTTGGCTCTGCTGCCACCGACCTTCGCTTACGTTCAGTTTCCACGTTCCAGGGCCGTGGATGGACGGGCCGGGGCAGGGCGTGCCGCCGTTCGGGCCGCGCTTCAACGGCATGCCCTTCAACAGGCCTCCCTTCGATGGCGGACCGCTCTTCGACGGCCCGCCCAGGTTCGAAAGGCCACCTTTCAACCGCATGCCATTCGATGGACCCAACAGACCGCCGTTTGATGGACCGCGACCGCCTTTCGACGGCCCGAGGCCGCCTTTCGATGGGCCCAGACCTCCATTCGACGGGCCAAGACCACCGTTTGATGGTCCAAGACCGCCCTTCGACGGGCCTCGACCGCCTTTCGACGGATCTAGGCCACCGTTCGACGGACCTCGTCCTCCATTCGACGGTGCGCGGCAGTTCGAAGGACCTCCATTTGAAGATGAGCGGTCGTTTGATGGCCCGCCGCGGTTCGACGGAGCGCCGGAATTCTTCGACAGAAACAACAGACGCTTTGAAGACAGAGAGTTCAATGACAGAGGCTGGAATGGAGACCGGGAGCGCGAGAGAGGAGATCGCGAATGGGGGGATCGTAGGAGTAATGAGTGGGACGACCGCAGGAGAGACCGTTTTAGAGATAGAGACCATGATGATAATAGCAGGTTCAGAGACAGGAATGATAGGAGAAGGAACTTTGATGACAGGCCCGAGCGGGGCGATAGGCCTGACAGGCAGGAGCGTGACAGACCCGACCGTGGAGACAAGGCTGAACGGGGCGACAAGAGTGACAAATCTGATAAGTCCGATAGAGGTGACAAAAACGATCGAGGTGACAGGAATGAACGAGGTGACAAGAACGACCGAGGTGACAAGAACGATCGAGGTGACAAGAACGACCGAGGTGACAAGAACGACCGAGGTGACAAGAACGACCGAGGTGACAAGAACGATCGAGGTGACAAGAACGAACGGAGTGACAAAGTTGACCGGCCGCGCGGTAAAGATGAGAGGTCGCGGGCAGACAGACAGAAGGACAGAAAGTCCCGCTGGGGTGCCGCTGAAGAAATCACGCAGAGTGAAGATACTGTTCAAAGTGAAGAAAATGAGCGAGCGAGCGGTCAGGAGAAAGCAGCTGAGCAAACTCAAGTGGAAAATAATGATGCCATTCAAGAAAGACAAGTTGAGAAAGTTGAGAACACTATGAATATAACTGTAGAAGCTCCTCAGAGTAGTCATAACATAAATACTATGGACGCTGTTGAAAGTAACCGTGATAAATGTGATATGGATACCCAAAGTGGAGTTACTATGATGGAAACTGAAAAGGAAACGAGGGACAGCGAACCAGTGGCCATGGAAACAGCAATGGAGTATGAACAAACCAATCAGGTAGCTAGTCGGGACGAACCGGTAATAGAGCATGAGCGAGAAACGCCGAGTTATAACGAAAGACCCGATATACAAGAAAGTAAAGAAAGCTTTGAACAAAAAGACGCTGAACCTGATGTACCCACATTCGCGCCCGATTTATACGACGCAAATGAAGTAGTTGACACTAGCTTCTCACTGCCCATAGGGAAAGAGCCTGTCATTGAAAATATAACTAACGAACCTGTAGTAGACAATACAGAGTCAAAATCTGATGATATATTTGACCAACCCAAGGAGCTTGAGAAGGGTAGCGAGAACAAAGAGACGTTGGAGACGCCTTGACATCGACACAGGTGGAAATCCGGCTATTTCAAATGGAATTGATTCGGGGGACGCCGCGACCGAAACGAGTTCTGGCTGTGCTTTTTGGTGCAAGTACAAGTTTTAAAATATTGTTTCGAACGTTTTAATGCAATAATAGATGTTACTGAATATTTTAAACAAGTCTCCTTAAATTCCAAAGTATATTCCTGAAAGCACGGCTACGGCTCAAAGTGAAACCATATAACGCCAAAGATTTTAATTTTATATTTACACAAAGTTGAAATATACGAGTGCCTTATTGGTAACGCTGGTGTTTTGACTTCGCGGCGGCGGAGCGGCGCCCCGGGGGCTCAAGTGGAGCGGCCCGGGCCAGGTACGGTAGCCACGCGCGTCTAGCACAAATGGACAGATACACCCAACGTTTGCTCATTCCGCTTGCAACATGGCTTGGATCCTAATCATTTTGATTTATATTGAAATATTTAAAATTTTGTGACATTAAGTAGAGAACTATTTAGATGAACTGGGTTTTTCTCGCAGCTTTAATGACTGTCGGAAGTCTTAAGTTGGGCTTGTCCCAAATTCCCGTGTAGTTAGTTTTTGATACGGGAGAATTACGTTTTTCTGTTTTAATTTACATTAATTGATTTTAGTACGATTGTTTCTTCAGTAATTTTTACTGTCATTGTTTTCTATCCATGTTGCAAAGTCAATCCATGGTAAATTCACGCGAAATGTTAAAACCCAAAATGCACATTTGTACTCGGCGGGCGTTATTTTTATCGCTTTGTATTTATGTCGAAATTGATTCCATTATAATTGTTGTAAATTAACCAATGCATTGATGTTAAAAAGTATATTATGAAATCCATTTCGACATTTTTTATATCGCTAGCAATGTGTGCAAAACACCTCGAAGGCGCTGCGTCACCCGAATCATCCATGGAAATACGAAGAGAGAAGAAAGCGAAGGACGTTTCTATTTCAGCCGCGGAATTTTGTTACGTCTCACTCGATGAAGCAGAGACCCTAGATTTTAAAAAGTTTCGAGCCAAGTGAAGTAGTGAATAGATTTGCACTATTAAGGACTACCTTTGTGGTTCAAGGGGGGGTACTTATCTGCTCCCTATACAAATTGTTAGCAGCACATTTACTTTGGTCGGAGTAAAGATTGCTTATAAATTATTGTTGTATGAACTTTTGATATTATTATAAATGTTATTTTTATTTAGGCGTTACCTGTTTTACACGCAGACGTTCGCTATCGGGGCCAATTCGGATCAGTATTCTCTAGTTTTGTAGATCTGTCAGCCTAAATTTATAAACGTTAAACTCTACTCGAGTCTAACAAGAATAGAGATAGACTTATATACATTTACGTTGAGGGATATTTTAAATTAGTATAAACTGATCCAAATTGACCCCATTACGTAGTTAATTTTATTTCTTCTCGTACTTGTGGTGAATTGTAATATTATTTTTTGATTACAACGCGATTTGATACAAATTAGGACAAATCAGCTCGTAAAAATGTAGGGATTTTCAGCTTTTAGGTGCCTACTTAGTTTGGACATTATAAACCTATCGACCTACAAGATTTCTCGCTTCTTGGTTAATTGGTGAAGGAATAAGATGTAAATCGAAACAAATACATTTTTATAATACATTTTATTACGATTCAAATATATACGGTATATACTTAATATTAGCGTTTTTTAAATTTATAGGAGAGCCCTAAATATCCATCACGATTATTGAACTTAGAGATAGACTTTCTAAATTTGACATAAAGAATGTTAGGCACGGTCTTAGTGCTTTGTGTATGTTTAATTCTAATTGTCTATATGTATCATATTTATTTTAATAACTTTATGTTCTGGGGCGTGCGACTAGTTACATGTTATTTTACTCTTAGTTTCTTTCAATTGGATATTCTAAATACATTAGGTATGTTATATTTTAAGCCCACTTTGTCGTTAAGCATTACATTTAAATGCATGCTTCAATGTTTGTCATATTTGTGCTTCAATAAAAAAAGGTATAAAATTCGATATTATTTTATTTCCGTTAGGGTTTTAGCATCGCCAGCGGTGTGAGATGGGGTCCCTTTTGCACACATTGTCTAGCTTGCCTGTTTACTGAATGCATTTCAGCTTTGTACGAGCGGCAATGTCCAGGCGATGTGTGTGAACAGAGCAACAACGGACAACTACTACGGGCTTCTGTTCATTTCAAATAAACAATTGCGTAAAGTTATGTTTTCTAGAAGTTTTTTGTGACTTTATTTTTTAAACTCTAGTGTAAATTATTTAAACAGACCACTTGTAACAACATGTTACTGTCGCCTACCTACTAGTAAGACAGAAAGAAGTAATATTCCAGAAAAACCGTAAATTTCCGAACTTTTGAACTTGACCAAGGGTATTTTCATGTGATATAACTACAAACTAACCATTCTCGGTTTTTTCCTTTATTTTTGCTGTGATTCATCGCTTCTTGCCAAATTTTTTTTTTGTAGGTCAACTGGATATACCCTAAAGTTTTTGGTGCCATATCGTGGTTCTAGGATCCATGGAGTCGCTATTTAGTAATTATTATGATGCATAATACTGATTTTGACCTTCAGTATGGTCATATTTTAAAATGAATCGTGTTTTCGTTTAGGCGCAACTAAACAATTATTTCTATCTCAAAATTTAATTTATGGGCTATTCCAAGCTGTCCACACCCTCTAAATTATTCCCAGCTGTTTGCAATCTTTAATTTGACTTAACCGTGTTAGTTTTTATCAATGTAATTAAGTAGATATAACACTAACACAGTTGAGTCATTAAAGAGTGCGAACAGCTGGAAGTAATTTCAAGGGTATGGACTACTTGGAATAGCCCAAATTTCTCAGAGTTTGCAGGGCAACGCTATCGCGGACCTCCTATTTCTGAGTGTTATGGCTCTTCGGGCCATCTGAAGAACTAACATACTAAAACTACTTCATTATGGTTATTTGTGCTATGGGGAAGTCGCTGAACCGGCTTTCTGTCTGAACGAAAAAAAGCGTTTTGAATTTAACTACTCAATTAATGCCTTGTATCTTATTAAGAATTATGTGCTCGTTCTATGGTGGAAATACATGTCTCTTACGCTAGCCCATGAATGATGGATCATCGCAATTTTTAGCCTCAACGCAATAAGTGTTCTAAGTTAAAAGGCTCTCGTTCAGTAGCCCGCCCCGGTTGCAACGCACAAGCGATACCGTGCGTGCTTTGCAGACGGTGCGGCTTAGTGAACGTGTACTACGGTGTACACGTGTGAATCTGTATAATATCTGTAGCATTGAAGCTCACAAACAGTTGGACAGTTTTATTTTTTAAGAAAATTAGTATAAACGGGATGGTTCTCAGATAGGTTTACTGAAAATCTATTAGGCCGTTTAAAGTCCCAGATAGACGTGAGAGTAAGTAGGTACACGTACTTAAAACTCGACCTTTTTTTACCTGTGGTTACCTTTAGAAGTACGCCTACTTAGGGTGTCACACGGACGAGTTAGGTCGCCGAGCCATATTAAAAAAATACGGGGCGCTTACTTGCACGTCTATCTGGGACTTAAGAGATTTATATAGTAGGGGTAAGTATTCCTATCCGAAGTGTTGAATTTAGTGATATCTTGCTTTGATTCCAGACAGTAAATTGAAAAACAAAATTCACATCTTTGTTGTACGCTGCGCTCTACATCCGCGCGCGAACGCGTCAAAGTGTGAATGTGGAGGGCGTTCGCAAGTCCGCGCATGGTTCGCGTCTTGTTAACTCCTTGTTTTCGGTATTATGGGCCGCGAACGGGCGAACACATCAACCCTTCACATTCACGCACAACTTATATAAAATATTAGCCCAATATCACTTATACTGGACAAAATATTACAAACATTATTCTATAACGATGAATATCTTCATCCACCATTTTCGTTTGTAGTGTTTGAAGTAGGTAGTTTTTATTTACTTATAATGTCGACCTAGTTACATCGTCGAGCGCGTGTACTATACTGTGAACACAACCTCGACCACGTTAAATGCCGCAATTATTAAACCACGTGCCGTTGACGGTGGCTAAACTGTTAAGAGTATTGTGATAATAAGTATCTACGAGAACACTGCGAATGTGGAAGAATTCAGTTCAGGCAATTCACGCGCCATTCGCGGGTGCGCAATTGCGCGCAAAAAAGCCTTTATGCAGGTACTCCAACAGCGTCGGTCTTAATCAAGTCTTAATTTTCTCTCTTATGTCAAATTGACTGCCGTTTGACAGCAGTGCTCAAGTAACGATATAAATATTTTTGAGTTTCTTCGTACGGGGAACTTACAAAAAAAAGAAAATTATGGGGGATGTTAAAGTGATTACCCAAGATTTCCTTAATGTACATATAACGAAGTCTGACAATGAAGCCGCCGCTCCCGTCGAGAGGCGGTTTAATAAAGGAATAACAGTTGCAGAGTTTAAGGTTATATGATTCATAATTATATTATGTTGTTATTTTGTTAAAATTCGTTATTAATTATCTTGATTTAAAATTGTTTTTCATCAGGAAGTTTATGACAAATGCATGTCATCCCAAACTACGCAGTATTTATGATAATAATTGCTTTAAAAAAACATTTGTTTGATGTTTTTCAAATTAAAAATAAAAACATAGATAGCTCCTTATCATACCATCCTGGGAATTATAATTAATACAGCTCAATTAAACACAAATTATATATGCGTGATGCGGAGTTTGCCGTGGAACAAGTATAAACTAGTTTGTACACGCTGACCGCGGGCAACGCCACCACCACTGTGCTTTGACCTTCGATAAGAACCGAACCTGAGTCAGAAACGAAGTGTAATTATCAATCGGAAGTTCCGACTCATCATTCAAAGCTTTCTAACATCCCTTTTGCAAGTAGAGTTAGTAGGTGTTTGAAATTACGAAGTATATCAAAGGTCTGTCACTGAGATCATCCTACATTGACTTATTATGGTTCTCTGCCGTTTCGCCAAACAACGTTTCCCAAACTGATTCATTTCCCAACTGATATTTACAGTTTTGGAGAAAAATCATTTGCCCAAATGAAACAGTTGGGAAATAAATCATTTTGAGAAACATTGTTTGGCGAAATGAAAGGACACCACTTATTATACTAACCCAAGCTAAATGTAAAAAAAGAAACCCTTAACAGTGTCTTCAAATCTTTCTATACAGACCAAACTTGAATTAGTCACTGGTGGAAATGCGACAACAATGAAATTGAAAGTGTATGACAGTAAGAACAACCATGTCTGTGACATAGACAACAATGATGCACTTCTTGGCTCCTACCCCATCGATGACTACATGCGGATACATGTTGAGGACAAGTTTTCTCTGCTGAGTGATGTCAGTTCTTCAGATAGCGCAGAGAGGTATAAATCAGTTTAAAAAATAAAAGAATTGATCACCACATTCACATAAGACAAAAACAATGATGATGAAGTACATTTATGAGTCATGAAAAGTTTCAAATTGTTACAGCTAAATATTATTCAGGTTTCAGCTAACAGAGGAAGAGTATCAGAAGAAGGGGGATACAGTGAGATCCTTCTTGCAACGCAACAGACTCGGCAAGTATAATGAAGAGGAGATGACCAAGATGAAAGAACAGCAGCAGAAGGAGTTGGAGGAGGAAGCCAGGTAAAAATTGTGGAATGTGAGGCTCAGTTTTTAAATATTTTTTAATACAAAATAGAACTCCTATTACCTCCCCCTCATGTAAGAACTCATACTTTAATTAAAACCCATCTGATGATAAAATTTGGTAAAATATCTGCTCCCCCCTTTAGATTTAAAAAGTAGAGACAGTAAAAAGCGGAATATGTTTGGCAACCCTAATCTCACCTAATGATTGGGCGTTGTCAAACTATTAATTTTGTTTGAAATGTTACTCCGCACCCCAGCCAGGCGTCGGCGGTGGTGGTGGGCGCGCGCTGCGAGGTGCGCGTGCCGGGCGCGGGCGCGCGGCGCGCCACGGTGCGCTACAACGGGCCGCTGGCCGGCGCGCGCGGGCTCTGGATCGGCGTGCAGTACGACGAGCCGCGCGGCAAGAACGATGGCGAGTCAGTACCTAATATTCACCACTATCTTTCCTACATAAAGTAAACTGACACTTTACATAGGGTTTATTTTAATTATAACCTTTTTAATACTGTAAATTGTTAAACTGTATGTTATCATGTTTTTTTTATTGAAACGAGGTTATTAACAAAAAAGGGATGACGCATCAACTGTCAGTTTACTTTATCTAATACTAGAGGACGCCCGCGACTTCGTACGCGTAGAATTAGTTTCCGCTACTCCCCTATCTCTTCCCGTTAGATTTCAGTCGATTTTCGGAAAATCCTTTCTTAAGTTCTTCAATTCTTTATTGTTCAGCAGTTTAGGCTGTGCGTCGTCTGTGAGTCAGTAACGTAGCCACGGTGCTGTTTTATATCTTTAGAAAAATCTGTTTTTTTACATACTTCACTATGGTTAGTTACCGATTCTTGTTTCGCCGGAATTACTTATGAATGTTAAAGTTAAAACTAATTATACTTATTATAACTCATAACTAATTGTTAATACGAATCCAGCGAAACAAGGATGCGACGAATCGGAACCTTCACGACTCCTACGGCTCACTAATGTCACAAACGCACTGAGAGCGCAGGCGGCTCGTTGCGTTGTTCCCATGCTAAAAAGGGTTATGCGCAGTAGTTCCTGTGAAGGCACCTGTATGGACATAAAGGAAAATCTTCGAGGGGTGATTGGAAAGTTTGCGGCCTATTATGAAATCAAATCCAAAGTTTTTTTTAATATTTTTATTTCTCCATCTGGATTCCTAAGCCAATACACCTCTTTTGAAGGTACTTTCCTCCAGGTCTTCAAAGTAGGTATCCACTTCAGCTTGGACCACGTCGTTGGTCCAAATTTCTTACCGCCCGTGTTTTTTTAAGTTTGGAAATAGGTGGAAGTCCGAAGGTGCCAAATCGGGCGAATAAAGCGGGTTGGGCAATAATTCAAACCGAATATATTGGTGTGTTCTAAATTCAAACACCAAAATAGTGATTAAAAGTGGTTTTTATTTACTGTTATCAATACAAAAAACTTATTTTATTAAGATTTTCATAGGGGAATGGTATAAAGTACACCTAAATACTTTTTGTGATACTAGCATTGCAATTTATTGTTATAATTGTGTTGAACAAGATAAGTGTAGCGTAAACTACCCTTCACCCTGGGTACGCCCTTGTATATCGTCATATTATTATTATTTTTCGCAGGGTTAACGGCGAACGGTACTTCACATGCCCTCCAAAGTACGGCGGTTTCGTGAAGCCAGTCTACGTGACCATGGGTGACTTCCCCGAAGAACCTCTGGATTTGGACGACGAGATCTAATGCTACCGGAACTGCATCGCATCGGATGGCATCGTTACAGATGGGGCGACTAAAATAATTTGCGTGTAACCTATTTCAGCTGCATGTCTTTATCAGGCATCAGCAGTCTCACTAACGGCCAAACCCTATATTCAAACAACGGATAAATAAGGCTTACTTCGGGTTGAAATTTGACATTGGCCCATACACAATCATCATCATCATCATCATCATCAGCCCCGGGGCGTCCACTGCTGGACAAAGGCCTCCCCCAAAGAGCGCCACAAGTCACGGTCTTGAGCCGCTTGCATCCAGCGGCTCCCCGCGATCCTAACCAGGTCATCAGACCACCGGGTGGGAGGCCGTCCAACACTCCGTCCACCGGTGCGGGGCCGCCACTCGACAACTTTTCTTCCCCAACGGTTATCAGTTCTCCGAGCTATGTGGCCTGCCCATTGCCACTTCAGCATGCTAACTCTCTGAGCTACACAATACACATCGACAATTTTTTATCCGAAGTAAATCTATCTGTCCGCGGTTTGTAGTCCCAAAAATGCCTTGTCCAAATAGATCGTAGAAACTTACAGACTTAGTAATTCGTGCGCGGTTGTCTCTTTCACGATAGATCTGTGACGCAGTCGTAAGACTTACTTTTATAAAGACAACTTACAATTTATGGGTATAAATTGGCAACATAATTATTGGCAGTTTATACCTATAAGAATGGGAACTTGTACCTATCTAAAAATGGCTCCCTAATTTGTTTTTTTTTAGTGAGCCAAACTTGCTAACTTCACATAGCCTTTTTTTATGCCAGCTAGCAAGAAAGCTTACTCACGGCGTTTTAAAAACTATCCGACGTCACGACTTTTGTATTATTTGTGCATGCGCAAAGACTGATCCGTGGGCCTAGACACATTGCATTTTACAAAAGCTAACGTGTTTCGAAAACTGTCAAAATTTATGGAATTGACAATTCACAAATGCTCCAACGCGATTTAACGGCAGCATACGTCAATCTATAGTTTCTCTGATTTTGACAGTTCCTAACATTTGAATAATGCACCTTCCGTCTAGGTTCATGTCATTTTCCGCTATCTTATCTGAAATTTACACTAATATTTCGGTGGAAGGCGGAAAACGGCCTAGGAGTGTTGTGGTTATTTTTTTAATTTTTTTTATATAATTCCTTATAAATTATGATAACCTACATGAATATAGCACGTGTTTATGTACCTATAATGAAGTTTAAATATATTGTACTTTTCATTCATTCTCTAATCATGTTGAAAATGTTAGAAGTATTTTTCGTTGTCATTCCAAATAGAAGATTGAATGTTCAGAGATACTCAGCGAAGTTACATGAATGCTTTATAATGTATAGTTTATAAAGCTTTTATTTTATTTTAAAAATAAAATCACTAAGAACATTTATGGTATTTAATTCACATTCAGCCCTTATCGGCGCCATCTTGGTACAGTCAACATCAAAAGTAGACACACTTTTGTACCTTGCCGTTTTTCCCACAATCAGTAAGACCCGCCATAAAAAATATACTGATAGATGGCAGACCCTCCATCCCTGGCGATAATAAGTATAATAAATAACCATATAATCGTCTTTAGCCTGTAATAGTGGTTTTTGTCGGCCGCCATTACTGTCAAGACCTATCAAAAGACGATATGATTTTTACCGCCTAGAATACCGGCCCTGTGAGATTGGCGGCTATAGACAGCCGATTATCCAAGTGTATCAAATACATATTATGTAGAAGCCCCGCGAGCCACTAAAGATTACCGTGTTTATCTACGTATCTCTAAGCGTCGATAATGTGGGATCTTGCCCATCCGCCATAAAGGCATAGAAAATTGCGTGCGTTTATTTATTTAAAAAAATGGCTTCAAATAATTATGTGTCTGTAATCTTTCGTGGTTTCACCTCATTCTTTCTGACTGAATTTTTGAGTAAAATCAAAGACATATCCTGTATTAAACTCCCATTTATTACTAAAACTTCCTCCTTTTAAGTATCTCCGGCCGCCAGTTGACGGGGTGCGTCTCCTCCGAGGCCGTGTCGTCCTCGCGGTATATCTTGATGCTCTTGTCGGCCTCGGCGGTGATGAGGCGGGCGCCGGACCGGTCGAAGGTCATGGCGAAGATGCCGGCTTCCGAGTCCATGGAGCCGGGCTGGACTGCCGACTGGAGGGAGGTTATTAGGAGATGGTTAGAAAGATCAAAAGGATCTGATACAAGATTAGCCGCTCGTGAAAGCAAAGGCGGATATAAAACTTATATATAGTAAAAATATAAACTATTTTAAACTTTGGCTCGATTCTAAAATAATGAATTAAAAGTATTTTCGACGACGTTTAGCGTGGTTGGTAGCAACCCTGCCTACAAAGCTAGCAGTCTTGGGTGTTTTTTATGTATTTAAGTATGTATTACGCTATATAAGTATATTGTACAAATTCAAAGAGCAACTCATGCCCTATCGTTGTAGATAGTTCTTTTAGGTATTAAATTTAAAACACGGTCCTTTATTTGGAGATATTTCTAGCAGATTTAAATGATGAAAAAAAATGTAAATCAAATCAAAATTCATATATAAGTTCAGGTTGAATCACTCTACAATATTGCAACTGAATCTTCAATGTAAACTCCCTTTGTCCTTGAAAGATTCATTGACGATGATCATAGTATTGAATATGTGTTTGCCATTATATTCAAAAAAAATACTTTTATCACTCACCTGCAACCTCTGAAAATTATATCCCGTGCGCCAATCCCAACAATACATGGTCCCATTATCTCCTCCGCTCACTAATACCCCCTCTGGATTCACAGCCATACAGTTTACTATAGCATTGTGCCCTGACAAGTTTTGTATGAACTTCCCCTCCGGACACTTCCATTGTTTGATATTGTCCGGGGAGGCTGATGCGAAGGTGTTCAGGGTGGGGTGTATGACGATGGCTCGGACGGATTTCTTGTGGTTGGTGAGGGTGCACATGGACTTGCCAGCTGCGAGGTCCCACAGGCGGATCGTGGAGTCGTGTGAGCCCGTTATGATCTGGTAGGACAAATGAAAATAAAAGATTTTGATATGTTTATGCAAATTATTTTCAGTGTCGATAGGTATATCCTATTATTAATTTTTAAAGAACTTTCTGAGTGTTAAAGCGTGACCTTATTATGCGGCGCGCACGACTACCTACGACAGCACACTTGTAGGGTGTAGCGCTAGTTAATTCGCAAAAACACCTCAGGTTCGCTAGCGGCGTTACTGCACTTCGCTCGTGGGGTGGAGTGTTAGTGAATACCGACCTGAGGCTCGCTAGCGGCGTCACAACACATCGCTAATGGGGTGTAACTATTAAATACTTATTTGAGACTTCCTAGAGACTAGCGCTAGTGAGTACACGCCTAAGGCCTACTCCACGGAAGCGTAGCTGCATAGACGCGTATTCGTCATTGTACGGTCACGGACATTAATTAGTTACCTATTTCAAATAAAATCTGCCTAAAGATGTCATTGTCATTAGATGCCAAGTTAATTGATAGGAAACTCAACCTTATTGCTGTTGAATGTCAGATTGACTTTGGAACTAAGGTGGGTGACAAATTTCATTCCTTGACTGTACGCTTGCTTGCAGTCTTCATACAAAACAGCACACCTCTTTTGACGGAGCGGCAACTTCGCGTCAGCGACGCTGCAAGCAAGCTTCACGCTGCCGGCCGTGCTACATGTCATACGCTGGGCTACATCGCAAGGAACAGCGCGTATGAAAGAAAACGACGACATCATCACCAGGGCTCGAACAAGTCATCGCAAAACAATCGCAAGACGGCAATAGAACAAGATCAATAGAATCGCATTATGTACCTACAATATTATTTAATTATATTTTTCAATGACATTTATTACTGCAACCTAAAATTCACCATACATGTGTGAAGGTATTTCCATTAACATTTTTTTTTAATGTTGATGGTTGCATTGCACATACGCAACCATTAACTTCTGCATTGTCTGGAACAAACCGATGACAGATATGCGACTAAAAAGGTCAAATGTTAAATTGTAAATTACGATAATAATATATCAGCTTTAGATAATAATAAATCGTGACTCTATAATAGTCTTGTCCCATGTCCATATCAGTTTCTGCGATGACTTGTCCGAGCCCTGATCATTACGTATGAAAGCAAAAGTATGGTATGATACGTGGCAAGTGTATGCCTAGTGAGTAGGTAGGCACCTGCGGCTCGCTAGCTTGGCACTGCAGCGAGGCGATGGTGTCGGTGTGGCCGGTGAGCGTGTGCACGTTGGCCTTGGTGCGCATGTCCCACACGCGCGCCGTGGCGTCGCGCCCCGCCGTCACCAGCACGTCGATGGTGGGGTGCAGCGCCAGCGTGTACACGGCCGACAGGTGCCCGTGGTAGTGACGGATCACCTGAACAGAAACCAACGAAAGAAAGGCTTTAGCATACTGCATAAGTGTTTTAATATTTTTTTTGTGCACGGACTTTACATACTTACTCGTAATAACTTATTAGGTACAAATTGATATTTGGATCATGTTGCCAATTTCACTCTATAAAGTGTACTTTTATGTTTACTTAAAAACCAATTTAAATAAAGCTTACTTTATTATATTCTAAATCCCAGCATTTGACTTGTCTGTCTTCACCGCAACTGAACAGGTATGGATGCCGCCCTGACACCTCCATACCTTTATTAGAAACAACAATACATAAGCAACTTACAAATACAGGTATGAAGATTACAAACAGTATTAAAATGAGCATAATTATTTCCATGTAAGATTCTATGGTAGCTTCTTACCTCTTACAGTACTGACATGCCCGGTTAGTGAAACTTTCAGTTTACCACTTGCCAAGTCCCAGATTTTTATGACACGATCTGCAGCACCTGTTGCAAGGAAAATAATGTTAAAGACCTCAAAACAGCAGACAAATGGACCAGTAGACGGACCCAACTAGGTTTTTTTTACAGTTTAGTTGAGATTAAGAGAGATACAAGCTGATTGAAAAAGTGCAAAATACAAACCCAGTGCTAAATCAACTAGACATCATTTAACAAGAAATAGTAATTAAGTAAGTTAATAGAACGGTGATTATAAACAATGCCTATCAAATTACATGAAATTACCTGTTGCAAACCACTCGTTTCCTGGTTCAACAGCCACGCAGCGCACCCACCCCAGATGGCCGGATATAACCCGGAACAGCTTCCAGGGCGCGTGCCACTTGGGCTTGGGCATGGTGGGCGGTTTGCGCGGCGCCAGCGCGGTCGTTGGTGGCGCGGGCGACGGTGATGGGCCAGTGTACGGCACAATAGCAATGTCTGAGCCCAGTGCTGCTGATTCCGCCATTTCTGTAAAGTTCATGTTTTTTAAAGGAAACATCAGGAACTTAAGTATCAGAGTATTCTTGAAAGTTAAAAAAAAAGACAATATATTGCCTCGAAGTATTTAAAAAAAATCCAATCCACATACCCAATGGCATTCTTAGCTAGAAATACAGATATTACTAGAAGAGTACTTTAAAGTTAATTTCCAAACAAAAAATCATGTATACGGCTCCATTTAGATGTGGAAGAGGGACAATCAATTTTTTCTTCTATATTAGCAATTCCTTGACTTTCTGGTAGAATTATTTTATAACAGGAAAGAGAAAATGCAGAACTTATGAAGTCAAATATTGTAGATTTACAATTAGTTTACCTGTGTCATGAGGTGTTTCTGGGCGGTTCATCACCTCCTGCTGCTTGATGGCTTGCGCCTTCTGGACGGCCGCCATTACCTGACCGTAGCTGTCCCGGGCTTTCACGCTATGTAGGATTTGCTCACTGTAACAATATTGATGTCTATTGTCTACATGTCTATTGATTGAGTGATGATGTTTGGTTTTAAACCTGATATATATGATTTATTAATGTTATGAATATTCAGAAATACGTTGGTAAACATCACATCAAAAACATAACCTCAATTTAAATACTATGCATAGAAAAAAAACTGCTGGACGTACAAAGGTGAAAGGTCTCTTAAATATTTAGTTACGTATAAAATACTTACGCTTTCTCATCTATAGGCGGTAGAGAGCCCTGGTTAGCCAGAAACATATCATGAGATCGCTTCAGAGATCTGAACACCAAAGTGTGAACGGAGTGCTTTATTACGTCGTCAGCCATCTTATTTATATTTATTCGATGATTTACGCTTAGTTATTTTATAAGGTTATATTACTATTCTCTATTAAATCATTATATTTTTAATTCTAAAACAATTAGTAAGATTCTAGACTAGCAGCTTTTTTGGCGTCGCGTCAGTTTGACATTGTCAAAATAAATTGTAGTAATATATGACAGTTCTTTTCTGTTCAGAAATCTAAACGCGTTTTGTCAACTTTTCTATTTATCATACCTAATAGCAGATTTGTGCATTTTAGTCACAGTGCACACGAGACCAGAGCCATACTTTGAAAATCGAAGTTCTAATTTACGTTAGCTCCATCCCTGTCCCTCGTCACGTTCACGACTTAATCGAGAGAAAGGGATAAACCAAACGTAACTTCGAACTTTGATTTTCAAAGTTGGGTCTCAGTAAGCAGCACTCCATTTTTAAGTTTCTATACGTTTCAACAGAGGCCCTACTTTAAAATTCGAAGTTTGAAGTTACGTTAGTTCCATTCTTGTCACTCGTCATTCGAGTCTAAATCGAGAAAAAAGGGGTAAAGCTAATGTAACTTGGAACTTCAGCTTACTGTAAATGCTTGGGCTCAACCATTCAAGCACATCTGCACCTAAAATATAAAAAAAAAAATGGGTTTGGTCGTATTGTGACCAAGTATGAATAAAAATCCAAAATACGATTTAAATAATCAATAATTTATTGATACGTATAAAAGGCGGTTATTTTATTACAAAATTTTAAACACAGACATTTATACAGTTCCTATTTGAATTACAGTTTTTGTTGTAACTATTTGACTAGTGCAGAATAGAATAGAAATAGACATCAAGTATTATGTGTTTCCAGTGATTACAAAGTACAAGACAATATTGACTAGAAGTTTAGATGTTAAAGACATCGACATGACTACATCTATTAGTAGAGAGGCAAATACTAGGGCTAGTATCTAATTGCGGTTTACGTTGCACGTCGCTGTAATAAACTTTATTTTAAACTAATAATATTTACATTATACTATTTCAGTAATGCGATCTAAAAAATACTAAGTTCGTTATAGACACTGACAGACTTTAAATGCTTCACCATAAATAAATATTTACAAGAAAATAACACATACCACAGAATAATAGTCTAATTCAAGCTTGTTCGCGTATTAAAAAACTTTTAATGAAGTGAACAGTGTAAATATGGTCCATTATCCGGCTCGGCTTCAGCGGTGAGAACGCAGCCTTATCTTTGACACGAGATGTGTGAGACAGGCTTTACACGAGTCTATCGACGTTAGTGTTGTCCGGGGGCCAATCGTAGTCGATATCGGCGGAGTCGGCGACGGAGAATACCGCGCCGCCCTCGGTTCAGATGGCCGATTTCTCCGCGTTGTTGGCATCACTGACGCGGCGGGAGTGGGGGGCGCGGCGGAGGGTCCGCGGCTGCAGGTTCAGAGGGGGGAGGTTAGGGCGTTCGATTCTGGTAGGAGAGGAGACTAGAGGTCTGGTGCTCCGGCGGAGGGTTTCCATTCCGTTCCGGAAGTACTCTTCAGTGCGGTCGCTGTAGCTCTCGATAAGAGGGGCCGGGTCTTCATATTCCACGTTGAAATGACGAGTGATAGCCAAGTCTTCGGGGGGGCCGAGTTTGTACAGCGGAGGCTCGACGCACTCGTAATGGTGGTCCTCGGTCTCGTCGTGGGGGTAGGTGTCGGCCACGAAGTGCCGCGTCCCGCGCGGCGTGAGCGCGGCCCACAGCACGCGCGAGTCCAGCGCCGCGCCGCCGTACAGCGCGTTGGAGCCCGACGCCTTGCCCGCGCCGCCCTTGCAGCCGCCGCGGGATCTGGGGGCGGATAAATACCTTACAGGTATTGGTTGACGATCAGAAACAGTCATTATGGAATAAAAATGGCTACTGTAGTCCGGCCAGTGACTCATGTCGTGTCATAATAAAAAATAAAATAATTACTTGGTAACACTAAATAAGGTAGGTAGCAAAACAAAAAAATTAAAAAAAAAGATTCGCTCGCGTCGCTCGGGTTGATATCGAAATTTCCCGAAGATGACTGACTTTCCCGAATGACAACTTAATAGATCGATTTTTTTTAAATATCCACCATATTTCAAATTTCATCGAGTTCGTTGGAGCCGTTTCCGAGATTCAGATTATTGTTGTTGTGTTGGTCGTTCAGATTATTATGTATATACAACAATTGCCCGTTTAAAGGTATTAGATACCTACTTATGTGACTATATAAATCGTATATAATATGTGTAGTCTGACTCTACTGATGAAATGGTAAATTGATAACCAAGGGTTAAAAGTGACCCATTACACCCAAGATATTTCTTTCGCTTGAACGAAGTGAGAGCGCCAATGGTTCCTGGGGAGATGGGTAATTTCACCCGAGTTAGACACTCTACTTTTCATTTCGACTGTGAGGAAAGTAAACTAAAGAAAGAGATGGAATATATTCGTAACGTAATAAAGGTCAAAGGGTCTAGCAGGCTAAGGAAGGAGAAGTGGCCCCTGTGACGAATATCGGATTTTTATAATGTCATTTGTTGGCTATCTCATAATATAGAAACACCCTAACTTTCAGCCCCCTATCTTGAACCGTCACCGAGATACTGTCAAAAACGTCATTTTATGGATACATTTTTCAAAGTCGTTTTTCTCCTGAACTATATAAGGTAGAGCAATCAAACCAAATCATAGCTACAAAGGATGGGTAGGAGTATAACTCTGATTTTTTTAAATATTTAATTCCATGAAAAAATATTGATTAAAATGTCAGAGAAATTTTTGACAGCACTTTTCAACAAGTATTTGTAAAGGTACAGCTATGGAAAAAATCACATAAACTGTTAATAGTATTAGCTAGTACCATGTGAAAAATCAATTCATTATAATTGGTGCAACATACTTTAAAAAAATTAAATGTCAAAGAAAGTGTTGTGGGGTATTGTATGATTGTACTGTAAAATAAATTCTGACCTTTTTGGTAAGTATTAGGAACTTGGCTCATTCTAATGTAGCTATACAAACTATTTGTATTTTTTATTTTTTTATTTTGACATTTTTGTCATGTACGTATAATTAGTGTACTTAGCTAATTATAATTAATCAGTTACTTACTTCAAAAAATAATAATGAGTAATATTAATCGGACTCGTCAACCGCTTAGTTTGTACGCTAGCACATTCAACAAGATAGTGGATAGTTTAAAGGAAAAAACAACATGTTATTTCGAAGAAGAGTCCGATTATTCAATAATGTTGAAAGTAAGTTTAAGTGTACATTAAATTAGCACAAACTTCATGTACCTTTTGACATTATTTTAACGAAACAAGGTCGTAAATTGACAAACTCATTGACTATCTATTTAAGATCTATAGATCTATCTATCTATCTATTTGAGTCCGATTAATATTACTCATTATTATTTTTTGAAGTAAGTAACTGATTAATTATAATTAGCTAAGTACACTAATTATACGTACATGACAAAAATGTCAAAATAAAAAAATAAAAAATACAAATAGTTTGTATAGCTACATTAGAATGAGCCAAGTTCCTAATACTTACCAAAAAGGTCAGAATTTATTTTACAGTACAATCATACAATACCCCACAACACTTTCTTTGACATTTAATTTTTTTAAAGTATGTTGCACCAATTATAATGAATTGATTTTTCACATGGTACTAGCTAATACTATTAACAGTTTATGTGATTTTTTCCATAGCTGTACCTTTACAAATACTTGTTGAAAAGTGCTGTCAAAAATTTCTCTGACATTTTAATCAATATTTTTTCATGGAATTAAATATTTAAAAAAATCAGAGTTATACTCCTACCCATCCTTTGTAGCTATGATTTGGTTTGATTGCTCTACCTTATATAGTTCAGGAGAAAAACGACTTTGAAAAATGTATCCATAAAATGACGTTTTTGACAGTATCTCGGTGACGGTTCAAGATAGGGGGCTGAAAGTTAGGGTGTTTCTATATTATGAGATAGCCAACAAATGACATTATAAAAATCCGATATTCGTCACAGGGGCCACTTCTCCTTCCTTAGCCTGCTAGACCCTTTCTTATTTATGTTCGGCGTTCAACTTCCAGTGTTGTATATAAGCTCCTTGGTCGTGACCAACTCGATTAAACTTTTCTAATGTTGGCAGTATGTGTATTTTCTAGATGGCAATGCCGAAACTGAAAAAAAAGTGTCATGCTATGCTATCATGGTATTTTGGCAGGCAGCAGAATAGAGGAATAATTTTAAATGTTGTATTCTGTAATTGCGAAAAAACGAGTCGTCAAATGATTTAAATATGCACCGTAATAAATACATCGTTTAACGTATAGCCGAGTTTAGATATATGAAAAGCTTTTGTTTTAATAATATGACGTTGCTCTATTATCTTAAGCTCCGTGGCCAATCGTAAATATTAAAAAAAAATTACTTTCCATCCTACTTTAGGGGTAAAAACGCCAAATCCACCCGGCTATCTACCCATTCAAATTAAACTTTCCGGAGAGGAGAGATGAAAAAATAAATACAGTATAATTATAAGATATTTACAGGGTCTCCATTCTATTCTGTAAAACCATATTGCTTTTGACTTGACTTGTTATCGTATTTTCAACGTTATAATATACCTAATAAGCTCTTATTTATTTGACAGTAATGGCGGCCGTGTTAAGAAAACGATAACATTACAAAGGCAATGTTGTTTTACCCATTAGAAATATCAGTGAGCTGTTGAGAGTACAAGATAAGGTACTCACTCGCGGCATTTTAGCAGGAAGAGGGCCAGTAGCGCCGCGATGCAGAGAACAGCCACGCAGCATGTGATGAGGACGAGGAACCAAGTGTCATCTCCGCCCGCCGGCTCTGGAATAGAGCCTTGTGTTACCACTACGGAATCTTTCAAGAGGTTTTGAGACGTTAGGAACAAACAATTTTCAAAAACACTTTATGGAATTCAGCATGTCTGAAATCCTAAAAAGTGACCTTTATGAATTTATCTCAAAGCTCATGTCCGCCATCTTGAAAACCTAAGTCATTATCGATCGGCATTCCTGAAAAATCGAAAAACTGTAAGGTTTTTTGTAGATTTTTTTGGCTCTAGAGCGAAATTATTGGGTAGTTTATGTTTCCTACAGGATCCTAATCTGTGTTTACACAATAACAAACCGTTGTAGCGTGGGTATTGGAATGAGAACTAGTTTTAGTGAATTAAGTCTATAATCAAAATAAAAGGTACAAACACAGCACAAAAACAAGAAAACCGAACTAATAATACGAGCGGGGCGCGGGAGTGCGGGAGGTTACCCAGCGCGTGTACGCAGCGCAGCGCGGACCTGTCGCGACTCTCGCATGTTCCGCGGGTGGCGGGGAATAATTGTACTATCTCCCTCTCGCTCACCCGCGCGCCTCTCTTACAGATCGAATCGCTTAGGCGCAACACCACGGTTGGCGCGGAGAGGAAGCTTAGTCTGAAGGTCACGCGCTATACCGTGTTAATTGGCACTACCTACCAAGTGTTCCCGTTGGGACCAGAAGGGCAGAAAAGCTTTTCCTTATGGATTTTTTTCAAATTGTATACAGCTCATCTTGCTTTAATATAGTTATATTATAATGTTATTGGCGTTATGACAGCTCTGTACAGTCAGCGACATATATATGGTAATATTCAAAGTGCTCAAATAGTTCGGTACACCAAACAATATGGTGTACCGAAGTATTTGAGCACTTTAAATGTTACCTTACCTATATATTATGACGCTGACTGTATTCTGCACTACTGTGGATTGCATAAGAACTTGACAACACCATTACGGATATCGTAAGCAAGATGGGCTTCTTCCCTAGGGTTACATGCACTTTCAACTCGATTCTGATATAGCTTACTTTCAGAGCATGAGACATGAAAAGACAGTGTTGTCTATTCTGTACTATCAGTTGGATGTACCAGGGTAACAGAACCGTTGAGAGCTCACCATGCCGCGGCAGCTCGTGGTACTCGACGCCCGGGAACAGCGCGTCCTCGCGGGGCGCGGCGCAGCGCGCGGCGCGGCAGGGCGGCGTGAGGTTGGCCGCGCTGGCGAGGAAGGCCGGCAGCGGCGGCGGCGGCATGTGCAGGATCGAGTCCGGCGGCGGCCCGAGCGACAGGCAGTCGGCCCCGCACGACATGCTGGGGGATCATCATCATCATCATAGGGTCCGGAATTTTGGGTGGCGAAATATTGGAAAGTACTCCGTTTAAATGGCTTTAAAACCCTCATAATTATTTTGTAACTTGAGAATAGATCCCTCTGAGACCACTTAACGTTAGGCTTGTTTGCCTACCGTTTGATATAATAAAACAGAAAATATTATTTTATAACTTTCCTATATCATGGAAAATTTGAGGTTTTATTTAATAATGACATAAATAAATAAAAAACTATCGATTTGTACGGTTTAACTTAGTGCGTCTCTATCATTAGAAAAGGATTTTCGAGCAACGAGCGGAGAGTTTTACTGGTTTTCTTACCCCCGAGTAGGAGACGATTTGCACCGGGCTGGCAGTCAAACTATCGGATGGGCAGGTATAAACAGGTAAGTCGGTACTTAATAATTTGCACCAAACTTAACGTTTACATATTCTATAGGCTTCATACTTTCGCTTAGTAGGTATGTAATTTGGTTATTAAACAAGCATTTGCAATTTAAAAAAAAACTTTTTTTTTTAATGATGTAAGTACTGGACTGATATTTTTCAGCCTACCTATTCGCCACATTAGTACACAAAATAGTTTTCATCGAATAAACAGCCCGGTGCAAATCGTCTCCTTTTCGACCTCAGACCATCCATACAGGAACAAAACAATGCGATGCTCTCACCCAAACCAAACATGTGTGAAATATGTTGTGTAAAGTATGGTACAGTCGAGTTCATAAATATGTATATATTTATTTAATATTTATTTTAATGTCATTTTTAAACAGCCGATCATGAATTGTCACAGCGATTAACGTGACAAGGTCCTAAAGTGTATACATATTTGTGAACTCTACTGTACTGCCAAACCAACCAAACCCCAAACAGCAAAGTATAGTTTGACATGCGATCTATTTTAGTTGGCAAAACCATTATGCTTTTGACAAGTTATCGTATTGTTATTATTTCGGTCAATACAATAACATGTTCAAGCAATCGTTTTTAATCAAGCAGTTAATTTTATAATTTGGATAATTTTGTAAAAAAAAAAGTTATTAATTTATTATTGACTGGGTATTAAAATTACCATTTTGTGAGTAGTTCTCAATTTTTTTGTCATTTTTAACGACAACTCCAGATTTAAAAAAATTGCAGGTAGAAAGAGAACAAAAATATTTGTATCGAAAGTTCCTTTTGTGTTACCGATATTCATATGTTTTTGGGTGGATTCTACATTTCATGTAATTCTAAGCGTACAACTTCGCAAGGTCTTTTAAAATCCCCAAAATAGCGCTCTCTCACTTGCACTCGCACGAGTTCACGATAAATAAAAAACGTATCCCAAGACTTTTTTCAAACTTCCTGAAATGACCATCACAAAATTTTGCTACCATGAATCCATGATGCCTTTTGTTTTTTTTTGAACAAAGATAGAGAGAATTTGAATTCTTAAAGCTACTTTGCACAATTTTGATCCGCATTAATCACAAACTCAGAAATCACATCTACACATCATAACACAACTTATTACAATAATAACACTATCAAATGAACTCACTTTTTGTAATAAAATACGATTTTCTTTTCAAAATGGACGCACTTTGCAAGCCCGCGTACACTTGTTCTAATAATATGGTCCAGGGATGGAGAGCGCAGGCGCGAATCTTCGCTGCGAGATCTCCAAACTGGCAACGCAAGGCTACAATAACTTATAATTTGCGTTCCAATGCGGTTCCACAAACATGTGTTGAAAAACGCAACGTTTGTTACCGCGTAATGTATGCCGCGTTACCCGTATTTGACAACGGTGTGTAATGTCGTTGTAGAGGGTAATGTATTGATTCGCGACTGCGCCCTAGGATTTCGCGCCTCGGATTAGGGAGCATCACTCGAGGGTTGTTATATTTTATATTGACGTCTCTTTTACTCATATGATCGTTTACGTAGGAAGATAGAGGGAACAGCATGGACTTTGTTGTGGTTTAAATTGCTTTACTTTTTTAAGGTGTTTTAATTGAATATAAATTTTAACCGAGTTGTTTTAAAGAAAAAGAACGATGAACGGATGTTATACTTATTTTCAAGAACTCTTCAGGTGATAAAATACTGTTCGTAATCTATAACATTGTAATATTTTCTTTCCTTTTCTTACAGGAAATGTTTAGTTAATTGTCTTGTAAAGTCCTCTGTTACGGGCCGCTATTATACTATACAGGGCCAAACGATATTGCCTTTGACGTATTTTGGTACTGTTCTCGACTCGGCCGCCACTACTGTCAAGTAAATAAGGCACTTGACTCACGGATCCCTTAATCGCCAAATTATTTCCACAAAGCCACAATATTTTAAAAATAAACACATTCCCACGTTACGTGTAGGGGAGATACACTAAAAAAAAAAACAAGGTTTTATTTTACCACTTCTTTCGCGTGACTTATATGTATTATTCATGGCAAATTTGAAATTACAGCTTTCTCATACTAAGGGTCTCTGAGCTAGGCTGCGGACGGACGGACGGACGGACATAGCGAAACTATAAGAGTCCCTAGTTTGACTACGGAACCCTTAAACCGTCAATTTCGCACGCGTTTGCATAATTACATTTATATATACATATATATGTAAACTTTTAACTTATACCACAGGGGCTATTGCCTATCGCTTTCATTTTGAAAATCGAAGGCTTGTCTGCATACAAAATGAAAACAATTGTTCTATTTTGAAGCCGATTGTGATTGCAAGAGCGTTAGGCAATAGCGATGCCGGTAAATAGATAAAGAAATCTTCTTCTCTTTCCTTCATAGTTTACATTTCTTGAAAGGCCAAACCGATTTTCATGACACTTAGCTAAAAACCATCCCAATTAAACGAACTTTACAGATACACTTGTTAAACTTAGAACTCCTCTTTTTTACATCGGGGGTTAAAATGGTGTTGTTTATTTAATTGTTTCATTAATAAATAATCAACATCGGGGTAAAACCTCACACGATTGACCTAGTCCCAAACTAAGCTCTAGGCTTGTAAAAATCAGTATTAGGCAATACATATACAAAGACAACACAGAAACAAATTATTGCTCATCACACAAGTTATTGCCATACCGGGAATCGAACCCGGGACCGCTAGCTTCTTAGGCAGGGTGACTAAAGTGCCCGGCCAATAAGAATCAATCCTGACTCATTGCACAACCATGAAGTATCTGAATATGGATAATGTAGACAGCAGTCAAACATTGTTATTTCTATTCCTTCAGACGCAAAACACTCAAATTCAAATTCGTCAGAATACATTAATACTTCGTATTAGTTATGAAATTAAAGCACTTGTATTCAGCATACAAACAAGCGTACGAATATTATAAATATCTTATTTTCAAAATACTTTCCGTTTTATAAATTCTAGCCAATAATACAAATTCAAACCCCTAAATATTCCTTGACACTGTAAAAACATTTCTCTATAAGCCATTTTGTCGAGTTACGTTTAAACATTTTTCCCGACATCATTCTTAATGAACAAGAAAGTTTTGCATTGTTTTACTGCTGTCAACAATGTCAACAGACAGAAACTTCATGGTCGTGCAATGTGTCAGGAAAGAATTCTTAACTGCCCAGTACATACTGTACCAACTTGGCTAGATACTTCCATTATATTGGAGTTACTACTAATACCTACTCAGCTTCAGAGTAAACAAGATGGGAATTTAGATTAAAAAAAACATCGAAATTAATTGGTATCCAATTGATGGATGATTTACCTCGAAACAGGACTACCTTATACAATAAGAAAAATAAAATACACTTTATCCTGACAACAATAAAGTCTATAATATTTTTTTTGTTTGAAGTTTACTATGATAAAAACTAAAGTGCTTACCATTTTCGTTGGGGTGCTGTATTTAGCTTTAAGGCCATTATAGTAATAAATACCAAATAGCGGTTTTTTGTTGAAACATCTGTACGATATACACGTTTATTAAAAATAACTAAATAAATAATATAAAGTAAAAAAAAAATGCTATTAAAAAATTTCGTGTAAGGTTTATAAATCATTTGTAGGTCAATGCATTCTTTTCTATAATAAATTACCTGACTCAGTTTTAAAGTTACCATTTCCAGTACTTAAAAGTTACTTGAAAAAGTCGTTGATGTCTAAAGCTTACTATAGTGTCGAGGACTATCTAACAGATAAAAATGCTTGGCCTAAACGTAACTAAACACCTAAATAACTGACTAATAAAATAGGCATAAAAAATATGTAAATATTGTATATTGTCTAGGGGACACGGTTTCTGTAGGAGAATGTATCGAAAGTTTGTATGTGGTGGTTGTCTTGCACTGTCATAGGAAAGTTTGTCATAAGAATAAACATCTTTTTTTATCTTTTAACTACATTATCATACACCTTAATCACAACACTACTGTCAAGATTATGTAGGTAGAACGAAATACAATTTACAGCCCCATTAAACAAATGTACATAAAAAAAAAAAGTAACATGAGAGAACCGAATCTGCTTAGCTTTAAAGGAGGATGGGCAAGATGTATGAATACTGGCCTAGAAACCAATAACAAGAAGCACCATATCATCTGATATGCTTTTCAATTCCACAACGATTTATGGTAGCGGGAAACTTCAAATAACTGAGAAATATTTAAAAAATCTGGAACATCGCTTACATAGATGACGTTAGCATAATTACTTTGAAACACCGCTATTACTACCACTACTACTAATATTATTATTATTTGTATGTCTTTACCAATCACGGGACTATGGGAGTCCCGGACTTTTGGAAGGCGTACATGGAGCCGAAGCCAATACGCTGAGGCCCTTTTGACAAGTTTAATTTAGTAAAGTTACGGGACACCAACCGGCGATTGTCCCTGAGTTCAAACTAAAGAAGTATGCTCCCACGGACAGCCACCGGTTAGTGTAAGACTATTTAAGAATGATGGGAATATTAATAACAGGTTCTATGAATGTACTGATATGGATTGGTGAACTAGGCTATTGATGAAACCACGGCGCCTGCCTGGCCAATGCTAATTACTTTGGTTTAAATGGCAGGCGGTGACTCGCCAACCCAATGGAATGGACTTCCTCGAAATAGCAGCAGGGAGGCAACAGTTCCACAGGGGCTAAGGGTGGAGAGGTGCTTCTGGACTTTAAACGACCATAAGGTGCCCACTCACCACTTATGCAAGAAATCCGCCCTTCGAGCATATAACTCTTGCGACTCCACTCTGACCGGCCAATAAAGGCAAGCCAGAGGTGAGGGTCTGTTCCTCGTCATTGCACACCGCAGCCGGCCGGTGAAGGCAAGCGTGAGGTGAGGAACAGGACCTACCCTCGGGAGCACTCAGGTCCGTGGTGTCGCCACTCACCAACAGCTCGCCACTAGCTGCCCTTTATTATTATTATTATACTTTGATATTATAACTTTTTAATGTCTGTTTTCGGATGAATGTACTTTGTAAATTTGCCTATCTATATTCTTTTCCTGTTACTTTGTAAATTTGCCTATCCTCTTGCATTGTCCTTGCTTATTCTACTCCAAGGTTAACTGGAAGAGATCCCATATGGGATAAGTTCGCCTTTGTACATTATCTATAGTGAAAAGTGTTATGTAATTGTTTATGTGCAATAAAGAGTTTACATACATACACCGCTGTCTTTGCATGGCGATAACTTTTTTAACACAAAGATTGCGAACTACCTGCCATAGTAATACTTTTACAACTTAGATTTACCTGTCCGGTGACATATGGCTTGTTGTTATTGGTCATATCTACAGCCCAATTCCCCCCCCCCCCCTCCCCCCCTTCTTTAAACCAACTTTTACCTTAAGAGGGGCTCAGTCATCATTAGCATCACTCCTAGTTATTATTTTGAGTATAATGTTCATTGACCATACATTGTTATGATTTCACTTTGTTACTCTTAAACTTTTAATAACAATTACTTATTACTTTTTTAACTTGTAATGTTACTTACTTTTAAGCACATATAGTGTTTTTGTTTTATGATTTAAAAAATGACTTCCTTCTGGAGTTTCTTACGGCGTTTCTTCTTCGCAGTGATGGTGTTGTCCGAAGCGCTGGTAGATTAATTCCATATTATCGATGTGGAAAAGAAACAATTAACTGAAAGACTCCAAGAAAGCTTTGGTGTTTTTACTGCACCAGGATACCTGGCTATTTGTCGAGTATTTCTAACAGTTTCAGCAAGGATAATTAAGTTGTTGTGGTTCTATAAACACAGGGCGTCCCAAAAACATGCAAAGGTAGATGAACACGTGGTAATACGAATGAGGAAGCAGATTTTGTCCTTAATATCCCTAAGATTTTGGTCGCGCTATTCTTATTAAAAAACACAGATTTTATAACGATATAAATAACTATTGAGTGTGTTAGTTGTTAAGCCGATCAGCCATCGTAGCGTTATCGATGTTAACCGTGGTACTAGTCTGACCCAGTGAGCGGTGACCCAAAGAAATGGGGGCAATTTTAAAATATCACTAGCTGGTAACACGAAATGCATTGCGACTATATAGATGCTCATAATTTGACAGCATAGGTAATTTGTTGCCTTGTGAAGTATTAATAAAAAATACTTAGCTAGCTCAAAATAAAGGCTTCTTCTAAAATACATATTTCTAATAAGCTTCTCCATTATAACCTTCATAAATAACCCTTTCCACAAACCAAGGCGAATCCATCAATAAAGTGCGGCTCGTAGCTGCTTGATATTCCTCGCGGCGCACGCGGCTAATGCGTGTACAGCGTCGATATTAAACGCGTTACGAGACGGCACCTTATTACACTTTTATTATTTCTCCGTAGTCTTTGGCTTATTCCGTTAGGGGTGAAGAGGCGGTTCTAGGAACTATTTTCTAACTTCAAATATTAGCTATATCACTAAATATTAGGGTCCGTTCACACAGACCGGCTGGGAGAGGAGAGCATTTGATTTCATTGAATTAATGACAAAGGAAGTGCACCTGCAAAAATAAACCTTATTACAATGACTCAAAACTCTGTTCCCAACGTGATAAAAATCTGCTCTCTTCTCCGAGCCGGTCTGTGTGAACGGACCTCCTATAAAACAAAGTCCTCCGCCGCTACTCTCTGTAAGTTCGCGATAATCTCAAAAAGGACTGAACTATTATTTTTTTAGTTTTTATTAACAGTGAGATTTTTTTTCACGGGTGGTTTTTATCTATAACTAGGTGCTCATTCCACTCGGTAAAAGCATAGTGCTTTTGACATGTTATATCGTATTGTCTTTAAGGGTCTCCCCACATCTATCGACGCGGAATCGGCGTTAGCTGATCAAAAAACTCTTTCCTAAAGGTACCTACTCTCATACATATATTTGACAAGATAACACTGCCAACTGACGAAATGTGAGGGTTGACGTAAATTGCCGATCTATTCACATCTGAGGCTTATGTCAATTTTAAACGTTTATGTTAATTTTATCAGTTTTCTAAAATCACTGGGATAGGCGTTATATATCTTGTTTACGCTCCCAGTAGACATAATTTTGCTCCCGACATCGTCAATTCTAATTAATTATCCTAATTGAAACTAAAATTCATTACCATCCCCAAAGGTTTCACGGAATGACAGCCCTTCAATTTGCTGCTGGTACTTAATTAATTAATGATATTAAATTTAACATAGACCTTGCGCGGGCTACGCTCTCATAAATCCACAACGATAACAAACATTACATAAGTGTTAGCCATATTTTAAAAGAATACAAAGTTAACAAATCCTGCGGGTGAAAATGAAACTAATTCCACCACGTACTAATTTGTACGTACAATGCGACTATAGCGCCGCCGTTCCCAGTTTGGCATAAGTTGGGAGTTGCGTATGACGTCAACAAGATGGCCGCTCCATTGATAAAGTGTCATGGCGGCGGCGTTGGCGCGAAGGCGCAGGCCCGGGGTTTATACAGCCATTGATACAGTGAAATCTTTGTTTAGATAGTACGAGACGATGCCGATGTTAGTTAAATTAATGTTTTCAATAATAGGTACTATAGTTTTGTTTACTTGCTCATAAAAGCATAATATGACTTAAAATAAGCATTTAAAAAAAAACAGGTACAAATCCAACAATATCGGTTCCCAATATTTAAACTAAGAAATGGATAGAGGTTATTTCAAATTAAAGTTTGCGTCGTTTTGTTTCTGGCAAATGTCAAATTGTAACTCGAAATAATCTAATATTTTCGTGATTTGAATATTGGAAACGGGCTATTAGAATGGTGGCCATTTTTTTAATACTCCTTTAAGCTACAGTTCTTATAGGAAATTGGGTCGATAACGTACGTTTGATAACTTTTACTCTTTGTACTGAAACAAAATTGCTTGACACCTAGCTGGCCATCTGTCTCTAAATTTGATAGCTTTATATATATATATATTTTATTTAAATCTTTCGTATTCATTTATAAAAGTAAATACATAAATATCAGGGGACAAAGTACACTAATTGACCTAGTGCCAAACTAAGCTCTAGGCTTGTATTATGCGAGTACTAGACAACGATATACATACTTATATAAAGAAATATATAAATACATAGAAAACATCCATGACTCAGGAACAAATATTCGCGCTCATCACACAAATATCTGCACCAAGGACCGATAGCGCCGTAGGTTGGGCTACTACCAACTAAGCCAGCGCGTCGTCGGTATGTGTATATAGAGCGTTTTTTCTTCTTTATTAAATACCCCATTTTGTAGAATTTGATGAATTTAGAAGAAAATTCACAATAAATGCCTTAAACCATGATTCAATGAGAGCCCGTCCGAGCCGTAGCCATTGGAGAAAAAAAACCTTAGTTTGAAAGATTTGAGATGTCTATTTATTTTCTGCCCGATATGATAAGTCATCTGACTAGTTAATGAACGCTGCAACACACGATCTTTTATACCGTACGACACCAATCGTGGTATCTAAAGGTGTTTCTCCCAGAGCAGCCTATTTTCGAACGCGTGCCATAAACCTATAGGCTCAGATGCCGCCCCTGACGCCGCCGGGACGCACGCCTGCCAGTGAGAAAACGCCGCGAACACATTTGAAATTCAAATTCTGAACGAATAAATACCGGTCCAGCTTTTTAAATTTCGGGCGCTGAGTTTGCTTGAAAACTTTTTGGCGGTTTCGTGGGGACTGGTAAGTTTAGTTTTTTGTTGTGGGTGTTGTATTTTTTTTTAATTGGTATAATATAATTTTGGCGAGAAATAAATTAAAGAAGAAACATTACCTGGTTTTTTAAAAAAAACGTCCTTACTTCATTCACCAATAAAAATAATTAAAAAACAAAACTAAAAAAAACTTTGTTTTGGGAAAAGTTAAATCAATTCAAAAGGCGCAACTACTTTAAATAATGTTCGTTTAAAAATGATTATAATATATTAATCGTCATTTTCGGCAAGCGCTCTTTCGCATTTGTAATTAGTTATTTTAGGATTCTGATTAAGTACAATAATTTATGAAGATACGTATTTAGTAATGCCGCTGAAACTACGTCGTAGGTGTGTATGATGACCTGTGGGCGGACATAAGCGGAATAGACAAACCGATTTACGCATGCTGACGCCTACATTAATTGTGCGATGGCCTGTTAAATATGAGTCCGCCCCCGCACTTGAAAAGCTATGATATTACACATCTCGATAAGACTGAACAAAGAGAGGGATGGGAGTTATTTTTAGGCAGGCTATTATGTTGTATATGTTGAGGTATTTTCAGACAGTTTGCATTGATAAGTTCTATTTCGGTGACTGACCAGAAAATGGGTAAGGTCCATAAAGTTATTCATACTAACTCACGCAATAAAATCTCTATGAAACTTTTCCGTTGTGACACGAAAATTTGCCGTACAATTAGGATACTTTTCGTCGCACAACGGAACTTTTTTCGCCTTCGTTGTTTGAATGGTTAACTATGCTTAACTATGATCCAACTTTTTTGTCCTCAGCCATATTCCATTGTACGAAAAATAAAAGTTTCCTTTGTTAAGTAAAGACAGATTCTAAAATATTAGGTTAGACTACACATAGTATAGGGTATCCGGCTCGAAGGATGCATGGGAAAGCATTAGGAGATACATTATTAATTACGAATTATTATTTGCGGGTGGTAGGACCTTGTGCGGGGTCCGTCCGGATCGCTACCACCATCTTATCCATTAACCTACAGCCAAACAGCAGTGTTCGCATTGTTGTGTTCCGGTTTGGGGATAAGACAGCCGGTGTAATGACTAGCATAGAAGCATTCCATCTTAGTCCTCAGGGTTGGCAGCGCATTTGCAGTCTTAGGCTTGCAGTCTTGTGAATGCGAATGTCTATGGGTCACAGTTTCCACTTACCATCAGGTGGCCTGTGTGCTCGTCAGCCTTCCCTATGCCATAAAAAAAAAAATACAACGCCAGCTTTAATAAAGAATCATTACATACACACATGTACCCTGCGCCTCTATTCCCGGCGGTAAAACCATATCGTATTTGACCTGTTACGGTATTGCTTTTAACTCAGCTGTCATTACTGTCAAGGAAATAAGACCTATCAAAATGGCGTTAGGGCCACTTGCACCAAAAATTTTACACTCGGTTAAGACACTAACTCGAGTTAAAATGTCAGTTTTCGTATGAGTCTGAGGTTTACTAACTCCAGTTAGTGTCTTAACCCAGTGTTAAATGTTTGGAGCAAGTGGCCCTTATTGTTTTAATGTAATTATTGAAAATCGTTCAAGCCGTTTGGGCTTTAAGAGGGTACATGGGACAGTCGGGTAAAAACTATATTTAACTCGTTTTCCTATTTAACTAAGCATGATATTTTATCCTTTATTCCAAGTTTTATTTCAATTTCTTTACGGTCGATTGTGTCATTTTCCAAGCTAACTATTGTTTTATTTCTGGTATACCAAACAGCTGCAATAGGAAATAGGTTCATGGCAAATAAAAACTTGGGAAATTATACATTCAGCCAAATGGCAGAAGCCCATTTTTAACATCTCGCAATATGTATCTTAGGTAGGTATAGCGATTACATTATGCATTCGCCTCAAAGAGTTGACATACATATATTATTCTTGTAAAATACAGTAATAATGCTCATGAATCAAAGCCAACTTCTCTAAAACAATTGCTAAATTGTTTGATTTTCCTCTACGATCGTAGCTGTGCTACGCGTGCGCTACGGCGTAGATCAGGCTACGACGAGTTAATGAATTCGCTGGTTTATTTTGTGGTATAGGAATTATATTTGGAAGTTTAAATTGAAAATATTAGTCACATAAAATCACAGATTAGGGTACAGAATTCAATTTGAAAATAATATGAAACCTAATGATAAATTTTAAATACATATTTCATGATATCTCACTTCAAATTCATCATTCATTCTTCATTAAGTCAACTTTTTACTACGTCTACGTTTTATTGCGTCTAGTTCCCGCCATATTGACTTTTGATAACTGTGATATTTTTAGTGACACTCACAAGATTAAGACAAATCCATCGACATAAGAATGATCAAAATCGCACGCGTTTAGTTTCTGGAGCTCCACAAAGGAACAAACGCTTAAAAGTATATACAAACATATACAGGCTGATAAACACATTTCCATCCTCCTCTGGCAGTCGGGTAAAAACAACGTAATTATGCGAGGCTTTTTTAAAATCTGATTTGTGATAACCAGTGATCCTACTTTTTTAGCATTTTTGGTGCGACGACGTCAAATGACACACGACAGCGACCTAGGGTTGTCGGCGTGTATAATATGACTAGCAGACGCCCGCGACTTCGTACGCGTAGAATTAGTTTCCCAGTACTCCCCCTTTTTTCCCGTTGGGGGTCGATTTTCGGAAAATCCTTTCTTAGTGCTCACTTACATCATGAAAGGAACACCTGTACCAAATTTCAAGTTTCTAGGTACAGTAGTTTCGGCTGTGCGTTGATATGTCAGTCAGTCAGTTTCTCCTTTTATATATTTAGATTGACGTATAAAATTATGTAATATTATGTGGTCAACATGTTTCGATCGTGTCATTTTTTTAGCACAATAGGAACAAAATATTGAAGAACCTTTCCTTAATAAAAAACTATGCTCACTTAACAGTTTCTCCATTGTGTTTTATTCAGTTAATAATTATTGCTTATTTTCACACACAAAATCAACGCAACTGTTCTTAGCACTTGACAGGACGTCAATATACGTGAAGAAACAAAATAAGTTCTATATTTATGCACTGCCCTTATATTATACTGTCTATGCTAATATATAGTTAGTATATACTACTGACAACCCTAGCACTGCACCGAAAATGCTACAAAAAGTACGATCACTGGTGATAACGTTATTTATATCTTTAAACTAAACGCCCATGTTTAATGTCACGGTACAAATTAACTTCATTTTTGTACCGAGACTTGACATAAATCAACTGATGTAACATCAAATAAAGTGAAAATAAACGTGATTAAAACTCCGCCGTGTCCCGGACCTCGAACCCGGCTCAACCGCGGGACCGTAACGAGGTTACTACGCCATCGACGCGGATATATTTATATTTAATATTCGTGCTCGGCTTCAAGATTAAAATGGGGAATTAGGTTTACAGGGGCATAAAAGCTGAAAGAGCTGCCTTAATGTTTGCCCCTATCATAAGTATACAGTAATGCTCTTTTATCTACACACACATCATAAGTTCTCTATTATGCGTTCAAAACCCGTTATTTAATAACCAGCATTACCTATGGTATAGAAGCATTGACAGCTGTTACGTAATATTGTAATTACGTTATCAAATGGTTATTAATAGTACATTATGATACAAGTGTGCTAAGTTGACCATTGTATACAAGGCGCTATTGTGTGCGCACGAGCGAAAGCGAGTGCGCCACAAGAAAGCCGCGTATATTATGGTCACAGGCACACGTGTTACATACGACGTTTTTCAACACACTTGCGAAAAAAAAACAAGACTCTTCATTTAGTCAAATTTTAATTAATTATTAAAACAGTTAGTAAAATTACATTTTCGTTAATATTAAACTTCACAATAATTAATCCAAACTATCTTCGTCACAGGCGTCAATTATTTACGGAAAATGGCGGCTGGCGCGTTGTTTTTTTTTCTTGCCGCGATACCGATACGCGCGCAAGGCTAAGGCGCGAACGAGATCGGCCAACAGCCAAATTTAAAATGTAATAATTCATGTTTAAAATACAAATTACAGAAAAATTTAAATTATTTTAATGAAATTGAGTTATTTTTTAGTAATAAAGCTGATTTCACCAATTTATTGAAATAAATATGTAGATAATGTTATTTGCCGCATAAAAACTGTTTGTTGCTAAGAAAAAAAAAGGTATAACCCGACTAAATTATATCGCTTCTTCTTCGTACTTACAACTTGGTACTAGGCTACAAATGTAAATTGTTTGGGTTAATAAACTAAAGGCACTTGTGCGTAATATACTGAAAAAGCACGCGTGTTTAATATCTAGGTTTATGAGCCAAAAATCGGTGGAATAAAAAGGTCGTTTTGAGCAAGTGTGTTGAAAATACTATTACATACCTAATGAGTTTCAAATTTGGAACATTTCTCAAAACTAACACAATTTAACTAGGCCTAATTCTAGAATCAATTGAAACGTCAACTCGGTATATTTTTCAGTACAATATCGTACGAATTTTGATTTCGAATGACACGAGAAAAGCGACTTTATTAGTTCGTCTATAATTTAAAAAAACCCTTCATATTCGTGACACTGACACAGCACAAGTTTGTTCTGCTGCCCTTTTTGTCGTCAAGTCGTCTGCTTCTGAACCCACCTTAGAGTACTTATAAATGCGTATTGATAAAGTAATGTACGCAACTGTATATAATTAAAGTCTTAACACGAGTGTGTTCTTATTATGAAACTCTCGGCTCGTTTTATAAAACCACACTCGTGTTTTCAGTATCAGTTACATAAACTACTACTACTCCCTTGAGTGTGTGAGCACTAGTCGTGATCCTGACGGGCTGTAATACTGCTGCACTCGGTGGATGATGATTGACCTTTTAACCTTCCCCAACAACCGTTCGGCGGCTTCGAAGCGTCGTTTAGAGGTTAAGTATGAAATATGAACACTGACTTGAGATTATCTCATCGATTTAATCCAGTACTTTACAAATCTACGCGAAAATACGGAATTGAATACAAGTTTGCGTAAACGCTCCAGGTTGACAGAAGTAGGTAACGGTATGCCAATGACAGCTCTAGTGTATACCATAATGTAGATAAACTTAATCTATGACTAGGTCAGCCACAGACAAATTATTGATAAAAATAAATGAATACATGTTAATTTTCCGTTAACAGAGATAGAAGAACTGACAACGGGATATTAAGTGCTGTATACAAATAATAAAACTATGTCCTATGTAATGTTAGCTTTATGTAATTTGATTATATTTGCTTTTGTAATATCTGGAGTAAAGGTTTTTTATACATGACGAGAGAACGCCCGCGACTTCGTACGCGTAGAATTAGTTTCCCGCTACTCCCGCCATTTTTTCCCGTTGGGGGTCGATTTTCCGGAAAATCCTTTCTTAGTGCTCACTTACATCATGAAAGGAACCCCTGTACCAAATTTCAAGTTTCTAGATACAGTAGTTTTGGCTGTGCGTTGATATTTAAGTCAGTCAGGTGTACCTTTTATATATATTCTGATGTTAGACATTAGAGACAACTCTCAATATAGATGTCGTTGGCGTCTAAAAACCACAAACAGGCTAGTTTGTTTTCTGCTATTGTTTAGCCAACTAGTTCTCGTCTATATTGCGCAACTTAGTGCAACATATGTTGCAATCTTGCAATATAGTCGAGCAATATTGCGAATTGTTGATCTAGCTGCATTCTTCTCTAGCTGGTAAGATTTGCAGCGATATAAAGTAGGCTCTATTCCACTGTGCAAAACTATACTGCTTCTAACATATTGTCGTATTGTTTTTTGTTATTAAAACTATAAAGTAAATAAAATAAGAATATCATAACGATGGCAATTCTATGTAAAAAGCAATATGGTTTTACAGAGTAGAATAGAGGCGTAGTTTGAATTTACTGCAGAGCAATTTTACTTACATAATAAATAATACCTAAAGTTCAAAATACCTAAAAAACAACTGAAAGGGTAAACTTCTCAGGATTGCAGGATTTTTACAAATATACTCGTACCTAACCCAACCTAATTTAAAAAGAAAAAAGAAAAGTCTATTTTGTGTATCCCACAATGACACATTATTTGTTATTGAATAGAATAGAATAGAAACACATTTATGTCGTTTTATTATTATATTATTATTATTGAAATACTTAATCTTAGGTGTTTGTTGCAACGTGGGACAGCCGGTACAGGGGTCGAATAGAAAGGCGTGCGTCTTCGTTGGTGTATAATTTCAAAGAGAAAGAAAAACTTAAACTACTTCTATTATGTATAGGTTCGTACACAGCGACCTCTCTGAGTAACGTTGTGAACTGCCTTAACTCTAGTTACATAAAAATCGATACAATCAATCAGCCATCTAGCGGATACCTCGGGAGTCCTCTAGATGGCGCTGTTCTACATATGAACAGTGTTATTAATACTAAACTAAACAAAACTAAAACAATATAATATTGGTAACGCAATGCAGTCTCCCTCAGTGAGACATATGTATAGGCACAGTCTACTAATGATTTCTATACCCTTTTAAAAAATCCTAAAACTTTTGCGGTTTCAGAAAATAGTCATTAGGTATTATGAACTAAATGGATTATGATACATAAGGCTTATTAATTCTAGGCGTTTTGATACGGAACCCAAAAAATTGCATCGCAATCCAAGTGATGCAAATTTGCAATGTAGTGGTGGTAGAACCTTGTGCAGGGTCCGTCCGGATCGCTACCACCATCTTATCCATTAACCTACCGCCAAACAGCAGTGATCGCATTGTTGTGTTCCGGGTTGGGGATAAGACAGGCAGTGTAATGTACTAGCATAGAGGCATTCTATCTTAGTCCTCAGAGTTGGCAACGCATTTGCAGTCTTAGGATTACAGTCTTCTGAAGGCGAATGTCTATGGGTCACAATTTCCACTTACCACTAGGTGGCCTGTGTACACGTTTGCCTTCTCTATGCCATAAAAAAAAGCGTGTTGAACGCGTTGACAGTGACGGATGCTTTATTTGACACGCGATATATACGCAGCCATACTAGGCTCACAGAACATGACGTAAAAACGAAATAGATAAAAGCCCTTTATCGGTCCAGAATATAGTTTTAATTTTCCAATATGTTATTTAATTTAGGAGTTATGGAGTTAGCAATTTTATGATACCGGTAATGAACGCTACCTCGCGGTAAACCTTTGGCACTCTTGGCTAAATATAGCTATAATTTGTGATTTAAATATTTAGAATTGAAATGAAAATAAAAATAAAATGAAAAATATATATTTGCGATATGTGTCTTGATATCTAGGGTAAAGTCACCAGCGGTCAGCCAGAGACTAGTAGTCGATCTTATATGAGTGCGAAGAGTGGGAAACATATCTTTCGTACTCTTTCCACTCATAAAAAGTATACGCAGAGGCCGACTACAGGTATCTGGCTGACTACTGGTGACTTTACCCTAATTCTCAGTCCGTAATGTATTGAATTATGAATGCATTCATATTTTATGGTGTCAAGTGTTGGGACACTTATGTGAAGGAATTGAGACGGGGACGTTTATCGTTGTCTAGTAATCATAGTACAGTCGCGTTCATAAATATGTGTACACCTTACCACCTTGTCTATTTAAACGGGTATATATGATTTTCACAGCAATTATGTCACTTTGACAAGGTACAAAAGTGTACATATATTTATGCACTCGACTGTACGTGTTGTTATTATAGATTTAACCTCAATTTACCTCGCATGTAGGTATTTTTACTGTACAAAAGACTTAATAAGTAGAGATAGTATTCTTTTTTTTTATTGGCCCATCTCTCAGCCCAGCTAAAAGCCGAAATTTCATCAAACATCAATATTTCATAGGAAATCCAGGGTCTGACTGAACAGTGGGTGTCCTGAGGGACTTTTCATGTTTAATATATTTTTCTATTCATAACCTTTTGGATCAGAGGCACAGTCGAGCATTTATTAGATTCGAAAAGCGTCTGTCCTTTTCTTATTTGCTACAAGTTAACTTATTTGAGAGGGACAGATGTGTTTGTAATAAATTGAATAAGAAACTCAATTTGGGAGGTCGACTGATATAGTAAAAGCTTCGAATGAGGTAAAGGGCCTTTTTGAAGATAAAATTGACGGTATCATAGCGAGTTTTGTATTATTTTCTGAATGGTTAATGAATTCTGAATTAAGACTCGTATATATTAATCCCGTTACAGTCAAAAAACTGAATTTCTGTACATTGTCAACAGCAATTATATATTATCTAACATTGGGCGCAAACATATCTTTCACGTCTTTATTACTAGAGGTATAAGAGCGTGTCAGATATTAGTGCGCCCAATGTTGGATAATATATTATTGCTGGTGTCTGTACAGTCTGTGAGTACTTAGTAGGTGTTTCGACTCTCAACTTCTCTCTCACTCGATCTTAATAAGAGCATATGCGAGCCAAGTACAAACTCGAACAACCTTCTAAGAGCTATTTCACTGTAGGTACACAAATGAAGTATAACTAAATAGTACTCTACTAATATTTAATTTAAATAAACTCAATATTGTTTCAAAATGTTCAACCTTTTAAAATACCTTCTCCAACCAATTCTCGTTCAATTAAATTACATTCAAATGATATTAGTGGACATTAAATTGCCAATTAGTAACTTTTTGTCCTTGAAGTTCGTCTTATTTTGTAATTTGTTTAGAAACGAAAAGTATTTTCGTGTCAGCTTTTGTAGCACAAAACTTTTCTTATTTATGCGAGTCGCTATCGCAAAGTCGTATACTCGTATACATCGTACCTGTTAGGTGTTTTTAACTTTATCATGTGTGTGGTAGGGTGGTTATTGCGATATAATGATTTAGATACATATTTACGTTTTAGGAGCAAGTTTGGAGTTTTCGAAGTCTATAATTGAACAAAAATAATAAACGTTATGCCAATGTGAGCGTGTATACAAATAGGTCAGTATAAGAAGTAAAGCTGTAAAGTTTATAACATGAAAGTTTATTTTAGGCAGATAAAAGTAATATATTTTATAGACTCTTATTAAACTTAAATCTCTTCTAATATTACGTAAAAGATTCCAAGAACTTCAACTTTGAGATTTGGGATTTTTTGCTTTGAGACACCATTCATCAGAATAAGACAATAAATGGAGATAAAATGAAGCTGATCTTGAAACTGATATGTTTTTACAATTAATGAAGTAAATATATTATATGCCTTTCAACTGTTCTAAATTTCTATTTGACTTACATGTCTTAAATTATTTTGTTCTCAAAAGTTAGTGCATTCGTAAAAATAAACTCTACTTCGGTTTGCTTACCTACGATTTCACCGTACACGAAGTGATAAATTCAACTTTGAGGACCTTCTGTTAAAAAACAGGAGAAGTGCGAGACGGACTCACCCACTGAGGGTTCCATACAAATTTGTAGGTACTATTTTCATTCTTCGCATAAATCAAAAACTATATATACATAATAAAAATCTGTTTAAGCTTGTGCTCATGAAGCCCTGTCATATTATGATACCCCATGTGACATGATTACCTCAATTCAAAATTTGAACCGCCGTTGCTTGCTCTTTATGCGTGGAAGCCTTTTTTTATGATTTAATTAAAAATGTATAGACTCCAGATTTTTCCCTATACTTGTATTATAAGACTCAACGGAAAATACCCTATAAATTTTGATTCCCATGGCCGTTTCATTTTTCTAAGTTAACTTAGAAGTATATTTTGTTTGCAGCTTCAATGGACTATTCACCTGAGTATATGGTTTAAATTGAAACTCGATACCTCCACGCGTACCCGAGATAAAGCTTCTTGACAGACGGACGTACGGACGAACAAACAGATGGACGAAGTACAACGTGATCCTATATAAGGGTTCCGTTTTTTCCTTGTGAGGTACAGAACCTTAAAAATATATATATATTAAAAAGTAAAATACATCATACATGTTTATTCCTCAGAAATATCTTCTCTGTAAACACATGCAAATGATACCTTAAATTAAAAAAAAACATGAAAATCCCTATGAAAATTCCGAGTTTTGACACATTTTCCTGCGCAAGCTACGCTTGAATATATTTTAATTTTTAATTTTATGTTACATTCATTGTTTTATATAATGCTAGGATAAGCTTTATAATTGTATAACATCATAAGTAGTATTTAAAAAAAGGACTGACTGTTGAGTTTCTTGAGGCGTTTCTTCTCAGCAGTGGTCTCTTGTGAAGCGGTGGTAGATTTTTGACGTGTAAAAGTGCGCGTGAGGCCTACTTACTGAATAAATATCTTTTATCTTTTATCTTTTTTATACCTAATAGCAGAGGTAGATCCAGAAGGAGATGGCGAGATGACCTTGAGTCGTTTGCGCGGGATTGGCGGGAGTGCGCTCTGGATAGAGACGAATGGCGAAAACGAGGGGAGGCCTTTGCTCAGCAGTGGGACACAAAAACAGGCTAATAAAAAAAATAATATATATCTAATTATAATTAAATCAATGGGACACGACACGGTTAATACGCGTCACCCTTGATTTTGTGCCTGTTCAACCCACAAACCAATTAGCTTAGTGGTCTTTATTGACGGAGCTCTCCATTACTCGCTGATTAATTGATGGCCGCCATTCGTCATCATTTCGGGAATGTTAGCGACGCGCTCATAACTTATAGTACATAAGTATTTGTAATTTTAATGTTAGTTTTTATTTTAAGGGTAGATTTGCGCGGCGTCATAGGCTCGTTATAGCCGAATGCCCGCGGTCAGTTCAGCCAGTCTAGCGATACCATCCGAGCGCGACACCGCACAAATACTAGCCTAATTTTGAGCACGTTTTAAGTAATTTTTAGTGTGTGTTGCGAAATAAAGTCTGTTCGTGTAAAGTGTTTTTTTTCACCTGAGACGCTTGACAAGTAACAGTGGTCTTCGACCGGATTGATGTTTAATACACCGCCTCAGTCAAGAATGGTGAAAACTCGCAATACTTTACGCAAAGAACGCGAACAGGATGAAATGGAAGATGGTACATCCCAGCCTAAAAACCCTCTAATCGACAACCTTCAGATTCAAGATCGGGCATCGCAAGTGGCCGCTGGCAGCGTCAAATCGGAACCTTGGCCGCCATTAACGGTCGCCGCGCCGCCACCGCCGCCATTATCGGAACAAAGGGCAAAGTCCGTGTCCACGTCTTCATCTGTGCTGGCTAGAAGGAAAAGGTTAGAATTGGAGGCTGCAAAGGAAAAGGCTCGGATCAAAATGGATCTCATAGACAAAAAACTTGAGGCGGACCTAGCGGAACTAGATGATGAAAATTACAGTCCAAACAAAGATTTATGTTCACGCTCCGTTAGCCATGTTGAAAGGTGGCTGGATAAGAGTCAGCGAGAACTGTACAAGGAGCAGCCGGTCCACGACGATGGTCAACCCCAGGACAAGCCGCCCCAGCTGGTAGCATACGCCGCCGGCACGTCCGATGGGACAGTTCAGATGCTCGCGAGCGCTTTGAAGGATTTAGCCGCCACTTCAACCAAAAATGAACCTAACGCTAACCTGCTGAGTCGTATGAGCACTCCGCGAGATTTGCCAGAGTTCTCCGGAGACCCTTTAGAATGGTTACAGTTCAAGCAGGCGTACGAGGAGTCCACACAGGTATGCGGGTTTAGCCCGAAGGAGAATATGTGGAGGCTAAGGAAGTGCCTACGCGGCCCCGCAAAAGAAACAGTGTCAGCTCTGTTGATTAGTGCTACATCACCAGAAAAATTGATGTCAACACTCGAGCTACGATTTGGTAACCCAGACACTATTATATCTCGAATTATGCAGGATATAAAGAAGCTTCAGCAGTTATCTCCAGAGTACCAAAATGACATAGTGGTATTTTCAATAAAGGTACAAAATTTCATAGCAGCTGTTCGAGCCGTCGGCCGAGAAGAATATTTACAAGGTACAAATATATGTTCACTAGTGCTGTCTAAACTACCTACTATACTCATTTCTAAGTGGTCGGACTACAGTTACCCGCTTATAAACGAAGGCATAAAAACGCGACTTGATATATTAGCAGATTTTTTAAGCCATGAAGCGGTGAAAATAACGACTACTGCTAATGTCAGTCTAATAAATATGAGTACATCGCGACACAATAACATCGCTACGCGGACACACACAGTGCTAGTTCAATCGGAAATGAAGAATAATAAATGTCAATTTTGTAAAATTACTGAACACAAATTGACTGACTGCAAGAAGTTTAGGAAGGCGTTACGTAAGGAGCGTTGGCGTCACGTGAAACGGTACGGAATATGTTACAAGTGCCTGATTTCACGCCACGAGCGCGAGAGCTGTCCCGCGCCGGCGTGTGGTCAGGACGGCTGCGAGGAGCCGCATCACCGGTTGCTGCATTTTATTGTAAGAAACGACGGGCGCGAGCCGAGCAGCGCCGACCGACAGTCGGCAGCGCCGGAACCTCCATCAGTGACGGAAACTGTGACATACGTGAGTACGAATGAGAAAAAAGTGCTTCTTAAAGTGGTGCCAGTTAACATTCACGGTCCGAATGGCACATTTCGTGTAAACGCGCTTCTGGACGACGGAGCTACTGTGACGTTAATCAGCGGTGCGCTGGCCGCCCGCGCCGGGCTGCACGGCCGCCCAGAGACCTTACGCGTGTGCGGCGCCTGGAACAAAGCAGAGTTGGTGTGCGAAACAACTGTAGTGACTCTAAATATCTCTGGTGTAGATTGTGTTCAGTATACAATAAATGCACGTAGTGTAAACGAATTAAATTTACCTACGCAAGATGTATCAATAATAGATTGCGATAAATATACCTATTTTAGTAAAATTAAAGACAAACTATGTTGTAGTGGTCAACTTAAGCCCGAATTGTTAATCGGGCAGGATAACTGTAATTTGTTATTACCATTAGAACTGTGTGTGGGTAAATCTTATGAGCCGTCAGCTACGCTAACACCCCTGGGCTGGTGCGTGCACGGAGTCGTGCGCGCGCCGCACGGACGACGCTCCGCGGAGCCCGCGGCGCGCTCGGCGCTGCTGGTGCACGCGGCGGACACGGTCGCAGCGGACGGGGAGGCGGCGCGCGCGCTGCGCGACCTGCACGACGAGGTACGGCGCTCGTTCACTATCGACGCTATAGGAGTGGCAGGTAAGCCTCGGCAGAACGCAGACGACATCCGCGCGCAGGCTCAGCTCGAACGAACGGCGTGTCTAGTGGGTGGCAGGTGGCAGGTGGGCTTACCGTGGAAGGATGACAACTGCAAAATGCCCGATAGTTTCTCTAACGCATTTACCAGGTTGAAGGGCGTAGAAAAGAAAATGGCCGCTAACGACGAGTACGCTCGCAGGTATAAAGAACGTGTCTCGCACTTGTTTGATAATAATTTTGCTGTAGAATTAAAAGATGCTAGCCCTACCTTAAAAACCTGGTATATCCCGCATTTTGGAGTCGACAACCCTAATAAAAGTAAGTTGCGCTTGGTATTTGACGCGGCGTCCAGAGCTCACGGGTCGTGCCTCAACGATTACTTGCTCACGGGGCCCGATTTACTCGCTTCACTTTTTGGCATAATGGTTCGTTTTCGCGAAAATAGGGTTGCTGTATCCGGGGACATAAAAGATATGTTTCTGAGAGTTAAAATTAGGCCAGAGGACCAACATGCTCTTCGTTTTCTATGGAGAAATAAAACTACGGAACCGGTTAAAAGTTACGTAATGACCTCACTTATATTTGGTGCGAACTGCTCGCCTTTCATCGCTCAGTTTATTAAAAACAAGAACGCGCAGAGGTTCGAGTCTTCGCAGCCTGCCGCCGTCGCTGCCATTTGCCAGCAGCACTATATGGATGACTATTTCTATTTTTTTTTATTTATGTCTCTTTATCTTTTATCTTTATCTTTATTTGGATAGTCTACCGGATGAGCCCACCGCGATCGAAATGGTAAGGGATGTCACGAACATTCACAAAAAAGGGGGCTTTGAAATCCGGAACTGGACGAGCAACAGTGTAGCAGTACTTGACAGCGTGCCAAAAGAGACCTTAGGGAGTGCGTCTGTTAAGTTCAAAATCGGACAGCAGTACGAGGGTGAGCGTACGCTCGGTTTAATTTGGTATCCTGCCACCGACGAGTTGGGGTTTGACGTGTCTTTGAAGCGCATACCCAAAACTATAGTACAAGGTGAACAAAGACCGAGCAAAAGAATAATGCTAAAAGTAGTAATGTCTATTTTTGATGTCTTTGGTTTTTTAGCGCCTTTTACTATACAAGGGAAAATAATGCTTCAAGATACGTGGAAGGCGAACGTTGACTGGGACGACGATATTCCCGACGACACGTTCAACAAATGGCTGGCATGGATTAATCTGTTAAAGGTAATTGATAAAATACGCGTGCCTAGATTCTATCAACATGCGGCTAGGGGTGTGAGCGAGACGGGAGAAGAACCGGTTGCAGCAGCGGCCACGGCGACGGGCCACAGTGCCCGCACATTGACATGTGCTATGGGTGCTACAGGTGCTACGTCACCTGCTACGGGCGCTCCCGAGCGCTACGAAATGTTATCGGCTACGAGCCGTTCCCTTCTCGCCGCCACAACAGCGGGTGTAAGTACTATACATTCATATAATAATTTACAACTACATGTATTTAGTGACTCATCTACCAAGGCTATGTCCGCGGTGGCGTATTGGCGATGGATTAATCAGGCCGGGAATGTTTGCGTCGCGTTTATTGCTAGTAAATGCAGAGTTGCGCCCGTAAAGCCTACGACGGTGCCTAGATTAGAGCTGCAAGCCTGTCTATTGGCATCTAGACTCGCCGACACGCTACTTAAGGAACATAAGCTCACTACACAGCGTAGACAATTTTGGTGCGATTCTACTACTGTACTTCATTGGATAAAAAATGACGCTCGAAATTATAACACATTTGTAGCGAACCGACTAGGCGAGATAGATGAGTTAACGCGCGCGGAGGAATGGCGGTACGTTCCTACGTCATTAAATGTTGCTGACATAGCGACACGGGAAACTTATGAAAGCGATCTTTTTAAAAACGAGTGGTTTAAAGGTCCCGCGTTCTTGCATGAGAATGAATCTGAGTGGCCTCGGTGCGTAATTGAACCTGAAATGAAATGTGGTAACTTAGAATGCGTTACGTTGATACAAAATGTAAATATTTGCCTACCTGTGCCGAACCCACTCCGATTTTCCTCCTGGTTGCGTTTGATGAGGGCCACCGCGATAGTTTTGAAGTTTATAAATAATAGTAGAAAACTTCCCAAACGAACATGTAGCACGTTGATGAGTCAAGCCGAAATCCTGTTGTTAAAGCAGGCACAAGCGGACTCATTTGGTAAAGAGATAGCTGCAATTAAAAATGGTAAGTGTTTGGAGCGTCATAGCAGAATATTGAATCTGTCACCAACCTTGGATCAGCAGGGGGTACTCCGCTGCGCCGGCCGCATCGACGCCGTGTCTGACGTCCCACCTGAAACTAAAAGACCCGTTATACTTGACGGTAAGCATCAAGTAGCCCGACTACTGGCGAAGCACTACCACGAGCGGGCTGCCCATGGAAACCAGGAAACTGTGGTGAATAATTTGAAACAAAAATATTGGTTAGTAAAATTACGACCTACCGTTAAATACGTAGCCTCGCGGTGTATGCTGTGCCGAATACGAAAGGCGAAGCCGGAAGTCCCTAGGATGGGCGATCTGCCGCCAGCGCGTATGGCGCATCATCAGCGACCCTTTACGTTCTGCGGGGTAGACCTGTTCGGCCCGATGGAAGTGACGCTGGGTAGACGCCGAGAGCTCAGGTACGGCGTACTTTTCACTTGTTTAACGGTCAGAGCGGTTCATTTAGAAACCGTTAATTCCCTTACCACAGACTCGTTGATTATGGCGCTAAGACGGATGGCCGCGCGAAGAGGTTGGCCACAACACCTATATTCTGATAACGGTACCAACCTGCGTGGTGCCAACATGGAGCTGAAGAGGGCCATTCAGGAGCTAGATGAAGAAGCTCTGAAAAGTGAAGCGGGAAACAATGCCGTGCAGTGGACCTTCATCCCGCCCGCTAGTCCTCACTGGGGTGGGGCATGGGAGCGGCTAATCCGCACCGTCAAGTCTGCTCTTAAGGTAATTTTGAAGGAGCGTGCGCCCAGGGAAGAGGTATTGAGTACACTCCTGTTGGAGGTCGAAAATATTGTTAACAGTCGCCCCTTGACGCACGTGTCAGTGGAGCCGGGCAGCGACGAGGCCTTAACTCCTAACCATTTTCTTCTTGGCGCATCGTCAAACTTACCACTTGCCGGTTCCTTTGATGACTCTGACCTTTATTTGCGAAAGCAATGGCGAAAGTCACAAAGGTTAGCAGACATGTTTTGGAGGCGATGGGTTAAGGAGTTTTTACCGGAGTTGTTGCCAAGAAGAAAATGGAACCAGGAACAAAGGCCCTTACAGGTAGGTGACCTTGTACTTATTGTCGATCCGGGAGCGCAGAGGAACGTGTGGCCTAAAGCCGTGATACAACAAGTCTTCCCCGGCCGAGACGGTCGGGTGAGAATGGTCGAGGTCAAAACAAAGTCCGGAACGCTTAGGCGTTCAGCGGCGCGCGTCGCGCGGATACCTTTAGGTGTGGAGTGCTGAGCCAGCACTGGGGTGGGCTGTGTTAGCGACGCGCTCATAACTTATAGTACATAAGTATTTGTAATTTTAATGTTAGTTTTTATTTTAAGGGTAGATTTGCGCGGCGTCATAGGCTCGTTATAGCCGAATGCCCGCGGTCAGTTCAGCCAGTCTAGCGATACCATCCGAGCGCGACACCGCACAAATACTAGCCTAATTTTGAGCACGTTTTAAGTAATTTTTAGTGTGTGTTGCGAAATAAAGTCTGTTCGTGTAAAGTGTTTTTTTTCACCTGAGACGCTTGACAAGTAACAGGGAACAAAGACAAATGGAATCCAGTACACACCTATACAGGTTGTTAAAATATATGTCAGATAGTTCGCGTCAAACTGATAACTTTGGTGTGTTTAATTTGTTTTTTCTTATAATTTTTTTTTTTAAATATTTTTATGGAACACCTTACAATTCTGAATTATTTTTTACCAAATATTCGTTAGTATTAATTTGTCTGAATTTTCATTTTTCGGACGGTATGGTTATGGTGGAGCTAATATATATTAAATACATAATTCAATTACTATGCATAGGTTAGGTTAGGTTTGATTTATCAACGATATTAAATAAAAGGCTTTTATCAAAACATTGCATTCGGAATTTTGATCAATTCGAAATTATATCTCTTCGGAATTATTTATGAACCATTATTTTTATTAGGGTTCCATAGTCAAACTAGGAACCCTTATAGTTTCGCCATGTCCGTCCGTCCGTCCGCAGCCTAGCTCAGAGAATATTCATATTAGTTAGTGACGACGCGCTGGCCTAGTTGGTAGTGACCCTGCCTACGAAGCTAGCGGTCCTGGGTTCAAATCCCGGTAAGGGCAGATATTTGTGTGATGAGCGCGAATATAAGTTCACAAGTTATGTAAGTTTACTTTTTTTTCAAGTATATTATTCTCTATATAAGTATTTATATCGTTCCATAGTACAAGCCTAGAGCTTAGTTTGGGACTAGGTCATTTGGTGTGACTTTGTCCCCTGATATTTATTTATTTTTGGCATAACGCCAACAAATAAAAACAACAAAACAACAAAATAAAATAAATTTATTTTTCTTTTATCTTTTTATCTTTTAAAGTGGTAGAATAAAATCATAAAAAACCTTTTTTTGATTCATTGATATTGTTGTGCCTAAAAGAGATAATATTTAATAAACAATATAAAACATATCATTTACGACACATCTTACGTATTTTCATTTTAGGGATATTAGTTTTTCTTTTCTGCTAATCATATGAAATAAGCTGAAAAGTCACATATGCTGGCCGAGGTGATGTTTTAAATTATCTGTAAATTAACCTTATTTTTACATAATATGCCCAACAAAATAAAATAAAAACACATAGGTATGCATATTAAAATAAACTTGGTCAAGACGTCTTTCTCAATATACGTCTTAGTAAACGTTCGTTCATAAGAAACTGTTATTTATTTGGTGTCTTGAGATGGGCAAGTCTGTTAAATCTAGATCTAAGGTCTTTTAAGGATTATTACAATCAACTGTTTCTATTCGTTTGTTTTCTCTTAATTGTCTCCCAATGCTATTTTTAATGTCACCGAGTCAGCTTAATGCTTTATAATGTTAATAAGTAATTTAGAATAGACTACTTGACTAATTTTAGAAAAACCTACTTTTTTTAATGATTCTTTATTACGTAACAAGCACACTACATTGATATTTCCTTGAGATTCTACTGTATTATCAATAAGAATCTATGCTAAAGTTTAAATTTTCAAAACCTTGCTTAAACACTGTTTCTGTAAACAATAAACAATCATTTGAAGAGATATACCCTTATGACTTGTGGTTATTTGCGTGTGACGTCACCAGCAAGTAACCAAAGCTGCAAACCAATAACAACGATTCAGCGACAGATAAAATTTCCAAAAGTATAAATAATTTAGTTCGTAATGAAGTGAAATATGTGGTTTTAAGCTATTATCTAATAGGATGACCACAATTTGTAGTATATATTCAATATCGTCAAATAGCCTATAAAGGTTGCAACTGAAAACCAGCGCTGTGGCTCTGCGGCAGCACATGATGCACTGCAACCTTTTGAACGCCGCAACACCACTCACCCAATGCTGTACAAACTTTTTGGCTTGTTTATTAGATTATTCCTCCAAATTTTGTTTATTAAATTTTTATTTGTTAAATAAACTAGTTTCATAGTTGTAAAATGTAATAATTAAAGTAATTCAAGAAATATTTATCCTAATTGATACACATTGGGTTACTTAATTGGTATAATACAGATAAAAAAAACATTATTAAACCTTTTAGGGGTAATCAACTTAATACTCTATAACTTCACTGACCGACGTCATGGCTGCAAATAAATAGCAGTAACAATTAACTGCGGCTGCTAGTTTATTTCTAAAGCATTAGTTATTCAACACTGCAAAATTATACGAGATTGACGTCACCTTTCTATTTTGAACTGCATCTGCTATCATCATCATCCTGTCAGCCGAAAGACGTCCACTACTGGACATAGGCCTCCCCCAATACGTTGAGGGGAAAAATGCCGTAGTCGCCACGCTTGGCAGGCGGGTTGGCGACCGCAGTTATACCATGTAGTCCGCGGAGGACGCTGCTGCCCATCCTCCGGTTTATCCCTTAGTCGCCTCTTACGACACCCACGGGAAGAGATGGGGTGGTGCTATTCTCGGCCGGCACCAACACATCTGCTATAACTGACATGAATTATTCTGGTCTATCTTCCCAGCCAGTTATAACGAAATCAGAGTAGATTTGGAGATGACCATTTCAATTAAGAGTGCCTGAAATACCAGTGCACTGCCGACGGCCATTTTGGATTTGTGGAAAAGGTTATCTGGGTTACCTGTCTATTCTAGGCTGATCGGATTTGGAACTGTCTGGTTTCCGGACATATTTCTGGGAAATTGCAGAATGAATTCAGGAAAAATAGTGGCGGTATTTATTAAGAGTCGTTTTAGTTTCACCATTTTAGTATTTTTGTTTTGTTAGGTGTCAGGATGTGTATTTCGGTAATAGGGCTTCTAAGTTTGTGATTGTTCTATGCATAATAAGCGGCTTTAATACACGAGTGTGTTTTTATGAAACGAGCCGAAACCCGAGTTTCATAATAAGATCACACGAGTGTTTTTAATGCCTAATTATGTGTTCAGTTGTATACATAACTTTGTATACATGCATATCTGTAGTTGCCCTGTATCTTAATCTACCTACATGTATCCTAATGTCGACATTAAAGTATCGGTCACCGATATTTAAATGTGAACATTAAGATGCAACCACATCGAAAACCAATACTTTAATGACATGAGATACTTTAATGTTAACATTAAAATACAACCACAAACACAGGTTTCTTAATATACCTAGGCCATTTATTTATCGTTACTGAACGAACATATTGTAAGGAAGTTATGATATGAATGTAGATAAACTGGGGTCCGTTCATTTGACCGAAATACGTTTGGTCGAACGTATCGTTTCGCAACTTTTTCATTTGGCAACCCACTTTTATTTCTGTAACTGTAAATATTTCAGGATTTATTTTTGTACCTCGAAGACCCTATAAAAACTAACCTAACCTAACCTAGGTTAGGTTAGTTTTTATAAAAATCCTAAAATATTTACAGTTACAGAAATAAACGTGGGTTGCCAAATGAAACGGTTGCGAAACGATACATTCGACCAAACGTTGTTCGGTGAAACATTAGTGAACCAGATAAACTACTACAATGAGATTATGTTAAGGATGGATTTTATATAAAAGCACCATTATTTAATATGCGATATAATAGCGCGATAAAGAATTGCAGTTATAGTATGAACGTCAATTTAAACAGTTATTATATCCTTTCATACTGTACAAACTAGTTCGCACGTACGTCGTTAGTGTTCTATTTCCATACCTGGCTCCGACCCCGGGCCGGATGTCCGGTTCGGAGCTGTTTCCGCGCCTACAGATGCGATTAACTAAGTATGTTAGTGCCGGTGGTCTAGTGGCGACTCGTGATCACTAGGTACCGAGTTCTATCCCAACTAACTGCTGTGTACCAAGTTTTTTTGAGATACTAATTTCGTGTGATGATCACCTTCTTCAATATGTATTTTTGCGGGAAATTTTGCTAGTATAAAAACAGTAGTGCACAAATAAAATACACCTAAAGTTAGATCAATTAAAAATAACGCGAGAACAGTGAGAAGGCTGGTTAAACACATTTACGATAGGTGAAAGAACTTAAAAAACAATGAACCAAACAATAAACAGGGAGCAAACAGCATTATTAATTTATGATGCCATGGCAAGCCGCGGCGTTGGTTCAGTGGTGCCTACTTGAAAGCCCCCACGATCGCTGGCGCCAATAGGCAATAAAATAACAATAAATTACAAAAACAAACTATTAAAATAATAAAGCTAACAAAAAAGGGAGCACCCTAAAATCTCGTATTATTTAATTCCGAATTTGAGAATATCGAAATTCATAATTCCGAATTTTTACAATACCGAAAAAATATAAGCTCGAATTATCAAAATCTCTAATTTTATATTACCAAACCATTACTCACAAATAGGGAATGCAATTAACCGATTAAATGTAGCATCGGTTAATTTACCGGTTAACACGAAATTTATCGATTAACCGATTAATAACCGGTTATTAATCGATTGAATTTTTGCTTAAAAATAATGGTTTCTTTTAGGTTATTTAACATGAAAACTTGTGAACAAAGACGTGTAAATAAAACAGACGTATTTATTATGTGAAAACGCTTTAATTAGTGATATAATTATTTCATAAATGTTAGATTAGAGATCAGTATTTAGACCACCAGTATACTAGTTTCATTTCTACACATTTAGGACATTCAGTATCTTAAAAATTCAACATCAGTATAATAGAATGTTTCTTATGGAGTTGTATAATATAAAAAATAGTTTTCCTCGTAATATCTAAATAAAATTATCTGCTTTCCGACTTTCAGTTGATTTCAAGAAGTGGTACCAAACGCTACTCTTGCTGCTCTTAGACTCTTTGAAATTCTCCATATCAAACACCACATTCTGTAACAAACATTGAAAAGGAAAATAAACTTGGATTCTCATAGGCTAAGTAAAAAAATATTCCATCGAGTAAAGAAACTCAACTCAATAGTTACATTAGAGACATTATTATAACTTAACTTACCCTTAATATACATAACTTGTAAGAGTCGTAAGCAATCCATCCAAGTTCGAAAATCACACGCTTGTAAAAAGTCAATTTAATAACAAAAAGTCATCAAAATAACACGCGCTTAACTGCTTATGTAACCACTAACCACTAGGAAACCAACAAACTAACACTCCAGGTACGCGTCTATTTGCATCAAGTGTGAAGGGTACACTAGCTATATCTCTGACGTTATAATCTGAGCTCTGGGGCCATAAAAACCCTTTTGCGAACATCTCGCTCGCTCTAGGGAGGTTAGCAGATCTCTCGCTCGCACTTTGCCGCGACAGCGAGCGATTATTTTATGGTCCCAGAGCTCAGATGATAACGTCCGAGGCATAGCGTCATAATTATAACGGTGTTTTAGAAAGAGACCATTAATCGGTTAGCCCTGTTTTTTGTAGCGCGTAGAGCATTCTCTCTTTCACTCATAAACGTGTAACCGGCCGGTGCAGTGCAGTGCAGTGCAACATATCTTCTTTTGTTAGAAACAAAATAATGAAAGCGACACCAACGTTATTGGTTTCATTTGTGAAAATCTTATTAATTTTACAGCTCACTAAGACTTTTTTAATTGATATTATGCATAATTGCGTATATTGCGATGTTTGTGTAATTTTAATATATATTTAGTTTAATTTGTGTCATCTTTCTAATAAAAACTTAACAATGGAAGTTTTTTGCAGATCACTTCTATTAACCGGTTAATCGGTTAATTTCATATTTTAACCGGTTAAGTTTTTTGGCATAAATTTTCGATTAAAATCGGTTAATCGGTTAACCGATTAACCGGTTTGCATTCCCTACTCACAAACCAGATAAAAATTATGCTAGTACATCCAACATTTATATTCTTACCCTAATAATCAAGAAATGTGACCGGTACACTCACGTGGACCATTTTAGTACAAACAAACAGTTTGCCAGTACATTGTTATAGCTTTATTATGTCTGCCTCAAGTGCCTCTAGCCGCCGGATGCGCGGTTAGATGCTCCCTTGCAAACAGATACGGTTTACTTTGTCAAGATGTACATATACACCCTAGAGCAATGAAATCGGATTACCTTCTATGGAAACTCTATACAAAGTGACCAGTGTTCATAGCTCTTAACTATATTTTGATTTATGGCGTGGTAAGTAATTGATCATTGCCTAACGACGGCTACTAGTAGTACCGTAGTTGAAGTGCAAAGAAAAATACAGAAACGGGGACAAATACAAAAAGTAGAACGATTACCGGATGAAAATATTTTGGACATTTCACCAAAAAAAATAACAGACGATTAGAGTGTTAACAGCTGTTAAAATGAACGAACTAACAGTCAATTATCATTGTTAAACGTTTATTATCCTTTATTAGGCTATGACTTCTATGTTCTATGTAATCCTCTCGACGAGTTAAATTTTTTTTTGTAGTTTCATGTCTAACCTAACCTAACCTACGTAATTCAGGTTTAAGATATCCTGAAAACATCATGGTTTCAACAGAAAATAGAATTCGATAAAATTAAAAAAACGATGAAGTGAAATTCTGAAAGATAATTATATTAATATTTATCTGACAACAGCTAATTTATTAAATGTCGTAAACCTTCTAAACCACTGAACAGGAAGTGACGTCAAACCTGCGTGACTCGCAGTAACCACCGACCTGTGAAGTACATGACAAGCATAATAATAGCAGAAATGAACAACCCAGAGTAATAGGGAATATGCATGGATTTTTTAATTCGCATCTTAACATAATATGAAAAGACCGGGAGCCTGCCGTTTCGTCAAAATATCTTTGGTCAAATGTATCATTTCCCAAATTTTTTATTTGCCAAACCAATGTTATACAATGTTTTCAGAATTTATTTCAGTACCGTCGTGTAGAACCCTATGGGTTAGGTTAGGTTAGTTTTTATAAAATCCTGAAATATTTACGTTTACAGAAAACAAAGCAGTTTGGCAAATGAAAATTTGGGAAATTATACATTTGACCAAAAATATTTTGACGAAACAAAGGTAACCCGAAAAGACCGTGAAAGCCAAAAAATACGGAGATACAAGCATTTCAAACTGGTAATTAGTCAGCGATTAGGCAGAGAGATCCCATTATTGATTGACTAGAACTATCATGGGCCCAACCATGACTGCGTTTATCGCGTGATAAACTTTGTATAAGGCATCCGTCACCTTCTGACACGTAAATAAGTACGACAGTGACGGATGCGTTATCCACATTCGACACACGATAAAGACGCAGCCATACTCGGCCCACATAAACTCTTAGCTTACTTCATCCGATGTGAAATCAGATTAGGTTATTAACGGCACATAATTTAAATTCCATTTAAATTAAACAAGTTTAAAAATTCGTGCTTAAAACAATTTCCTTTCGGCCGGAGGTAGTGTATCATTAGTAAGTTCAGTGTTGCCAGTCGTTACCCGCACGCAATTAAATAATTTGCGAATGAATACGTTAATTACGTAATCATTGTTTCAGGCACCCCGCTGCTGTAAGGAATTGGTTCCAGAAATACTGCCATTTAAATGGAATAAGCGAAATGAATGTCTTTATTGTTGTGGGAATCTAAATGGCATCCTTTATTTGTGTGATGAGCGACAGCGTTTATTCCAGAGTCTTGTATGTTTTCTATGTATTTAAGTAAGTATGTATTCATCTGTATAAGTTGGTTTATCGTTGTCTAGTACCCATAGTACAAGCCTAGAGCGTTCTTTGGCACTAAGTCAATTTGTGTAAGATTGTCTCTTAATATTATTTATCCTATTTTTATTTATAAAAATTTTGAACGTCGAATTTAACTTTATTCAGCCAGTGTTGCGTGGTTCCTAAGATTTCGCTCTGTTTTGTCTTGTGTTCTTACGATGTGTACATAATTCTTGCGTACAGTCAACTGAAGCCGCTTTTTCTAACAGAGGTAATTTATGATTCTGCTGTTTAGGCGTTTTTTTGGTTGAATGTATAATTTCTTTAATTTTCATTGAGCTAAAACTTTTTACAAAAAATGCTGTTCATTCAAGTCAGGTAAGACATGCGATTACAATAGCATGCAAACACCTACGGTAGAAAATGTACTAAATAACAATATGGAAACTGAAATATTTGACAAACGGCAGAGACCCCTCTAAAACACAACCTGTTTCCAATGCAACAATCTTTGGTAAGGTGTTTCCAATCCACAAAAGCTCGCCACAATACTTGGTTTTACGTGGCTTCGCAAATTGAAACCCACAAAACTGCGTTGAATGCAAGTTATTAACTAGGAATATTAATTATCAATAAAGTTAATAAACACGAAACTCCGCCCACGTATAAAACCGGAATTAGGTCAGATTTGATTGCACTCCGAACACAACCGTTGCAATTGAAAGGTTCCACGCGTCATCCGACTCATGCGTCAAGCGTGACCCGCATATTGAAGTTTGAAATCAGCCTGTATTGTCACTCTATTAACTCTCGACGCTTGCGGTGGGCGTGATATCCAGGGAATTAATGTAGATTATAACCTCGCACATTTTATTTCAAAGAGCAATATACTTGGTGTCCCAGAAACCGCCTAGTTCTGATAGACCAGTTAAAAAGGTATCTATTTAACCCCTATGTATGTTCAGCGATTTTTACTAGTTTGGGAGAAATTGATAATTTTAAGATTTTTAGCGGGTCTTGATAGACGTAGGTTTCTGAGACACCCTGTATACAGAGGCTTTTTTGTTCATTGAATTAAATCTACTGTTACGTGATCAAACGAACTTACAGCCTGTGAACACTTAGAAGGTAATTCGTGTTTATACTTCTATCTGACTCGCTCTTAATAAGAGCGTATGAGAACCACACAAGTACAAACCCGAAGCATCTAAGATGCTATCTAAGCTATCGGCTATCGCCCTGTGTCTAAGTGAAGTTCGATCCTAATTATCTTGTCTTCGTCAAAAACATAAATCACTGTTTAGGTAGTAGTCCTGCATAGCTGTATTGTTTTCTATTGTTACCAATTGCACAAGCTTTAGGAGTAGAAACAGAAGCGAATTGCTGTCTCTTTCCACTACGTGATGCTACTCTCGAGCCGTGCCATCGAGCTTCGTATATTTTAGAGACCAAGAGAAAGAAATGCAACATTAACCATCTGGGGAAGTCAAAGCAAAGTATTGGGGACCTTAAATCTGTCGCCAAACACAAAATAATTAAGATAGAACTTCACTTCAGGTAAGTTCGTTTGATCATATAATTATCTTATTATTTACTAGTAAAGATATTTACGACAAAAAGAACAAGGCTCCCAGGACATAGTGATTGACATTGCCTAAAAGGTTTAACTAGAGACTACAGTAAGCCAGTTCATCATGATGTTATTTTAGCGTCAGCGAAGAAGTTAGACACTAACTGTTTTGCCTTGAGTTTAACACTACTTTTCATTTTGATTAGCAGAATTTTAAACCAATTAATAGTAATTTTGGGACCGATGCAAGAAAAAATACTATTCATACTAGGTATTTTTAGGCACTTAAATGCAGAAAGTGATACCTATAAAGACTCATTTTTAGGGATGTTGAAACTAAACATGTCCTACACAAAAACTCAAGAAGTTTATAGCGAGGGGGATGGAGGCACAGGTTACCTCACCTCCCCCCACCCTCGCTCTTCAACAGCAATATGTAGCAAGCAGTTTTCAAGACAATAAAAAGCACCAACTTTAGTCCCTAGAAACAAAAAAGGCTACCTTTGTCGACAAGGTTTTAAAAGTAAAAAGTTCTTATTTACGTCACTACTAAGTAACGCTACAAGCGCTACGCGAACTCGTAGCAGTCTTTTTCTGCTACGAGTATGTAACGAAAATCTGCTACAAACTATGCACCTGCACCTTTATTCTAGGCGGTAAAATCGGAATCGTATCTGACCTGTTATGGTATTATTTTTAACCCCGCCGCCATTACCGTTAAGTAAATAAGCGCTATTAAAACGTTATGGAGAGGGCTATGCTCGGGGTTTCTCTGCGTGATAGAATCAGAAATGATGATATCCGCAGAACTAAGGTTACCGACATAGCCCTAAGAATAGCTAAACTGAAGTGGCAGTGGGCGGGGCACATTGCTCGCAGGACTGATGGCCGATGGGGTCAGAAGGTTCTGGAGTGGCGTCCGCGGACCGGAAGACGAGCTGTAGGTAGGCCTCCAACAAGATGGAGTGACGACCTCGTCAGGATCGCGGGACCGCGGTGGATGCGAAAAGCACAAGACCGGTCTGAGTGGAAAGCCTTGGGGGAGGTCTATGTCCAGCAGTGGGTAAAACTATATTGCCTTTGACAGGTTGTATTGTATTGTTTTTTTTATTTGACCGCTATTACTGTCAAATAAAATAAAAGCTATCGTTACGTTCACAATACGATCACATGTTGAAATCAACATTGTTTTACCGTGTAGAATAAGGCCATTCATTGGCTAAAATTGTGTTCAGTTAATGACAAATTGATGAAATTTTTTATCTTAATAAAATTTAAAAAGTTGCCAGCTTGTCAAGCTTTTCTCAATTAGATAGACGAGCAGAAAAGAACAATTTCCTTAAAAAACCGTTGTTCAATTAAAAAAGAAGACAATAAAATTAAAAACGGCGGCGATTTCTAGTTAGTTTTTTTATTTAAGCGTGGCTCGTTTTTCAGAGACCTCGTTCCGAGAGCACTCAGCTGCCGAGTTCGGGACGGTACAAGTGTGTAATTAGGAACGTTGGTAGGTATTTGTTTTGGTTTATTTATTCATTTATGCGTTTTGTGAAGTGTCTCATCAGGGAGTCAGCTTAATTAGTTATAAAACACAGCGTTATTTTATCTTGCACAGGTTCTCTATTCAACATTACAATACAAAACACTATTGTACAACCAATCGAAACGTTTCAGAGAAACAGCACAATTAAAAATAATACATACATACAATAGGCGGTTTTATCATTAGCAATCTGTCCCAGACCAACTGAATAGGGTATCAAATTAAAATATATTACGCAGTAAGTGTAGCAACAACAAGAAAAAAAAAAGTACTGTATACGCTTACCAAACCATAATCATCATGTCAGCCGAGAGACGTCCACTGCTGGACATAGGCATCCCCCAAGGCTTTCCACTCAGACCGGTCTTGTGGTTTTCGCATCCACCGCGGTCCCACGATCCTGACGAGGTCGTCACTCCATCTTGTTGGAGGCCTACCTACAGCTCGTCTTCCGGTCCGCGGACGCCACTCCAGAACCTTCTAACCCATCGGCCATCAGTCCTGCGAGCAATGTGCCCCGCCCACTGCCACTTCAGTTTAGCTATTCTTCGAGCTATGTCGGTAACCTTATTTCTACTGCGGATATCATCATTTCTGATTCTATCACGCAGAGAATCCCCGAGTATAGCCCTCTCCATAGCCCTCTGAGTGACTTTGAGCTTCCTTATGAGGCCCATTGTTAGCGCCCACTTACGGCTTACCAAACAAATAAATAAATTAGTAAATACATACAAATACAAAAATTAAAGATATATATGACTAAAGTAATGCAAGAAATGAACTGAGACAGTACGATTATGACTGCAACGAAAACTGTTCATAAAGAACTCTATTGTGTTTTAGATTTTTAACTACCTTGTTATCGACATTGTATTGCTTTTTTAAGGTTCCGTAGCCAAAGGAACTCTATTATTAAGCCGCTGCAAGCTGTCCATCCATCCGTCCGTCAGTCTGTCATCGAGCTATATCTTATCTATGGACCGCAATACGTAGAGTAGACCGTTTAATTTTTCTGAGACTGTTTTAATTGTAATTTCACACAGTAGTGTAGTTTTTATAAATGTAGAACAAACAAAACATATAACTTATTTCTTTTTTTTTGTTTTTTTTTTTGTTTCCTTGGTGTTGCCAGCAATAACTACATGCAAATTTTGGTCGTTTGAGATTATCTCGAACGAATGATTGTTTCTTCATTTATGTTGTTTTTTGTTAAGTGTGCACTTTCGGTCTCTTCACCTAGCGGTTCCAACGGAAGATCAGTGCTGGCTTTACTGCTAGCGAATGCTGAGTTGGGACCGTTTCGCAACAATTTCTCTGTCTTGTTCTTTTTGTATTTATGTGATGTAATATTGTATTGTTGCGAATAAACGTATCTTTATCTTTATCAAAAATCATAATTAAAATATGATACGGACTTCGCATATGCGCGTCGACTTGCACTTTTAGCGTTTTAGTAAGTTAACTAAAACAACCAATTGAATATAGGAATCATTAAAAAATGATGGAGCTTGACAAAATCATACGCAAAAAACGTTCGTAATGAGTTGACAAGAAATCGTTGAAACGTAGGTGCTACATTCAAAGTACGAATGATCGTGTAACTTAATCTAAAACTGCACTTAAGCTTACCTTTAGTGGATATCGCTAATTACTTTTGCTAAGACGATATCTAGTTTCACAGGTTGTTTTCGTAATTAAAAGCACAAGCCAATTATTTCTATGTATAAAACTAAACAGAAACGTTCTCTAATTATATAAATTAATCCTTTTCAGATTCCATTTTGTCGTGATTGTCCTTTCAAAATCGAGCTTGAAGGCTCTGAATAATTAATTTTACTCTAAGTATACTTGTAATTTAAAATAAATATTGTTTCAATCGGTTTTTTTTTATTACTCTCGATGTTTTTAATACCCTTTATCAAATTGACCGGTACAGTAATTATGTTTAATTGTTGAGCCACATAGAACCCAGTCATCATCATCATCATCATGTCAGCCGAAAGACGTCCACTGCTGGATATAGGTCGCCCTCAAGGCTTTCCACTCAGACCGGTCTTGTGTTTTTCGCATCCACCGCGGTCCCGCGATCCTGACGAGGTCGTCACTCCATCTTGTTGGAGGCCTAGCTCGTCTATAGAACCCAGTGGGTTAACAGTTTTATGTGTGTTGATTTCTTTGTGGTATTCGACCTATAAGTCCATTTGTTCAGTATTTTTACAGTAATCTTTAGCTACATTTTCAGTGTATAAAATGGAAATGGAGATTTATCATTTTAATCAACTACAAATTTTAATTAAGTCTGGAAATCAGTGTGCGCGTATTAATACATGTTTCACTACATACAGCACTCGGGTACCAGTTGAAATATTAATTTTGTGTTAAAGTTTCCATTGGTTCGTTGCAAACGTATAAATATCCGTCATAATTAATTCTCCGCGCGTTCGAAATTCAAATTCAGATTAATTCCACGCTTCATTAAATTCCTATAGAGTGCTGACGTCTCTTCCTACGCGCGGCCCGACCACGCACGGTCCCTTTTACTCAGACTCGAAATATAATAAAATTGGTGTTTGACATTGGTTTGCACATTTTTGAAATCCAAATTACTTCGCCAGAGACCTTGTTGTAATTTGTTAATATGGAATATTTATGTCTTTTTTTTCATATTTTCAATAAAACCTGATTCATGTAACAAACAGATGAGAAAAAAAATTTTTTCAATGGGTTTAAAATTAACCAAGTTATAAGTCAATAAAAGTTGTTCCTATCTCTTTCTACCAAAACAGAATTTAACATGAAGTTTATATAGCTGACGTGTTACACGACGTCACACGGCGTATCGGAACTCTCTATCTAATTGCTGTCTAATATATTTTGTTGAGAAATGCGATTTAAAAAATCCATCCATGATAACTTATGGTAGGTTGATAAAAATACCTGGCTGGTAAACAAAGTCAATCTTGACTTTTTTGCGCAACCATGAAGTTTCTGTATATTGATAATGTTGTCAATGCTTGTTGGAATAACCAATTATCCAATTGCAGTGGCACATTATAATTACCAATATTATGGTTTTAATTAATATATATGTTTGCTTCAACTATTTATTGAACGAAAACGCACTTCCTCTATTTGCGCAAATAGTAACTTGCTAATGAGCTTTACTCTGTAATACACAACATAAGTAATGGAAACATCGACGGTTCTGTGACTCAACCTCGTATATTGAATAATGTACAGTATAAACTGACACGCTTAAGTATGCATTCGCGTACCTAGTGAGTGTCAGTTTATACTGGACAAGATTCTATATACGAGGTTGATTCACAGAACCGTCGACGTGATTTTCAGGGGAAACCGAAGCGCAACGTTTATTTATAAACAATGTCAGCCAATATCGATGCTGGTACAGGCTTTACATGGACCGGCCGCCATTTTCCAAACAAATTATTTCCAAATAGCCGACGTGTCTGGCGTGAAAGCCTCTAAAATTAGAAGAGGCTGGCGGCCATTTTGAGCTTTATGTAATCAACTATGTTAACCACAACATGCTATAAATGTTTAATTTCTATGTAGAAGTAGACGAGATACCGAATGAGTGCTTAAACAATAAAACTTCTGTGAGAGTCAGAAATATTAAAGATATTACAAAACGGGATTTCTTTGATATGAATGAGTAACTTTTCAAAATTGTTTTTCAGTAGTTATAAATAATACCAACAATATTCATGTTGTTTTAAAATTATTTTATTCGAAATAGTTAGCTGGGATTTAAAGATGTATTGAGATGGTATTTAATATGGTACTCGGGTGGAAGTAAAGTGTTTGAATTATCACGGAAAAAATATTCCAGGTAAAAGAGGTGTTAACACAGGAAAACCAGGAAATAGGGTAAATTCTAAAATGGTTTTGATTTCATTAAGTATTTGCTTAAAAATAGTTCCTTTTTTTGCGCCTAATGAACTGATATTTATACTGGGATAAAGTTGACACACGAATAGGGATGATAGAGCAGATCAAAAAGCTATCGATTTAACCTCTATATATGCTCAGCGATTTTTATTAGTTTCGAAGATCATTTTAATCTGAAAATTTGTAACTTTCCCTTATGTCTATGCCACGAAAAATCATTAATTTCATGATTTATTTCATATGTGATTACTTAAAAAGGAACTGAAAAACGGCAAATAGGGTTAACTTCGCTGATTCGTAATTATTATAATTATGTAAGATACCACTGAAAAAGTTATGAAATTAATGATTTTTCGTGAATGGGAAAATTATAAAATATCTGATTAATATGATCTTTATCTCCGAAACTAGTAAAAATCGTTGAACATGAACATACGTAGGGGTTAAAAGGATATCTTTTTAGCTGCTCTATCATCATTTGTCAACTTTATCCAGGGACACACTGTATATTACTATTTACATGGTTTTGATAAATGATTACAATCTTTAAAAAAAAACCACACCGTCATTATTTTAATATCATATTAAGTATTGTAACAATGCCATTTTTATCTTAGGTTTCCAATTTGAAGTATCGAATACGCGGGTATTCGTAACAAAGGAGACTCGCCTGCGCTACAAAAAGTGCATAAAGCCCTGTAAATTAATATTGCGTTCAATCTCTTTGTAAGTTTAATAAAATGCCGATGGCGGTACACTTTATTAAAACCGCATGAAACTAAAAATACAATGTACCCATTCACGACTTCATTGAGAACTCTGATCTCGTTGCGACTTTAATAAATGAGAGATCAAAATATATAGGCTTTAGCAACCAGCTAAGTTGATCTTTAGTTTCAACTTGTGAATGCAAGTAAACGGGTCAATTGTCTATTTTGCCTTTTAATATCTAAAATAATATTTTATTGAATACTCGTAATAACCAAGCGGACCAATCTCAATACTTGAAGTTAATAAAAGAGGTCGGACAAACGCTTCCGCCATTTCCACTCTATTGTCTTTGCCTTTACTTTTTTTTGCAGCTATCGGCTTTTCTTATCTGTAGTATTATCGACTTATCGGTGTTTTATTGGCTTCGGAGCAATTATTCGATACCCTAGAGATATTTTTTCCAATTTGTCTTTTATAACTACAGTGCTCTCGGGGGAATTGGGGAGGTCCGTCTCGCATTCTTGCGTAAAGTGTTTTTTTGAAGTCTATGATCTGCTGTTTTTTTTTAAGTAGATTTTTGCTTGCAACATTTTGTTTAATTTAAGTAAATAATGAACCGATAGACGATCTTGTCCCTGTTGCGGTGTAGACATCGGGACCTTGTGTTCGGAAGCCAAGGAGCTTTTTAAGGAGTTAGTCGTCTGCTTGACAGAGTGGGGGATTCTCGTCCTGGCTTGTGCCTGGTTCAGCGTATCCATTGCAATCCAGCGGGGCAAAGCAGCCGGTGTAATGGGATCGTTTGAGACAGCCCGGGTGCTGGGTTGGGGGTAATTTGGATTAGTCAGTGTAGTTAAATTGGTTAGTGTTACGGCGATTTGACGAAGCGTGTTGCCGATGATCATTCCTATGTAAAATGTCTTGACGATACCTGTTGTTGATAATTTTTTAACGTGTTATGGTGTTTTTTTTAATAAGTAATTATACTGCAGTGCCCTGAGTTACATGGTGGATTTTTTTTTAGGTTAGGAACACCTTATAGGTACTATTTCTAATGTTAAACAAGAAATGAATAAAAATATCATATATACATAAAATTACTCACGCTTTGGTTCCCTGAGTGGGGTAGGCAGAACTACAGAATTACCTACAACTCTAAAAACTTTTGACAATTCTGCAACCACAGTTTGCACAATCGGGCTAAGATGTTTACCAGCGCATTAGTGACAGGTTGCAAGTCCATCGCCTAACAGATATACATATATAAACTTATAATTTGACCAAAATGTGCATCGAAAGACTGAGGGCGCTGTTAAATTTGTCTACATAAACATACTCGTATTTATAGGTATAAACAGAGAGGTACATACTTTAATAAATATTAATTAGTAAATAAAAGAGCCAGAGACTCAATAGTACTCAATGTCACCTAAGCTAAGTTTGCCACAGTAAGCTTGTACACGACATGATGCGACAGAAACACATTAACACCCAGCTAATGTAGAACTCACTAGCTCCGTCTCATACACATGTAACTTAACTCTTAGAGGCCCTAAAAGGTGATGCACTACCAAATTTAGAGTGCAGAAATAGCAATGTGCATCCGCCCTGTTCACGCGTGACGTCACAGCATCGATCGAGGGAGGCGGTTCATTGCAGGTCATCCTATCAGGTCCCTGTCTAATAAAAGAAGATTTACAATGTCATTTACAATTTTGAATTTGTTCTAGCACTGGTATTTTGTTCACAATTAATTAAATTATTTTTACGGGACGGTTCGACAGTTTCGTCACATTTTACAATTTGACGGAACATTTTTTAGATAAATAATGTATGTGCAGTTTTAGGAAGACTTATTTGTGCAGTAAAGAAATAAAAAGGTAGGTAACAGGACGGTTTTATCGTGGGGTCATTACACATTTTTTATGAATAGCTGAACTCAAACAAGACTAGAAAACTTTTTTGCAACTCATAAATTTTTAGCAAGCATTTGTTTCCCTTTAATTATACGTGTAACAGACCTAATTTATTAAAGAACATCCTGTACTTTGGTCTCCACAGAGCAAGAAAACTCTAGTGACCTCATTAAAATCGTAGAATCTGCATCCGAGCATGGCCGCGGTGACGTCATGTCTTTGTGGAAGCGAGACCTACCCTCATTATAAACTATCCTTGTTCCGCCGACTATGCACGTAGTAGTTTCACGATAACGACTTGGTTTTTAAATGGTATGCTCGTATCGTCGTAAGTATGCCTATATAAATAATGTTGATATTTTACTTGCAACAGAGCTAACAACTTTTAATGGGCGGAACTGATTTTCATCAAACGTAGTTAAGAATTAACTCATAGGGAATATTCTTGAATAATTTTCCACAGCTCAAAAAACTGATTAATGTATCAAACATTTTTTGAATAGTCATAAAAATTTACCAATATATGAGCCAACAAATATTTATTCCTATCTCTTTCTGGAAAACCATGACGTCACTGTGCATATCGCTCTCTCTGTCTAATCTTTATCTAATTAAGAGTATTCAACGAGGAAATGCTGCCAGCATCTATGGTACAATGCCGCAGGGGCCATTCTTAGATTTAATGTTTTAGTGTATATATAGATTTAGTCTTATTTAATATTAGTTATTTTCCAGTTATTTTTACAATTTAATTAAATATAATGTAACTATTTATACTCTATTAAAGTGAAATTAATACAGTTTCATATAGGTAATTGCAAAATCTTATAAAAATACTCATTCAGTCACACACTAAACGAAAACAAAGCTGCGCGCATAACGAGTTCACGGCGGCAGTTATTAATTTTGGCATAAGTAGGTAGGGTTTTACGAGTATTAAGAGTTTAAATTCTGCGTTCGAATCCGTTCATCTGTTTAGCTATTTACTATGGCTCAGATACACAGATAAACACGATGAACTGATAACAACCCTATGTTGGCGATAAGGGTGGAAAAGAAACTAAGGCTACGCGTGTATCTATGTAAACCAACGTGTTGTTGTCCGTTGGCGCGACGCATTTCAGATGACAAAACCGGACAAGAGCATGTCTGAACATGTTCAATACGAGACGAGAAGGTTAGGTTTGATTTATACTTTAAAAAGAAAACAGTAAAGTGACAGTACAAAAATTAGATAGCAATCTAAATTTACGAATGAAACAGCATATATATTGGCTGCTGCATCCCAGTGCATCTGAGCACGAAGTATATAAACGCATTTGCGATCCAGAGCCCTGGCAGGAGTGCATCGACCTTTCTGTAACTAGGTCATACGAATAGGGGTGGTTTATAGACAATATCAGTTCTGTACCTGGAATTAAAGGCGGAAATGGGGGCGAGTAATAATATTCCAGTGAGCATATCCTGTATGTAATGTATGTAGTATATAAGCCTAGATATCAAAGAATTACATTGATTTTTCGACATCGGAAAAGGAGATTGTGGGTAAAGAAATTGATGTAACAAATTGGACACATTCGGGAAAAGTCGGTTTGAACCCAAGCGAGGCTCACGCTCTTATACAGTGTATATACTTATAATATGTGACAAAAATATGGTTAATTAAGTACTTACAATAAGTAATAAGGTATGCCATCGTTAAGTTAAGGTAAGGATGCTAAGTCGTCATGTTAACACAGCGGGAAAGTCAGTGGACGTTTGGGAAGGTGACCATCACACTAATATTATAAATGTGAAAATGTGTGGGTGTTAGTATGTTTGTTACCTGTTCAAGTTAAAACGGCTAAACGGATTTAGATGAAATTTGGGATGAAGGATAGTTAGTTTGAAAAAATTGCTTAGTAGGCAAAGGTAAACTAGGCTAGATACGTCACCTCATACGTTTCAAAATATAATATTTTAAAGCTAATCTTACCTAATATTCTAAGAGCCCACGACACTAAATATGATAAGACGAAGATAAGAGATGAAATGGTGATGCTACAATTAAAAAAACCTGGGTAAGCCATTTTTTTTTGTAGTTTTAACTCCAATGTTTAGATGATAATAATACTCCCAAGTTTCGTTTATTCTTCGGAACACGGGAGGGGTAAGAATATACGACAATGCAGTGCTACAAGCCCTGATTGGCCTAATCAGTGGCAGCAGCATGATAAGCGAAGCTTCGTACAAAAACCAAATCTCAACTGAAAGATCATCAATTTCTGTGCAAGAAAAACCACTGCTGCATTTAGACATCGAACTTCAAACTAAAAAACAAAAAAATAAATGTGCCAGGTTTTTCGCATTGCAGCATTGCCGTTTCGTGTTCCCCCATTAGTGCCCTACTATAATAGAAATAAATAAAAGAATTATAATAATTATGGTCGAACTTGCAGAAATTTCCTTTAACGTAGAAAATCCTGAAAAATATTTGTCCAATAAACCTTTTAGGGCCGCCATAAATGGAAACCAGTAGCGAAACTGTTTGGTTTTGATGATGGAGCTGCCCTTCCTTACTCCACATAGTCGATTTTGTTGTGTACTCGCACGATATATTTGTTTATTTAGTTTCATAATATTTTTAAATTGTATGTATATTCAAATTGTAATAAAATATTTTATAGCATAAATCTTTTAGGGCTTATTATAATTAGACACTTTTAGGAGATAGACTCGTATTCCATTTCTAATTATGACTTAGTGTAAGGCAGAAACATTAGTAACAGAACGGTCATTCTATTCTATTAGCCATTTATTCTAATCTGAATAAAAAAACGTTTGACTGAACAAATAAAAGAAAAGCTGATAGTAGAAAACTGATATCAGTTTCGTTACCACGATTATGCATACAATAGCGATTTTCCCGATTCCCTAATAAAAAAACTGTTACAACTCAAATATGAATCGTTCAAAACTCCACCTTACTACGACCTTAAAGTTGAATATCAAACAAAAATAAAAGCGAGTTAACACGTTTATTTATCAAACATTTACTTTAGCTTGTTATGTGAATTCAAGGAAAATCAGTACTGTAACGCCAGCTTAACTATGCCAGCGCCATTATCTCTGAATTTCATACAAATCTGACCCGATATTGAGGTGCTGGGCACGGAACGTGTTCGCGGAGTTTACGTCTTCCGAAAATACTTGAGGTATTTTTATCTTTCTTCATCCATGTCGTGTATTAGGTAATTCTTGTCGCCTTTTTTCGCATTAGATCAGAAAGCGATATCCTTCCTGTTTTATGTATAAAATAAGTATAATATTAACATTAACGTGTAGTACCTTGTCTATTTAATGTCATGTTTAAACTGCCATACAAAATTGTCACAGCGTATAAAGTGACAAGGTACTAAAGTGTACACATATTTATGAACTCGATTGTAAATATCAGTTTTTTAAGGGCCCTATTCTAGTCGGTAAATCTATATTGTTTTCGGCCGCCATTACTGTCAAGTAAATAGGAGCTATCGTAACGTGGACAATACGATAACATGTGAAAGGAAATATAGTTTTAACTAGTAGAATGGAGGCCCAGGCTATGGTGATGTCGGCTAGACAAGACTTGATTGATAGATTTCTTGACCTAAAAACCCCCATTCCACATTTTTATCTAATTATTTAGCCTCGTCGAATCCCATTATAAATAATAAATAATTGAAATATTGCTCATACGAGTATAGCTCAGAAACAAATAGTCAGTTTAGACTGATCAAGAAGCCAAAATAGCGTTTCTTAACATTTACACCGGTCAGGCTGGTGTTTCAAATATATATTCTCCTTCAATCTCCAATAAAACCGAATTTACAAAACACATTTAAATTAGTATATCTTTTAATAAATATTATGGCTTTTGTAAGAAATAATTAAAAACGAAATATTTATTTGAAATTAAAAGAATAAATCTTTTAAAATTATAATTTTCATCTGAAACTTATTCAGTCCGCGTAGAAAACTTAAAATGCCCATAATTCTAAAACTTACCGACTTATTTCGAACAATGGCGAGTTTTTTAGCTCCTTACGAACGTTGGGAACAGTCGGAGTGAATGGATTGTAAGTATTGTAACGACGCCATTTTGGAAATTGAAGAATAGCCGCAATAAGTTAACGTAATGCTTTGGCTTTGTATACAATACTTACCGGCGTACTCTAAGACGATTTGGAGACGGTTAACTTTTCCTTTTTTAAACATGAGTATGAAAAAGCTTTACTTAGGCACAACTTATCGTCATTAAGACCTACTTGCACGTAAATGTAATGCTGGGTTAACCCACGGTCAAATCATTAACTAATGTCAGATTCATATGAAAACTGTCAATTTTTACGAGTTCACCAATACATTTGACAACATGACATTAAATAGACAAGGTATCACTAATGTGTATACATATTTATGAACTCGACTGTACGTTCGCGTCTTTGTTTGATGTTACATACAGCCTTAATTTATCTGAACCTCAGCAAAAACTAAGGCTAAAGTCCAAAAATAAAACAGCCCCAAGCTTTAGACTCTTCACCCTTCGCCTGAGCGGTCGGAGCAAAGCCAAAAGTTAACAGATTTCCCAATTAAAAGTTTAAGGTTGGGGGAGTATCCTGTAGGAGTACCTGGAATGTTTAATTATAGCTGGGCCTCAATTCTAGGCGGTAAATACCATACTGTCCTGCACGTGTAGGTGTATTCACCTATGCGTTACACCTCGTTCAATGAAGTCATTCTGGAATTCTTCTATCTGGCTATTTTTATTCTAAATTCTAAATTTGAGTTTATTTAAGTCCTACGCTCGCCTGCGCACCATGACGAGTTCAGTTGCTCACGAGCTCCCAAGCCATTAACAACCATTAAATACCGTAAACTGGGGGTACTTTGATTTACGGGGTAACATTGCCCACCCCAAAAACTATCTTTAATATTTAATTATTCTATTAAATGTTTCATCAGGACTAAGCTACTCATACAGTTATATAATTACTTCAACAATTTAAGAAGATAACAACTAAAACAGTTATCGTTTTAAGGTCGGGCAATGTTACCCCGTAAATCAAAGTACCCCCAGTTTACCGGTACCATGTTAAATCAAATCTAGTGTAATAAATAATTTTCAGTGATAGGTTCACGTTTAATTCAAATTCAAATTGTTTATTGCGTATCACATTTCAAAAACACAGGTGGAAATACAGGTAGGTATACATGTGACACCGTGCAACGGCACAGCAACTTAGATCTAGAAGGGCTAGTTATATTTAATCAACCTAAGAACATTTATATCGAATTTTACGATCAACTCAACGGAAGACCAGAGACCAGGTTTGATTGGAGCATGTTCTGATGTAGGTGTTACGGTGGCAACTCACCAGGGACTTGTTAGATCATTCTCCCGAATTATTATTTCTGTGTAGTAAATTTTCCTTTCGCATTTTTCTTCGAACGCGATATTACCCAATTTTATTTTTCACCGTTCGATTTCTATCTCAGTCGCACTTTTTCCCAAAAGTAATTATATCGTAATTGGTAGGTAGGTTTAGGTTATCTTAGTTTTGCATCAGACCCGGAGGGCAAAACCACTCAGAAATAGGTGCTCTGTAACTTCTTCAAATTGGAACGGGAAAAATACGACAGTGAAAATATTCCGCCAGGAAAAGTAGCTATTTGATAAAACTCGCAACGGGAAAAACACGACTGTGAATATAAACAGCCAGAAGAAAATGCGACTGGTAATATCGCGTTCGGGGAAAAGGGTAATGAGTTCGGGAGAATGATCTAACAAATCATAGCAATAAAATATCTCAAATTATTCACTATACTATAAAACTGCAAAAAAAGCTAGTTCATTTGACGGCGGCCCCGGACGGATATTCTTGGGTTTCTTATTAAGTTCATAGGTAGTTGAATATGTTATTGACATATATATATATATCTTCGAAAACCAAATAGGCACGTAGGGAAGTTCTATAAAAAAATATTCTCTATAGTTAATATGACCGACTCCGCGAGATGTTTTACTAACTCTATTAATAAAAGATTTTTACGTTTATTATCTCTCGTAACAATTCTTTAAGACGGGGGATTTAAAAAAAAAATACGATCATTTTCCTATAACGTTGTAACCGTCGTTTTTAATGGCATAGAGAAGGCAAACGAGCACACAGGCCACCTGATGGTAAGTGGAAACTGTGACCCATAGACATTCGCATTCACAAGACTGCAAGCCTAAGACTGCAAATGCGTTGCCAACCCTAAGGACTAAGATGCAATGCCTCTATGCTAGTCATTACACGGGCTGTCTTATCCCCAAACCGGAACACAACAATGCGAACACTGCTGTTTGGCGGTAGGTTAATGGATAAGATGGTGGTAGCGATCCGGGCGAACCCTGCGCAAGGTCCTACCACCCGCAAAAGTTATTAGATATGAGCTGTTTCTATAGACGCACAAAATATATATTTTAAAATCGAACTAGCTTGTGGATCATATTTATGTACGTTTTTTATAAAAGGTTAGGAGTTATTTCGACTAATGCGTAATTGGAACTATTCATACAAACGTATTCTAATTTTAAAATTTCTATGAGGAGTTATAATTACACCTGAGTCGAAATACCGCCCGACCCTACCTCCTGTTTACAGCTGTTAATAAAACTTTCATTTTAAAAGGTACGTAATCCCATTAGACATACGCTTTTTTATTACGTTAAAACCGTAGCGAAGCGAAGGTGGGTTTTTAATGTCGAATACAAATCTCAAACGGATGCAAAAGCAACTAATATACAAGCCCAGACTCACCTTGCATCTCTCTATTAAGTCAAAGAGACCCCTATTATTGTCCATCCTTAAAATAGTACATTATTGCCTAGGCACGGAAGTAGGCAATTGCGGGGCGAGGATTGGTTTAAACGGACGAGCTTGCGAGTCCGTTTAAAAATACGAGGCCCGCAATTGCCGTTCCTGCCGAGGCATATATAGTGCTTTTCTCAAAAATCGCAAGAATAAAATTATGTTGGAGTAAAGTACTTTATTAAGGAAAGAAATACCACACAATCTATACAGACAATATTATTACCTACTCTTTACCGTCTTTTGTTTATGACAAGGAGAAACGCAAGCTTTTTTTTTAAAACTACTCAAGCTATTCGAGATACAGATAAAAAAGTTATATTCCGAACAAAATTTGGATGTAATAAGACTTGTGCCCTCATTTTATTAAGGCCGTTTTCACTTTTTAAAAAGTTAGATACTAGATGGTAATGAAATTTGTATGCAACATTGCGTGCTTGTGTAGCGAGCACGCAATGTTTTTTTTTTTTAATTTGAGATCTGTCAGTAAACTATGTACTTCGCATCCCAATATATAGATAGTAATGTCAACTTTTCCTGTCATTTTTGAGAAAAAACTTTTTACAACCCAGTGTTAAATGTTCTAATTTTGGTAAACTGTAATTAAGTTGCTTAAGTTGGTACACGGTCGGATCATACCTTTTTGGAATGCATTCTTAAGTCACCATCAGACAGTCAGATGAGTCAGTTCAGTCTTACCATCAGGTGGCCTGTGTGCTCGTCAGCCTTCCCTATGCCATAAAAAAAAAAAAAAAGTTTGTAATTACCTACATTATCTGTGGTTTAAATTAAAGTCTATTTCTCGGCGACCTCTTGCGCAACTGATGTTCTTATTTCTCCGACTGTATGACTCCTTTTTGCATTTTTTGGTTAAATCATCAAACCCTATAATCTTTAAAGATTATTTTCGATTCAATAGTTGAGTATATGTAACTTCTTAATCCTGGCAAACTATTTTTTCAAATAATGTTGTTTTAAAGTATACAGCAATTAATGGAATTTGACGCTGCCATCAAGGCGCGCGCGAACTATCTCGATCTCACATTCTTAGCGCGGAAGCATATAAAACCATACCTTTTCATTCTTGTGGCGGCGTGGCGCCATAGGCGCCCTCATAAAGCCCTAAACGAAATAAAAACCTAGTTTTAAAAGTCCTCCAAGTTTTGCTTATTTATTTACCCAGTAAAAGAGTATGTATGATGTAGTCCCTAGAATATTGAATGTAAAAGGCAAACTGGCCGAACATGTGTACACGCCGGCCCCTGGGGAGGCGACCTTCCACGGCTCGAGGTGGGTTCATATCAATTTGAGTGAGCCTTTAGAGGTCGGGAGTGGACGGACGCGGCGTGGTTATTACAGGAGCACCCTGTAGGATTATTTTTCAACCCACAACGCTTAAAAAAAAAGAGGGGTTTTATAAGTTTGACCGCTATGTCTGTGGCACTGTAGCTGTTAAACGGGTGAACCGATTTTTATGTATTGTTATTAAGTTAATCGTAAATTAAGGATGTGCTCTCCCCTAAATCGGTTGATGAGGTCGTATAACGGGATAAATCTGAATATACGGACATCGGGACTGTTCCTATTCGCGTGAAAGTAGGTAGAGTTACTTTCAGAAAAAACATAGCTGGAGGTGTAAATTATATGTCACGAATAAAGACTTGAACTTGAACTTGAACTTGAATAAATAGGTAAACAAAATATACTTTTATTTTTGAAATGTTTTTGGGAAATTTTGGTTGTTCAATAATTAAATAATGAGTTAAATAATTTGCTAAATATTATATTTTAGTTTCGTAGTGTTTAATATTTTATTGTATTGTAGGTTTTTGCTTTATCACAGTAGGTAAGAACCTTTCTATGAATAATGCTGTATGTTTCTGTGAAAAGTAATTACATTACAGATAAGTATCATTCTGATATTTTTATTTTTGTGTAATCGTTGTTGTCGAATAAATAAATATCATTAATTCATTGTGTATTACGTTTACATTACATTTTACATTTACATTTCACAGACGTATTACTTACATACGTAAAATGTAATACGTATCACAGATAAACTACGGTGATATAAATCACCAGAAACTGTCAATTATAAAAAGGAACTGTCATTTTATTTAACATAAATAAATAAACATGTATTTTATGATTGTACAAAAGCTTTAATTACAATCCAAGAAATTACAACTTATTATCTATTACGAGTACCATGTAACGTACCTACTTACCGTATTGAAGTTATATGTTAATTTGGTTAAATTAACACAATTAGGACAATTTTAATCCTGTTCGTCCCTTCTTTGATGGTAATTAAAGCAAGATTCACAATTGTAATTATCTTAAGGACGTTGAAGCCGAACGGTTAACAGACACTAATAGAACGGCTTGAGCAAATGTCAATCATTCTTTAAATTGACTTAAAAACTATCAAGACATCAATTGTAATTTATAAACAACCCGTGTCAATCGACAAGTAATATATTTTTAGGATGTTTTCCTCATTGCTTGCCGAGTGAACATAACAATACCTAAAAGGATCAGATATTGATAAGACATGTCGAACATAAGCCAAGAATATCGATGTTTCGACACAACGAAGTATTTGTCCGATTGTGGGTTATTTTTAGTCGAACCCGGCGACGATCGATCGGAATACATTACGCTTTATTCGGCTTAGCGCGATCATAAAATACCTCGACACTCAACGTCTTTATAACAATAAGGTTTGTGTCCGTCTTATTTATTATTTGAGATTATTTTGACTACGAAGCTGGCGTTCCCGGGTTCAATTCTCATAAAGGGCAATTTTTTGTGTACATACATAACATACACCATAAGTAGCGTATGTTCGTTTCCAATAAAGTATCATTTCTATACATACATACATACATAAAATCACGCCTGTTTCCCAGAGGGGTAGGCAGAGACGACTTCTTTCCACCTGCTACGATCCTGACAAATGTCTTTCGCTTCTTCCACATTCATACATCGAGTCATGCACGCACGTCGGTTTCGGGTACTTAAGATTCGGCCCTTTTCCAGTATCATATCTATAGCGCAGTATAAAACAGTAGTCCGTCTTCAAACAAAAGCATATCGCTTGCTTGCATGTGTGCGTGCCTCGTCCGTACGCGCCGCGAGCCACCACAAGCAAACTCAACAGGACGGGCCGAGCTGGTTTAGTCGGGGCCGCACCTCGGCGCGTTTCGTTGCATGCATATTAAATGTGCAGCGACGCGCATTAACGCAAGCCTAGCGGCAATAGGTTACAGAAAACTCCTAAAGTGCCGGAGATGACCTATATGCTTTGCTATTCAACAAGATAGCCGCTTGTTTACACAACGCTCTGAATTGCCAGCAACAGTCTTTAGCCGCCTAGTTACGCGTTCGATTTCCGTCCCCACCCGAGCGCAATTAGAGCCCTCCCAGACAGATCAAAGGGCAGAGTCACTTAGCATGCGACGAGGGGGGGGAGGGAGCCCTATTAACACATCCAACGATAACAATTATACGAGCGGTTTAATAATGAATCTACTTAACAAAACACTTATAGGATAGTGTATGTTAATTGAAATGGCCAAAGACGTAAACACTTATTACTAAAGATAAAAAAGATAAAAGATAAAAGATGTTTATTCAGTAAGTAGGCCGCATGGGCACTTTTACACGTCAAAATCTACCAGCTCTTCGCAAGAGACCACTGCTGAGAAGAAACGCCGCAAGAAACTCAACAGTCAGTCGTTTTTTTTAAATACTACTTATGATATTATTCAATTATAAAGCTTAACCTAGCATGATATAAAACAATGAATTTAACATAAAATAAAAATAAAAATAAAAAACATTCAAGCGTAGCTTGAGCAGGAAAATGTGTCAAAACTAAGAATTTTCATAGGGTAGTAATAAGTAGTAGTAATAAAAAATATAATATATTATATATATATATATATTTTTTTTGTGTTTCTAATGAATTCTTAAATGTAACTTTGTACGTAGGTATTGTCTATGTAATGTCTAATGTATTATTTATAAGTAAAAAAATGTGATTGATTAAGTTAATTTAAGGCACTATTGTATTAGGGTAACCCTGTAAAGATAGTAGCTCAAATGAAACAATAAATAAATAAATAAATAAATAAATAAATAAATAAATATAAAATATATATTATTAAAATAAAACTTTCCTATGACAGTGCAAGACAACCACCACATACAAAGTTTTGATACATTCTCCTACTGTTTGAGATAACCTCAAATATTCGATCCCCGGTATAGACAAATATTTGTGTGGTGGAGTACTTGTTCCCGAGTCTTGGGTGTTTTTTTATGTATTAATTTAAGTATCAATTTCTCTATGTAAGTATTTATATCGTTGTCTAGTACCAATAGTGCAAGCATGACGAGACGGTATTACCAGAGGCTAGAAGCTCACCCGAATGAACTTGCTACACAACTTACCACCAAGACCTATGAGAACCGTCTAAAAAGAAGGGACATCTTCACATAACACCGAAACATGCATAAATGAGTAGTTGCTCTCACTGGAGGACACACTCTGCTGGACATGACTCGCAAAATACATCTGCTTATAGTTAAAAAAAAAATACTGATTGCAGATATTCTGAAGAAAAAAAAAAAAAAAAAGATTGGGACTAGGTCTAGGTATTTGTGTGAGATCGCCTCTTGATATTTATTTATTTATTTGTTATTATGTATTAATTAATAGTTATTTAATCTTAACTTCATATGAAAGTAATGATCAAGTGTATAAATCATTGCTAAGACCTCACTTGATCTTTAAAAGCACGTGATTATCGAGTAATAATGGCAAATTGGTTCGTTTAGTTGTGCTTACATTTCTGCCATTTCAATTTGCACAGACTATACGCCTACAGGGCTCGGAAACCTGGTTGACATATGAACCAGCTTGTCAGAAACGCCATATATTTTAATTTGTAAATTAGAGGAAAGTCAACCTTATTGTTGTTGAATGTCAGATTGAACTTGGATCTAAGGTGGGTAACAATTTTAAATCTTTGACGGTACATAGCTGCTACCGATACCGTAATGAATTTCAATTCCGAACATGATCGATTTACTAACAATCATTTCATTAATTTGGCATTTGGAGAGTAGAGATTCAAAAAAAGAATGGGCTCGTTTCATAAAATTATGTATAAGTTACAAAAACGGTGCGTAATTGTTATTATAACACTGTAACTCGCCTCACAGCATATTTTAAAAAAACACCCTCGTATTACAATGCCTGTCATTACGCAGCAGTTACGTAAACAACTATTTCTGACATTAAAAAACCCCAGCCGGGTTTGAACCCGGCCATTGCCAAGGTTGAAATCAAGAGTAAACACTCCACGTTAACACCCCTTTCACTGTGACTCCCCCCCCCCCCCACACTTGACCTTAAGCTTACGCGATATCCTTTGGTTGTCTGCTTCATACAAGGTTCTTATCATTCATTCATAGATTACATACATACTTAACTAGGGTATTGCGTCACAGCAATCCTCTTCCGTTGAAGGCTTTATAGTACGAGTTTATTCTTAAACAACGCATAATTAGACTTAAAATCAGGTTGTGGTCTTGATTAATTTCATCGCGTCGAGTTCTACTCTGACAATCAAAGATCGAAGTTACGTTAACTCTTCCATATCTCTCGATTCACACCCGTATTCACAAACAATACTGAAGGAATCCTTCACTGAGTAAACGCACTGCGTTCAATACAGCTTTGTGATTGGTCCTTTTTGACCAACCTTTTGTTTATGAGACGATTTGAACCTATCTGTGCGTCTGTGAGCACTGTGAGACCTCATAGTGACATTTGTGAATACGGGTATTAGTCTCGAATGACGAGCGACAGCGATGGAGCTCATGGAGCTTGCGTAACTTCGAGCTTCGATTTTCAAAGTAGAAACTCTGATGTCTAATAACTTGCGGGTGGTAGGACCCTGTGCAGGGTCCGTCCGGATCGCTACCACCATCTTATCCATTAACCTACCGCTAAACAGCAGTGTTTGCATTGTTGTGTTCCGGTTTGGGGATAAGACAGCCGGTGTAATGACTAGCATAGAGGCATTCCATCTTAGTCCTCATAGGGTTGGCAACGCATTTGCAGAATTAGGCTTGTGAATGCGAATATGTCTATGGGTTGCAGATTCCACTTACCATGAGGTGGCCTGTGTGCTCGTATACCTTCTCTATGCCATAAAAAAAAAGTATATCTCGCGCTAGGAAAATTGTTCTGTAGAATAGTATTTTCTCTTGTAGACTAAACAGAAGCAGTTCACTAATTTTAGCGGTTCACTAATGTTTTACCAAATCGTCATTTGACAAACTATATCATTTTACAAGCTTTCATTTCACAAAGAGAGACTTGCTGCAGTATTTTTTTTTGTTTTTTGTGGTCAAGAGCCTAACCTAACCTAACTAATTTAGTAAGCCCATGTAACCTATGTAATTGTAATTTGTAATGGTTTAAGCACAAACACGTTTTTGTGGTTCTGTTAGCGCCACGTGCTTCTGTGAAGTCCAAACAGTTCAAACATAGTTAATTGAGTAACTTTCGAATATTACGAGTAATATTAGCAGTTACGGATGGATTGACAACGTTCGCTCGTGTTGTTAGCTTGAGTTAATTTGATACACTGAGATGCATCTTATTATTACTATGGACGATCAACCCTGAAGCAGACCTCATATTCTGTTAACTGTACACATAATTAAGGGTCACGTCTTCGCAAATTAGAACACCAATAATATAGATTAAAGACTTTTTTTTCTTTGCCCCGCGGCGACTTTAACAGGTACTACCGCGGGAATATGGCGTTTCCACAATGAAGTGATTTCGCCAGTGTCAAGTCTATATAAGTATAAATCAATATAGCTATAAAACACAATCCAATCTTCTCTAGGAAGATTGGTGGCAACGTTGTACGGTGATATGTAGGACAGAGGCCAACATAGTTTTAACCTCTGTACCACTGCGAGTCCACTTGAAACGAAAAGTAAGATGCCAGGATACACGAAATAAGTCCAAGTCTTCTATCACTGTGCAACTGAAAGGCATTAAAAGTACAAATCACTAACAAAAAATAACTTTGAACACCTAAATACACAAAAATAAAAACTAAAACAAATTACACATCCGCCATCTTTTGACGATGCAAATGGCCCTCGATTAAAGACTCAAAAAGTATCATACCAACCATTTTGACACGTGTTCTTCTTGCAACAGGTTGACAGCAAAGGTCAAAGTAAGCCGGTTAATACTTGCCTTGCTTTGATCTCTGGTTTCTTTCATTTTCTTGTTGATAAAGGCTTTATCAATATTCCGCCCGCACTACAATGTAATGCATAACACACAAGTCGGTAACGAGGGTCGAGAACAAATTCTACGGAATATAAAAATAAGTATTAGGGTCCCGTGAGTGTAAAAACGTACGTTTAGGTTTCGTTAGGTTCTTGAGCTAGAATGTTTCCTAGCAGATGATGAGATTGAGTTTTTCATATATCATTTACCGGATGAATTAGGAATTATGTCAGGAAGAATGTTTAAACGTAACTTGACAAAATGGCTAATGGAGAAATTTTGCGGGTGGTAGGACCCTGTGCAGGGTCCGTCCGGATCGCTACCACCATCTTATCCATTAACCTACCACCAAACAGCAGTGTTCGCATTGTTGTGTTGCGGTTTGGGGATAAGACAGCCGGTGTAATGACTAGCATAGAGGCATTCCATCTTAGTCCTCAGGGTTGGCAACGCATTTGCAGTCTTATGCTAATGTCTATGGGTCACAGTTTCCACTTACCATCAGGTGGCCTGTGTGCTCGGTTGCCTTCTCTATGCTATAAAAAAAATATGTTTTTACAGTGTCAAAGAATATTTAGGGGTTTGAATTTGTATTATTATTGACTAGATTTATAAAACGGAAAGTATTTTGAAAATAGAATACTTACAATATTCGTCCTTTAATCCGTATTTATGTCCTTTAATTATCTAAGAACATGTATTACTGTGTTCTGACAAATAAATGAATTTTGAATTTGTGATAGAACACTGCCAACAATGTGTCTACCGAGACCTTTTTCCACCTTTTCGACCATTTCCATAAAACTACTTCTATTAACCCCTACAAAAATGAGGGGTATAATAACTTTAAAGTGTGTATCGGTACTATCTGTGTATGTTTCTGTCTGTGTCTGTAGCATGGTAACTCCCAAAAAAATGGGCCGGTTTGGGAACGGATCTTTTAGAGAAAGCTAGCTTTTGGCTAGGTTTCATGTAAACCGGTTGAGCCGAGATATCAGCTCTGAAAGAAAGGCTATCAATTAAATAGTTTTCTAACTTTATATGGTCGTTAAGGTGTTCTGAAATCCCTAAAACAGTGGGGTAAGAGGGTTAATGGGTAATTGCGATAAACCATAATATTTTTAGAAGATATTTTCGGTTTGACGGACCTGCCCCACCTCACCTTATACCTTTAATTCCAATCTGATGGCCGATCTGATGGAGTTAAAAGGTTTGATACATTAATTTCGTACTGATAAGAAGATGACAGTACAAAACAAGTGTAACAAAAAGCAAGTTTTATTTTAATATTATTGACACACCAAGTTATGATATATATATAGGTAGTAAATATATTTTTTTTCGCCAATTACACATTTAAATAATAAAGTACCCATTTACACTTGCGACGCTAAGACGAATCTAACGAGGTCTCGCTTGGCATCCGTTCAGCCTTTACAAAGGAACAAAGGACATAATAAGGCGGTCGGATAAAAGTACAAAATCTTGTCACAAGTTTTTCAAACAATATTCGTATTTTTTGCTATACGGAACCCTGTAACCACGTGCCTCTAAGCACTTAGTCTATTCGTATTCTCTAACGTGGTGAGAAATGTAGGAGGAATGCTAAGCTCCGAGACGATAGAGCCGACATACTTCGAGCTTCTTATTTAAGTACCTACCTGAGTATGAATGATGTACTCGTGAATACATTTAGTTACTACAAATATAGGTTTGTTTTGTAACCGTATGGTCGCCGGCTTAGAATAGTACCACTCCATCTCTTCCCGTGGAAGTCGTAAGATGCGACTAACGGAATAAAGCCTTGTGGTATAACTAATTACCGCTAGGCTATGGGCTTGGCAGAGCTGCCACTGTATTACACAAGATGGAGGAGGCCTATGTCCACAAATGGACAACCCAATAGATTAAGAAATTATATTTTTAATGTTGCATGTATTTAAAATTTGTTAAATCAATTTAATCTTTTCTATTGGATTAAATGGCTATAATAATAATAATAATAATAATGGGCTTGCGACCAGTCACTAATACACTGGTAAACATCTTACAAGGAACGGTACCCAAGTGTTCGGCTCCGATTTTGTTGATTTTGATATATGTTAGAGAGTAGTTTAAAATAACCGACACGTATTTTTTTAGCGCCCCAAACTCAATCTGAAAAGTGACTAAACCCTCTAACCTATACAGTGACATTTTAAAAAATATGCATGTTTCATAGTGGTTTGATTATAAATGCTTAAGAAGATGAAAATATAATGAGCACGTGTTTTGTTATATCGGCTAAAACTATCTTCGATGATCTTTGAAGGGTATTTTTTATAAATAATACGTGTCTGTTATTTTAAACTACTCTCTAACATATATGAAAATGAACAAAATCGGAACCGGACAGTTGGGTACCTTTCCTTGTTAGCTTAATGGTGCAAAATGTGGTTACAGAATTGTCAACAAGTTTTTAAAGTTGTTGGTAATTCTGTAACTCTCTGCCTTCCCCACTCTAGGAATGAAGGCGTGAGTTTATATATGTACTAGCGGACGCCCGCGACTTCGTACGCGTAGAATTAGTTTCCCAGTACTCCTCCTTTTTTTCCTGTTGGGGGTCGATTTTCCGAAAATCCTTTCTTAGTGCTCACTTACATCATGAAAGGAACACCTGTACCAAATTTCAAGTTTCTAGGTACAGTAGTTTCGGCTGTGCGTTGATATGTCAGTCAGTCAGTCAGTCAGTCAGTTTCTCCTTTTATATATTTATTTCAAGTTTCTAGGTACAGTAGTTTCGGCTGTGCGTTGATATGTCAGTCAGTCAGTCAGTTTCTCCTTTTATATATTTAAGATGTGGAAACAAATGGGAAACAACACTACTGGTATACATCTGTATATATCTCATAGTATCTCTCGGTGCCTCCGTTTCTCCTAAACTAAAGATCCCTGTCTAATTCCAGCTAAGTCCGCGGATTCATCATTTATCTTAGATTACAGCAGCCTAGCTTAGTTAACGTTGCCTAATGTCCTGTGCCTAATTCAAAGAGGTAATTGGCCGGAAACCAGATAGACGTCTGCCGCGCCTAACTAGAAACTGACTGGCGAATCTCTCGGTTTTTTTTGACGATCGTGGCTCTCTTGCAAATTGACTTATACTACGTGTACAGTCAACATTAAGAATTATCCATTAGGTTCAAATGGGTCTATATTGTCTGCCATAATTATTTTTAGTACTAATGTGTGATAATCATCGCAAGTCAAAACTTTTTTTTTTTAAACTGTTACTTTTTCAGGATTTTTATTAATCAAACCTAACCTAACCTACCCATGTTTGTCTAAACATTAAATATTTCAGAAATTCTGTCCCGGGTTCAAACATATATGGTACGCTCTTTTGCCCATAGTATACTCAGGAGCAATGGAAACGGGTCACTTTCTATGGTAATTCAGTACAAAGTGACCCGTTGTCATTACTCTTGACTATTTGACATTATTTTTACCTTATTCCATTGAAATGTGAAAAAATCTCTTTGACATCGACTGTACTCAACAGCATCTTTTCAATTGGGTTCCTATAAGTTGTAATCAGTCCTGTTTTTGCTTATACTGATCGATAAACTGCAGAGATACATTGTGAATAAAATGAAGAGAAATTTTTAATAAAAAAAAACTAATAAAATTGCCGAATACATATTTAGCTTATAGCCTAGAGCAATTTTAATTTTAATCGAATGTCTAAAGTTGTTACCAGCCCGGCGGGCTCGTAGCACATTGCCGCTAGATTGATAGTGGAAAATACTGTTACAAGCTATGGCGTAGCATATAGGAAGGCTAGCTAGTGTCACAATCCTGCTAAAATGTATATTTTACTATAACGTTTTATTTTTACAGCGTTATTATAATGACGTTCGTTACTTTACGTACTAATCTCAATTAGTTTAATTAGTAATTTGCTATTATTATTTGTATCTTTGACATGACAACATCAAGCAATTAATGGTAAGTACCTATGTACACAACAACACTCCATTATTCCGTAATAAAATTTCGAGAGCTAATAATAATGTTACATTTGTATAAAGGGTGGTAGGACCTTGTGCAGGGTCCGTCCGGATCGCTACCACCATCTTATCTATTAACCTACCGCCAAACAGCAGTGTTCGCATTGTTGTGTTCCAGTTTGGGGATGAAACAGCCGGTGTAATGACTAGCATAGAGGCATTCCATCTTAGTCCTCAGGGTTGGCAACGCATTTGCAGTCTTAGGCTTGCAGTCTTGTGAATGCGAATGTCTATGGGTCACAGTTTCCACTTACCATCAGGTGGCCTGTGTGCTCGTGAGCCTTCTCTATGCCATAAAAAAAACATATTATGGTGTCCGGCACCTTACGACAATCTTACATTTTCGATAACGATAATGTGCGTAATTTTTAATCGCTAGGCGTGATCCTCACGTGCTGTATTACTGATACACTCGGTGGATGATGATTGAACTTTTGACCTTTCCAAGACCCGTGCGGCATTCGATAATGATAAAATATGACCACTGACTTGAGATTATAACATCGATTTAATCCACGACTTACAAATCTACATTTTTACACACTTGAATACACGTTTTGCGCCCACACGCTCCAGGTTGACAGAAGATACTCAATACTCAATCGTTTATTGCTTTTCATAATGTGTATACAGATGGGACTTAAACTAACTTAATAGTTGTAGGATAATTATGGACCCTAACCTAAAAAAGAAGATCTAACCTAAAAGCCAATGACAGCTCTAGGTCTATACAGAAACTAGATCCACTTAGTTGATTATTAGGTCAGCCACTAAGTAATTATTGATACATTAATGATATTTGATACACAATGATAAAAACTACATGAAAACATTTTCCATCTTGTCTGGAGCCAGTATCAAGACGCATCAAAAAGGAAAGTGGTTTGATTTTCTAATTGCATAGAAAAGGCAAATTAGTACACATGTTACTTGATGACAAGTGAGTTAAGACTAAAATCGTAAGCCACCAAATGCATTGCCAACCCTAGGGACTAAGGTGGAATGCCTCTAAGTTCACTGGTTTTCTGATCCACTGAATTATAACAATGAGAACACTGCTGATTGTATTGTAGGTAAAAGGTAAGTTGGAGGTAACGCTCCAGACAAATCCTACATATGATCCTACGACTTGTTTTGTGACATGCATGTCAGACAAAATTCATTTTGTTAAATAAAGTAAAATAAATCAATATTGGAGGACAATCTCACACAAATTAACTTAATACCAAACAAAGCTCTACCTTCGGGAACTTAGCTTAGACAACGATATAAATACTTATATAGAGAAATAATTGCTTATATTTTGCATTCCCAGAGTTGGGTAAGCAGAGCTACACTACATTCTTACATTTAGTTTTGACACATTTTCCTGCTCAAGCTACGCTTGAATATTTTTCATTTTTTATTTTATGTTAAATTCATTGTTTTATATAATGCTAGGTTAAGCTTTATAATTGTATAATATCATAAATAGTATTTAAAAAAAACGACTGACTTGAGTTTCTTGCGGCGTTTCTTCTCAGCAGTGGTCTCTTGCGAAGCGCTAGTAGATTTTTGACGTGTAAAAGTGTCTGTTCGGCCTACTTACTGAATAAACATCTTTTATCTTTTATCTTTTACACAATTACGTACAACTCTAAGAACTTGTTGGTATGTTTGTAACCACATCTTGCACAATTAGGCTAAGATGTTTACCACTGTATTAGTGAGAGGTTGCAAGCCCGTCGCCTAACTTACAAGCCTTTATTCTCTTACGACATCCAAATTAAAATAATAAATCTTTATTATCACTTAGCCAGTTTATAAATTTACAGTTGCTGAGGCTTCCCTTTAGACTTACAAAGTCTGTGTTGGGACGCCTCGCTCTTCCAAAAAATCAACATAAATGATAGTTACTTAGTAATAATAAAAGACATGGAGTGGAGTGGAGTGGTTTGCGGGTGGTAGGACCTTGTGCGGGGTCCGTCCGGATCGCTACCACCATCTTATCCATTAACCTACCGCCAAACAGCAGTGTTCGCATTGTTGTGTTCCGGTTTGGGGATAAGACAGCCGGTGTAATGACTAGCATAGAGGCATTCCATCTTAGTCCTCAGGGTTGGCAGCGCATTTGCAGTCTTAGGCTTGCAGTCTTGTGAATGCGAATGTCTATGGTCACAGTTTCCACTTACCATCAGGTGGCCTGTGTGCTCGTCAGCCTTCCCTGTGCCATAAAAAAAAAAGACCCCGGCAACTATTCAATCCATTTCTAAATCCCGATATTATTCTGGCGAGAGGCAGCCCTGAGGCACTCACCCGATTGCCGTCACTCAACCGAGCCTGATTTGATGGGATTATGGATGACGTACGCTCCATTCATTGCTGAGTCATACATAATAATATACTCGTCTATTTCAACACCCGTCGGATATTGCTTTCACACTCGCTCTCGTGTCTGACTGTATTTGTCATTTGTGTTTGTTAGAAACACGAAGATAGCCTATGTTTCACACAAGTATTAAACAAGCAAGATTTAAAAGCTATTTAGTAAAAAAAAAATTGTTTCTGAATGTACTTTTTTCCCACAGTCATCATCTGCTAATCAAGACCAAACTAACGAGTCCAAACTTGGTCTCACTGTCGCCATCTTTCAACTAATACCATACACCCAAAAGTTACCTTAAAGGGATACCTTTGTACATTCCTATTTTGTAAATTATGTTTGATTTTTAGTACACTAAATTGTTTACACACATACTCGCGAAAAACATTATCTACTGCTTGGAAAGGCAGGTAAAATGTCAGCTCTCTTTCTTGGATATATATTTTATTCAAACAAGCCAGCAAGCAGCAGATATTTAAAAAAATAAGGCTTATACTGCCAAATCATAACAGCTTTTTGTAGATGTGGCATTTTACTTAGAATCCTTCAAAACGAGCTTTAAACATAACACGTCAGAAACCAATATTTATTTGGTGTTAAGTTGTCTGGCTTCTCCCAAACTTTGACAATGTCAAATAGAGGCATAGAGGTCTCTTACCTCGTCTTAGCCGTCGAGAAAGACACATTTAAGCTTTAAGAAGAAAATTTGCACAGTGTAATAAATATCTTAAAAACGTTCTTTAATAGTAAAAATAACACGCTGGATATATCATAGTATATAGTAATTTAAGCTACGCTATGGCAAAGCGCAAAGTAAATAAGTTATAATAATATACTGCACAAATGCACATAAACACAACTCTCAGCAAAACTTTAGCTACAACGCCTCGGGCTATAAACTCGTTGGACTACAACACTTCACAACCATGTCTGCCGCATGGCCACAGGCACTTCGTAGAAATGTTAGGCAGAGCAGCAATTAAGTGCTCATTAATAGCATAAATGTATAATTGACCTGCTTTTGAGGCAGAAGAGGTATACCGCTTGCTATCATCCACCCGCTTGCAAAAAAACGGGCATATTCGATTTTTAAAAACACCAAATGAGTTGCCAGCCCTAAGGATAAAGATGGAATTTTATAGGTCCACCTTGCTAGTCAAACAAAAATTGACGACGAGTTCTGTAGAAAATTTCCAGTGTTAGTTCGGAACCTATCTTAAGTTGGAAAAACTTTTGCCCGCTGTTTCATTTGTACACAATTTTCATTTGTTATAAAATCATTTTTCTCAGAAACCGTCATGTGATTGCGGTCGATCAATACATAATTATACTCTCACTATACTTACTCGTAAGTAGCGATCGATATTCCTTCATGCTTCATTATTAACGTGGTAACGGCGGCCATTCTCGATTGAATATGCACTCAATACTGCATGGAGGCCTTGGTAAGACCAGCGAATGATAGCTGTAGTTCGAACCACGTCGGATATTCTAGATAATCTAGAGCATGCGCAAAAGATACTTAAGTAAGTTAGATGTTTCTTTAGTTCCCTGTGTTTAGGGACATGGTTTTGAGGTGTTAATCCTATATACTATTAGTAATATATATCAACTAGACGTGGCTGCGGCTCCAGCCGCGTGAATGAATTACCTATATGAATGTATTTGTCACATTTGTACTATGTTCATGAGCCCTGATTAGCAATGTAACGATATTGAAGTAAAAAAGAGTATATATTTTCATATACATTTTACTAAAATGGTTACATGAAACTCAGTAATTAAAACATGATTAAAACCTCTTGTACTCTGTTGCCACCGTTCCATTACTGGACACCCTCATGCTAAAAATGAACTCTATTCACTTATAACATAATTAATGTTTAGTATAAAAGGTGTATCATCTACATTTATTTAAAAAGTTACAGAGAAGAGACACTGTTCCTTCCACAGAGAACAACTCTCTCGTCGGACTGCCGAAGCTATAAAACCTGTCCCAGACAAGCCGAACACATCAATGACTGACTCTTGAGTTTCTTGCAGCGCTTCTTCTCACCAATGAGAAGACCACTGCTGAAACAAGCGCTGCAAGAAGAACGAGCGACAAATATACCTACTGCCGGTTGCGAGTGCAAGTGAGATCGCGATAGAAAGTCGAACGCTCTTTCATAGCAGGCAGTATAGTACCTACTGTACTTACGAAACAAGGATACGGATTGACCTAGTCCCAAACTAAGCTCTAGGCTTGTACTATGGGATATAGACAAACAAATACTAAAATACATAGAAAACATCCAAGACTCAGAAACTAATATTTGCCTATACCAGGAATCCAACCCTAGCTTCGTAGTGAGCATGTTTGAACTTTGTCACTATAAATGTCATTGGCAAAATCACACTATAGAACCTTGTCGCATTAAACCAACGATCCATTCCTATGTAATTTATATCTCGTCACTTGACGCTGTCATCATGACAAGGTTCTATGATGGATCAATATTTCAAATTAAAAACATAACTCTCTTTCTTGGTTAGTCAGGTAAATAAAGGGCTGTAGAATGTCTTATCTCTTCCGCCTGAACACCAAACTGAACCCTGATAATTCCTTGAATAACTTACGCTAGGAAATGAATAGAATTTTACCGGCAAAACGGAATAATCGGAGCGTTTTGGAAGCTGTCGGACAGGCTATAAGAAGGCTTCGTCTACGAGAAACTGATAAGTTAGAGCACGACTTGATTAAGTTCCGCTTCCTTTATTTACACTGAAGAGCAATGAAACCACTTCACTGGAAATTCTATACAAAGTGACATGTTTTCATTGCTCTCGACTATATTTGCGATTATATTGTCGTGATTATACACCGTGTTTTTTTTGATTTACGATAACTTTAAGGGAACGTTATTTAGGTCAAACAAAGTTAATTTCCCGAAGACAGACAAATAATAAGTCTAACGGTTTTAAAGATATTTAATTTTTAAATTTAATCAGTTAATCACGTTGAACTAGTGTAAAAGGCTCTTAATTGATAACAACAATTTTCTTTTAATACTTATGAGTAAAGAGTTTCCAATTGTTAGGTTTGTATACGCGTCAATCTAAAGTGACAATCTTGTACCTGTCAAGTGTTATCTTTACTTGTGTGTGTATGTCACGCCAATATATAGGTAGACGTATTTGACACTGATTATTAGTTAACTCTAAAGGCCCTTTTAGAATGACCAAAGATAAAAGATTTCATTATTTTGTTCTAAACTGAAAATTTTTTTTTTTTTGCAATGTTTAAAAATCTAATCTACCAATTAGTTTCTATGGATATACCTAGTAATATGCCGAAGTTATCGTAAATCAAAAAAAACACGGTGTAGATGTGGATAAAACAGCTGTCAGTTTCTGACCAGTGTGGTAGTGAGAGGGTGACGGAAGATTTATCCACTGCTGTTTTGCGGGTGGTAGGACCTTGTGCAGGGTCCGTCCGGATCGCTACCACCATCTTATGCATTAACCTACCGCCAAACAGCAGTGTTCGCATTGTTGTGTTCCGGTTTGGGGATAAGACAGCCGGTGTAAAAAAAAACTGCGATAAAGGCAACCATAATACTGGCTCTGCTTAATCCAACGGCTAAAGACGGATGGTGATTAGAAAATAATGTATCTTTCCATAGTGGTACGTTATTTGTTACTTGATAAGAGACAGCTACAGATAAAGGTACTTTTGTTCTCTTATTTATTTATTAATGTATATCTCTTGCTTAATGTATCGATGCAACTAATATAATTATGTTTAACGTGCACTGTTTGGGTCAAATCCTAAAAGTCAATTTTGAACCAGTTCTCGTCCATGGAATGGGCTGAAATTTGTACATGTACAATCCCTATGACAATGCAATATTATGGTACCGTCGAGCTGATCTGATGATGGAGTCGGAAGGTGTGGAAGCGGAAGGAAGCGTGATCTTTGCAGTAAGTACTTAATATTTACCCGCCGAGTTGCGGCTCGTTAGTTTCGTCTTGATAAACAGATGAAGTCTGAGCGGAATAAAACATTTTTTTTTGACAGAACTTACGAGTAATTGTTTATGTGTAATAAAGAGTTTATTATACATATTTATACTCATACCATGCTCACGTTTAAGTTGCACAAAGTTACACACATTAAAAAGTAGGTATTTGTGTACGTAATGTAATGCAACAGTTTTACAAAATGAATTTAATGGTAAAATAAAATGAGTAGAATATGGGACGGGTACTAGTGTGGGATGCAACCTGCGTAGACACGCTAGCCAAACACATCTCCACCGGACCTCTAATAGGGCTGGTGCGGCAGCTGAAGCAGCCGAAAGCATAATGGTAGGTCAATATAGCAGTGTCGGCCCAGAATATCGAGGGTTGCGTGGTCAAACCCGATAAGTCGCTATAACTTGTTGTGTCAAAAAGAACATTATTGAATACATCAAAACAATTCAAATTTGATGAAACAATTATGTCGATTTATCGGGTTTGACCACTCAACCCTCGATATATGTTTGTTCCATTCGGCGTCGAGACCCTTGGTCCGTGGGGTCCTAGCGCTCAAAGCCTCTTCAAGAAATTTCGAGGAGGCTCATTGACGTCACGGGAGACCGAAGAGCTGGCAGTTTCCTCGCTCAACGCATGTTTGACTATCCAGCGAGGAAATGCTGCCAGCATCTTCGGGACAAAGCCGCAGGGCCCTTTTTTAGATATAGCTTTTGAGTTTTAAAATAGAATGAGATTTAAAAATGTAATTTTAGTTTTATAATTATCATCCCATGTATTTTGTTAAATAAATAAGCATTAACACCAATATGTTTTTGTTCTTTTGAATGTTCAAAAAAAAATAGACTTAGGTATACCGTTATTCACTCGAGCCTCGGAAGACATGTATATTTTTTTACTAGGGCCACAGCATTAACAAATATATTAACTTACCTTTATATCTCCCTGCCAAAGCAACCCGAGGTCCAGGGGCCGATTTAGAAGCACCCATTACACCCTTGAGGGCTGTTAGCGCTCCGCAAACCGCAGGGCTCCGATCAAGGACACTGTAGCAATTAGGGAAGACATACTGTACTGGCTTACCTTACCCTTCCATGCCGAGAACATCGATATAGTTTCAAAACCGACTTCAAAAAAGGTGGAGATTCTATGTCGACTGATTTTTTTTTTGTATTTTCACCGATTCCTCAATTTTGACCGACTTTGAACATTATTTTTTCGTCTGATAGGATATTCTTCCGAAGTGGTCCTATTGACACCGAATCGATATCTGATTATTCGTGAGGAATTAGGGGAACTCCTCAAATATCATAGGTGCACATATATCGATTTTGGCATTTTCAGTAACAAATCTAGCATTTGCATTCAATAATGAAGCATTTATAAAGAGGTTGTTAGTTTTTTTTTTTTAATAATTTTACATGAAAGGTAATTAATATTTTGGTTAACGTATCTTAACAATCAATTATAATAAATAATATAATAATATTTAAACCAAATTCATATAAAAATACAGCAAAAAACGTCTTAATGAATGTGCTAACTTTTTTAGAGATGCTCAATTAAAGATTTCACAGATTAAAAACAAAAGTTAAGAGCCAGCAAAATTTAAAAGCATCTAATTTGTATGACAACCTAAACTTAACGGCCCAGCTGACTCGTATTCGGGCTAATCACTTAGCGCTTCGTAATAAAAATTATGCAAACGGAAAGATAAGGGGCCCTTAACGACGCTGACGAAGAGCTCGCAATAACTAATGGATTGTCACTTCGCTAAATTATCGAGACACCGTAGAACCCTGTCACAGCAACTCGAACTTGTCACTTGTCTCGAGTAATAGTTGCATTACGTGACGTCATCCAGTTTTTGTCGCAATTTGAATCATCAAGTGTCGTTTTTTTTCTCTTAATTATTGTCATTTCATTCTTGTTTTAACAAGGTGTATTTCGCCATTGTTGAGTTTTAGACAATTACCATGGACTTAACTCCCTCCCTCTCCCTCTGCCTCTTTGTATGAGTGGGATATATTTCCCACTCTTCGCACTCATATAAGGCCGACTACTGGTCTCAGGCCGACCACTGGTGACTTTACCCTATTATAAAATTAAAATTTTATAAATTATTATAATACTTTAGTTTAAAAACAGTTTAATCAAAATCATAAAAGACGAAGTTTAATAATTTTAGAAGTAGCATCGATGAAAATGAAAATAAAAAAAAATTACTCACAGATCTCATCACCACCTTCTAAATTATTTTTTGTTTCCTAAATGAAAATACATATTTTGGTTTTTATTGACTTTGTAGCCTCATTATAAACCATACAATTCTAAAGACACTCTTCTTTATAAAAAAAAACATCAGCCTAATAACGTCGTTACAATCTTTCACATTTCAACCACTTCTCAAGTAAAAGTCCTCTATCCAGAGAGAAAACAACCTTATTGTTTTATGAATTGATCCTTAATGTAGCAGACAGCTTATTTTGCCGACTGTTCTTCTAATACGTCAAAAGTAACGGGCGTAAGCCGATTTTTATAGTCTTCATAATTCCAGCCTTTGTCACTGTCATTATTAAAAAGGCGCGGAAAATGGCAAAAGTTGATAATTTATTAAAAGGGTTGAAGTGGCAACACCGGCATTATCAAGGGGCTTTACACTGATTTTAACTAGCGTAAATATTTAAAGAGAGTTCCGCAGCTGAAGGGATAAACAACTTTTGTTGCCACATTGTAAACTTTAAAAATATTAAAAAAATTGGGGCTTCATTTTCATTTTACTCGTATCATGATTTCGCTTACAGTCAAATGACTTAAATTAAACCCGAGGATGGACATACAGTACTTATTTCTTACCTTATATTAGCACCTTCTGCGGGCAACGGCTAGTTATAGTCTGAACACGGTTCCTATATTCAAGAAACGAATCGTTTTCCCTACGGGCCGTAACATTATGACGTTTGCTACGTACAAAATGTGTCAAATTTTAACGAGGCGTAAGCAAAACGATTCGTTTCTTGAATATAGGAAACGGGTATTAGTACAATCACTGTCGATTGTCAATAAGTCGTCATTATGGTGCTCCCACGCTAGCTGATATAAATGTTATATAACGTTATAAAACGCGATAACATCCACTAACATTTCATAACATTTTTTTACAACTTGTTAGATGTTTCAAAAGCTCCCACACTGGTAAAAAATTATAACATGTTTGTTACCGTGTTGTATTTTTTTATATCCGAAAGAAAAAAAGGCTTCATCTAGATACATATCATAACTTCAGAATCGGTGAACGATACTTTAATGTAAACATTAAGATACAGGGCAACCACAGATACATGTTAAAATAAAATAAAACACCATTAAAAAACAACACTCTCATTACTCATTATTCACTGTTCATATAAACTACTATATAAGAGAACTAATAAATATTGGATGTAGTTATGTTTGAGTTGTGTTGTGGTAATATCCACCCCGAGACGACCCTGATAGTTGGGGGATGATCCAGGGACTACGTGACGAAAGAGTAATATTGGTTTAGGACACTTTGGACAGTTTCTACACTGGCCACGGCTACGGCTACACGTGTATCTGATAGTGTTATCTTCCCGTTTTACAAGAACTATATAAACTCATGCCTTCATCAGAGCTACAGGATTACCAACAGATCTAAAAATTGGTTGATTATTTCGCAGCATATTCTGTAACCACATTTTGCACAATTATGCTAAGATGTTTACCAGTGTATTAGTGACAGGGTGCAAGCCCATCGCCCAACGGTAGGTACTACAATATAAGCCTTTATTCCCTTAGTCGCCTCTTACGACTTATTATTTTTATTTATTATTTATTTATTAAGGAATAGCAACAGATAACACATCGTACAAATTCTTAATTCTATATCATATACATCCCAGGTTGATGCTTATCTACTTATGGGTAACCAAAACTTACACATGTGGCTAGGAAAACATAAAACTCGTAGAATGTTTAGAATGGAGAGGACCTGAGATACTTCGGTATTTCCCTTTTGAAATTATTAAGAATTCCACAGAAGACTTCCACAGGAAGGCATGGAGTTGCACTATTCTAAGCTGGCAATCACAAGGGCCTAATATTCAAATTAGAGGAATAAAAATGGTACAAATGCGGACTTATCCATATTATCATAAGACTATACATATAAAAAATATCCTACAATTCTTGAGCTATAAGCCTACATAGAAAACCATTTGATCCCTAATTAGTTACGTACCATATAATTAAACCAGAACTCATGAGGCTTAGATCATGAAGGGATCAAGCGATTCATTGGGTGACAGATGAGACGCGTACTTACTAACTGAGATTACGGGTTCTCCCATTCTATTTTAACCCCGGACAACCGTTGGAACTGTTAGGAATTGGAGTTCACAGAATTCTGGTTGAGTTTTAGGTAGGTACGAAAACAATCCCGTTTGAGTTTAATAAATGTTACCTTCATTATAGCAATCTTTTGCCCATGATTTTAGTTGGCCGCGTAATTTAAACAACAATCTATTTTTCTGCTAAAAAAGCATTTCTATGCGCTCCCTGGGCGGGGCTCCAACTATATTTTTTTTTTATGGCATAGAGAAGGCAAACAAGCACACAGGCCACCTGATGGTAAGTGGAAACTGTGACCCATAGACATTCTCATTCAAAAGACTGCAATCCTAAGACTGCAAATGCGTTGCCAACCCTGAGGACTAAGATGGAATGCCTCTATGCTTGTCATTTCACCGGCTCTCTTATCCCCAAACCGGAACACAACATTGCGAACACTGCTGCTTGGCGGTGGGTTGATGGATAAGATGGTGGATGCGATCCGGACGGACCCTGCACAAGGTCCTACCACCCTGAAAAATATCCACACCGAGTTTTATCAAAATGTAAAAACATTTACGTAACTAAAGGTAAGTTATTCTTTGTTCAAGAAGGAGGGAATATGTTATGGGGTAAAATCTTTTTCGTGGGTAACATCTTAGACACGTACCAAGAGAAAAAATACTTGAGTTATAGAAAACTAAAAGTTTTAATTTTTGCTGTGTGGAATTATTTAAAAAAAGAAGTTTTCGGGCTCTACTTTAGGTATTTAACAATATTGCGTGTTGCGACGACTATCTTGTTTTTTTTTAGCAAAGTAACGTGTCGCTTGTCTGATATCATGCTTGCAAATATGTTACCCGTAAATAGACCTCTATACTTCAGTCGTATAAAACTATGTCTATTAAATTAAGTTTACAAAAAAACACGTTAATATAGTGAAACTGTATTTTGAATGCAAATAAACTCGGCCATTTTCCCCGAATCCAACAAAACCGAGACGTCGAACAACAATTGAGCTCCTGAAAATGTCCTGAAACAAATCCTTTCGCCAGATGAATTCGATTTCCAAATTTAAAAGCACTCAAACAAATTGGAATCGACTCAAATTGGATATTCAACGTGTAATCCTATTTTAAACTGTAATTCATTAAAATAGAGCTCGGATCCGCGTGGGCCTTTTTCACCTGACGAATCAACGTCGCGAGTATAACGGTGTATGTCTAGCTGAATTCCTTTTTACTTTAAACTTTGTTAACAAGTGTAACAGTGTATTTTCAAATGGATTTTTATGACGAAATATAATTTTATTGTGTGCGTTGTATAACGATATCCATTTTGAAATGATAGTCTCTCGATGGTTTGTGTAAATGCATCTGACAATAGTCCGAGTCAACAAGTGTAAAAGGAATTTACATTGTTTCATTTATTTGATAAATCGGTTCTATTTATTAAAATCTAAACTTGTTAAAAACGAATAGCTACTAACAATACATTGACACTGGTAGAATTTCAAAATGTTTATCGTTGTTCAGTATCCTGAGGCCTGCGGTCGCTTTTATCATAAAGTAGGTAACAGATGTTTTATCCACGTGTAGCCACATCGACAAACACCACCATAGTAGACCCTCAAAGTTCCGCTTAGAGCCGAGAGCTTGATATTTGTAAGACTTTGTTCTTGTCCGAGATTCACTTCATATTACCGACGTGTAAAAGAGCCCTTGTGGCCAACTTAATGAATAAATATTTTGAATTTAAATTTTTGACTCGTTCCTTTTTCAAACTTGTGTATAAAGCCGGGTACTCACTAGCGAGCCGTAACCGTTGTAGCACGTAACATCGTGATGTGTACGCAGCTCGCGAGCCTGTTCTCTTCTAGAAGCTAATAAAGAATAAAATAAAGAACGACGTAATCGTCATTAAATTACTCTGAGTGCGGCCGGACGTCAATTAAATAGCGATGGATTATCACGTAATATTTATTTATTGCTGTCATGATGGAACCTTATTGATGTGTTTTGTTGTTGCAGTAACCATGAGGCTGGTGATGCCGGGATTTCTGTCCGATGCCCGCGTCGTGCCGTGGCTCCGGGTCATGGGGCTCATGGGCGCCTTTTTTGCTTATTTGGGGCTCGGTAAGTTGTAATAATGATGGTAGATTCGTCCTCGTCAATTTCGTTTATTGTTATTCCATCAGGAACTTTTAATCTAGGGTCCGTCTAGCCATTGCAGCGTGAAGGAATAACAATATTAGTAGAATACCTACGAGTACCTATTGCCAACTCTTTTGGGTCCATGAAACTTTGGCGCGGAGCAATAAAGTTGGAGTTGTGCGCGTGTCACCCATCGTATCCACAAAGTGTAGATATTTTTTGTTTTTTTAAACAAGGGAGTTTTTTTGTTACGGTTGTGGAAATGTTTATGTGCTTTCAACTTCTTCTCAACAGCAGGAACATCCAATAACATAAGCAGTTCAAAATGAATTGGCGTAAGCACACAATACAATACAAAACAAAACAATATCTTACTACATAAACGTAGCAAAAAATAGCAATTACAAACATATAGGTATATACCGGAACACAACAAGGTGTCTCGTCATCGCTTTTTAATATAACTACCTTGATAAACCTAAATGTTACAATCCCTCTGAAACTCACATACATATTACGTAGGTACTGTTTACGTCACAAAGCATTTCGAGGGTACGCAATGTTACGGCTAAAATATCCAGGAAAATCGTTTGATTTTCCCTTTAAACTGAAAGTCTCCCGAAGGTTTCCTCCGAAATATTAGCGATGTTTTAGCGAAAGGTTCCGCCGGCTGACACCCGAATACCGATTCGTAATGAGACCAATTTATCTGATGGAACAGGTATTATACGCCAGCAGGGCCCTTAATATGGTCACCTTTATGGCGTTGGATAAAGCATCTCTCACTCTCACACTTATTCATATGCTTTTTTTTTTTTTATGGCATAGAGAAGGCAACCGAGCACACAGGCCACCTGATGGTAAATGGAAACTGTGACCCATAGACATTAGCATAAGACTGCAAATGCGTTGCCAACCCTGAGGACTAAGATGGAATGCCTCTATGCTAGTCATTACACCGGCTGTCTTATCCCCAAAACGGAACACAACAATGCGAACACTGCTGTTTGGCGGTAGGTTAATGGATAAGATGGTGGTAGCGATCCGGACGGACCCCGCACAAGGTCCTACCACCCGCAAAAAAAAGCAATGCAATGCTGCAATGCTGGTCAGAAAGTAACAGATTTTTCACACGTTTATCCACATCGTTAAACACAACTATAGTAGACCGCCAGTGGGCCTAGTATGCTTTTATTTATCGCGTGACAAAATGTGGATAAAGCATCCGTCACTCTCGTACATGTACACATTGTACACGTGTCAGAAAGTGACGGATTTATCCACATTTTGTCACGCGTTGAACGCAGCCATATTAGGTCTCCAGGTTGGTTAGGGGGCGACCAAGTCAACATAATTTTCAACACACTTGCTCAAAACGACCTTTTTATTCCACCAATTTTTGACTCATAAACCTAGATATTAAACACGCGTGCTTTTTCAGTATATTACGCACAAGTGCCTTTAGTTTATTAACCCAAACAATTTACATTTGTAGCCAAGTACCAAGTTGTAAGTACGAAGAAGAAGCGATATAATTTAGTCGGGTTATACCTTTTTTTTTCTTAGCAACAAACAGTTTTTATGCGGCAAAATTTGACTAAATGAAGAGTCTTGTTTTTTTTTCGCAAGTGTGTTCAAAAATGTCGTATGTAACACGTGTGCCTGTGACCATAATATACGCGGCTTTCTTGTGGCGCACTCGCTTTCGCTCGTGCGCACACAATAGCGCCTTGTATACAATGGTCAACTTAGCACACTTGTATCATAATGTACTATTAAAATAGATGCAAAATATTTACTGGTGTGGTGTTGTGGCGCACGTTGGGGCCCATAATTTATTTTAGGATGAAAGCACATAAAAACTACGAGGTTTGCAAAATTAAAATAACGACATCGTTCTAAAACTTTTTCAGACATCAAAGGCTGGAAGCGAGGGTTACGTTTATATTTGAAAACAATAGGAGTATAATCAAACGTGATGTGTGAAATACAGTTATAAAAATTATCAGAAACCTTTTCATCGAAAAACGTTTAAGTTTATGTGCTGTTGTCGAGAATAATATCTAAAATTTGTCATACACACATCAGAAATGTAAAGTCAAAGTCAAAGTCAAAGTTCTTTATTCTTCAATTTAGGCATAATATTCCACCGGTTCGAAAAATAAAACCTTTGCCCCGAGAAGAACCGGCGTAAGAAACTGTATGTATGTATCTATAGGTATGTATCTATGTACTAACAAAACAAGTACAAAGGCGAGCTAATCCCCTTAAAGGTATTAGGACGTAAGGAACGTTAATTTGATAATTTGTAATGTCCTTATCAAAACCCCATACATTTTAATCCTTGGACATTTACTTAGGAAGTGTTTACATCTAAAATTACCCATTTTTTAAGTGATAAATTCTTATGGGAGGGTATACCGCTTCGTTACGTAACGCGTTACGACGCAAGTCTGTCTGGCTTTCCTTTCTCTCACGCATACGGCAGCGGTAGGCAGGCTCCTCTTCTCTCACTTTAACCCACAGCACTAGCCGTATTTCAGACAGACGCTTCTCTACTCAGTGTTTAGTGAGCGATAGACATACTACTATACTGTTGACAGTTATGTTAAACAATTGAAACATTAAATAGTTCAACTTAGATTAGTTTAAGTTATCACTTCTGTCGGGCGTCCTGAGACGCACACATTTTTTTACCTGCTGTCTTTCTCGCCAATTCGTTTAAGCTCCCGAAATTTAAAAAGTTTCGCTCTTAATTCCGTTTGGAAGTGTTATAAATCGTTCCGCGGGCGGCGAAGTTTGCGGAGGATTTTGCACGTTTTTACTGACGTGACTGGAACCCTGAGTGTCTATTAGACTTCTATTTTTATTTTAAACCATATCGTAGATCGTAGTGAATATTGTTAGCGTTATGGTAGGTCTAGCTTCATCGTGTCACGTCACGTCATCTATTCCACAGAGTCTAAAGACATAATATAAGTCTTCAATCTGTGCGTCCTACCTGTGTTGACGCACGGAGCCGAAACGTGGCCATCCACTGTGGGGCTGGGCCACAAATTTAAAGTCGCTCAGCGAGCTATGGAGTTGGAAGTTTCTGTAAAGGATCGGATCCGGAATGAGGTGGCAAAGAACTAAGGTTATCGACGTAACCCATCGAATTAGCAGCTTGAAGTGGCAGTGGGCCGGCCACATAACCTGCAGAACGGATAACCGCTGGAGTTATCGTGTTCTTGTGTAGAGACTGCGGATCGGCAAACGCAGTGTAGGACGCCCTCAGACTAGATGGAGGCAAGAGATGGATGAGAGTGGCCGTAGATCGTGCTCGGTGGCGTGCAATGGGATAGACCTACGTCCAGCAGTGGACTAGTATAGGCTGATGGTGATGATGATGATGGTGAGGTCTAGCTTCAGATTAAATGTGGGAAGGTTTTTCCTCAAAGTACTAGTACAGTAGCACTCTTCTCTCTCTCTCTCTTTCTCTCTCTCTCTCTCTCTCTCTCTCTCTCTCTCTTTATCCCACATGGTGATGGAGTCGGCTTTTCCTATTTTACTTCTCCACTTTTCTGTCCTTCATATCATCTTAGATGCCTGCGGGCCTAGTTTCCGTCATCTCGTACTTTTATATACGTGGCAGAAAGTGACGGATGTTTTATCCAGATTTTGTCACGCGATACACTTGCTCTAACACGTCCTTTAGCATGCCATTCCAACTGTTTAGGGTCAACGGGAACACAGTTCTAGTTCGTATATGTATCCAAAAATAATCGTTTGTAATATGGAGCCAACATTTCATTTGGGCTCAGAACGTGTTTAAGGTGCGTGTCCTGCAGAGCTATGCGAACGAGAAAAAAAAAACAGCATTATAATAACTCTACTGTGGCTTGGAAAATGAAGTAATCCTATTGGTAGATTTTTCTTCGCACGCCGCTTATAATTGTAGTTTGAACGTCGAAACTTCAAACGATGTTAGCTAGTGAAATTTGTCGAGAGCTCAAAGCTAATTAAATTGATCAGTGAAGTCACTAAGAGCTATTAGCTGGCGTGGAAGTTAGGGCACTCGTAACGACGATTCTCGAAGATCTGATAGATATTGGCGGTTAGGGTAAGGGTTAATAATATACTTACTTAAGACTGTACCGCGTCCTTTGGCGCCCTGATTAGGTACTATTATTGAGTTTTCTAATAAACTAAAGTACCTATATTGTTTTAAAATCGTACCTAGAGTGGTTTATTGTTGTATAAAAAAATAAACAATAGGGTAGGTACTAGAGGATGACTTACGGATCTGAGACGTGGGCGCTAATAATGGGCCTCATAAGGAAGCTCAAAGTCACTCAGAGGGCTATGGAGAAGCTATGCTCGGGGTTTCTCTGCGTGATAGAATCAGAAATGATGATATCCGCAGTAGAACTAAGGTTACCGACATAGCCCGAAGAATAGCTAAACTGAAGTGGCAGTGGGCGGGGCACATTGCTCGCAGGACTGACGGCCGATAGGGTCAGAAGGTTCAGGAGTGGCGTCTGCGGAACGGAAGACGAGCTGTAGGTAGGCTTCCAACAAGATGGAGTGACGACCTCGTCAGGATCGCGGGACCGCGGTGGATGCGAAAAGCACAAGACCGGTCTGAGTGGAAAGCCTTGGGGGAGGCCTATGTCAGCAGTGAACGTCTTTCGTCTGACATGATGATGATGATGGTACTAGAGGACGCCCGCTACTCCCATTTTTTTTGGCCCCTTAGAGGGTGAATTTCCAAAATTACCTTCTTAGTGCACCCCTGGACCTCACAAGGAACTTACGAGCCTGTGGAATCTCTAGCCCCCGCGGTTTGGTCTATGCGTTGATATGTTACTCACTTTCTTCTTTTATAAGATACTAGTGGCCCACCAGCGGCTTCGCCCCGCTGTAAATTTCCGACATTCCCGGTGGTTTTTTTTTTCATACAAACCTTGTAATGACAAAAACGAAAAAAAAACAGCCAAATCGGTTCAGCCGTTCTCGAGTTTTGCGCTTAGCAACACATTTAGCGATTCATCTTTATTTATATAGATAGATGACGTAACTTAATAACAATCTACCTATGACTGATAGGTAGTAACTTTAAGGAAAAAAGCGGCCATCTTTTTGCGTTAAGTTGACTAACCGAAGGTTAAAGTTGTTATATGTACATATAATGCTATGCTCATCATGACCATTCCATCCATTGGTGCCACAAAAAACCACTCTCCGACTTCAAGACTAGTTTATTAGAAAAAAACAATTTTAGTAACGAGGGTGCCACCGCCATCGCCACTGGACGCTAGGCGCAGTGAAATCTTAAAAGACGTGTTAAGTTACTTGCTTATGTACGATCAGCCCAATGGATCCCTGAACCACCATAGAACTGTGTCACAGTCACGTTATGATTCAAGTCGTAAGAAGTGACAAACAAATTGTTTTATAATGGAAAGGAATACGAGTCTACATTTTGGAATCCTCACTACTCGACGATTCCTATTATATATCGACGCGTTAGATACCATCCAAAAATAAAACGTGGCATTGAGTCTCTTCAGACGCGACGAATTAAGAGATCAAGTGTTTCTGTTCAATTTTTTAAATGGTTCGGTAAACTCTCATAATCTTCTCTCAAACATTTCATTACGATGATGTCCTGATCGCGGATGCGTTCTATAAATGTTTTTCCGTCCCATCTACTCGTACAGTGTGTGCAAAGAATAGATTTATTGTGAGAGCATGTAAAAATCATAACGTTAAGTTTGTACATACATGGTTTATCTCCACCATAAAAAATAAATAAAAAATAAAAAGTTGTAGCTAAATATTTAGTAGTAAATACTTATTACCTAATACTTAAGAATACATTTAGCTTACAAGATTAGCTAGAATAGAAATAAATGAAAAAAAAAACAATTATATGTATATGTATAATTGTTAATCCAGTCTCACTGATATTGAATGAGGTTACTCCTTTTTGAGCAACAAATGTAATTTAAACATTTTACATAGATGTGTCGAAACGTAAGGTTTAACTAATTTAGAACAACGAACGGTGTAGGAATAAATAAGCGTTTAAATAAACAGAAAGGAAAGAAGCGACCCAAAAGTTGTTGGATGCTTGAACACCTGTGCCGAAGGTGGCAGTCGACAGATTGGGAACAGTACGAGAGTAGGGATTATTTGCATATTTAAATTATTGCATTGCCAATTCCAAGATGGAGTGACGACCTCGTCAGGATGGCGGGACCGCGGTGATGCGAAAAGCACAAGACCGGTCTGAGTGGAAAGCCTAAGGAAGGCCTATGTCCAGCAGTGGACGTCTTTCGGCTGACATGATGATGATGATGATTGCCAATTCGTTAACATTAATAAGTTACAGTGGTGGCCACATAATTAGGGACGCATGCGTTTTTCCCATACAAATGCCTACAAGTAGGACTTTTCAATTAACAACCAATCAAAAAAAACCTTAACATGTTATTTTTTGTATGAACATGCGTCCATACAAAAAGCAGCAATAAGTTTTTAAATCTCTATAAAATATAAGGTCAGTATTTAGGGTTCCGTACCCAAAGGGTAAAAACCAGGCAAGAGCATGTCGGACCATGCTCAGTGTAGGGTTCCGAAGCCGTTACTACTATCAAATTAGAGCTCGCGACAAACTTAACTTTGCGTTGGAAAACTGTTATCCCTTACATGTACATACATCGACATAGGTCGCGGTTAGTTAACCAATACCGCAAATAAGTTTTCGGTAGGCATAAACATTTAAACCGTTTGTAACTCAAGAAACAATGAAGTATACTTAGTCGTGATAGTTTTCCTATTAAATTCATTGTATCCTTTCATTTAAGATATTTTTTAGTTTTTAGTATTTCTAGTTTAGGCTGAGACACTTGACACTAACAAAAATTAGAGCTTTAAACCTTAATATTTCATAAATGGATCCCTTAATCGATAAATTGTTTTCACATACCGCAATAATTATGACAGATCTATCCAACGACATCCCACACTATGGGGTAGACGAGAAAAATAAATACATCCCCAAGTTACGTGTAAACAATTTTTTTAAGATTTTATTTTAACACTTTGTTGGCGTGACTAATATGTATATTCATACCAAATTACAGCTTTCTAGTACTAAAAGTCTCTGAGCTAGGCTGCGGGCGGACGGACGGACATGGCGAAAATATAAGGGTTCTTAGTTTGACTACGGAACCCTAAATACGGGACTCAATATTGGATAATCATATATTATCCAATATTGGACTCCAAAATATCTGATACGTCTCTATTACTAGAGGCATACGAGTGTGTCAGATATTTTTCAGCCCAATGTTGAATTATATATTATTGCTGCTAACCGTACAACATACTCATACTGTTTCAACACTGTGTGCCATCCCGAAGTGAACCGAAGTACTCTGAAGTTAAGCACGCCTCCTTTGCATGTTATTTTAATTACGAGCCTTAACAATTTACTCAATTTGCGTCTTTAAAAGACCTTTCACCCATTTTGTACTTTGCGCAGATTTAACTTGGGACTGAATCTGTATAATTATTATTAGCGTTAAGTGTTTTCTGTCATAAATAAAGAAAAAAAAAATGGGACAACCTCACACAAAGTCCAAAACTAAGCCCTAGGCTTTTGCTATGGGTACTACACAATGTAGCGAGTGTAAACTGGCAACACTGAGTTTAAAATTAACGATATACGAGTTCCGGGCGGCAGTGATGATACAAAACAACCGCGCTGATTGGAATCATTCAATGAACTGACTTAATTACTTTACTGCGGGTGGTAGGACCTTGTGCGGGGTCCGTCCGGATCGCTACCACCCTCTTATCCACTAACCTACCGCCAAACAGCAGTGTTCGCATTGTTGTGTTCCGGTTTGGGGATAAGACAGCCGGTGTAATGGCCAGCATAGAGGCATTCCATCTTAGTCCTTAGGGTTGGCAACGCATTTGCAGTCTTAGGCTTGCAGTGTCGTGAATGCGAATGTCTTTGGGTCACAGTTTCCATTTACCATCAGGTGGCCTGTGTGTTCGTTTGCCTTCTATATGCCATAAAAAAAACAGCCGAATTAATTGTTATTCAAAGTAATTTCAAAGGTTGTCAAAATGTTCGAGTCAACAGTCAATGTCACATATTGGGCGATAGGTATAAATAAAACAGGTTTTCAAATAATTAGACGATATAAGTATAAACTTGGTGATTAAAAGATAAAAAAGATAAAAAAGATAAAAGATGTTTATTCAGTAATTAGGCCGCACGGGCACTTTTACACGTCAAAATCTACCAGCGCTTCGCAAGAGACCACTGCTGAGAAGAAACGCCGCAAGAAACTCAACAGTCAGTCGTTTTTTAAAACTTATGATATTATACAATTATAAAGCTTAACCTAGCATGATATAAAACAATGAATTTAACATAAAATAAAAATAAAAATAAAAAACATTCAAGCGTAGCTTGTGCAAGAAAATGTGTCAAAACTAAGAATTTTCATAGGGAGTAATAAGAAGTAGTAATAAAAAAAAAATATATTTATATAAAATATGTATATATATTAAAAAAAAATATATATACTTTCCTATGACAGTGCAAGACAACCACCACATACAAAGTTTCGATACATTCTCCTACAGAAACCGTGTCCCCTAGACAATATACAATATTTACATATTTTTATGCCTATTTTATTAATCAGTTATTTAGGTGTTTAGTTAAGTTTAGGCCAAGCATTTTTATCTGTTAGATAGTCCTCGACCCTATAGTAAGCCTTAGACATCAACGACTTTTTCAAGTAACTTTTAAGTACTGGAAATGGTAACTTTAAAACTGAGTCAGGTAATTTATTATAGAAAATAATGCATTGACCTACAAATGATTTATAAACCTTACGGACACGAAATTTTTTAATAGCAATTTTATTTTTATTTCTTGTATTCAAATTATGTATATCACAATTCTTAACAAAAGAGTCTTGATTTTTAATGACATAAATTATATTCTCATAAATAAATTGTGACGCTACTGTTAAGATACAAATTTCTTTAAATACTAATCTTAAGGAATCACGGGAGTTAAGGTTATATATAGAACGAATGGCTCTTTTTTGTAACACGAATATAGTCTGTATGTCAGCAGCTTTTCCCCAAACCAGAATACCGTACGACATAACACTATGAAAATAACTATAATAAACTAAGCGAGCTGTCTCAACATTGGTAAGTTGCCTGATTTTTCTAACAGCATAAGCTGCCGAACTTAATTTGCCTGCTAGTACTGCTATATGGGGACTCCATTGTAAGTTTTTATCTATAGTTATCCCTAAGAAAAGCGCCTTATCTACCATTTCCAAACACTCATCATTTAGAAATAAACTGGATTCTACTGGTCTAACATTAGGCAAAGCGAACCTAACACATTTAGTTTTTTTAGCATTGAGTAGCAAATTGTTACTAGTAAACCAATTAAGTACTTTACCTAGCGTGGCATTTATCCTACTGTAATCGACGGATTTTCGTTCTACCTTGAAAATTAATGATGTATCATCAGCAAATAGCACAATATCACAAAGGTTATCTACCGTGCGTGGTAAGTCATTAATATAAACCAAAAATAAGAAAGGACCTAATATAGAGCCCTGAGGCACACCTAGTTTAATAGCTGCTCCCATGGACTGTGTTTTGTTTACCACAACCGTTTGTGTTCTATCACTAAGATATGAAGACATAAGATTTAGAGAATTAATTGACAGACCATAATGTTCTAATTTTAATATAAGAGTCTCATGATCTACGCAATCGAAAGCTTTGGAAAGGTCACAAAAAATTCCTATTGCATCACAAGATTTCTCCCAAATATTATATATATATTTAATGAGTACAGATGCTGCGTCAGTTGTGGATCGTCCTCTGGTGAAGCCGAACTGATTACTGTTAAGCAGTTTATTTCTATTGAAGTGACCTAACATATCTTTTAACATTAACTTTTCAAAAACTTTACTTAAAACAGGTAGAATAGAAATGGGACGGAAATTCGTTAAATCACTCATCTCGCCCGATTTAAAAAGTGGTATGACTTTACTATATTTCATAAGATTTGGAAAGACCCCCTCTGAAATGCAATTATTGTAGATTAAAGCTAAGTGTGGTGCAATTATATCTATGATATGATGGATGACTTTAACTGACGTTCCCCATAAATCCTCGGTTTTTTTTAAACTGAGTGATTTAAATACCTTTACGACTGAAAATGAGTCTACATGGCTAAAATCAAAACTTAAATTACATTTAGTAACCTTACCACAAAGTAATTTTTGAGCTCCAATCGCAGATGATTGAAGACATTTCGTGGTATTAATGGCTATGGTGGAGAAATAATCTTCGAACGCTAAGGCCACGTCTTTGTTTTAGACTTTTCGAGAGAGGGCGCTAGCGTGCTCGTGTTTACATAGCCTCTTAACAAATTTGATAATTAAAATTAGAATTCGCCTTGTTACAAAGAAAAAGTGTAAAATACATGTGTGAAATATCCCAAAATACAACTGAGATTGTTGGCGGCGAAGAAAACAACAGTCTTCGAATAAGAAAAGCGAATACAACAATTACCGGATTGCCGCCAAATAGACATGAATACGGAATCGGCTTGAGTACTTATTTAGAAATAAAGCTTTGAAGGTTAGTGAAATCCTGTATACCATCAAAAAACACAGTGAATTGACTTCTACGAACACTTATACTATATAATAACCTCTTAACCTAACCTCTAACTCTCGAAAAATACTGCCTGTCACCAATCGAAGATTTATGATAACAACGCCATCTGATAACATTTTAATAGAACACCATTATCAGCGCCGAGCATCATTAACAATTAATTATAGCGCCATCTAGTAACCATTGCTAGAAATATTTACTAAAACATCTATACACCTCTAGAGGGCGCGGGAAATAAGAAATATATAAAATATTTAAAAAAAAAACAAGAAATAAAAAGAAAACAAAAACAAAAATGGCTCAAATTTGTGATGGATGTCGCCAAGAATTACCAAAAAGGGAACATCTGACTTGTTCGCTGTGCTCTAAAAGCTATGACTTAGAATGTGCGAATGTTTCATCGCATCGCTTTCATAAGACAATGCAATTGGAGCACAAAAAAGAATGGAAGTGCCAAGCCTGCCACTGTAGAATGCCGAAAACGGACAATTCCAATACCCCTATACGCCCAAAAGACCGAGAAAACATCCTACAAGAAGAAATACACCCTGAAAATGATAATGTAACAGTTAGAAAAAAGACGAGGAACTCTAATTACGACACAAGATTTTCTGATGATTTAAGTTTGTCTGGCGACACAATACATCTGGAATGTACACAAAGAGCTGAAGCGCAAATAGAACTGAACATGAATAATCTAGGTGAATTAATTACTCAGCGCCTGAAAGAAAACAATATATCGATAATAACAGAGCTAAGGAACATCATACAGTCTGAAATTTCGGAAGCCATTACTAATCTACGAAAGGAAGTATACTATCAAACGGATGCTTTACTCATACAAAATAACCTAAGAAAGGAAGAAATCTGTGATGTCAGTACCAAAATAAATAACCTAATGATTAAAAATGATCTACTTAAACAAGAAATAGAAGATTTAACAACTAAGATTTCATCTGGATCAAATTACCCTATAAAATACTACGCACCTGAAAGCAACCGTAAGAAAATAGTTATCTACAATTTTAGTGAAAATTACAACGAATCAGAGTTAGACCTTTATAATAGAATAATCCAGTGTTTCCAAGAAATACAACAAGTGGATTTGTTAGGTTATATTGAAGATGCGTATCGCGTGGGTCGAAGAACAAGCAGAAGTAGACCTCTAGTCCTCGAACTAATCAGTAAAAGAATGGTTAAATACATATTGCAAAATAGCCAGTATTTCAGAGGTAGCGGATTAGCAATATCTGAATACTTAGACGAAAACTCACGTAAAGAGAGAAGGATTATGCGAGAAGAAATGATGCGCGCAAGGAGTAATGGACACCATGCCATAATACGTGATAACAAACTTATCATAAACGGAAAAATAGCAGACTCAGACAACTCATTTCATAAAAACTCTAGAATGACAAACAGGATAAGCGACAAACTGCCTGTTTCCGATTGCAGCTCCACCCAAAAGAATAAAATTGGCATAAATAAGGACCCTGAAAATAATTTATTTCGACACACAACGAACACCATTTAGAATACTGTACCAAAACTTCCAAAGCATGAATAATAAACTACATATACTAGAAGCCTATTTAAGCCAAGATACGTCAATCCAAGCAATATGTATAACTGAATCATGGCTAACCCGAGACAAATTAAGCTTAGTCAACATCAGCGGTTACTATGTGGCAGCATCCTTCTGCCGGGAGACCAGAGGAGGCGGCGGCGTGTGCATACTTCTGCAAGACCACATTAAATCCTCTCCAAAAGAGGATATTACATTAATGTCATTAGAATATATATTAGAAATATGTGCTATAGAATTAATTAATCTAAATATCTTAATAATAACACTATATTGGAATAAAAGGGAGGAAGACTTATTTTATAACAGATTAGAATTAATTTTAAACTATGTTACTGTAAAATATTCTAAATACAAAATAATTCTAGGAGGAGACTTGAATATAAATATATTAAAGGCGGACTCGAAAGCAAATTCCCTTTTGAACTTCATGTCTGAATACAACTTTAGTCAACATGTGAAAAAACCTACACGTATTACTCAAACTACATCGTCGTGTTTAGACTTGATTTTCACTAACTTCGGGGATGCAACTCTGCGTACCGACGTACACGAGTTAGGTTTTTCTGACCATTCTGGTACCACTCTATCTATTAACATCTCTTATAACAAAAATCCGCAATGTAACTGGTATACAGAAAAGAGGAAATTTAACACTACCAATATAGAACGATTTAAAACTCACCTTTCAACAATTAAATGGCAGGACATAATTATACCCAATAATGATTTAAATGAAAATTACTTAGCCTTTAGCAATACTTTGACACAGATTTTAAACTTAGTTATACCAAAAAGCAAAGTAAAACTTAGCAACAAATTTAAAAAGCATTGGCTTACCGTAGGCATAAAAACATCTTGCCAAAACAAGCGTTTGCTAAAAATACTAACTTTCAAATCGAATGATCCAGTACTTCATCGATATTATAAAACCTACGAAAAAATATTAAAACAATCAGTAAATTTGGCTAAAAAAATACAATATATAAATAGAATGAAAAAATGTAATAACAAGGTAAAAACAATGTGGGCCATAATAAATGAACGGACAAATAAAATATCCAAAAAAAGTAAAAATAACATACAATTACATGTAAATAACACGCTTACCTCCGACCCTAAATATGTAGCGGATACCTTTAACAGCTTCTTTGCAGCCATAGGCGGCGGTCCTAATGCAGCGCCTGGCCGCCCAGTAATTAAGCCGACCGAAAATACTATGTTCCTTACCCCTGTACAACCTTATGAAATACAGAAAATAACAAAAAATCTAAAAAACAAAAATAGTTGCGGGATCGATGAGTTACCGCCGCGCCTGATAAGACACTGTGTAGATCAGCTGACCCTGCCACTCTGCACCCTTATTAACCAATCCTTTGAAGAGGGCGTCTTTCCTGACTCACTAAAAAAAGCAATTATAAAACCCATACATAAAAAAGACTCTAAGTCAGATCCCAATAATTATCGCCCCATCGCCCTATTACCTACCATTTCAAAAATATTTGAAAAAGCAATGAGTAATCGCATATACGCATTTTGTGAAAAATATAAGATATTTGATGATTCACAGAACGGTTTCAGAGAAAATAGATCGACTAGTTTGGCGGTATTTAAATATATCCAAGAGGCTCTCAACATCATCAACAGTAAACAGTACGCTGTGGGCTTATTACTCGACATGACTAAAGCATACGACAAGGTCCAATATAATTTACTCCTGCAAAAACTATATGGAATAGGAATCCGAGGTCTAGCGCATAAATGGCTTTCATCGTACCTAAAAAATAGGGAACAAGTGGTTGAGATAGAATATTTTGATTCTGCTAACAAAAACATAACAAACGTTCGTTCAAACGTCATATCACCAGAAGCCTCAATTCCACAAGGTAGTGTAATTGGATGTCTTCTGTTTCTTATCTACATTAACGATCTTCCAAAAATCATGAACGACCCCTGTGTACTGTTCGCAGATGACATCTCAATACTGACTACTTGCCAAAATAATTTAAACATAAATATAAAGCTCTGTTCTATCTTAGACTTAATTACAAACTGGATGTCCGACCACAACCTGGAAATAAACTTTGTTAAAACTAAATTAATAACTTTTTACCCATATCAGAAACAGAAATTGTTAATTAACTTCATCTATAACAATATTAAAATAAACGTTGTTGACCATTTCACTTTATTGGGAATAGATATTGACACCCATATTAATTGGAAAACACATATAAAAAAAATTCATTCAAAAATCTCTAAATTTGTTTATGCCCTCCGTGAAGTTAAAAAATCTACCGACCTCCCAACTGCTCTAGCCACTTACTACGCATACGCCTACTCCTGGCTCAACTACGGCATCATTCTGTGGGGTAACAGCACGGACGCGTCATCACTATTTACCCTACAGAAAAAACTGATACGTATACTAGTGAATATAAAACAAACCGACAGCTGCCGACCCTACTTCCTGAAACATAAACTGCTTACACTTCCAAGCATCTACATCTTGGAAGCATGTAAATTCGTACGCAAGCATGAACACTTTTATAAAAAACGCGAGGATATGCCTCCTACACGCCCAATACGCCATAAACATAAAATTATCTTGCCACTTTCCCGCCTTAAACTCTTCTCATCCGGCCCTTACATAATGACTATAAAAATTTACAACAATTTACCTCAAATACTAAGACAAGAAACAAATGAACGCAAATTTATAAATAAACTCAAACAGTTACTTATTACCAAAGCTTACTACACAATCAATGAATACTTAGATGAAAAAATATAATAATGCTAATTAAATTATACATAAATACAATAATTTAATAAATTCCATTCATATTATTGAAATAATAAGTCTCCCTCTCTCTAAATATTTTGCCGTGCCCAACAGGGCTCATAATGAAACTTTTACTTTATATTTCCATCCTTGTACATTATGATTGCAATAAAATATTGAGTATTGAGTATTGAGTATTGTTTGATATGATTTGTTTGTCACCCTTGTTTATGGTGATTTGATTATCGCGAGTTTTTGATTTACCCGTTTCTCTATTTATTATTTTCCACACAGTTTTTACTTTATTGTCAGAAGCTTTGAGCTTAAGACCTAAAAAATTTGACTTAGCAGTCAAGCAAACTTGCTTAAAGGTCCTAGAGTAATTCTTAACATAAACTAAGAAGTCAGCATTCTTGTTCTCCTCCCTCTCTTTATATAGTTCATATAGCCTATTTCTACTTCTATGAATGCCTACAGTAGCCCATTCACTAAACTTAGTTTTTGACCCAGAAATAGTTTTCATCTTAAAATTATTATTAAATTGATGAAGAATTACACCAAACAAATCATTATAAATACTATTAGAATCATTATGTGAAAAGGATAACCCACAAAGGTTACTCTGAACTTCATTTTTGAATAAATCCAAACGATTGCTAGTTATGGGCCTGTATGTTATTGTCTGTGGTTCTTGATGAAAATCATTTAAAAAAGAAGCCTTTTGACCACTGTGGTCAGAATTAAAGCAGTTAAATATTTCCTTATCCAACCATTCGCAATTACAAAAAATATTGTCTAAACAAGTAGCACTTGAAACACCTATCCGTGTAGGTTCAAGGAATAAATTATCTAAATTAAAAGATTTAAATACACTTAAGATCTTAATAGTATTATTTGACGGTTCCAGTAAGTTAACATTAAAGTCTCCACAGACAATAACATGCTTTTGAGTTTTACATGCTAATTTTAACACATTTTCCATTGTAGATTCAAACATGCTGAAATCAGCTGATGGTGGTCTGTAAACGCAAATGATTATGTAATTTACTAGTTCTATGCAAGAGATTTCTACAAGCCTCTCTATTATGATGATTGAAAATTGCTTTTAAAGATTAATCATAGCACATACATTTTTGCCCCTTCAATCTGGGGTTTAATGATTCATTTTAATATTATCTTTAAGATTATATTCGTTCATTTCTCCTATGGTGGCCAAATAACAAAGTTATTGACCATACCGTCAGCCAATTCGACTACTGACTACTATAAAACCATGTCAAAGCTTGGCTGAAATAACTCAATTGTAAGAATCTTACGATTTGATGTATTACGTCTCGTTTACGCAACCAGTTTCATAGTGCCTTAGAAATTAATTTGGTTGGCTGTACATCTAGGTTAGTTTACTACAGAACTCGCTTAACAAGTAGACATAGTAATATTAAACGTGACATCATCAAACTTTGAGTGATCAAAGATCTATATATTGTAGATTCTACGTGAAATTAATATACGCGAATAGATTCCCTTGAAGACATTTTCTTCTCCAGACATAAGGGTGGGATAACTCGCATTTCTTACTACATCTATAGTAAATTCTGTACGCCCAGCTAAAAACTGATAACTTTTCTGTTTTCTTTCGACTTATAATGAATGGAGTTGACGTATGCGGTTGACGCGATTGGTCATCAGCTTACTTTAATCCTACATATTTTAGCGTTATGCTTGTTGATTACCCCCCCCCCCCCCCCCCCCTGAGTAATATGGTGGAATAGAAAGTAATAGAATAGAATCCTTTATTCAGCTAATAAACAAATGATAAAAAATAGTCACATATTAGGGGTGCCAATACAAGAAACTTTTTAACATATTATAATTTTATACGTAACGTTTATTTTAATTTTTCAGCTATTAAATAAATACAAAAACACATACATTTGAGGATACAAAAAACAAAAGTAATCTATTTAAATAATCAAGATATAATAGCCGAAACGGTGTGCCAGCTCAGCGTGGTGCTGTGGCACGGAGCCGCGCTGATCTTTAAAAAAAATAAACAAACTCTCCTAATCTAAAAGGCAGAGCAATGTTGTTTTTAACTTCTTTGCTGTAACGATTGATCAGTATTCCTTTCAAAGTTTTCTAAAAGCAACAGAACCTACTTGAAAAGGTCTTATTTCGCATTCTCGTTTCAGCAAAGTATCGAATTATGTTACAGTACATATCTTACGATTTTAATTATCCATGGGCCCTGAAGCCGGGTTACTATCAGGCGGCATGTGTGCTCGTTTGTCTATTCCAAGGTTTAAAAAACTTGCAAAAAAAGTGTAATATGTAACGTTTTTTATTCGAAAAATGCCTATCACACAAAGTTAGCCATTTTACCATTATGACCTTCGGCACTTTGCACAGCATTATTACTATTACTTTGTATATATCTGATAAGCCACAGCAAACAAGCAGACACACAGATACACACGCACACACACACACACAGACACACACACACACGCAGACACACACAGATTTTCTAATGTTTTCTAAATTGTCTTTAAAATGTGTTTCTTCAAGGATTTCAAAGAGCTGCCTTATGAATGTTATCTTTTCTGTGTTCTATGTTTTTGTTTGTCACGAATATAAGTTTTGTATTTCTTTCTTTCTTTCTAAAAATATGATAAAGGTAATCATTTGAAGAATTGCGCGATTGTTATATAGGTAAAAAACTCAAGTAAACCTCGTCTTGCATGTAGTTGTGTTCAAAACGAATATGGGATTTACGTCAATTTTCAAATACAGAATGTCGAACGGTCTATCCAGATGTGTCACTACGAGCAAGAGGAGCTTTACTTAAGTTTTTTACCTATACGTACTTATATAAAAGTTTAGATTTAAGACCCATTGTTTCAAAAACAGTTTCTACGTGTAGAGAATCCTCTGATTTTTTTCTTTCTCAATTCCTGTCAGAAACTGTTATAGTCTTTTAATCTTTATCTGTTACATCGGCAACCTCTTATTCCATCTTTTAGACAACAACTCTCGCGAATAATCACTTTATATTTTTAAAAAATGGTGAGTGAACACCTTTAGTTCGGTTTGGACGAAATAATTATGACTGGCAACTCTGAAAGGTGGTGTCATCCAGTTATGGCGGCAATAAGAGGTTAGTTTAAAATGGAAAAAGATCAATATTCTTTTGCGATATCTTTACATTGTCAACGTTATATTTTATTCCTTACCAATCATTGTTTAGAATAATTATCACCCATTTTACAAGCAATAACCAACTTGACCATTCTCCATTTTTTCCTAACCTCCAATTCCCGCCAAAGCTAGATGACACTACCTTATAGAGTTGCCAGTCATATTTATTTCGTCTTAAACTACTTACGAACTAAAGTCCACCACTCACCAAGGCATTCTTTTCGCATTTCGCAATCATTCGCAATAATACCTCCGCAATAATAAATAACAACGACTCATAATTTGCAGGAGCCATAGTGTTCCTGATCCTGGAAGGGCCAGCAGTGCGGCAGGCGACCGTTGCGCTGGAGCTGAAGATGAACGAGTTCCTGCAGGAGCACCCTTGCGTCTCAGGTCAGTAGCTTTTCCTACACCATTACTTTTCTTCCAGCTTTTAACTGACAACCCTATTGGAGGGTGATGTTTTATGAGTGTCTGTATGCGCCTTGGGATTTTGCGGGGTTTTGTTAGTTGGATTGGTATACCTAAGGTTTTTTTTTTGTATACCTTGGTGAAGGTAAAGGAGCACAGGGGACGCACCCTGATGATAAGTGTGACCCATAGACATTTGCAAAGACCACAATCTTAAGTCTGTAATCCTAAGACCTCCTCAGTCAGACGTCGCAGGGTTATTCAGGTTTTAAAAGTTGCTTCTTGCTGGACTTCTATAAGTTATTTTGTAAGTCAAGGCCTCAGAAAAGCGGTAAAATGCTTAGCAGGGGGCTTTTTAACGCATGATTAATGTTATTTGATTTAAAAAATTTATGGTCTCAATTTTAACCTATCCGACGTAACAAGTTATGTTCCGGAAACAAAACAATTTTGGAAATGACACATCCGACAGAAAATAATTTGCCAAATGGCACCGTTCTCAATATTCAAACCAATGATAGAGTCTGTCTAATGAAAGCTGAACCTGGGAAAAAGCGGCAAATTCAAAAAATCTTGATATGGTATTACCGATCAATGAAGGAATAAACGATATTGATACTTTTATTATTTTATTTATTTTGGTGGGCACAAAGGAAGAGGAAACGCGTACTATATTTTCATATATATTATTACGAGCGCTATATTTTGATGAAAAGCACTTTAGGTAAAATACGATGACAGTGACTGGAGCACATTTGGTTTTTCGAAATATATTTGACATGAAAATATAGTGATCTGCACGTGTAGCACAAGTTGTATTTTCTCGCTTGTCGCTCTGTGCGTCTCTATCGTAACAGACTAGATAGTAAGGGAGATCCGAGCGACAAACAAGTCACGAGCAACTTGTGCTAGTCGTGCTGTTGATAGATTTCATTGATACGAGAGGTTTTCGTCTGTGTCGCACACAGCATAATAAAACAATGATGATGAGGAATATTATATTCAACCTTTTTAATAAAGTAATTAGAGGTAACATTATTCTCATCACCCTTACACCTCTATCTAACGACAATTATATCTTGGAGAAGAAGCGCCGCAAGAAACTCCAGCAGATCATTTTTTCCAATCATAAAATACAATTATTCTTAAAAGTAACATTACAAGGTAGTAAAGTAATTAATAATTATTTCTAACAACACAAACTTAGTCGTTACAAATGTACGCTCAATAACATTGAGTAAATTAAAAATAGTGACTAGGAGAACAACATGACGAGGTCTCTACGTCAGGAACGATAACTAAAATAACTAACTGGAAAACAGGTTCTTGCAAGCGTGAACAGACAGGACCCCACTGACAACACCCGTTCACGAGTATGACGCTGATCTCAGCCATCGCCTCCTCAACCATGTGTTTGAAAAGAATAATTAAAAAGATGTCTCAAGGCATCCGGTAAAACCGATGCTTTCTCTCAACTCTGCCAATAAGCATCTGAGTGTAGGCACTTGTTTTTTTACAATATAAAATTCATTTATTTTATTTCGGATAGCTTGGATGTCAAAGCTATCCAAATTAGACACCGTGGCCTTGTGAGGTCGCTTTTTTCCGGGAGTACTAAAGACACCGTTGTTTAATTTTCCCTCATTACTTATTCTTTTTAAAGATGAAACACTGATATCTGTAAGAAGAAAGAAAGTGTTAAATAAACAGAACACCATTTAGAAATACATTGTGTGGTTGCGCAGTACAGCCCCATTGTACAGTCCGACAGCCCTAAAAACATTTGGGTTTAGGTGAAATGAAATTGCATCGGTGAGGTTCTAATCGCAACGGTTTAAGAACAAGGAAGACTCATATAACCCGAACATCTTTTATATCTGGCCGATCAAAAATGACATTAAATAAATAGATAAGGTACTAAAGTGTACACATATTTATGAAATCGACTGTACAGTGTACATTTGGTTCATAAACAACAAAATGCTGTTTGCTCCGCACACAGAAAATACATATCAAATAATATGTTTATGATATCTTTTAACTAAACACCTCCTTATTGTTTTATTGAAACTATGAGTGTCAGTTACATTAATCATCTGTCTATTAAATTAATTTAATAAAATTGTGAATGCTAAGAGATTCAACATGATATAGGGACAGACAATAGGTACCTACACCTATTATATAGGGAAAGACAATGATAATTTTAGTAATTACCGGTCATTGAAGATACTTCTTCCAAATATTTCGTCTGAGTCTGGCAGGCTAACTCAGTTTCCTCAACCTCTTTCAGCTGCTTTACGTTTTCCAGCACACTTTTGTCAACGTGCACGTCCAGGTTTTCTGAAACGAATTTAATTTCGTTTAATTTCTTAATCTCATCGTATAATAGACAGAAAAAGGTAAATTAAACTTAGGATTGCACATAGAGAAATAAGAAGTATCAAAATGAACATGCCGTACTAAAGCCGTACTAACCTATAAATTTGGTCACCGTAACTAAACAATTAATTTTTTGCATCAATAATGCTTTTCTTTCTTCTTGTTTTTCTTTGTACTTCTGTATAATAGTATACAGAATCTCCCGGACACCGCCTCTTATCGTCGACGGCATGATTACTCCGTATTTTTATCAATTTAGATCTCGAATTGACAAGTTTCTAACAACAACAAAGTCCAAACGTCATATTAAATAGTGTTGCCAGACTCGTCAGCCAAGAAAAATCCAGGTTCACCTTTCATTAGACAGACTCTAGATTTGGTTACCTTTTTGGGGTTACAATGTGTCATCGTAACCAAACCTACCTGCGGTTAAAATATCGGGGACAAGCAACGAACCGCAATGTTTTGTGTCGCTAACCTTGGCCGAATTAGAATAAAGTACAGTCTGTGAGCACTTAGAAGATGCTTCAGCTTTGTACTTCTCTCTCACTCTCTCTCTTAATAAGATCGTATTAGAGCGAGTGAGAGACAAGTATAAACCCGACGCATCTTCTAAGAGCTATCACATTGTATTATCATTTATTAGATGGGCATAGTGCACAAGTTGTTATCTTGTTAGTTTATGTTGATGATAGTTTGAATACAAATTATTTAAATAGAAACTCTTTGTTTTTAGACACCTGTTTAATTTACGGATCGTTAAGTGATAAGAAATTGTCTAGTGCTTCAAAGTATTTTCCAATTTTCTAATATAACTAACTACTTCTTAAGTGGGATTGGGCCGGTCACGTCTGCGGCATGCACCCAGACCGGTGGGCTAGCGTAGCCACCAAGTGGGTGCCGCAAAATGGGCGGCGTAAACGGGGCAGGCCTAGACGGAGATGGCGCCGGCGGGACGACTTGGACGCATTCCTCAACAACTGGCCGGAAGAGGCACCAAATAGGGACTCATGGAGATCAAGGGGAGAGGCCTTTGCCCAGCAGTGGGACACTCATAAAGGCTAGGAAAAAAATTAAAAAAAAAAAAACTACTTTTAAATATTGCAACTATTCAAGAGACCAAAAATTCTCGGTTAACCACATTCAAACGTAGAGATCAGGTGTTGTTTGGGAAAATAACTTCGCGTATTTACTGACGTAATTCTAGGGTTATTACGTATTTGAACCCGAGTAACATAAACTTTATGGAATTACATTCTACATTTCATTGCAATAGTTATCTGTTAACATTAATAAAGACGTATCAAACCCACTTTCGTACAATAAAATGAGGAACTTAAGCTCTTTTGTCAGCGAACGTAATGTTGTCAATAATATTATTATTTATCTGTGATGCAATCATAAATTACTGGCCGAGAGAAAAAAGTGTAGTTTTATATGTACATAATAAAAGTGATTGTTGTAATCACATAAAATATATTCATATTTACGAAAGTCTTAGGTTTTTGTATGATCGAACGAGGAAACTTTAATTATTATTGATGATCGATCACAGATAAGAATGAATTTTATTAATTCAAAGAATCATCTTTTTAATACCTATAAACATAACTTTTGGGCGCTGAACAACATTATATCTAGTCCCAAACTAGGATCTTTTGTGCTAAGTATGTGCACTAGCACTTAATTGCATGTTACTAAGTTAATTAATAACTTCAACGACAATTTATGCTGCAATCTAGTTAATTAGCTCGAACGACCTTAATTTAATAAAGTGACATTCCTATTTAGCGCAGTACAATATCAAGATAGATTTAAAAAGTCTTAAGTAGGTAGGTCGGTAAACGAACTCCTTATCTCGCTCACACATGCTACTAGATAAATTATGTGAAGAGGCTCGAACCACTCAGTTATCCACCGGCACTGGTACGAGCCACGCGGTCTAACGCTTTCTCCACCTTTAAAAAATAAAATGTATCAAAATGGTGATTCTTAAACTCTTGACATGCCGTCGTGAAACGAAAGTTACTGAAACAATCGCGTTATTCGTGATACCGAACCATCCGAAAAGATTTTTTAAGTACAGTTGACCAAAGTGTTTCTTACGTTCCATCGGAACTCGTAGTTTAAAAACATTTGGGTGACGTTCTAAATTTGAATCGGATTGTGACATTTAAATTGTGCTGTTCGAAATTTGATTTGAAATTGACTTTTTAATAATGGATAAATATACACGGGTGCATTCGTATGGGAGTATGAGTTCAAGGAGCGACGATGACATGACTGTGCGTAGCCAGCTTTTTCCGTATTCGAAAAAAATGGTGGTGCCGCGAGAGATCCTTTATGAAGAGGAGAACCCTCCATTCCAGCCATTAATAGCGACTTCCAAAATGCTCGGAAAAGCTCGTTGTGCGTTCCTGCTGAGCAGTTATATTACCTTCTACATTATTTATCTTATTTCTGGCGCTGCGGTGTTTTCGGCTTTGGAAGCCCCGATGGAGAATGCGATTCGTCTGGAAGTGGTCAGGGCGAAGACAGATTTCATGGCTCGGAATCCTGGTGTCTTAGGTAATCATATCTTTAATTAATTGTATAGATATAATCCCAATAATTTTATAACGGTTATTTTTCCGACTCTCGCGTATACAGCTAATCATAAACCAGTGGTTTTTTAAAACGTATATTCAAGTGTTTTTGAGGGAATAACTTAAAACGAGTTCTTCGTGTTTGAAGTTGCAAGCAGATAACAGATAAGTAACATTTTGTTAATATCCATCTTTTTTATAGTTTATCTCTAAATCAACATGAATCAACATTGAAGACTTTTTTTATTTTATCACTATGGGATCATTACCTACAATAGTATTTATAATTTAATCCGCGTTGCTGTTTTGTCTTATTAATTTATTATTTAATACTCAGAAAGAGAGACAAACATAGCGACCGGGACCGGATATGCGTGAAAAAGGGGTTGCGGGGTAGGTTGGAATGGAACACCCTCAGCGTGTTGGGTAGCACCCGGCAGCATAAGGCAGGTTTCCTCTAATCCTATTAAACAAACTGTAATTGCTTATTTGTTCGGTTATTAAGTATAATGAAGTCGTGCCTTTTTCGAATAATTGTACAAATATGGTAGCTTTTTTAATTTTAATTCAGACGTGGAGCATGGGCATGGGTTAATGACGTCTGTAGTACTTATTATCAGAATGTAAAATTTTCACGCCGGATGTTGGCCAGTATATCTATGTAACATTTAAGCCACATTTATATATATTCATATAATATGTAAATAATAATTTCATTACATTTTATTTTGAAACTAAAGACAGTGCAATAGTCCTAATTATAACATCATTCATAATTTACATGATTAATTACAGAACCAGTTTTCAATGGCAACCGGTCGCCGTCGCGGTAATGAACTTCACTAGGATACACGTAATTCTATATCACGAATGCATCTACTTGTGTTACGCGACATAAGCTAGGTTCTAGTCACGTCACTTTCTATCGAAACTTTAGATTCTAAAGGCATGATTCCGATGTTTGCGACCGCGAGCGGCGATCGCAACTAGCAGAGATTTGTCGCCATTTGGCCGCGACTGAACAGGATAGTCACGCGTGTTATGCTAACGATACGCAATTTAGGTTTTGCCGCTCTTTCTCACTTATACCGCAATTAGCATTGACCAAAAAAAATTACTCACGGTTTTTACATTCTAATACAAAAGAATAGGTAATTTTAAGCGACCATTTTCGTTAATTTTGTATTTGACCCAATAGTTTTGTTTTAATATATTTATTTATTTAGCCAACATTTTATGGATGACATGATTATTTTAAATTGGAATGGAATTTTCTAGTAAATAACATACAAGTAAAAGATATCTAATGATAAAAAGTGATTGTAATAGTGCATTAAAACATATTATTTCAAGCGGATTTCGCCTAACCCGTAAGATACACCTAGGAGGGTTTCAAGCCGAAAACGAATGTCAAACAAAGGTTAAATATACTTTTGTCGAAATATCCGAAATAGTTAAATATTTCAAAAACTTAATAATGCAGAACGGCTTTAAAACCTTATTCCTCGAAATGGTTTTCGAAAATATGAATAATCCCAATTAGATAAAAAGATAAAGAGTCATTTATTCGCAACAATACAAAATTACATCACATAAATACAAAAAGAACATGACACAGAGAAATGGTTGCGAAGCGGTCCTAACTCAGCATGCAGATGCCAGAGGGCCCTTCGAAGATACACTACGCTAACTAGCGTTTCTATTCGTTTCGTTGGTAACGTTTTCGTATCAGGTCATCAACCAGTGATGCGGTTGGTTTAAAAGCGAAACGAATAGAAATGCTAGTAAGCGTAGTGCATTTGGCAGGGCTCAGGACACTTTCTAATAACGAACGTTACAATCCAAAAACTTATGAAAAAGTCGCATGATTTTTGAATTGTACACTGCCGTCCTAAGCCAATAGGCAGTATGTCAGATAAAACTCCCGTAGCAATATCAACCTTATTTCTAACGGTATAGAATTAAAACTGCTTTGGCTGTTGAATTTGGGATACTGCTTATTGGCTTAGGAGGGCAGTACAGATGCCACGAAATTGAAAAACTGATGATTTAAAATATTTATTTGCTAATTGAAATTATAAATTGTAAATCGTAGCTTTTATAATAGCGACCAAAACTACTGAAGTGATTTGAAAAATTCTTTCATTATTAGTATCCTACATTATCCCTGAGTAACATATTACAAATACTATATTTATTTTTCTGCGCAGACAGACTCACGGGCAACAGCTAGTTAGATAGATAGGGTCGTGCGACACACTGTTTACTTCGTATGCAATTATATGGAACGCTGACGTTCGTTGGCGTGCGACCGCAAATTGCACCAATGGACGAGGCTAGTCAAGTTTCATTAACCCCAACCAATGCCCCCAACACAAAAAGAGGGGTCGTATATACGAAATAACTTCAGGTATACACGAAAAGTAACGGTTGTAGAAATATGAAAAATTTATAGACGATTGCTTACGTCAAACCTTTATACACGTTAAGCTCATATAAATGAATTAAGATAGCTGTCAAAGTAATTTAAAAAAAATATATGGCGGTCTTTAAAATTCCCAGAATGCATCTTGCCTCAGCCCGTTGGTCGCTTTATAGAATTTCAATTTACAGGGCTCCTTTATTTACTTTTAAGTTCAGCAAACATATTATTTGGTTTAAAATATGTTGTAGTTAAATACCAAACCCTGCGCTAAAGCTTCGAGTAACGTCTTTCAATTAAATATACTTAAATGTACCCTATTCGTTGATATCAAAGCGATATGAATCGCATAATTTTATTCTAAATGTGGTTTTAATGACACGATTCTAACGGTTAACGATTACTATAATCCGATAAGATAGGGTTCCAATAACAATAGACAATATAAATTTACTAGACTGCTTGTAATTACAAAGGCAATTAATGAAATGCGTAGTGTAGGTATATTGTAAACGTGAACTGTCAATTCAAGCTTATCTTTGACGTTGAAGGTTACATTTAAAAAAAACATTTTTATGACACCCTATTTATTGTCTATCATAGACCACAGATTAATAAGGTATGTCATAGACTTAATAACCCAGATTTCTTGGTTTAAACGTACTTTATAGTTTTATATTTTCTAAAAATATGGTGATACGACAGTACCTAATTAAAAAACGGCCAAGTGCCACTCTGACTCGCGCACTGAGGGTTATTTTTAATTTGTTTTATTTGTATGAACGGTCATGGAAGTCAATTAGCTACCCATTTCAAAGAAAATCTGCTTGAAGATGTCATTGTCATTAGAGATGCCAGGTCATTTGTTTGGAACTAAGGCTGACAATTTAAATTCCTTGACCTATCCGTTTTAAATAAAAAACAAAAGCAAAGCAACGTTGATTTACCCAGTTTTCGAACTTTCTGTTGGTTGTTCAATAAAAAGTATTACATCCAGTAAACACGCCATCTTTTTAACATTTAGTCGTTTCTACTCGGAGTCGCGACCGGTTTCCTTCATTTATTAATGCATCCAACAAGTTTCCAAATGCTGTTGCTTCATCAACCGGTCGTCGGGGCCAAACTATTCCACTGGCAACACATACAATACGTATTCCGCGTACAAAATTAACACGATTTCTTGATCTGTGCATTTTTGACGAATACGAGGGAACGAAGAAATTGTTCGCGTATATATTTCTAATCTGTGAATTTTCAAGATAAACAGTAGTATTCATGTGCGCAAGCACTCAGGCCACCTGATGATAAGTAGGATCTGAGACCCATAGACATTTGAAATCTCAAGACTACAATCTCCAAACTGCAACCCTAAGACTTCAAATGCGTTGACTGAGATGGAATGCCTCTATGCAAGTAATTTCACCGGTTGTCTTATCCCCACGCCGGAACAGAACAATGCGAACACTGCTGCTTGGCGGTGGGTTAATGGATAAGATGGTGGTAGCGATCCGGACGGGCTTTTTAATACTTGTAGCTATTAAAAACGTAATTAAATCGCTGCTCTATATCAAAACCCAGCTGTAGGTTTTCATAAAGTAGCCGTAAGTACTTTTATATTAACTTTGATAAGAGCGTTCTATTTACTAAACTAATTCAGATATTCCAACAGGTGTGTTAACAATACTTATGATGGTTTGATTAAACGCTAGAGTTTCATTTGTTTTTATTAGTTTAGTTTAACGTAACTTAAGTAGACTTTAGAAACTTGTTTGCGGGCCAAGAGAGAATCGAATAAATCGTAGGAATATAAATAATAATAAATTGCACGCTTCGTCTAACAACTGTTCTAAAATCACAATTTCACAAATAGGGAATATGCATGTTTTTTTTACAGCTTCAATAAGAGTTGATTCATGTAACAAACAAGTGAGAAAATCATTATTTGAATAGCTATAAAAATAACGAAGATATAAGCCCACATAGATTTGTTCCTATATCTTTCTAGCAAAACAGAATTTTACGTGGGGTTTATATGGCCGAACTGCACGATGACGTCACCGCTACACTTCGGATCTCTCTGTCTAATTAGCATTTTAAAATGCTTGTGTCATCCGTATTTCATGACCGATGTTAATTTTAATCTCACTCTTGGTGATCTCTTTTACGGTATTTTCATATTTTGTTGAGAGCTTAAAAATATTTACCTATCAACCAGAGAAGACCTCCCTTATTCATAAAAACATATTTTAGATAAAAATATGCTTTCTCACTTCTGACAGATGCAAACGTCACAATGACATATAAGGACAAAGCATATTATAAACATATTGTCCGTTTTTGAAAATTTATACTACGTAAAGAATATAAAGTTGAAGAAGATCTTATAATTAAGAGCCATTATTGGTTCCGGGCAGCATAAAAATATCTAACACAGATGCTTTAAGGGCCGTATTAATAAACTCATCTTGAGTGTGAGGTCCGTCACAAGATACGTCAAACTAAACGCCAAACCATAGAACACTGTCATTTTTGACGCATCTCGAGACGAGCATTAGAGTTGAGATCAGTTTATTAATACGGGCATAAAACGTGCGTACCTAATCAAAGTTAAATGCTTCTCGGAATCTATAAACGTTCCGACAATATTTCTGTGTGCATACGACAAGCAGGAAACATTGTAATCGTATACCTAGTGATTGCGTCATTATCGTACCACTTTCTAATGCATTAGGTTAAATGCATTTACATTACGTGACGTTTATAGAAGAATTAAACTTATTATTTTTTTCAACTCACATCACATGGTTTTTTCTACGTCACAGCTAGGCTAGACTTAAAAACCGGCCAAGTGCGAGTCGGACTCGCGCACGAAGGGTTCAGTACATTAGGTATCTATGTATACAACATTAGCAAAAATCCGCAAAAAAACATCACGTTTGTTGTATGGGAGCCCCCCTTAAATATTTAATATATTCAGTTTTCAGTATTTGTTGTTATAGCGGCAACAGAATTTCATCTTCTATGAAAATTTCAACTGTCTAGCTATCACGGTTCATCAGATACAGCCTGGTGACAGACAGACGGATAGACAGACGGACAGACAGACAGGCGGACAGAGGAGTCTTAGTAATAGAGTCGCGTTTTTACCCTTTGGCTAAGGAACCCTAAAAAACTAAACGTGGTTACAAACAAAATGGCGTCATTCCGACCACTAGTCCAAAGCGTAGCAAACGCTGATAATATTCAACATGTTTTTCTCAACAAACTAAATTTAAAAAAAGATTGATTTTTATTTCGACAACCTTTCCAAAAAAATCCTGTTGTGTCAATTGACCACCAAATAAGACGCATTATTTTTAAAACCTTATTATTTCGCAAGTCTCAGGAATTCCCTGAGGCTGGCCACACATAGTGCTACCAACCTCCGGGGGTTATCGGCTACCCCCTGCACTGACACGCTTTCCGAGTCTGCGTTACGTATGAGCAGATAGCGCGGTCATGCGCAGCGGGTGTCGATATCAGCCAGTATTCTGATTGGTGGTTCAGTGGGTGGAATTTTACTTAGGGGCTATGGTTGGCTGCAGAAGTCACATGTTTAGATGACGTCAAACCCGCCACTATTTTATGATGTATGTTGTAAATAAGGGAAATAGCTAGGCACGCAATAACAAATAGTTTTCGTTACTTGCGTGTTTGTCTTCTTAGGATGCAATTTCAATTTCAATTTATTTATTTATCGAAAAATTAGAACAATCCTTTTAAATCTTATAGTATAGTAAATTAAGCAATAGTATACAAAAAGGTTTCGGGCATGAATATCAATGGTCCTCACAGGCCTGTGTCGTGAGAGCCGATATGATGCGTTACAGATGTAGTGCATAATTGTTTTCCTTCGTATTTTCACGGAAACGTACGAACGCGTCTTGCTATTTCAGTCGGTCACAGTACACAAAGTACTGAGGTTGACTGAAGTAGCATGACACCTTCGTACGTTTCCGTGAAAATACGAAGGAAAGCAATTATGCACTACACCTGTACCGACGTAGATCAAAAATACATGATGCGTGAACAGACTACAGACACGGAGTAAACATACAAGATTGAATGGTGTGCAAGAGTACATTAGGAAATTAAAGTAAAATTTTACAATATTATAGGTAAGGGAATTTAGTTACTTACTAGGTTACTTATAGAATAGTGTGTGTGTGTTTGTTTGTGTAAGTGTGTGTGTAAGTGTGAGGGTGTGTGTATGTGTGTAAGCAAATACAAAATATGGCTTAGGACACAGATTTCAATAGGTCCTCTGCATCCTAATACGAGAGTATAAGCCATTTTTTTAATTTTGCTTGCATTTCATGCAACGTTATTAATCCTTTCGACTTCCAAAAATTGTTTACACTTTGAGGGTAGGGTGTCGAGAGATATGACAACGACGCCATCTATTGATGTACCATGTAAACAAGCGACTTTATTACCCGCATTTACGGCAGTAAGAACTATGTATGCGCTTCTAAGTAAAGAAAGAGGAACATACAGTGCAAAGACAAATAGCAGTATTTCTGAGTGCCGGCGTTATTAAGGCGGTTTATCATCAGTAATTATTACATTGCATTGTGGCATTTGCAGTTTAAAATACAACGAAATTCAGTAAACAGATGTCTACGTAACTTACGAGTACACATAAACACAAAAAAAACACACGATAAAATAGTTAAAATCCGAAATCCACTCTATTGTTAATGACAAATAAAATCAGCGTAGTGAGATGAAAGGCAAACACAGCATAGTCCTCTTTATTCAGGTTTGGTGCACTGTACGGTAAATACCAAATTAAATTTCAAACCTGCATCATACGAGCATACGATATTCACTGTAAAATACCACGGCCGAATCGCAAACAATCCATCATTGCATTAATAACACAATAATGTAACTTTATGACTGCTCGGCGCGCCGGGATCCATTATTCATGTTTAGTCGAGGCTTAGGTAAAACGATTTTAAGGAGAAAACAATAGCTTTTGTTACCTTTTTCCACAGTATGTATTATGAAATTAAGTACATTATTTTTGCTGTAGGACCTTGAGCATGGTTCCTCCATATAGCTGATCAAGTTAAGGCAAACAAATGAATAAAGCTGTTAATAACACTAACAAATGAAGTAAGACATGAGATTCCAACTTATGTCCGTATAAACTAATCTCAAGTCTAGCTCATCTCGAGATGCGTCAAAAATGTCAGTGTTTTATGGTTTGGCGTTGGCTTCGACGTATCTTGTGACGGGTCTCACAGTCAAGAGGTTATTAATACGACGGCGACCCTTAAGATTGCAGTCATGAGATTGAAGTCATGAGGCGTTTTTCACTGTAATCTTCGCCGTAAAAATAATCCAAAAAATTGTTCATACTCCCACTTTTTTTTTTTAAATATTGCTTTAATTCACTTACGGCCACATTTTTAAGCCTATTGTTTCCATATCGTAATAATATGTTTGATTTTATAGAAACCGTTACTGCCAAGTGAATAAAAGCTACAATAATGTCAAGAATAGACAAAATACAATATACAAATTGGCTGCGTCTTAGATGATTTCTATGTGCCTTAGTATGTTTTTTTCTTTTAAACTACGTTCATTGTAGACATGGTACAAGCTTAGAGAGCTTAGTTTGTAAGTAAAATAACTATAATTAAACTGTTTATTTCCAAAAGACTTAACTATGTAGTCTCCATGTAATCTCGTATGTTAATTTGTGTATGATTGTCTCCCGTTCCAAAACTGGCCTTGGGAGTTCTTAACCCTTAATTTTCTATTATTCCGTCTCCTCACAGGCGATGACCTGGAATCCCTTCTGGAGGTGGTGGTCAGCGCCACCAACCGCGGGGTGCCCGCGGCGAAGAACTCGAGCGGCCCCAACTGGAGCTTCGGCCAATCGCTCTTCTTCTCATCCACTGTCATCACCACCATCGGTAAGAGCTGGTTACTTCCACTAGATTAAGAACGTTGGACAGAATCTTCTCGCGCTGTTTATCCGTTTATAAGTGTGGATAAATCATTCGTCACTCTCGCACTTACTGGTCAGAAACCACCTCGATCAACGCAACCATAATAGGCCACCTGTGTCCACCGCGAGAAAGGCGACCATGATACGGGCCACCTTGAAAAACATTTGTCGCCTAAACGATTACATCTTCCCACATGTTCATGTCATGAGGCACATTGCTTGTAGAACAGCATGATTCGGAACGTGGAATAACCGTGGGGGTAGCTAAACCATGCTTTGTCCTTATAGTACAAACTATTTAAAATCACCATTTCCACTTGAGAACTTACCTGCGATGAATGGCATTGTTATCTTTTGTTAAATCCAACCTCTAATTACCTGTACAAAATGAAATGCATTAATAACAGAAGATGGAATATGAATTAGAATTTTACCGACTTAAGAATAAGGTTCAAATTGGAAACTACGAACTCACTCACAATTGACATAGAACCTTTTAGAAATGACTAACACTTGCTAAATGCTACACCCGGTGGTCCTTATTATATGTCATGTCCTAAAGGTTCTATGTGAAGTATGTCCTATTCCAATTTGAACCTCATTCTCAAGTAAGTAAAGTTTTAATTAATATTCCATCTTTTGTTATTTATGCATTTCATTTTGTACACGTTATTAGCGGTTGAGTTTAACAAAAGATACCAATGCCATTCATCGCAGGTAAGTTCTCAAGTGGAAATGGTGATTTTAAATAGTTTCTACTATATATGTCATTGTGATATTTGAATTTGACAAGGACAAAGCATGGTTTAGCTACCCCACAACACGGTTATTGCACGTTTATAAGTAAGGGCATAAGGGTGATGACCGTATGTATAGATCAAAAATATGTGATACGTCTCTATTACCTACTTGAGGCATAAGAGCGTCTCAGTCGTTTTTGAGCCCAATTATGAATAATATATTTTGCTGTTGACTGTACAACATGACTGATATTTTTTTTAATAGAGCTTCACAGTTAATTATAAATTCATTAATTATAACCAATACTTACGTCAATATTTTCGTCTATGACGGACATTTTCAAGCTTCCAAACTAATTTAATATCAGGGAGTAATGAATTACTGTAATAACTTTGTACGTGCGAAGGCCAACCGAATATTAGAATATCATAATAATATTTTGAATAATGAAAATATGGTTTGGTTATTATTACGTCGTTATTATGTAGGTATGGTGTGATTGATCGACTAAATATCCTTCTAATGACGCATCATCCATCATTCAATATAAAAATGTTGTCTTATTAAATTACCTGAACCCTATAGAAAATCGTTTCCTAATCTAAGACAAATAAAATTGACAGCTGTTCCGCCAGCGTAGAACTTTTTCGGTCAAATTCCCCAGGATAAATATTCCACAGGAAAAACCAGCTATCCAATTATTTTTGTGCAAATCCCGTCAATTCGTTGCTGCGCCTCGAAGTGGAAGCAAAACAAATACGCAAGTTAGATCGCCGGCTGATTGGCCGGATTGTGAAACGAAGCCTTAATCGCGTGGCCGTCAAAAGTTCATACAAATTCAGCTCCGGGCCATAACATTTCTCACCCCTAAATGAAGTGCGATTTACACCATTTTTAATCTAGGTATATTAATAATTTCGTTCCGGTTTACGGTAGACTCGAACGAAATGCACATCAAATTAAAGAGCGTAAAAAAATAGTCGATCCGAGTCGACAACTTGCTGGCGGAAAATTCGGATTATCGAGTATTTTTAATGTATAATGAATAAATTGCTATATAATGGCGTTGCGAAGTAAACATCACAATGTCATCCATCAACGTGGCGTTGGTGTCATGTCATCACGTGACACATGTGTCACAGGTTCGTATTCCGTTCTCCATTGTGACCTCTAAGGTCTTATTCCTTTTATTGTGAGAAATATCTACTGGTGAAATATCGATACATAGGTTAGCTGTGGATTTATTATGAATCTACGTTTTACCCGAGCGAAGCCGGGTTTTCATCTAGTTTTTAAATATTTTGCAGATTTTATGAAAAAAATGGTTTTTAAGTTTCCGATTTTTCTTTATTATTAGTGTTCAAAAATCGTAAATATTGGAGTATAGATGTAAGGGGAGACAAATGTAATCGCATGTTGTACAGAAATAGAAATTGTCAGATTCACAATCGTCTAAAACGCTTAAGTTCCAAACGCGCACTGCCGGTAACAATGGGGCGGCATGATGCAGGCTAGGAGTGCACGTTTTGTTGCTCCCACACAGGACTTATGAAACATGTTTACAACATTCTACAAAACCTTAAGATGTTGTAGAGTAGAAAATGTTTCATAACGTTTTATAACGATATATATATTATCTACATACATACATAAAATCACGCCTGCTTCCCAGAGGGGTAGGCAGAGACGACTTCTTTCCACCTGCTACGATCCTGACAAATGTCTTTCGCTTCTTCCACATTCATACATCGAGTCATGCACGCACGTCGGTTTCGGGTACTTAAGATTCGGCCCTTTTCCAGTATTTCTCCGATTTGATTCGAAAAAGCACGCCTAGGGCGGCCTCTTCCGACCCTTCCACTCACTTTCGCTCTGTATATCTCTTTCGTCAATCTTCTTTCATCCATCCTTTCCAAATGACCTTTTTATGTATGTATGTATATATCTACGGGAGCAGCCTATGGGTCAAATATTCGCAGAAATCATACAGTGCTCTGTGGGTCCAATTTAATAATGGATGGCTCTGATGGGGTTGCCTCGCTACTGTAGCGCCTTGACTATGTTTGCGGAAGCTCGCACCGATGATTTCCATGCAATTCGTAGGAAAAAGGTTGCATCACTTGTTAGAAGAATGCGAGGCAGCTCCAATAGGATCCTTGAAATGATTGCAAGTAGATTCGACTGTCCTATAGTCTTAAGCATGTGTAATTTAGTTAAGTCGAATATAGAGTTTAAGTTTTAAAGTTGTTCCTCAGTACTAACATTAGAGAGTAAGATATCAGTGTATACTAACCAATATGGGTCAAGATACCCGAAATAAACGTTTTGAATTTGAATTTATAACGGCAGTGTGAGAGCACCATTACAGAACATTCCCAAACATTTGGAAATATTCACAACACATCACAAAAATACTTTCACGAAACTATTTAAAAGCGTTGAGTGAAGTTTCCGAGAAGTCCTTGGAATGTTTAAAAAATTGAGAAGTTATGTTGGTAAAATGCTATGCGGTGTGAAGGCTGCATCCAATGCGTTCGGCGCCGAAATCTCAGCGAGATCACTCGCGTCGGCGGACTATTTTAATAAGACTATTGTAGAGGATGATTGATGTCGTCGTCAGTACAGAGTACCTACACAACAGTTTATTAATACTAGCCGACCTGGCGAACTTAGTACCGCGTCAGATCAGTTATTCTGCAATTTAGGGCAGAGATAAACCCATCAGATCAAAGATCATAAAAAACAGTCCATTAATTCAGTTATAAATGGTGTAACTAACCTGACTTTGTTTGATAGTATAGATTATTAATTAAATTAGTTTCTTTTTTTTGCCATAGAGTAGGCAAACGAGCACACAGGCCACTTGATGGTAAGTAGAAACTTTGACCCATAGAAATTCGCATTCACAAGACTGCAAGCCTAAGACTGCAAATGCGTTGCCAACCCTCAGGACTAAGATGGAATGCCTCTATGCTAGTCATTACACCGGCTGTGTTATCCCCAAACCGGAACACAACATTGCGAACACTGCTGCTTGGCGGTGGGTTGATGGATAAGATGGTGTTTGCTATCCGGACGGACCCTGCGCAAGGTCCTACCACCCACAAATATAGAGATATAGAGAGTTTTCTTGCTGCCAACAAACTGCGATGCAGTTTGGCAGATACTTGATCTTTTGTAAAAATAATTGTTAGTTGATAAATAATTTTAAAGAAAAAGTTGGTCTACCAGTTTCTTAATAGAGATCGGCAATCTTCGGTTCTCTGTGAATGTTGCGAGCTCAGATGTGATAAGTGATGAGCAAGCAAAACGCTATTACGGAGTACCTACAGACCTATATTATAGCCCTGTTAATATATCCTGTAAAAAAAGTTATTTATTAATGCATACTCCTCAGGCTACGGTCACGTGACCCCGCTCTCCAAGCCGGGCAAGCTATTCTGCATGCTGTACGCGCTGTTCGGAATTCCGCTGACGCTGGTGCTGCTCTCGGCGCTGGTGGAGCGGCTTCTGCTCCCAGCGACGGCTCTTTTGAGGTCTCTGAACGCCTCGCTCGGCCATCTCTACCGCCCGTTCACTATTAGGCTGGTGCATCTCACGATTATTGGTGAGTCAAAGTGCTTATTTAAAGGTACAAAATACCTTTTCCCTCTAGGTTTTGTTGTACAACCTTTCTAGCGGAATGTGCAGGTTTCCTCAGTATTTTCAGGGTTCCGTACTCGAAGGGTACGTCCGTCCGTCTGTTCTTACTTTTGAGCTGTGAGCAGAGAGTTATTTTTTTAGAATATGTGTTGTTACGGCGGATTACTAAGAATATTTTAACAATATAAGGGAATATCCATACAAGAAACGTTTATTTGAACATTTTTTTTTTTTTGTGGGTATCGTAAAAACGGTATACTATACAAGCGCCAAAGTTGATATGAATATAGTAGGTATAGACACTGAAGAAAAACAACTACGCGCTAATTCAATTCAAAAATGAATTCATGCAATCTTTATCATTAGCAGTTAGCAGCAAAAGAAGCAGCTTTATTAACATTTAAGCCTGTATTAGTAGCCCAACCATGAGATCAGAGAATACCCACACTTTCAGAAGATGCACACTGCAAAGAACAGGGAACTCTTCTGACGTAGCAGTGGTATCTCGGTGACCCGTAGAGGAAAAATATTAAAGGTGGTAAATTAGTAAATGAAACAATATTTAAAATAGAATTGTTGTTTTAAATAAAAGAAATTGAAAAATAATATAGCAAGAGACGGGACCTCGAAAAGCGAAAAGCGAAGCGAAACATAATCCGAGAGTGGCCAGGAACGTAAAAAAGGAGGTTGTAACAACCTCGTAACACTCTTTTCCGTTTTTTCTCCCTTTACCTAACCTAACCTAACTTAACCTTCTTTCATTCGAAATTTTCCATGAGGCATTTTCATTATTTGTGCCAACATTTAGGCGGAAATATTCTGTTTCCCCATTTCCGGAAACGGTTTGGTTATAAAAATTAAAATATTTATTCTATGTCGGCAGTTAGGTACTTTCACATGGCTGAGTAGGCGTTTCAGAAAAAGGAGCCTGTGAACTGTTATAATGCTTGTATGACGTAATTTCCGTCTCTTCACCAAGCGGTTCCAACGGAAGACCAGTGCTGGCTTTACGGCTAGCGAATGCTGAGTTGGGACCGTTTCGCAACAATTTCTGTGTCTTGATCTTTTTGTATCTATGTAATGTGGTTTTGTTTTGTTGCGATTAAATGTTTCATTATCTTTATCTTTATCTTATCTTATCTTACCAAATACCATATCAAAGAATGTGACTACTACTAGTAGTCGAGCTTATGCTCATACTTAACAAAATTAAATTTAAAATGTTTATTCTGTTACTTGCACTTAGCTGGCGTCTTTCGTATTAAGTTGGTGTTGACAAGTAGCGCCGCAAGGAACTCAACATTCAGTTTAAGACCCCAAATCGTTTGCTATTGTACGTCAAAGCCTTGGTACCCACCTTAGGTCCAAAGTCAATCTGTCATTCTACAACAATAAGGTTGAGTTTCCTATAAGTTACAAATTACTTGGCATCTCTAATGACATTGACTACTTGAAACGGGTCACAAATGAACGTTCGTTACCGTACCTGGCCCCCACTTAAATTATGGCATCCCACATTACTCCCCACCTCCGCCCTAAAAACAACTGTAACCACCGACCTCCTGATTCTAGTGACGCTCCTGGTGGTGATGTTTCTGTTGATGCCTGCGGCCATCTTCGCCGCCCTGGAGCCGGACTGGGACTTCCTGGACTCTTTCTACTACTGCTTCATCTCGCTCACCACCATCGGCCTCGGGGACTATATCCCGGGAGACGCGCCCGGGCAGGAATACCGCCCGATCTACAAAGTGGCTACCACTTGTAAGTATGCTTGTTGATAAACGCAAAGGGATCAACGACCTTCCATGCTAACCTTGTGCCGGTTTTTCTATATTATTCTTTTTTAAAGTGGATGTCTTTTGTTTTCATATTGTTCTGTAGTTACTTGTGTTCCTTACCTAGCCTCACGAAGCCCTCGAAAACGAAACAATTGAATCAAACAGAGATGATGTGGTCAAAATTGAACTTTATTGCAGTGGTATCGGTTTCGGTTCACTTCTGGTTCGAAATCGCGTCACAATTTACACAAATTACAGACATGAACTATTGATAAGATTTTCTGAAATGCCTTCTCATAATTATTAGTCAAGGACGTGTGAGTGTCATTATCACTCCGCCTTCACCGGGCTGTTTATTCGATAAAAAGTGTTTTATATCAAATTTAATATGTTAAATATATATGGCGAATAGGCATGCTGAAAAATTTCAGTCCAGTACATAATTAATCAATTAAAAAAAAAGTACTTTAAAAAAATGCAACTGCTGGTTTAATAGAGAAAAATTACATAGCAATCGAAAGTATAAAGCCTAATATGCAAACATTGGTTGATTTTTTTTTTGAAGGTTGCATAATCAATTCTGGTGGTGACAAAAAAGTGACATAAACCGAACCGAAGTGAGGGCGGGTCGCTAGTGCTCTATAAAAATAATAAGGGTATGTCTTAATAATCGGCAGTCGAGCCTGAGTTCTTTTTTTAACAACAATTTTTATCTATCTTCCAGTGTTCCTACTCACCGGCCTGACCTTCCTCATGCTGACTCTGACCGTTTTCTACGACATCCCGCAACTGAACTTGAGCACCGTATTCTCCACCGTCAAACTGGACGAGGACCCCGAGAAGATGCGCCTGAGCGGCTCCGGAGTCATGGGCCCCGGCTACGGCATCGGCGGTCTCGTCATGAGGGACGATTACAACCACCATGACCAGCGTCGCTCCGTGGTCCACATCAGACCCCATCTCGATGACAGCCCAAGCCCTGAGGATACCACGCCCGTTCACGCGCGGGACATGAGAGTGCATTAAAAAAAAGCGGGTATTAGGCGTACTGGCAGCTAAGAAAAGCGTCAAAATTCTTGAGAGGCATATTAACTTTGAATACCTATGCCACGGTACGCCTAAAAAAAGGGCGTAGCAATCTTCCCGACAGGGGAATGATAAAGGTGGATTCACAATGATAAACCAATCACCAGACTAGCTGCTTCTGATTGGTTGCGATAGGTTGACACGTGATTTTCTCGCGTGTTTCTGTATGTTGTGCATTCACCTTAAAATAATCAATATGACTGACAATGTCAAATCCATTCCATTAGGAACTCTCTATTTCTATTCAATTCCTGGCAACAAAATATATTTATAAAGATATATGTCTACACAAATGTAAACAATAGGTACATTTTAAAAGTAATAAGTCAAAGACTTTTCGGTTTTATTAAAAGCTGAATAAATTATAAAAATAATATGCACGGAAGTAAATTATGACGACCAGCCTCCATGGAGTATTTATAAAAAAGTTGCTACGCCCGCTTCTGTTTCCGTGCCATAATGCAAAACGATTGTATCATTAAAAACACGTTTATCAACGCATCGTAAAAGGTTAAATGGTCGATTTATGGATAACCTATACTGATAGTAATATAACCAAACAACACACACTAGACATGCATTTAGAAACAGGTTTTTTTTCCATTTTTCATACGCCATACAGCCCTACAAATATAATACTGAGCGACTGCTTTAACCGTCGGATTAGATGCGTTCGTGTGTGTCTTGTTTTATCAGTAAAGTTAAACAAATAATGATGAGTTTTAAATACTAAGTGTCAAATATCTACTCATAGTATTAAAGTTATAAAGTGTAATGTTTTGCACTAATTTTTCTGAACTCTCAAGATTGCGTTTAAAACTCAAATCAAATAAATACCTACCTAATATCATAGATCTTATTCGTATAAATAGCAACAGCACTTGTAGTACACCCATAATGTTTTTATAACTGTAAATTTATTTCCAATTTAAATCAACACCGTCCTTTTCTAAAAACTTGTATTTCAAAAGCGATTTTATACATTCTCTTGGAAACAAAACGTTGGCGAATCCAGCGGAACTGAGCACGTTAAGACTGAAAAGGATAATCAAATTTTCACTTTTCTATTTTCACATAGATTTTGTATACGATCTAATCGAACTTGGGAAAGATTTCGAAAATAACTATTTCATAAAATGGTTCATACACGACCGTACCGCGTCAGCGAACTTGAGAATCGCAATCTTTCATGAGGCGGGGAGTCGCACATCGATCACACTTGTGTTTCGTGAAGACCGCGTTTAACTCTTGGCTTTAGGATCTGAATTAATGATGCGGTTATATCCAAACGGCCAGTATCCAATAGACTGAAAAAGTTTTATCCTCTAACGTGTATACGGTTTACAAACGTTAATAATATCATTAAACTCTGGAACATATCAATGTGTATTTCACGAGCCACAAACTTGTGAGATTTTGGGAAAAAAAGTAATTTTGAGACAGCTTTTGACAGCAACGTAAAAACCCTGAATGACTACTGTCATGACGATCCTTTGTGCATGTAATTTCTAAATATAATAATGTCTATGATCTTCATGGATCTCCAAATTATAATTTCTTACAGTCGGCGCCAGAAACAAGTCAAAAGTTGCGATATTGTTTCGTCTCGTCGGCGTTGCTCAAATTATACTAGGCATTGGATCAAAGTCGAAAAGATATTGACCAATCATCACACTTCAATCGATCAAACACATTATATTCCCATTTAAAAAAAAAACAATAATAATCGTAGTTCATGCATTTACATACATTATCTAAATTAACGTATCAATTTTGTGTGATAGTCGACCAATAATTTAGTAGATTGTCAAAATATTAAACACATAATCTATCTATCTTGTATTGAATTGTCAAAAAATATATAAAAACGCATAAAAAAAACAATTAGAAAATTAGAAGATGTTGTGGCGTGTAACGCAATTTATTTGTACGTAGAATGTTTTGTAAACATAGTTTGTATAAATCACGAAAATGCCTGTTTCTCACGTTCCGACCGACCAAAAATATATACAATCCGAATGGGAATATCTGCATCCGACTAGATTGGCGCGTCGGTCGGGACGTTTGAAGCCGTTTTAAATTTGCCATTCGCATCTTCTTTCATCTAGTGTGGCTGTGACTGAATAAAATACTATATAACCAAATCACTTTTTATTCAAAATAAATCACAGGACCTAACTATTAGCGTAGTTCCGTTCACTTAAACGAAACGCAATGACAATATATATTACTAAACTTATGAAGACCTTTGACTACAAATAACTATCACGTTAGTTTGGTATCGTATTTTAAAATAATACAAGTAGATAATGTTTGCCGAATCTATCTCGCCTATCTATAATTAAACGAATTAAATCGTGTCATTCGTCCTTAAAATATTATTTTGATTTTTAAGGTATGAAAGCTCATCAAATAGATGTTTAATATATAGATAGCACCGAGGAAGTTAGCTTGAAATTCAATTAAAATACGTATCCACCGGGCCACATCAGCAATTTAAAAAGTTATAGTAATACTTTGATTATGAATAAGTAGTTGCACAAAATCCCCGCGTCAAAATACTTAGATCACCGAGGAATTCAAAGTCGCGTTACTTAAGCTAATTGAGTATAGTTGCCGGCAAACTTCTTGAACACGTAACCTTGCTTGCGCAGAAGCGATTTTTAGGTGTCGTTGGGAGCGGGCGGCGGGGGAGCACGCGTCGTTCGCACCCATTGGTCAATCAGTTGACGTTTGCGTCCCGCACCGCGTCCCCGTCCCTCTGCCTCCCTGCACGTATGTGTACGATGCGCGAACTTTCCCTCACTACCTCGCCTAATGTTCAAGAAGTTTGACGGCAATTATACCGAAGAGCCTCAAATTTGATGCCAAATTATAAAGTAAAACTATCCAATAGTCAATAACACCTTCATACTTAACCCTATAATACTCTTATAGTTATGTAAAGAACAAGTCAAATTGTTGAATGCCCTAAAATTGTTTCGTCTTCGTCTTTTGTATAGGTACCTAATTTAAATGCAATGTTGAGTAAGTAAAAACTCATCTTCAACTTTTTTTTTTTAATAGCAAGTATAATTGTTAATTTCTGGTCTACTTTTTTAACTAAAATTATATTAGGGAATATTCTACAGGGAGCATTATTAAGTATGGAAATCTTTTATTGACAAAAGTGTGCTGTTTTTCGTTAAAATATTATTTTTTCTATATCTATGGTAGAGTAAAACTAGATACTAACTAGATTTAAGAACATAGTTTTAACGAAAATGCAGAAACTTTAACTGTAATAATCAGCCAATTGATGGCCAGTATTTATTAGAAATTATTATATACCTACTGTTATTAATAGATGTACCTTATCCATAGACTTCACAGTGTACATTTCAGTAGATTGTAGTTTATAGTGCATAACAATAACACAAAAATAAAATGCTTTAAGTGGACTTGTAACCGCAAATAGACCCCATAATATCTGTACCTACACGAAAACCTTCATAAATAAAAAATCTGCTTCAAATGTGAATCTTGTTTTATTAAAACGCACTAAATATTAAACCTATAAATTTTGTATTGGAATAGGTACCTAGAAGATTTCCTAGAAATCAAGGCAAAAATAAAAAAAATGAATTCAAACTCTTTTGGATTAGTTATGAAAGATAATTTTAAAAAAACAAACTGAAAATAGTATTCATTTTAATTTTGTCGTACTACTTACGGGACACCTGTACTTATATATAGTGTAGGTATTCACTCAGGCTCTATGCATTCTATGGGATAAATGTGATCAATTGCTTAACGAGATATTGAGCGCGCGCCAATGACTGGCCCTTAAGTTCAAGTTCGCAATTTAAAAATTACATTACGTGTACTTTTTATTTTGACTAAGAGGAATCATTCACGAATTATCCATGCACAAACCAGCGCGCGAAGCTGTATTCAATTTACTGCAGCGCATGGAATGGACAAGACGCGTTTCGCACCACGATTAACGCCACGATATACGCGCGCGAATCGCACGCGACTGTAAAGCGCCCTTTAAGTTCCAAATAGACGGGCGTATAAGTACGCCGTATTTATGGCACAACGACCTTACTCGCCCGTGTGTCACCCTCAGTACGCTTAATTCTAAAGGTAAACACCGGCGAAAAAGGTCGTCGAGCTTAAGTACGCGTACTTACTCGCCTGTCTAGCTGGGACTTAGAAACTAGCGACCCGCACTCGCTTCGCTTCGGTTATGTTAGTTTTCTGTACCCGTACATAATCCACAAATATTAGACATAAAAAACCTTCCCCTGGAATCACTCTATCAATTAATCATAACCGCATTAAACTTCGTGGCGTGGTCAACTTTGGTCGGACGGAGCATCACGGAGGGGAATAGGCATTCAAAGTACAAGCCCAAGCGGGCATGCGCATCTAATAAAACTAGTTGTCACTGAGTCCAGCCGAGCGAGTGACCGTTACCTACACTTAAGAGGCCTTAGAATTTAGAACGTTCTTCGGTTCGACGAAATCATGCTCGATAGATGGCGTTAGCGCTCACCGTGTTGGCGCTTACCTAGAGTTGCGTTGTAGGTGTAATAACGCGGACTAAATAATCTAGATACTTTTTCTTAGGTCTTAAGTTTTAGTTCTATTTTTGCGTATTTTTAATTCATTTTAGGTTTTCGTTATGTGTGTTTCTTTTGTAACTATGGCCCGCGGTGCACCCCGCATATTAGGCGCGAATTAAGCTACAAGGACAGTCACCAGACATATTGTATAATTCGAAATTGCGCTCACAAATATCTGACAAGTCTGAATAACAGTTGAGCTCAGAATTAGCTATACATTTTAGTGTTATGTCAAATTGCAGTAACGTATTAAAGTGCAAAAAGACTTATTTTGGGAATCGCGTGAATAAATAAGAAAATGGCGACAGAAAAAGAAATGAGTTCGACCTACCCAAACGCTGTTTTGTTCGACTGAACAATATATTATTATGCAATGCTTATAGTATATTCGATACTTACTTACTATAAGAAATTACTAATTAAATTATTTAAATATACCTAAATTTTTGTGTATTTTTTTAGGTTGAAGTTCCGTACCGAAAGTGTACCGTATAATACGAGACCATATAAGTTAGCTCCAGTACCCACCGCGAAGCTATTTAAGGAAGAAAGATAAAAACGAACTTATTCATCAAAATACGATGACATTTTATTATTTACTGCATCTGTACATTATATAGGTTAAAACTACAAATATTGAGTTAGTATGCTTCCCAATTTTTACTTCATTTAATATTAATAAATATTTATTTCTACTTCCACAATTATGTTAAGTAAGTACTTAACACAAGGATGTTGTTCAATTATTGCGTCTTAGTTATTTATTACCTGAAAGGAATCGTCTCTTAAATCTTAAATCGGCATAGATCGCGTCTTTCGAGGAGCAAACATTTTATTAAAATCTTATCGGTTTGCCCTCCATATTCATGGCTCAGAAATTGTAGTCTTTTCTATTATTTCCATTTTAAGGTGATGCCCAGGGCCAGTCTACATTGTCAACAAACACTTGTGTTTTTTTGTAATGTGCAACTGACCCGGAGATTGATAAAACCAATCATGTTTCGGATCTAAAACAACATAATGTTTTCTTGCTTTACTAGTTGTCTTAGTGCATAGCGTTCATTTCTTTTACCATGTTTTATAGATGAAACATAATCTAATTTATTTTAGCAATGGCTGCCGTTTGCAAACTTTGGCAAAATTGGATGTAGTCAATTAACACCTTCTTAACTCCAACCATTGGGCACTTTCCGACTGCTCTATAATGTCACGTTCTATGGTGTCTCTTTGTGCTATTTGCCTTTACAAACCGTTTTAATACAGCGTCTAAAAAGATTAATTGACACCGTCAGGACGCATTCTACACATATATTTTATAAACGAACAATACGGTAGTTGACTCTATATCAAACCGGGAACTTTTATTGCAACGTCAAAAACGATTTCTAGGATGAAGTTTGTATGAAAAACTGCCTTGTGACGTCACTACTTTTAGTGATCAAACAGCTTCCTTTTTTGTTTTTTATTAATTAAAAATAGAGTTATTTGCAAAATTAAGCGAAAACTTGATTTTTTCCGTGTATTTTCGTAATAGAGTTACCTAAATATTTTATTTTAGGCATTAGTCCAATACCGTATTATAAAATACGTTGTCAAATTATGAAAAACTTCAGGTACCGAAAATTTTAGCTTCAGGTACAGTCAACAAACATATCTAGCACGTTTCTATTAATTGACATAGGAGCGTGTGTGTCAGATGTAATATATTTGAGCGCAATAATGGATTATATATTATTGCGCACACCAATAGCGGTTTGAATTACTTCTATTATTAAATTTCATCCAGTCAATGAGTGAATAATTTAAACCTTACAATATAATGTAGCCCAAACTATTTAACACTTAAAAATAATAATTATACAAAAATACGAACGGATCTTGTAGTGGCAGTTGCACTATACATCTTTTCTGATCGTCTTCTCCATTCTTAAAACAAAACACGCGCTGAGCTCGAGGCAAAAATTAATACGTCCTCCTTCTGTAAGCACTCAGCGCGGAATTACAGATTATTAAGGTATGTCTCGCGGAATGCTATCCCAGTCTGTAGTCTGGTCTGTCTTACAATAGTAGTCTTTGCGGAATGCTTTGACTCCAACAACAGCTTACTTACTTACTTACTACCACAGATTATTAAAGTATCAGCTACGACCGCCGGGATATGGCAATTCCACAACGAAGTGATTTTGCCAGTGTCAAGTATAAGAATTCTAGGGGAGGCCATTTGCAACGTTAAAAGGTGGCAGAGATGTGTAATTTGTTTTAGTTTTCTATTTTTGTGCATTTAGGTTTTCAAAGTTCTTTTCTGTTAATGATTTGTTCTTTTTATGCCTTTTATGCTAGAAGACTTATTTCGTATATTTGGCAACTTACTTCTCGTTTCAAGTGGACTCGCAGTGCTACAGAGGTTAAAACAAAACTATCTTGACCTCTGTCCTACATATCACAAAGAGAGACCGCTTTTGAAAACTTGGCTTCGGCCTCACAATCCAGGATTTTACTAAAAATCTAAAACGACTTGGCTTCGGTCTTACTTAAAATTGGATCTTGAAAGTATGAAAACTATGCCTAGGCTGTATGGATCAATGTCATTTACCTTTCTCTCTGGGATATAAACAAGAAAAAATATATATTTACACATGACGTAAGATAATGGTTGACAAACAAAATATTTGGAATAGATTCAAACGGAACGGAATATAACATAATATAGGAAAAGGAAACCCAGGAATGAAATACTACAGAATTGGCTCTCGATAGCCTTATTTTTAAAGGAATTTACTAAATGTATAAATACTGAAGAACTGGCGTAGGCCTTTATTTGAAAAAAATACGAAAAAGAAGAATTGGCTGTATGCTCTTTGATCCTTGCCTATCCCTTATGGGATGAAGTAAAAAAACATCAACAACTTTCTTTGACAAATCAGAACGCAACATAACCTTAACATGACATGTGCATACCTTAGTAATCTGTGGACATGTGTTTCTAATAATAGATTTTCCGTAGTTTGAAAAAGAAAACCGAAAAGTCGCCTTTACTATCTTATCGTATATTCAACCCATGTGCCACTTAAAATAAGTAGAACCTAGTTCTTAAGCGTACTCTCTACGTGATTTCACACAGAACACAATGGAGGAATCACCGGTATCAGCTTTTTCCGTTTATATGCAAAACAAAAAACCCAATAAAAAACCTAAAGTGAAGAGTGCCGCTCAAAGATTAAAACGGAAGCTAAAGAAAGAACAGAAATCCAAGAACATGTTGAAAAATAAAAACAAAAAGGAATCCCGAATTGTCGAAAAACTTCCGAAAACCACCACAGTAAGTAAAAAAAACAAAGTTGAGCCTAAGATAAACGGTTTTAAAATTAAGAAATATGTAAGTGATGACGATGAAGATATTCCTGAGTTAGTTGCGGCTCCAGTGAGACAGATTAATTTGGCCTTAAGTGGTATAGAAGACGATGAGCTCGCAACCAGCAATTGCAGTAATTATAGTAATGATGGCTCTTTCGACTTTACTGCTGTTTCTACCGACAGTGCTGAAGAAGGCCTTAAAGTTTTTAAATGGATGATCGCTCCTTACAATCCTGACAAATTTCTTAAAGAAATCTGGGAGAAGAAACCTATTCACATTGCAAGAAAGAAACTGACATATTACAAAGAAATAATCTCTACTCCAATCATTGATGATATGCTACGCAATGAACACATTCAGTTCACCAAGAATATTGATATCACCTCATATGTAGATGGAAAGAGGGAGACTCATAACCCAGAAGGCAGAGCTCATCCACATGTGGTTTGGGATTATTATTTGAATGGTAGCAGTATCAGATTACTGAACCCCCAAACCTACATCCCAAAATTACACTTAATGAATGCCACACTGCAAGAATTCTTCAATTCTTTTGTTGGTGCAAATGCCTACCTTACACCACCCGACAGCCAAGGATTTTCTCCTCATTATGATGACATTGAAGCCTTTATTTTGCAAGTGGAGGGCAAGAAACACTGGCGGATATACAAACCATTATCAGAAAATGAGGTTTTACCTCGACTGCCATCCAAGAATTTTGATCAAGAGGAAATAGGGCAGCCTGTCATGGAGATCACTTTGAAAGCAGGAGACCTGCTTTACTTTCCAAGAGGCTATATACATCAGGCAGTCGCATTAGATGGTGAACATTCCTTGCATGTAACAGTCAGCATGTACCAAAAACATTGTTGGGCAGATTTGTTTGAAAAAATGATACCTGCAGCCATTCACCTTGCTGTCAATGAGAATGTTGAACTTAGACGTGGTTTACCCTTTGACATTTATGATAACTTTGGTCTAGTTAATTCAGATGTTCAAACACCACGGAGGAAAGAGATTCAGAAGCTTGTAGAGTCACTCTTTGACAAACTCAAGGATCAATTACCAATAGATGATGCTGTTGATCAAATGCATAAGAATTACCAGCATGATGCTCTACCTCCAGTTTTAACTGATTTGGAGAAAGCTGTTACCATTTATGGTGACTATGATGTCATGGTTGACGATGGTAAAGTCACACACAGGGTTGAATTAGCCCTTGACACGAGAATCAGATTGTTGCGTAAGAATATCTTGAGAATGGTTTCAGAGGAGGAGCAAATAAGATTGTATTATTACACAGAGAACTCTCTGGAGTACCATGCTTATGACCCTACGTATATCGAGATTGACGAGGTACTGGCACCAGCAGTAGAAACCCTGATTACTAACTATCCTGATTATGTTGCCATTGAAAATTTAGAAGTTTCTAACGGGTCGGATAAGATGAAACTAGCAGTAGCACTTTGGGAAAGAGGATTGGTAATGACAGAATACCCCTTAGAAACCATTGAAGAGGATTGACAAATAAAAAATATGGATCCGTGTATTTATCGTTTTGTTTTATTTACCTTGAAGGATGAAAAAATAAAAACACTTGTCTCTTAAATTATTATATTTAATTCTGAATTGCATATAAATTTTGTAATTTGTGGACTTTCTGTTACAATAGTTCTCTCAAACTGATATAATTTTTTGTATAAAACGCTAGAATATGTTATACAACTATTGTACCAGAGGACCGGTGCAACTCCCGCTTGGTACGTTCGTTATAAACAGAAAATGCACACACAATAATTTATATTCTAAGCTTAATGCTCTCTTTAATAATTAACCTATATAGAAATACCACCTATCTTGTAGGTACTTAATTTTTCTAACACACACACTCGCACGCCCAAAGGTCGGGTCGTTGCAGCTACGGTCCCGCGGTCCGGCAGCTCTTTACGTAACTCACATATTTATATCTATACTGCTTTAACATGTAGCAGCATCGCTCGACATACCAACAACCGTGGAACCTTAGCTTAACGTAACAACAAGAGTAGGTACTTATAATGGAAAACATTTAACAAAATGCAAGAAAACAATCTTAACAAATGAAGAGAAATTCGGTAGAAGTAAGTTTAAAACCGCAAATAGATTTCGTTATCTATTTTTACACTTGAAGATTCTGAGCAAGCAGAAGTAGAGGCTTAACATTTAGTATTCAACTGTACATTGATTCAATGTATGCCCACACTACTTGCGACATGCTTGGTCCAGACTGCTCGATGACACATATCTTTCAGTTTCATTGCAGAAGAGCCACCACCAGTCAATTCACGACAGCACGTTACAATTAAAAGTAAACCAATTTTATCAAAATATACTCTTATTCAAATAAAACGTGTCCACTCGCTCTGATAATATTATTTAAATTCTTTGTACTGATTTTATACAAAACTTCGCAATTACAGAGTAACGTATCCTAGTGTCAATAGTCTAGCAAAATTCCAAATTTTAGCCTAATTATATAAAAAAAAGAACCTTTTATTACTATTGCCAGTGACCGGGACACTCCCGGATTTGGGAACAAAGAGCAAAGTAACATTGTTAACATTCATGTTAATTGTATTGTAAATATTTACAGTGAATACTAAAAACTGTTACAAATACGTTAGTAAATATTAGTAAAATTAAATTAAATTTTCTTTCCCAGTTGTATCATTACAAAAAAAGTGATGTAATTTCATAAAATCAATAACTATTAGACAGAAAGAAAACATGGCCGTGCTTTCATGTTGCATGACATGTCCCAAGAGGACATTTCCATGAGCGGCGTTCACACAAATAGGCCGAGACCGATACCGGCCAAAACTACACAATAGTGCATAAGAAACTAATTATAATGCGCCACACGGCTCCTAAATAACAATCTTTCAGAACTTGTGCTAAATGACTACTGTACTTCATCGTTGCTTAAGTCGGTCATTTAATAAATACACCCCGGATTAAAACTTACAAACTAAGGGTCCGGTCAAAATAAAAATACAAAATGTAAAGTACACCATGATTATGCAGGAGTCAGGGGTTGTAAAAATAAATATATTTTAGAAGACACAATTGTTTTTAGATTACAAACCAACCTCTCGGTACTGTTCGTCACAGTGTCCGCTCACTTGAACTGTAGTGTCTGTGGAGTGAGGTTGCGTATTATTTTTTCGCGGGCGGCTTCCTGGGCGTGCGCGTCGCCTTGCCGGTCGACGTCGACGGCGTCGGCACTATCGGCGATGGCTTGCTTTCTGGAACGACGCATGATATGAGTCATAAAAACAAAAAATAAATTTAACATTACTTCCTTTGCACTAGATCTTTATTTCAATAGACGTATTATGTACTACTTTTAGTACAAGGGACTTCGGGAGGTGAAACGAATGGACGGGTGTTCTAATTGCTTGCCCAAAAGGTGAGGGTTTTTTTTTGAATACAGAGAAATGACAAGGATAATAAATCGATGACTTAAATAAAACGACAACTTGTTAAATTTTTGAACTCACAAGTACACCTCAAGTGTGTTCAAATTAAATACCCGTGTTCTAATTCTTATTTGTAATTTTTAATGTCAACTAGTCTTTGACATTTTAACAAGAAAACCAAATAAAAACTAAAAGTTCATAATCCTTACTGGCCTCGGGTCAAAAAAATATGATTGCCAGTCGATTTAATAATCAAATGAGTGAATACAAAAACTGAATATCAACACAGAAGAGAAAGAGAAGACCAAAAGTTACCTCTTCCGGCTGCCCGCGCGCCCCGCCTGGTGGGTGTGGGAGGCGGCGCCTCTTTTTGCTTTACTGGCGTCCGTTTCGGCGTCTTAGCCTTTGCCTTTTCCGTTACCGCCGTGGCCGTCTAAAAACGTCACTAGTTTTAGTTCTTGTAACAGTTTGAAAACGCTTTGTAATTAAATTTGGAAGATTTCCTTATTGGAGGAACAATTTACAACAATACCAAATGTATTCATCGCATCAAAACCAAACTTGTATTTTTTTTAATCTAATCAAATCTTACATTTTATTGATTAAGGTATTTTTTGGACTTCATGGTGTTGTCGTAAATAATTATGTGGGTATACTACTAACATGGCTTGGTTTTATTCCAACACTCAGAAAACTATTTTAAAGACGAGAATTTTCGGAGTGCTAAGAGCACTTACATCAAAAGCACCATAACTTGACAATTTACAGACGCCATTTTAACAAACACTCAATACAAGTATGTTAACAGTTTTCCATGCAACATAAACATGCTATATATTGGAAATTTCTATAAACGGCAAAGTATAGAAGAAAAGGCAAAATAAACAAAAATAAAGGATGTTATAAAGTAGAAAACACAAGAAGCAAGCGATGAGGGGTGAGTGTGAGCTGAATAGAAGTTAAATATATTAGATATTTGTTAGAAGTAGATTTAGAAACAGTTTTACTGATTATAAGTAAGAACAGGTAAAATCATGCATATTGTGCGACCTTTTCACCATATCGAGTAAGAAAATATTGTTTTATAATTGCACTATCTCATTCTCGCTTTGGATACAGTAGTATTCAATCCTAATAAGATTTTAACTTGAAATAAGATCTAGGTTACGGCAGAGGCCCGAGCCAAGATGCATTACGTTAAATAGCGTTTCTATTCGTTTCGTTTCGCGTCACTGGTAGATCACGTGCCTCTCCGTATAACATTATATAGAAACGCTAATCGGCGTAATGCATCATAGCCAGGGCCTCTCTTAACATTTGTAACTATCTATAGTATGTCTGTTACTTATTCAATCTTCAGTATTAAAGCCGTAAATTATCCAGGGCGTTCAAAATACAAAATATACCCTTCATTTTTAGGACTATCGTATTATTATAGCTCTTTTGATTTGATTATGGTTTCTAACTTTCTCACTTTTAGCTACATTTACACTGCCTAGCATTTTTTAAATGTACTTCGATGTAAATGTGGTGCTGATGGTGGTATGATCATGAATAAAGAACATAATTTATACCTCGACCCAATCAAAATAATGCTGAGTAGTATACACTGAAATTATATAAATACATTTGCTTTCAATTGCTAGTATAACTGTTGAGCATGCACAGTTGTCATCAAAATAATATTCCGATAATTATCGTAAAAATAACCAAGTTTCTATCAATCAATACAACTGTGCCTTTGTCCAAATTTATAAAAATAAAACAAAAGTGTGTTATATAACATGCTTTTAAATGGGATTTTAAGCCAGTCTCAATCTGACGGATAACTACTGTAATTATGTCTCTGTATCTCTACATCCTGTATACTTTTATCCTCGTTAGGGTGGTATTCCACTTGTCCAAAATCTGTGTGTCAAAAATTGTGAGCCGCAAGTTGTTGCAGATAATACCGTAAACATGATAAAGGGATCTAAATAACCCAATATTAGAATAATCATCTCAAATCAATGTTTTTAACAAGTAATAAGAAGAATTGTCAATTCCCACACAGTAAACTGATTTCAATCCCCGAAGGAGAGAAAAATGCAAGTGCTTGCCTTGATTCTTGCCTTTGCCTTCAAGATGCTGAGTAAGGTACTCAGCATCTTGAAAATATAAACCTGCGAGCCTATTAAGGTTGTGTTTATAAGACATCACTGTCACTTTCTGACTAATACGTAAGTGCGAGAGTCACGGATGCTTTATCCACCACGATAAAGGCAACCATAACACGGGCCCTGATCATTAACTGGAAATACTGGAATAGCATGTACTAACAAAACGCCTGATTGAAAACGGCTCTAAAACCCCAACAAGCGTGCTATACCACTAGTCACTGTTCGTTCCAACTAGACATATCGCCATCCCGCTCTCGCGCTTAACAACCGGCGGGCGCGGGACCGCGACGGCACAGCCATCCAGTAACCACACACCCTTAACTCCGTACTAACAACTTTCAACAAGATTACGCTGGCAATTGGTTTTTAGGAAAGTAACATTCCAACATTAATCTTCAAAGGGCTTTTAAAGGCATTGAGAAGGGCAAACAATACAGGCCGCCTAGTGGCTGAGTAATTCTGTGTATTAAATGTATGGGAAAAAATAATTCTAATTAGTCCATCAGCAGCATTATCGTAAAATATTGAACACGTTTTTTTAGCTTTTTCAAATCTACTAATCGAATAATTTGAATATTTTTTTTACCCTGGACATACCCCTGTTGGACGGGGACACATTTCACGGTGTTTACTGTAAATACCACACCCAAATGTATCATGTATCATGTCACACAAATATTTAAACTTTTTTTTTGTCTCGGAACATAATGACTCAACTATAGGGCCGATTGCATAAAAAGTACATGCTAATAATACTGGTGGTTTTGCATGGATCTTTACTAATAGTACGGGCTTGTACTTTATTATGCCATTATGAGACCCATATACATTTGCAATCTCAATACTACAGTCCTAAGGCCCGTATAAATAAACTGGTGTTGGCTGATTTGCCCGTTTAAAGATATGTCATGTCATAGAAAACTGTTATTTCTGACACTTTTATGTATGAGTAAACAGTTGTACAAAAGAAAAACAACAAAATTAAAAAAAAAACAAAGGTACACTTATCCCTTTAAGGGATCTTTTTAGCTAACCCTTGAGATCATGGTTGCCAGCGCCAAATAGACCAGTCTATGAGGCAAGGTTTGACATTCGCTCCGGTTAGCCGTCACTGGCGTGAGTGACGTCACTTGATTTTGACAAAGCGTTGAAACGTGCGTCTTCACCCATATCAGTTTATTGATACAGCCCTAAGACTGCAAACCCGTTGCCAACCCATAGGCCCTTGCTAAGACGCATTACGCTAACAAGTTTTTAAACCAATCGCGGCACTGGTAGATCACGTGACTTTTCGTATCACGTCATCTACCAGTGACACGATTGGTTTAAAAACGAAACAAGCCAGGCAAGGTCCTCTGAGATGGAATGTCTTTATACTAGTAATTTCACAGGTTGTCTTACCACAGCATGCGAACACTGTGGAGGTAGGTTGTTAGTACGGAGCTAACTCCCTCTCGAATAATGAATGTATGCTGATGATTGCGGATACGTACATTTCTATATATCCGTTGTACTATGCCTACCTTGCTTGCCGTCGCCACTAAGGGCGTGGTACCTGCCGATTTTCGTTTTGTTTGTGGCTTTTGTGGCGTCGGTTTTGACTTGCGCTTCGGGCTGCGCTTTGGCATCGAGCGAGTCTTTTTAACGGGCGACGGCGTTTCCTTCTGGAAGGGAAACTGTTGTTTACCGAGGTGCTACCATGACCTGTGGCACTTGTAAGGCTTTGTCCATTTTCTGATCTCTATTACAACCCTACTATACTTGCTACCATTTTTAATGATTACAATTCAGCTGTATACCCTATTGGGACTAACTAACTTTTGACGTGTAAAAGGGCCCGTGCGGCCTACTTACTGAATAAATTTCTTTATATTTTATCTCTTAACCATAGCAAACGCCCGGGGCCCGCGCCTCGGGCGTAGCGGATTCAATTTCATTCAGGGTTCGAAAAAATCTGATATTTACTATAAATATCCGATCATTTGAGTCCGATATATATGCATAAAATGTTCTTATATACACAAGAGTTACTCGTTTAAAAGTCTTATATAGATAGATGAAACATGAATTTAAATTTGTAAATGCTACCTATTTATTATGAATCTTATTCCGTGGTGATAAAGTTTGAAATTCAATATAAAGCTAATAGAATACGTACGAAACTAGGTGTTGCCCTGAAACTTGAGTTCAGTAACAGAAATTAAAGTGAAAATTTAACTCTAGTGTTGCCTGTTTAATTATGGAAAAAGAACTACTTTTCATAATAAATATTGATAATATTGATATATATCAACGTATATATCATGATATTTATCGGCGAATATATATAATATCGGCGAACCCTGATTTCGCTTGAAGTTGTTCGTGACGAAACATAGCAAGCGCCAGATCCGCCGCCGCGAAAGAGGCTCTTCCAAGCTTCTTCCAAGGCTCTATTTACTATACATAGTAGCGGGCGACCCAGGTTTACATTTGACACGGTTGACACGTATATCAATGACAACGAATAGTGTAATCCGTAAGGTACTAAAAACTCAAGACATTTATTTATTTGTGTAACTACATGAAGTGAGTACTTCTTCAAAATAAAGTCAAAAACCATAGAGATCAGTATAATCCTTTGTAGATCTATTTGATTGTATCCATCGCCAATCGTCACCACACATGGTAGCACCTCCCACCTGAACTCACAACTGACAGCTATTCCAACCACTGTTTGAAACGAACCCCCACATCGGTTCCACCTTGATCCCATTAGAACCTCTAACAACCTGCTGTCGCGTGCTTTGAAGGGAATTAGTTGTGCTACGTTTTAGTGAAAAATGTTAATACAAGAAAGGTCTTTTGGGAATATCACTTGTTTTATGCACTTTATAGTTGGTACAAATTTCTAGTTACAAAAGGCCTTTATTGCATTGATACTTAGACAGAAAAGACCAGGTTGAATAAATTACGTATTCTAAAAATTAACAACGACAAATGGTTAAAATAAGACTGTTAAAGTATGAATAAGATAAGTAGTATGAATAAGACTACAACTGGGGAAAAAAGTACTGTATTATTTAGATGTAGGTTTCCCTATCTTTTCTGGCATAGCATCATGTAATTTTAAAAAATGTATGAAATTTGTTAGAAGTATGACAGGCCATCCCAGCATTATGGTCCCGAAGGTCAAGCGGCAAAATGGGACTCACGGCAGTAATGTTAGAGTCCGGTTTTGTGCGCGGCGAGGATTTGGATCTGGTCCTCTTACGGCCCTTCTTCTCTAGTTGAGACTCGTCTGTGTACAATGATAGATCCACTGAAATAAATTGGTTACATTAATAAGGAACAATAAACTCTGTGGACTCTACAGAGAGTTAATTATTACTTTACCACCAGTCCGGCCTAGCCTAGTGTGGGATTAGCTTGTTTCAATACGGTTGTACGATGTAATCTGTTTATTTATTTGTAAGCGCGTGTTAATACACTTGGGCAAAATACTGATCCCAGCCCCTTTTTAGCAGTACAGACAGGGGAAATATGATCAAGTTTGTATTTAATTTTGCCATATACGCATAAATGTAGTTAATAGGTCTATATCGAGTGGCGTATACATTGTTTCTGCTAATGTATTGTTGGCTCGAAATTCGTTAGGTTTTTTAAGGTTACCCATTTTATCGAATTTCGAATGATGATTGGATCATTTCATCGAATGTCAGTTCATCGAACGCTATTTCCTGCTGAAATAATGATGTTTTCTGGATATTTTAAACATTAATTACGTAGGTTAGGTTAAGTTGGACTTGTGACCACCAAAAAAAAATTAACTCATGCGGCGAGAAATGCCTTTCGATGAACTGAAACATTCTGCGTACTTGCATCATACATATGCCTAACCTCACTTAACTGATCTACACAATAAATAGATGTTTACTAAATTCAGTAATTTAAGCCAAAATGTCGGACGAAAAGATTTTAGACCAGATAATACATTATGACAAACAATTTGATGCGTTTAAAAGGGATATTGTGAAATTGTGATTGATGATTCTTCATACATATTTGACGAAGCATGTTGCTGATTAATTTTCGTACTTGGCATACTACATCAATTTTTGTAATAAAGGATTAAGGCTCAGTTTCATTGGTCAATAGCCCTCATGCTTGGAGCAATCCATTGACGGATATCTTTAACATTTTTGAGCCGGGAGCTATTGCAGAGACGCAAAGTATAACGAAAATCATGCGGGCTATCGCGTAATGAAATTGAGCCTTTAGTGTTATCTTGTACTCACGTCCGTCCGGGTGCTCCTCGGTGACGTGGGGCTTGCCGTCCCCCTGCTCGGCCTGCAGCGCCCGCTCGAGGATGGACTTGGCGCGCGCCTGCTCGGCCGGCTTCAGGATCTGGGCGCCGCCCCCGGCCGGCGCGCGCGTCAGAGAGAGCGTCGTCAGCACGCACTCCATGTCTGGGAGGAAAGGGATAAAAAAAAAACTAGTAGATAAATTTCTATACTAAAAGTGGTAAAAGTTTCTCTCCCCTTTATTATGATTTTTGAATAGGTTATAGATATCATGAAAAACTAGGACTAAAGTATTCCTTTATGAGATAATATTTCTTGGAAAACTTAGAAACCCAGTATCGATATCGCCTGGAGCTTAATTTGTACGGGGTTTTTATAGCTTCGCTGATCAATATCGATCACTGGTTGTTAAGAAAATGTTTACCATGAATTGGCTTTAAGATGGCTGACTAGTAGAAATAAATAAATTTCAGTGTAAACCCAATATTAAAAGAAACTGACTTCGTCCTTGTATGCAAAATCTGGAAAGCTATAATAAAATAAGGGCCTGTTTCACAATCGACGAGTAAATTTATCTGCCATTTAAAGTTAAATCTTTCCTTGTCTATTATTAAGTGTAAGGAAGAGAAACGGCTAAGTTTATCTATGCTTGTCGATTGTGAAACATGCGGTTAGTGTTACAAATGTTACAATAAACGAAGTCGCGCTTATTAAAGAAAACAATAGACCTCGTAGTGTTCCAAATGTTATATTAAATTATCCAATAACTTGTAACCAATCTTAATTCATTTCATAGAGTAATCTTTTAGTTCCTCGACACCTCTTCAGCCATCCGAATGTCAGAATGACAGCCGTTATGAATTTTAAATCTCACCAACCCGAATTTCTTTTTTATAAAAGGCTAAGGAAACATTGGTCATTCTAACAATCGGCCATTCTGACAGATGTCTGTCCTCAGACAATGTGTATACATGACAATATTGACAATTAAAATAAACTTAGATAAATTAACAACCACTACAAAATTGTAATCAACCGAAACGTAATCTGAATCATAATAACTCTAGTTTTTACGCTATGCCTTTCTCAATATATAAAGTATCAGACAAATAAGTTAAGTAACAGCACCTTATAATATAATAATCATTATGCACAAATTAGTCTTTAATATTACATTAGTACACTGATGTACTACAAAATTTATAAAACTTACATAACAGGTAAGAGCATAGGCTAAGAGATAAGCAAATAAATAAAATTTGCAATAACAGCGTTTCGGCCATCCTACCATGATGAATGACCTCATTCCAATTCACAATTATTTGATTAGATTGTCAGTGTATCGTGTAACACGCTTAACAATCTATACCTACTGCAAAATTACAAATCGAAAAACACACACACATTACACGCAATCGTGGGTTATATCAAGTAACACTGACACACACACACATTACACAACACTACAAGTATAACACACTGGCCCCACACAATCACACAGGGCGCAGTGGACGTAGCAGCAACTGATGGGTGCACAGACAGGGTGCGCATATAGCACACTGATCTCACACACGCGCCCAGGGGCGTAGTGGATACGGCTAGAACTGTTGGGCGCACACACGGGGCGCGCAACTAGCACCCTGGTCACACACACGCGCACAGGGCGTAGTGGACGCAGCAGGATCTGACGGGCGCACACACGGGATGCGCATATCACACACTGGTCCCACATACGCACACAGGGCATAGTGGACGCAGCTGAAATCACCGTGTACACACAGGGTACACAAATATTAAGTAGGACTTGCACACGCACACAGGGCGTGGAAGACGCTACGTGCACGCACAGGGTGCAGATCATCAACTAGTCTGGGATGCACACACAGGGTGCACCCAGCTTTCCATTCTATCAATAGTCTCGTTTGCACGCACAGGGCACAAACGTACACACACAGGGTGTAACGACAGATCTTTGTAAACGCACACAGGGCGTATCAGCATGCAGCATCACTTCGTTAGTTGGGTACACAGGACCCAATTGGAGCCGACGTCAACTTGCCTACATGGTTGCACATTACTATGGAGGAGAGAATAAGGAAAGGAGGGAATAAGGAAGGTATGCAGACAGTTCAAAGGAAAGAAGAAAATAAAACACTTAGGTGGTAACACATACTTGACGGTTTAACCACTTTGCGGATAATCAGAGTCATTGTCAGTTCCTGAATCTGCAGACGCACTAATGCTTATCCATGGCTTTAGCTTATCAGCAGAATATACGTTTGTGTACTTTTTCTTTGAAAACCCTTCGATACTACTGATCTCATAGCGATCGTTCCCCAACACCGCCGTAACCTTATAGGGGCCACAGTATGGAGGAACAAGTTTATTACTATCTCCTACATTGCGGACGGTCTTCAGTGCCATCACAAGGTCCCCTACTCTGTAAACCTTCGCGGTGCACCTGTTTTTATCAAATCGAGCCTTCATCACTTCGCGTTGCTTATGAATGCAATCTGACGCCTTTCTACGGATTTCTGATAGATCGCTGCTAGCAGTCATGTTGCCTGATATTTCATGCAGATGAGCTTCGTTCAAGTTAACAGTTTCTTTGCCAAAAACTACCTGTGCCGGAGTTCTACCTATGCTTTTGTTCAGCGTATTGTTTAAACCCCACTGGACCTTGTTTAGATCGGAATCCCAATTGCGATCGTCCTTGTCGATGTTTAAGGCTGTCAGTGCGCTCAAAATGGAACGATTGTATCGCTCTATTTGCCCGTTAGCACGCGGCGTAGCTACTGCGTTCTTCACGTGCCTAATTTGATTTGAATCCACAAACATCTTGAATTCATTAGAGGTAAAACTCGTTCCTCTGTCGGAGACTATGACTTTTGGCGATCCGAAAATACCAATCAATTCATTCAAAGCTTGCACTGAAGTCCTACTCTTAGTATTTCTAACTGCTCGTAGTACTATGAATTTTGTATATGCGTCGATCATTCCTAATATATAGCTGTTTCCGCTTTTACTACGAACAAACGGACCCAGATGGTCTATATGAACGCACTCAAAGGGCACATCAGGTTTTGTGATCGGGTGTAGGAAACCCTCCTTTTTGCCGGCTGGTTGTTTTGCATATCCACAAGGTATACACGCACGCACATATTTTTTGACAAAGTGAGTCATACGCGGAAACCAGTAGTCCCTTCGCATCTTTTCAAGTGTCTTCTCGTAAGAAAAATGGCCGCTTTCATCGTGACACAACTGACACACTTTCCACCTAGCGTCACGGGGTACTGCCCATTTCAGTTCTGAGTCTACTTTTCTGAATATCTTTCCGTCCCTCAGTACATAATTATTTTTAATTTCTTTAGCTTCCTGACAGTTTTTATCTAATATGCATTTGATATGCGTTAGACGCGGGTCACTTAATTGAACAGCCATCAGCGATGACGATTCTGCTATACTCAGTATAGTTAGGTCCACTTGTTCATCATCAGGTATCGGATTACGACTTAAGCTATCTGCGTGCTTTAACTGAGCACCAGGTCGGTATTCTATAGTAAAATCGAAATCTTGTACTAAGAGCCACCAACGAGCTATCCTGGGAACTAGGTCTCGCTTTGTAAGGGTGGTTCTCAGTGCGTTACAGTCCGTAACTACTTTGAAGTTGATCCCTAGTAAGTAAACACGGAACCGATTGAGCGACATTACGACCGCAAGTGTTTCAAGCTCAAACGAATGCAGATGTTGTTCTTCAGCGGTCGTTTGTCTGCTAAAGTACGCCACAGCTCTTAATGGGCTCTTTTCGTCTTCACGTTGCAGTAAAATACCACCGATTCCCAACCGGCTTGCATCTGTGTGGAGTTCTGTTAGGTGGTTAGGATTATAAATAGTTAGTACCGGTCTAGAAGTGAGTGTTTCCTTAATCGTGGTAAACGCTTCGATTTGTTCCTTTCCCCAAACCCACTTAACATCGGCTTTAGTCAGTGACGTCAATGGCCTTGCAATAGTAGCAAAATTTTGAACAAAACGCCGAAAAAAACTTGCAAGACCAATGAATTGTCTCACTTCGTGAACGCTCTGTGGCGTGGGAAAAGCTACCACGGCCTCGATCTTCCTATTGCCAGGACGAACTCCTTTTCCAGATATCTCAAATCCTAGATATTCAATTGTCCGCTTGAAGAAGTGACATTTACTTATATTTAGCGTAAGATTGGCTTCTTGGAGCATGTTCAAAAATTGAGATAGTTTTTCTATACCTTCGCTTACTGTCTTGGACCCAATAACTATATCGTCCATATACGCAACAATGCCTGGAATTTTACGCTTGTTAAGTAGATTATGCACCATTCGCTGAAAAACAGCTGGCGCATTGGTTAGTCCGAACGGCATTCGATTATATTCAAAATGTCCGTCCGGAGTGACGAACGCTGTCAGATGTTTTGATTCCTCTGCCATTGGGATTTGATGATAGCCTTGTGATAAATCTAACGTAGTAAAGAACTCATAACCCTGTAGGCTATCAATTTGATCGTCGATCAACGGCATGGGATACTTATCCTTTACAGTTTTACGATTCAGAGCCCTGTAATCGACACAAAGCCTTGAATCGCCATTCTTCTTAGCGATCAATATTATAGGGCTCGCATAATCGGAATGTGACTCGCGAACAATACCATTTGCAAGAAGTTCATCAACGATATGGTTAAGCTTTTCTCTTTCGGAAATTGATAGCCTGTAGGGTCTGTATGTAACAGGAGTCATGTCATTTAGCTTGATTCGCATCTCAGCGATAGATGTTTCGCCCAATTCACTTACTGAGAAAGAGAAACAATCTCTTTGTTCGTTAAGCAATTCAACTAACTGGCCTTTGACACCATCACTAAGATCCGAATCAATGTTAAGATCAGATAATTTAATAGATTCTACTTCCGTGTTTATTGTACGCACATTCACCACATAATCATCATCTATCTTTGAAAGTGGTATCATGGGTTTGGGTACCGGTGTGCCTCTAGCGATAGATTTTCCTTTTGGTAACTCAAATTCTGTTTCAGTTAATCCCATTACAATTACGAAAGCAATGCCGTCGTGAAAAGAATACAACCCAGGTAATACTAAATATTGCTTTTCCTTCTCATGACTCACGTCGGTGGTAACACTAAGGAATCCATTAAAAGCAGGCGTCGAAGTTACCTTTAATACTGTAGTTCCCTTTATAGTGCTATCGTCTACTAGCTTTACAGTAATCGAGTTTTGCGTAATAGGCGAAACCTGGTACAACAAAAGTTCACTGTCCGATTTATACACCCGTACTGATGGCAATTCGGTTAGGGTTTGACCAACTAGAATATCAGCTGGCAACAATGAGGAAGGTACTACATAAGCCATCAATGTGATATCCACAGAATCCAGAATAACGTGAATTTCTACTTTACCGCTTGGAGTGATTGAACTATTTCCAAACCCTTTCAATGTCGGTAAGTTTTCTTTAACAAGCTCTAATTCTAATATACGACACTGTCCTTCGCTTATGAGAGTACATTCACTCCCAAAGTCAATATAAGCTTTGCATTCAATACCATTAACGGTGACGCGCTTAAAATATTTACGATTGGAATCAGCATTGCTGTCTATACATAAAACCTTTTTAGAAGTGTAAGTATCCTTATTGACTTCGCCAGATCTGTTATTAAAAGTACAGTTATTGTCTTTGTGGCCATGTCGGTTGCATTTACTGCATTTTATGATTTCTTTCGTGCATTTGCTTACGACGTGCCCTAACTCCCCACAGTTATAGCAGGTTATATTATTTGAGTACCTCTTGTTAGACACCGTCATGTTATTTCTCCTTATATCGTTCGAATAGCGGGTTTCCGTAAGCGGTTTATTTATAGGGTAAGGATCTGGATTTCTACTAGAGATGTTGCGGAAGTAATTTAATACCTGTTCCGGTTCATCATAATGTGCACCTTGAACGTTCATGCGAATATTTTGATCAAATATACCATGCGTAAGGCAGTCAACCGCCTGCCTCCCTTTTAACTCACAACGATTGATTAACATTATCTTATCATAATAATATTCCATTAATGTTTCGTTTTTCTTACTCTTCCTACTTAACATCTCAAACAATAGGTCGCCGTAATTTTGCTCGCAAGGGAACGCTTTAAGTAATTTAGCTTGCCACTCTATCCAGCTATATTTGACACTAGTCAGACCATCGTACCACTTCTTAGCTAGTCCTGTAAGTTTTGGTAACGCGTAAAAGATTGTTTGACGTTCTGTCCATCCATATATTTCCGCTGACTCGTTTATTTTTAAAATCCAGTCTTTCATGGTTTGTAATTTCGATTTAGGATCAAAATCGGATATTACGTTTTGAGAACCAGGGGTGTGTGACTGCCCCGCAGCAGATCCACGAGAAGTGTCCTTTTGGATAGCAGTAACTAAAGTCTCTAGTAATTTTATAGTACTAAGTTCCGGTACTGCACTGCGTCTTGATGACCGTCTCTCTGAAAAATCGCCTGAGGAACTACGACGTCGGTGACTATGCTTATGGGAACGTCTTTTCCGTGAACGTGAGCGCCTAGGTTCGTAGGAGGTAGACGAGCCTTCGCTATCCGAAGAACTGTCGCGTTTTGAACGAGTATTATTTCTTTTCTGTTTACGTTTCATTGAGTTCCGGTTACGACGAGGACTCGCAGAGGCCCTTTGTTTACGCGAGCGTTTTGTTCGTAAGCGGGAACGTCTTGGGCCAGACGAAGACGATGAGTTGTCACTCGAAGGCGACTTCGAAACGTTTCGTTTACGCTTTCTATGTTTATCCATACTACCGTTGGCCACGTCCGGTGATATAGATGCACCTATGCTTTGTGGTAATTGTGCTGATTTTGGCAATGGTGGGGTATAACGACCTGACATTTAGGTAAAGGATTGGGGGGTATTTATAGAACAGAAAAGGATAGCAACCAAAAGGAAAAATGTTCTGTTCCCTTTCTGAAAAGACCATAACGTTCAAAGGATAGCGTTGTAAACACAAAATAATTATTACTGTAATGTTAATGACGGCACTTTATAGCATCCATTTATAATAATGGTACGTTTATAACGGTTCAGATTTTACAAGATGTTAGTAAATCAATGTTAAAACTTCACCGGGCCAGTCTATATGGGGACGTCAATAATACCAACTAACGTGAACAAAGACATGATATGGCGGCTGGGTCCGGACTACTAAAACTCACACGGTCGTTAACGTTAAAGTAGTAACTAGTAGATATTGTTAACGAATAGCGAACTAAAAGTCTAAATCTGTATTTATAATGTCTGCTAGCACACTCGGTTATTTAAAGTCAATATTATGTAAGTATCAAAGCATACTTTGCATTTACAATGTTTACAGGTTATCAATGTAAGCAACCAACAAAAGAATAACATCCTATTCCTTTATAATGGTCAATTAATGTTTATTATATTACAGACAAATTTGACATCATAGTATTATAGCAAAGATTGGGCAGTGGTAATAATTAGGTGTAACCTTTTATTAACACCATTAATATTCAAATTCGTAATTTATCGTTAAACCTATTCTTACATCTTTATGACGCATATAAACGACCAAATATGTCTGTAATGCAACAAATATGCACTAGAACTTTGCACCCACTAAGCAGAAATAAAGAGAAAGTGTTCACATACCTGTTTATCTTTACACTACACAAACCTTTTGCGGGCGATGTCGCACTTCTGATATATTAAAGAAAACAATAGACCTCGTAGTGTTCCAAATGTTATATTAAATTATCCAATAACTTGTAACCAATCTTAATTCATTTCATAGAGTAATCTTTTAGTTCCTCGACACCTCTTCAGCCATCCGAATGTCAGAATGACAGCCGTTATGAATTTTAAATCTCACCAACCCGAATTTCTTTTTTATAAAAGGCTAAGGAAACATTGGTCATTCTAACACGCTACAAGTGTTTTCCCCGCCACTCAAATTTATTTTGTACGGTTGCAGGCCAAGAATTGGTTAATTTTAAAAAAGTACACTGGGGTAAACGTAAAACGCCAGTTTAACCGAATTTTGAAAATTGTCTGGTTTTTAAATTCCTCGACGATATCACAAGTACACTGTTAAAAATAACCGCCAGCAACACGACCCCATGTTTACTGTCTTACCAGTGACATCATAGAAGTCCGGCTTGTAAGTCTCTCCGGACGGATCGACAGACTTGTCCTGCGACAGCCAGCGGATTTTGATCTTGCGCGTGGTGCGGTACACGTTTTGAGTCGCCTGGCACACGTAGAAACCGCCTTCAGCGTTCCGAACAGCCAGATATTCGTTTCTGAAAGGGAACATTAAAGATTCACTCAGGAGTGTGAAAGGAGACGATTAGACCATGGCGCAAAATATATAATATATACCTACAAGCATAGCCTAATGAAACCTATCAGTAATCGAAAACAAAACACGGACCAATCGTGAGGTGCGGGCGGGGCGAGACGGGAGGAGCGCAACCGAACTGCTAACATCACTATGAGGTTGTAATCTCAAAGGGGTGGAGTGTAACGTGGCCTTAAATATTATGTACTTATAGTAAAAAATATGTGTCCACGTAAGTATATTTTCAGTGCCAGGGCAGTGCATATTTTCAAAGAAATGCGAATATTTTTCCTGATTAAAGAAAACCCTGGGATTTACCAACTGGTTCTATTTTGTCTTTGTTCTGTGAGAAAATCTATAAAATGATAACTGACAGCCATCACAACATTAAAGAGATCGTGCCCGCCATCTTGCTCTCCAAAATGCTCATGTTTTTTCCTCTCGAGCAACATACACGTCAAAACTCTTACTAAATAAATCCCATGACCACGTATTGTATTCCGTTTCTTGTATATGTATTTAAATACCTAATTGTAAAATAAATAAATAAAACTCTAACCCGTGTGACAAACCTTGCACAGCTACATCACGAAAAGACGATTACAGTGTGGTAAGTTTGTGCTGGCATGTTTAATTAGACTGAGGTACAAGTACAGAAGGTGCTCTTTCTAGCAAGTGTTTAGGTAGGTCGATTGTGCCTAATCATTTTGTAATTCGTACGCAACCCAGGCCATATAAAAGAAGAAAGAAAATCACTTATTCGTGTGTGTTAATATTACGTGTGAATATTTGCCTTAACTTCGCTAGAAATATTTCGCTCATCTTATCTGAAACGTCGCTAATACGCGGTCGTTAACCTCATGATAAACGACAATCTTTTTTGAACTTTTTTTAGGAAACTAACAGTAAATAAAATAAAGAACAAGAGACATTTCATACAAACAGTTCCATTTATTTTCAATTTTGCAGACTAGTGGTAAGATAATGAGGCCAAAATTGTGAAGACACATACAACATCATACATACAAGTTGATGTACTATCAGCCCATTGGAACCCTGACCCACCATAGAACGGTGTCACAGTGACATTATAAAACAATTTCTTTGACACTTGTTATGACTTCAGTCATAACGTCACTGTGACAGAGTTCTATGGTGGGTCAAGGTTCCAATGGGCTGATAGTACATGACTCATTGTGTAGATAAGTACTGTGGGGCTAGACAAGTTGCCATCGAATACAAACGCTAGCGTTTGGTGAACACTGTCGCTTTGCGATGTTATAAGTCAGTTAACATGTTATCAGTCAACATGCGTTGTCAAAAATGAAAAATGACAGTTGTAACGAGTGATATATCACGTGACTAACGTCAATTCCATACATTTTTCTAAACGTTTGTATTCGATGGCCACTGGTCTAGCCCCACAGATAAGCCTCGTGATTTGCATGCTCCATTACTGGATTTTAACCAAGGACCTTTTAAGTAATACTAACGTGACCGACAAATAAATCTTGTCATTTTATCTGCGTAAATTGTTGCCGAGGTAGGAAAACACGCAATTTATGGACGAGTCGTATAAAATGCCAAAAGAAGGTCAGTTCCTGAGTATTTAATTTTGGTAAAAAATAACAGAAAACAGACTTAAAAAAATAATGTAAAAAATAATAACCTCATTTTTTTTCTATATTTACACAAGTTAACATAGAATACGTAGTTTTATAACTGAAATAAACCATACTTGAACTGTTAGTTTACCTTATCTAATAAAAGTAAACGACTTTAGTGTACGTATTAGTATGAGTCCATTCATTGCCTACGCCAAGACGGACATAGTGCTTTTCGCACCTACTGCGAGGAAATAAAACAAAACTACGTTTATATTATAGAAAACCGGGCAAGAGCATGTCGCACCAAGCTCAGTGTAGGGTTCCGAAGGCGTTACTACTATCAAATTAGACCTCGCGACAAACTAAACTTTTCCGTTGGAAAACTGTTATCCCCATACATCGACATAGGTCGCGGTCAGTTTACCACTGCAAATAAGTTTTCGGTAGGTATAAACATTTAAACCGTTTGTATCTCAAAAACAATGAAGTCTACTTAGTCGTGATAGTTTTCCTATTCAATTCATTATGTGCTTTCATTTGCGTTTTTTTTTTAAATTTTTACTTTTTGTAGACGACGGCACTTGACTTTTAACAAAAATTAGCGCTTAAAAGCTTAATATTTCATACACGGATACCTAAATCTAGAAATTGTTTTCACTAACCCGCATTATTTTTGAAAGACTTATCTGGATTTATCTGGAAATGCTGTGTATACTTGTAATTGGCTTGTACACTAGACATAATACCTTAACCTGTTACTATGATGTGAATGCTTTCTGTACTTGCTGTAAGTGTACCTTTCAATAAATAAAAAAGACCTTTCCAACGACACTTTTAGTAGCTTGATGTTTTTTTATAAGTAAATAATGGTTTAGAGGGCTTGTTCTTCTTAAAAGAGTATAATGCTGAGAAGAAGATTAATAATATCGCGGCCCGGATATTATAGTAAAGATTTAAGTTTTAAGTTTTTGGTACTAAAACTACGCCTATAACCTTTATTCTAGGCGGTAAAAACCGTATCGTCGTTGATCTGTTATGGCGTTGTTTTTAACTCGGTCGCCAACTCAACTCAACTGTCAAGTAAAACGTTGACAATACGATAAAAGATCGAAGACGATATGGTTTTACCGCCTAGAATAATCTTTTCTAGGCTGTTCACAATGGAGTACTGGTCCCTACTCTGATGTATAGTAGTGAATGTTGGGTGTGGCAGGACAAGCATGAAAGTCGTATAAATGCAGTTGAAATGCGCTCTTTGCGTAGTATGTGTGGTGTGAAACTGATTGATAGAGTAAGGAATGAAAAGGTCAGAGAGAAATGTGGACTAAAAGAAGATGTAGTGACTAAGATTGAAAAGGGCATGCTTCGATGGTTCGGTCATTTGGAAAGGATGGATGAAAGAAGATTGACGAAAGAGATATACAGAGCGAAAGTGGAAGGGTCGGAAGAGGCCGCCCTAGACGTACTTTTTCGAATCAAATCGGAGAAATACTGGAAAAGGGCCGAATCTTAAGTACCCGAAACCGACGTGCGTGCATGACTCGATGTATGAATGTGGAAGAAGCGAAAGACATTTGTCAGGATCGTAGCAGGTGGAAAGAAGTCGTCTCTGCCTACCCCTCTGGGAAACAGGCGTGATTTTATGTATGTATGTATGTATGTATGTATGTATGAATAATCTTTTAATATCTCTGCTCCGATGCACTTCAATTTAAGTATTACAACATGAATTTATTTTTTTCAACAGATCTATCATTCATAAATTCATAAAAATCTAGTTATACCACCTATTACGAATGACCGCTTATCTAAAAATATTTTTTTTTACACAAAAAATTATCCCCCACTCTTTTTACCCGACTGCAGCGGAATCCAAAAGGAGGGTTATGTATTTCACAGGTATGTATGTCCATTCGTAACTATAACTACTCAACGGGTCAACCGTTTTTGATAAATGATATGTTAGATTCGTCTTGGTAGGGTAAAATTCTTAAAAAAACATTTTTCAATCGTGTTTTGTGTTAATGTTTTAACATAATAATATATCGAGGACAGTATTACAAAATACAGTCGGGAGTTTAAAGCTTGCTTTTTATTTCTTACATCTCAATAATATTATGTAACCTACAGAAATATAAACAGACTAAACCCTTTAAAACGTCACAAGGCTTCCTCATAAGTTTTTTAATTAAGCAAGAGGTCACGTTTTTAAACAATAACATTGCTTTCTCTTGGGTTTCTCAAGAAATTAAATCAACGTAACCTTTTACACACTTCTAAGTTTTCCCAAGGAGTATATAAGGAGTATATATATCTTTACACTTGATTTGCTGTTTCAGGAATACTTTCGGTATGACAATTTTTCTGAGACGGAATCATTTTTACAATAGGCTAGTGTCCTAGAAAAATCTAATTAGTCCGTCTTTTACAATATCAAAAAATATTGAACACGTATTTTTGCTTTTGTCAATTAAACACAAAATTACAAAGATAAATTGCGTTGAAGTTTTGCGTGACGTCACTCCGTGGCACACTTTATACCACTTTGTGATGTCACGAGCCCCCACTTGACTCCCGAACTTTGATGCCCGTTATATTTGTCAATTTTGATTGATTTAAAAAAGCAAAAAATACCTGGTCAATATTTGTTGATATTGTAAAAGACGGACTAATTAGTATTATTATTTTTTGACCCAGGACACACCCCTATTGTGTCGATAGATATCAAACGTGACACCCAACACTATGCGGTAGACGAGAAAAAAACATCCCCACGTTACGTATAGGGGAGGAACACTAATAAAAATAATTAAAAATGTTATTTTACCACTTTGTTGGCGTGACTAACATGCATATTTATGCCAAGCTGGGCTGCGGACGGACGGACGGACGTACATAGCAAAACCATAAGGGTTCCTAGTTTGACCGGACCCTAAAAACCTATTGTATTTTGGTAAAATCTAATAGTTTTTGTGTACAAATTGGATTTTAATTTAATTATCTGATCATATCTCTCTTAGATAAAATTGCAAGTCTTTTTAACAAACTATTAGTAAAACCTTTCAAGAAAAATGCAATGGAAACTGTGAAAGAATCAGCTCAAAAATACAAGAGATTGTCATTTTACTATTGCTTGACTGTGTGATCAGTAGTCGTCACTTAAATTTTGTTTACAGTCATGGAAAAATCCTTATTTCGGGCCGTCATAAAACACTTTACGATGGTCAAACTGAAAAACATCTCCACTGAGCGAGTACATAAAATCCTGCACGTTTTTTGACGATCGAACGAAAAGGAATTTTCAATCTGTTTGGATATGATGAAGCATAATCCTCAGAATTTTATGAGTCGATTGGTCACCGACGTCACCGTAGATGTAACTTGGGTCCACCACCATACACCAGAGTTGATACAGCAGTCCAAACAATGGATGTCTGCTGGTGAACGTGCCTCAAAGAAGGCCAAAACTGTTTTGTTAGCTAGAAGGGTGATGGCGACACCGCGACAGTCATTTGGCATGTAAATAAATCATCATGTTTGATTATTTGGAAAAGGGGAAGACTATCACTCGTTATCGCGCAGAGTTTTTGGATCGTTTCAACTGTTGGAAAAACGGCCAAAGCTGTCCCGCGAGAAAGTCCTCTTTCAACAAGACAATGCTCCAGTGTACAGAACACCAAAATGATTGCAAAGGCTAAAATCCACTTTTGATTTGGATTTCAATTGGGCTTCGAGCCGGTCCCAGATGCTCCGTATTTACCATGGTTCATGGTGTGATTATTTTCTATTCCTAAACTTGAAAGTCTTTTCAAGGATCGGAGAATAAAATTTCATGAGTACTGCATCGCAAGCGTGAACGGCTAAAGTCAAAGTCAAAGTTCATTATTCTTCAATTTAGGCATAATAATAATCCAGCTATGAATGTCAAAATGCATTACCATTCATAATAATAATTCACCTATGAATGTCAAAATGCATTACCTACCACCGGTTCGAAAAATAAAAGATTTGCCCGAGAAGAAACGGCGTAAGAAACACGGCAAGGTTTTTTTTTTAAATAAGTGTACATCATACATAATATTTTATATTTTAGCAATGTACCTTCAAAGCGTATATTACTCATGCAGGATTCACGACTCACTGCCAAACAACCATGATATAATCGTTTACTTTATAATATGCTCGAGAAATTGGTTTTTGTTTTATGACAGATTTAAATTTATTTTAATAACACATTTAAACTTACTTGCAAGCACAGTTTTTTTTTGTAATTTCTTGTAGTGTTCTATACAACTTCCCAAGAGGTTAATTTGCAGACCTATAAAAAATGTTTTTTTTTGGAGGGGATAAAAAATGAGAATCACGCTGGAAATTTGTGTTTGGACAATAAAGGAGACTATTTGGGAGAAATCTTGTGATACAGTAGGAATTATTTGTGGCCTTTCTTTTTTTTGTGTGCTTTCGATTGTGCAGATCATGCGACTCTTATACTAAAATTAGAACATTATGGTCAGTCAAATTATTTTTTAAGTCTTATGTCGTCACATCTTAGTGATAGAGCACCAACAGTTGTTGTAAACCAAACACTGTCTACTGCTGGAGCAGCAGTTTAATTAGGTATCCCTTAGGGCTCTGTATTAGGTCCTTTCTCATTTTCGGTTTATATTTTAATGACTAAAACCTATGGTGGATAAACTTTTTGATATTGCACTATTTGCTGATGATATAGCATTAATTTTTAAGGTAAAGTATTTAATTGGTTTACTTACTAGTAACAATTTGCTACTCAATGCTAAGAAAACTAATCTTAATAAAGTTGAGGACTTTCTGAAAGACAAAATGCTTGGTCTAATCCAGAACCAAAATAACTTTATATTAAGTAACTTACTCATAATAACATGAAATTAAATTAAATGTCGGTCTGTCTTGCACCGTCACAGGTATTTTTTTTAATTATTGATTTGCTTTTGTTATTCCAAGTTTTGACTTGTTTTCCCGCTCAACTACGCATATTTTTATTATATTTATCCATATTTATAGTTTTATATGATGTCAGGTAAAGTATTATCATTGTCATAAGCAATATTTTTAAAAATAACTGACAGTTACTTGTGGCGTTTCTTTGCAGCAGTGGTCTCCTTTTGGGAAGCGCTGGTAGATTTTTGACGAGTAAAAGTGCTCGTGCGGCCTACTTACTGAATAAACATGTTTTATCTTTTTTTATCACTGGTGCCTCGTTCCCTGCACGTGGTAGGAGAGTGTACGATGGCGATTATTACCATTCACATATTTTATCACTTTTTTTTTCTATTGCTACTTTTCCCTAAGGGTTTTCTAACCATTCGCATATTTTCCCACTATATTTATTTTCCCCTTCCGTTCAACCAACTCAACTCTCCAATGTTTTTTATATCGAAATTTAATTTAACAGGGTCGACGGAATAGGAGCTCCGCTTAACATAACCTAAACCTACCTCATATTTATGATAGTTGAGCAGTGGGGAAGAACCCAATTGATAAATTAATACAGAAGTAAAATATGCGAATGGTATTAATCGCAACTTGGAAAAAACGATTTTCGGAATATACAGTGCACACACCGTGATAGGACCTATATGACGACACTGGCAATGCCGTTTGCGTGGTATAATATTATATTGGCCAGCTCACATATAAACGCCGTCGGCACGACAGTAAAAAATGAAATTTAAAATAAGATAAGATACTTATAAGCTAATTACAAAAAAAAAAAAATTGAACAGCATACACTATTTGCTACTACTACTATGCATTATTTGGATTTGGCTGAGTCTGTTTTACCTGTAAAGTGTTTGATTAATGAATACTGGACCAAGTGTAAAAATAACTAAATGAAAAGCAAGCTTTAAAATCCGACAGCATTTTATGATATTGTTATTAAATACGTTTATTAATGCTACTATATTCGTATATATTTGAGATGGCCACATTAAGACCTTTCAAATTATAACCATATTGTAATAATAAGAACTTTTTTTTGTTGACATTAATTATGACATTTTGCCATTTTTGTTATTTCACTTTAACAGTTTAGGTATCCTATGTCACCTGGGATGGTAAAAGGATTCTAACGATACCACACACATTTAAATCGGCTCAGCCGTTTAGAAGTTATGGTGGAATAAAGAATCATTACATACATACATACATACATACATGAACCCTTACACTCCTTTTTTTGGGCAGTTGTGTAAAAAATTGATGGAGTGTTTTTTAAATTAACGTAAACGTGTTTTAAAAAAACAGACAGCATCTGAGCAAATTACCGCTTCTAATAGATTCAAACGGATTTAGCAACTTTTGATTTCTACTGCAAGACGGACTTGACCAAGTTTGAAAAAATACATGTCAATACTTTTATGCAAAATTAACGAGGACATATTTTTTTCTGTTTTATAAAAACAATGATACCTAACTTGATTCTATATTTAAAATCTCGAAAAAAACGTGCATTAAACCACTTTTGAAACCCATGGACACAATTTAATTTTCAATTAATTACTTCATTCTGAATCTATTTATATGTATGACACTTTCTTTCCATGGTCCCCTTCAACCGTCCCTGCTGATTGATTGCGAAATAACTGTCACAGGTCAACCAAATCTCATCTTTTTAAGGTTCCGTAGCCAAATGGCAAAAAACGGAACCCTTATAGATTCGTCATGACTGTCCGTCCGTCTGTCCGTCCGTATGTCACAGCCACTTTATTCCGTAACTATAAGAGCTATACTATGGAAACTTTGTAAGTAGATGTATTCGGTGAACCGCATTAAGATTTTCATACAAAAATAGAAAAAAACAATAAATTTTTGGGGTTCCCCATACTTAGAACTGAAACTCAATTATTTTTTTTCATCAAACCCATACGTGTGGGGTATCTATGGATAGGTCTTCAAAACTGATATTGAGGTTTCTAATATATATTTTTTCTTAACTGAATAGTTTGCGCGAGAGACGCTTCCAAAGTGGAAAAATGTGTGTCCCCCCCGTAACTTCTAAAATAAGGGAATGATAAATGTAAAAATAATATATGATGCACATTAACTACTATGCAAACTTCCACCGAAAATTGGTTTGAACGAGATCTAATAATTAGTTTTTTTTAATACGTTATAAATCGTAAACCGCATTTTACCTTTCATTCAATTAACTCCAATATAATAAAGAATAAAGAAAAACATTTATTTAGATGTATAGTGGTACGGAACCCTACGTGCGCGAGTCCGACTCGCACTTGGCCGCTTTTTTTCTTAAGTGGACCAACACGGCTAAAGGTACAACACAAGGAAATAAGTTAAGATTGAGTAGTACCTAGAAGAAAAATACACTAGAGTAGTAGTGACGCCATCTGTCGCAACTCAAATAAGCCTTGAAAGTACCTTTTATTCGTCCAATAGCGGGGCTAAAAGTAAGAACTCTATTCTAAATATTTTTCATAGAACATAAAACTACTAGGATGCAGTTTCCTAAAATAAAAATTGTAATAATTTGATACATTTTTCCTACTGGAAGGTTGGTTACCATTACCACGAAACACTGAATACGAAACTTCTGGTCCGTGTCACTCGTCATTCGAGACTAAAGGGATGGAGTTAACGTAACTTCGATCTTCGATTTTTAGAGTAGGTCCTTGGTTTTGTTCCCCAGTGAGACATAGTTTGTCGGATGCATTGTCAACTACTTGTACATATCCCTTATCTGCTTTCTTCACCATGGAGACAGAGCTTAAAGCCGCAAACGCACTGAGAACGGAGAGGCGCGTTTTCATACTAAGATGAAAAAAAAAGAAGAAATAGGCATCTTCTGGGTGAGCTTGCTTCATCAACGACAAAATATTCGTCCTCCAAGAGCAACAGTTAGTCAAGAGCAAACCATTATCCATTTTAAAAAAACGCCTTTGCCACGCATTGGGAACGCGTGAAAACGCGTTTCAACACTCTTAAGTAAGTTTGGTAATTAAGTGTGTACTAACTTGTAAAACACGATCAACTTGTCGTCATTCTGCTTGGTCGGTGTTGAGCGACCGGCTGACGCGGACAGCTTGGTGGCCATCGCGATGTCCGGGGTAGGAGACTGGTATAGCTGCACCTGAAATAACAAGGCGTTAATAATAGTACAGAATGTACAGGTCCCTAAAACCAATGATAAAGCCAAGGTGGTAGTCACTCTGCCCATGAGCTACAAGATTAAGTGATTTCGACCTTTAAAAAATAACTTTTAATTTTTCAAATACACTTAATAAAGCCGTAGCTAAAGTTTTGAATTACGCAAATAAATTTTTGGTTTTATTTCCACATTTTTTACATACATAATTATAAACTTGCGCGCTTCACCCAAATGTTTAGGCACAGTAAAACCACAGAATAAATACTACAGTCAACAGTATAAGGTGATTTCGTCCAGTAGACAGAGGCTGTTTAGAACAAAAGCGTGGAATAGTAAAATAAAAACAGCTACTCACGCGTGTTTGGTCTCGTTGGGGCCCTTAGTAGCAAACCATTCATTTCACAAACATGAATATATTATTTAAGTAGTAGAGACTAATAAAAATGACGCGGTAGTTGGTATTTAATTTT